>CM063516.1:25993359-26662734 GCA_032199755.1 Ambrosia artemisiifolia | reverse complement strand
ACAAAAAGACTTGCCCCTTTCCCATGCATTCTCGGCCGAAAACCCACCCCTACATGCCAAGCCAAAGCTCCAAAGTCAACTATTTTCACTCTTAGGGTCTCTAGTAGAATGCACTCCATGAAAGTAGACATTTGACCTTCTATAATTGTGCACCAATGAAACCCTTGGTCTCATCCTCTTTCTTGGCTATATAAAGGGTCAAGAAGCACCTTAGAGTCACACTACAATCTCTCAAAGTCACACTAACACTTGAACATTCCTTTCCTTTCTTTTGTTACCTCTCGGCCGAAGCCAAGGGACCCAAGAGGGTCTTGTTCGATCAACCATCATCACCAATTAGAAGTTCCAAGCCTCTAGCAAGCCTTTAGGAGTCATTCTAGAAGGAAGATTAGCTTATTTTCTTTATTACTCTTGGCTATACACTCAAGGTATCATAACCGAACCATTTTCTTTCTTTGTATATCTTTCGGCTACATGTAGTGATCACCCAAACCCACACACACTCGAACACATCACCAAGTCACTAGTTGTCACTTAAACACTTAAGTTCTATATTAAAAGTTCAATGTTTCCACTTAAGGCTACATATATATATACACACACACACGATTAAATCCACCTTAGGACACATATATGAACAAATGTATACACCTACGTATACATACAAGTGTATGCGTGTGTGTATAGGGCCGAAGCCGACCCAAGATAACCCAATCTTGCTTAGTTTTAAGAGTTATGCCACGACTTGTTTTATAAACATGTGTTAAAGACCATAAAAACATGTGTTAGCAAGCTTAACACAAGAATTTTCATAAAAACATATGTTATGAGAGTATGTACCAAGGCAAAACACCTAAATGAATTGTTTTTATACAAGATTATCCAAAAATGTGTCTATATGCCACCCTAGGCTTACATAAAAGTGACATACCTAACACTTGGTAACATTTAGTAAGGCAAAGTACCTGTTTTACTCAAAAGCAGACTAAACCTAGTCACCTAAAACGACAAACGAACATTTTTGACACATACAGTGTGTGACACATGTGGATAGTGGTACAGAAGCCCCTAGTCCATAGGTGTTACCATCGGGTGAACAGTTGCATGGTAGTTAGAGCCAAACATAGACCTAAGTTGCTTTTAAATGCATTTAGGGTTCCTAGACCAGATACACTGCATCAGATTCAGTTCAGTTTAGCATCCAGACATCAAGTGAGCATTCACGACCCCTTTTTACTGTTTTTACATTTTTTCGGGGGAAAAACATGCGTACAGTTTTCAATTGCAACACATGACTATTATGTGAACATGAGACATCAAGGTTCAAGATCCATTAAGCCCTCGTGCCATACATCATACCATAACCATTAGCTATGGACTTAGCCATGAAACACTGGGATAGATCTATTGGTTTGACACCCCCACTCTTGGTTAGTCGCTCTGACCGGATGACAGATATCAAAAGAGTGCTTGTATTGCACATTATTCATTGTCTTTAGTGTACAATGGGTGAGGCACACCATGTCAAGGTTTGGTTATGGGCTCATGTCAGATCACATATTGATTATTGCCCTAGCTAGGCAATAATTTAGCCGGTTTTGGATTACATGTCCATCATATAGAAAACCCGTGAACTCACCAACTTTGTGTTGACCTATATATTTTACATGCATGTTTTTCAGGAAATTAGCATTGACAATGGAACTTGCAGGGGTCGCGTGCAAGCATTTGTTGGATACCTTCTTTTGGACCGTTGTGTTGTCATAATAATTTTAGACATTTACATACAATGGTTTTAGTATTAAACAATTAACTAATGTTGATGGTCTTCAGCAGGGTTACGAGCTCGACTCTAGCGACTCCGACACCGAGGACGACCACATGCAGGTCGATCACGCTGTCTCCGACGACGAGGACGATGTGCCTGCTGGCGAGACACAAGAAGAGGATGCACCCTTACCGCAACCAGAGCCCCGAGCGCCGTCTTTTCGACCTTATGGCCTACGTCTAGCGTCTGATGTATACCCCTAGGAAACGAGCGCTCCCTCCACCGGCTCTTGTCGCTCCAGCTGAGGCTCCTGCCCATGTTGACCCTGAGCCTCCAGCACCAGCTGATACCCAGCCTCCAGCTTCAGAGGACCCCGAGCCACCCAGAAGGAAACTTCTCCGGCGATCTTAGGCTCGGAAGAGGACTTACCTGCCGACCATGGATGGATTCTTGGCCTACTCTGATGAGGACACCGATGACCAGGCTCCCTCTACTTTTGAGACTGGTGGTCCATCTCAGCCTCCCTCTGACACTCTGTTACCCACCGGCATTGAGCCAGCTCCTGTGCATCACGCCCTCTACTCTGTGCGGGACATGATTGGACGTCACGACACTGAGATTGGGGTGCTGCGAGGGACAGTTTGGGAGATTGAGGATGATCTCTATTTGGCGGCTCGTACACGTGAGCCTATCCTCTATCGACTAGCGGATTTGGATACTCGCGTATACGAGGCAGATCAGGGACGCGCTGCAGCCGAGGAGCGTGTTGCTCTGTTAGAGACGAGAGTTGATGACATCGAGGCCAGCATGACAGCCGCCGTTGCAGCTTTGTCCGCTGCTTTCCCACCCCCGTCTCCTTATGACGTTATGTGTTGTATTTGACTTAGTAGTAGTTGACTTGTTGTGATACTCTTGTATTGTTATTTTGTATGGTGTGAAACTAAATTGGTATGGTTAACTATTAATTAGAAATTTGGTATTTTGGTTTCCTACTCGGTTGTTGTGATGTGCTATGTTCTTGTGCTTGTTGTTTGTGATGATTGGTTAGTTGGTTGCTTGGTGCTGTGTATTAGAAGAAACATGCCTCCTAAGAGGGCTACTCGTTCTTCTTCCGAGGAAGAAGATTTTCCGACCACCTCAGCGGATTTAGCCAGGGTAATCGCAATGGCTATTGCGCAACATGAGGCGAACCGCGCTGATTCCAGTGGCGGTTCGGGTGCTGCAGGCCGACGCATAACCCAGGACCCTGAGAATGGTAAAGCTTTTGCCTATTCTCTCCTTGTCTCGATCGTTTCCTTATGCTGATCCTTTCGTTGACGATCCAATCTTTTTGACGCTGCAGAAGTAGAAAATCCCATACGTGGGTGTTCCTACAAAACTTTCATGGCATGCAAGCCCTGGAACTTTCGTGGGTTAGAAGGAGCGATTGGTATTGTCCGATGGATTGAGAAAACGGAATCTTTGCTCGACATTAGTGGTTGTTCGGAGGACCAGAAGATCAAGTACGTCACTTGTACCTTCCAAGACGAGGTGCTGACTTGGTGGAACCTGCAAGTGCAGACCTTGGGTCGCGAAGCTGCCTACAATCTTTCGTGGACTGAGTTGAAGTTGATGCTGATGGACAAGTATTACCCATGGAGTGAACTGCAGAAGTTGGAGACCGAGTTCTATATATGAGAGCCATAGGTACAAGAGAAGACATGAACCGGTTCTAATGGGCCGACTCAGGTAGGTCAAAACCTACCAAACTGTACCCGATGTGGAAAGAGGGGTGGGGGGGGGGGTATGACTAAAGATGTGTGGTTGATCGCGAGGAATGAATGAAGGGGGAACATTTTGGAAAAGAGGGGATACCTTTCCTTTTTACAATAGGGGAGTGGGCTAATCTAAAGAGTCAAATTGAGATTAACACCATATAGGCGTACCATCTATGTGTCTCACAATCTAGTATGTAGTTTTGGCTAAATGATATTATTTACACTATTCCTTACCTTACATGGAACTGGATTGATGCAATACTTAAGCTTTTAGTGTTGAGAAGAAGTCACACTCTATGGTTAGAGATATGTGTGGTTGGTTGCTAGGAACGAATGAGTGAGGATCTCTTTTCGAATTTACACCATTCCTTACCTTACATGGAACTGGATTGATGCAATAATGCCTTTAGTGTTGAGAAGAAGTTACACTCTATGGTTATATGCGTGGTTGGTTGCTAGGAATGAATGAATGAATGAATGAATGAGGAACTCTTTGGAAAAGAAGAGATGCTTTTCGTTTTTACAATAGGGAATGGGTTGATCTAAAAGAGGCAAATTGAGATCAACACCTGCTTATAGGCGTACCATCTATTGGTCTCTATTTTTGGCATGTGCGTCTGGCTACATGATATTATTTACACTATCCTTTACCTTACATGGAACTGGATCGATACAAAACGTAGGCCTTCAGTGTTGAGAATAAGTCACTACTAAATGTGTTGATTAAGTGATGATGAAGTTTGATAAGCGGTTACTAACTTGCTATTGACAGTAAAACTTTGTGCTGAAAGCTCGAGAGATATACTGCTGAGAGATTTTTTTAATGAGACTTGGTACTTGGTAGAACATGATACAGGTGTAAAATTGTTAGGCATTAAAAGGTTTATTATTTAGACGTAACTTGTTATTGATAGTATATTGATACTAAAGAGAAAAAACATAATGCCAAAGAATGCGCCTACTAATGAGAACAGTTACTATTGAAAGAGTCTGGCACACGTTGCTAGTATGACAACCTAGTAATGATGAAAGCACAAGACAAGTTGTTACATTGAGCGACTTTTTACTGATGAAGGTTCTACTATCGAAGAAGATCAAGTTAATACTTTTGAGAGACTTGATGCTAATGAAAATGTTTCTACCCATAGAAGGAATTAGCTACCGCTAACATACACACATAATATAAGGGGAGATAAGGTCAAGGATATATAGAAGATCATCTTTACTTGCTCATCCTTGTATCTAATCTTTGTAGTTATCTTTACATTATTTAGAGGATCTTAGCTAATTTTTAGCAAAAAAATAAAAATAAAAAAGTAATTGAATATATATTCAATTAAAGTGAATCCCTAGTTATTTTAGCATCACTGGTAGATTATGAGTGTCATTTGTTTGGTAATTGATCAAGCCCTATTCTTTAATTAGCTGATTAATCTATATATATATATATATATATATATATATACTAAAGATATGAGATTTTACAAAACATAGACCGTCAACTAATAGGATATATTTTTACAAAATCCTAAACCGTCTAACTAGCTTATAAGGTAAATTAAAACCATTACTGGTCTCAAATAAAACTCCCATAATCCTTTTAAATCGGGATAACAAAATGGACCAACGGTTCCCTTAGATCACTTATTGCCAGTTTAAAGATTTTAACCTTGCCAGTTTATGTTTTAACTTGTAGAAATCTCAACACTCATAATATTAGGACCATGTTTCTGAAAGGGGATTATGATGCCATGATTCAATACTCTTATGGGCTTAGCCCATCATGATTTTTTAATAAACAATAAATGAAATTTAAATTACTTACTAACTTAGAAGAACTCCAAAATGTTTGATCTTCAAACCTTCAAACCTTTATTTATTTAATTATTTTACAAGTACAGAATGAAAGAAAGAAGAGAGGGGCCAATGTTAGGTGTGCCTCCTACTACATATCTTACATCTATTTATAGGAAAACAAAACACAACCAAACAAAATAAAACTTAGCATACAGGGAGTCTATAAGACTCTATGACAAGACTCTATGTTGCCATATTCAAAGATGCTCATAACTATGCTTCATGGTATGCCTCATGGCAATATTCTTCAAAGACACCCGTTTATGAGTGGGGTCTAATTCTCATTTGATTTTTTCTTTTCCCTTTTCTTTTGTTTTCTTGGAAGATTCTTCCTGGAGATTATGATCTTCATCTTGTAGAGGTCCAAATTCCTCTTGTAGTTCTTCTAAATATTTTTTAAGTTCTTCATCTTCAAGATCTTCATCTGGGTCTTGAGATTCTCCCGCTAACAAGAGAATTGGTTCTCATCCTCATGATCATTTGATTAGATTGACATATTTTTTGTTGAGGATGATTCTTGAGTAAATTGTCTCCTTAATTCTTTTTTCATTTCTTCCATATAAGTCTTTATCAATTCTGACTTTGAAATTTCTTGAGTATTTTTTAATCTTCTAGAAATTTGCTCAAAAGGACTAGGGAGCTGTCTTTGCTGCCTTTTCTCAATCTGGATTTTATAATGGTCAATTTTTTCCGTTATTAACTTGATGGTGTCAATAGATTCTAGCTCTTTGGTGGAGTTATTAACTCTTGTCATCTTTGCTCAAAACTTGGTATAACAAGTTCTTTTTAGACATGGAAAGTTGTCTCTTAGGGAATAGCATGTAGTTGGGGCCCATCTCCATAACCATGGAATAGAGAATTCTATAAAGAAATACATTGAAGCTATTCCTTCAAACCATGTTTTATTATATTCTGCCTCTATGAGATCTGGAGAAACAGTAACCCATTCATGATATAATCCTTTGAATGGTTCTGGGAGAATTTGAACCGATGGTCCATATAATGTGAACCATTTTTTAAACCAACAAGGTATGCCTTGTTTATGAATATCACTACTCACCTTTACGAACCATGAGTGCTTCCTATTAGGATTCTCATAAAATAAACATTTTTCAAAGCTATCAATATAATCGTAATAATTATATCGAAAAGTTTGTCTATTATTAGCATCTAGATATATGAATTCCTTTTCATTTAAGGTATTTAATCCCCATTTCTGAGGTGATAAGATCTTTTTTATGAAGATCTTACTAAAATTATAAATGCCTTTATCTCTCTCTGCTGGATAAAAATGTATTATCTCTGCAGAATCTGAAAGTTGTATAATATTTTCGTAGTATCTACGAGGTTTATATGATGTTGCAGCATATGCTGCTGGTTCCATGTATTTTTGCATTAATACCCAAGGATCATCAAAGAATTTTTTATCATCCTGATCCAAAAGAATTATTTTTCTTTGTTTTTGTGATATGGCCCATTCATCATCATCATCTTGTGCTATATTAGCATAAGTGGGAACCTTTAAGGCTTCTTCTTCTTTTTGGGCTTGTATAATAGCCATGACCTTTTCATATGAGGGATCATTTGGACTGATTTGAATACCAGTATTGGTGTTACTATAAGTAACACTTGAGCTGCTACCAGCTATGTTTGCGGCTATAAGCCTTGTATTTCCCATTTGGGCTAATACCATATTATGATTTTGTCCTCGTCCTCTACCTCTGCCTCTTCCTCTATGAGAGGAGAATAGCTGTTTTCCTCTATCATGGGGTATCATTCCTGAAATATAAATCAAGCAGAAGAGATTATTTTCTCTTTTTCTTTAAGATCTTTTAATTGGCTTTTGAACCAATTTAAAACCGTGTAATGTTCTTTTAATTCTATAAGTTTTTGCATAGGATGCATGCTCTAATCATTTATAATATTATGAATTTGCATCATCCTGATTTGTATAACCACTTCAAGATCATCTTTTTCCATATTGATATTATCAAATATACATTTTAACGGACCTTTGATCTTCCTCATTCCACCTGTGCAAAAATAAATGAATATTATTCTTTTTCTAAATACTCTCTTGGGAGAAAATCAGGAAGACTATTATCAGTCCCTTTTTTATAAACGATTTCAAAATCAAATGGAGCTAGTTGTGATTGCCATCTAGCAAACATTTGTTTAGAAACATCATGTTTAAAATCTTTATTAAACATGAATTTAGCTGCTGACAATCAGTTTTTATAATAAACTTTTGATTATATAAATCATCTTGGATTTCAAAACACATTTTAGGATTGCTAAAATTTCTTTTGCTATTGTAGCATAATTCTTTTGACTTTCCAGCCATTTTCCAGAATGAAATCTTACAAGATATTCTTTTTAGTTTTAGGAGAAATTTGTTTTAATATTCTCCCATATCCTATTTCCGAAGCATCTGTTTCAACCACCTTTTCCCAACTAGGATTAGCAAGAGTTAAACATGGTAGGTTTGAAACCTTTTGCTTTATTTTTTTAACTTCCTCATTATGACTATCACTCCAAGGCTTTTGATTCTTTTTTAATCTATCATATAAGATAGAAGAATCTTTGTATATATCTTGATAATAAGGGGCTATATAATTAAGGCTCCCTAAAAACCTTTGTAATTGGGTTTTTTCAGTAATTTTATCAGGAAACTTATTAGCAAAGTCTATGCTTCTGCTAATAGGAACAATTTTTCCTTTTTCTATTATGTGACCTAAAAATCTGACCTTTGTTTGAAAAAGCATCATTTTTGGACTAGAAATAACCAAACCATTTTTAATAATAATCTTTTTGAATAATTCAAGGTGTTTAAAATGAGTTTCTACATCTTTGGAACATACTAAAATATCATCAATATAGACTATTATAAAGTCGGAAAATGGAATGAATATATCATTCATAATTTTTTGAAATTCTGAAAGGGCATTCTTGAGCCCAAAAGGCATTACATTCCATTCATATTGACCAAAAGGAACATTAAAAGCTGTTTTATATTTGTCCTTTTGATTAATCTGAATTTGCCAATATCCAGATTTTAAGTCAAATTTGGAAAAGACTATTGAATCATATAAACTATCTAATAAATCTTTTTTATTAGGGATTGGATATCTTATCCATTGTAATACTTTATTAAGAGGTTTATAATTTATAACAAGTCTTGGGACTCCTCTTTCTTGTTTTGAATGTTTATTAATATAAAAGGCTGTACATGACCAAGGAGATTTAGAAGGATTTATTAATCCTTTTGTTGAAGTGATCCAATTTCCTTTGTACATAATTCTAAATATTCTTAATTCATTTGGCAAGGTCTAGCTTTTGTTGGAATATCCTTTTCTTGAAAATTTTCTTCGTAAGGAAGAGAAAGGATATGTTGTTTTCTATCCCAAAAAGCATTTATTAATCCTTTTTGTTGAAGTGATTCAGTTTCCTTTTTACATAATTCTAAATATTCTGAATTCATTTGGCAAGGTCTAGCCTTTGTTGGAATATCCTTTTCTTGAAAATTTTCTTCGTAAGGAAGAGAAACAATATGTTGTTTTCTATCCCAAAATGCATTAGGATGATCATTACATATCTCATTTATAAATTGATTTTTTATTAAAGTAATTTTTGATATGAGCTTAGGATTAGCTAAACTTTCTTCAATATTATTAATATTAATTTCTTCTTTTAGGAAGTTTATTTGACAAATTTTTGCCTGAATTAATATTTCATTTATTAATTTATCAATGGGTTAAGTTATAAACTCAAAAATAAACTTTTACCTTTATAAGTGCCATAAAACCCTTCTTTATTAACTTTCATTAAACGGAAAATTTTTGATAGGAATGGGGTTCCCAAAATTACCTTATTTGAAAGATTTTTTAAAAGAACAAATGAAGTTGGAATGCACTCATTATTACAACAAATTTTTGCATTAGGAAGTTTATATTTAACTCCCATATCTTTTCTACTTACAGCTTTTATAATCTGAGTGGTTTTTTCAAAGTATTTAGTTGAAATGAGACCTTCACTTATGCAGTTTAGATCTGTACCCGAGTCTATAAGAGCAATCAATTCTTTTTTAAAAGAGTTATTTATGAGTAAAGTTATTCTTACTAACCATTTTTAAGAGGTTATTTTTTCAATTGTTTGAATAAATTCGTCATCTTTATTAAGGGGAGGAAAATCTTCATTTTTAAGAATTTGACTATAAGTCTTGGAATTTGAAGTTTCTTCTAAATGTATATTTTTATTTTCAAGATTAGAAATCCTTTTCTCAAAGTTATTACTTTGGTTTTTTAAACTTGTTATTTCTCCTTTTAATTTTATAATCTCAAATTTTAAATCTTCAGAAGTAGAAGGATTTTCTTTCTTTTTATTAAGAGTATCTTGGATATATTTCATTGAATATGGTCCTTTAGGTTCTTTTTTATTATTGGTATCTTTTCCCTCAGTTTGATATATTATATTATATTAAGGATTTTTAATTTTTCTTCTAGATTTTTGATTTTATTGAGAATGTTTTCTAGTATATTGATGTATATTACATTAGTATCATGTTCTTCAAGATCATTATCTTGAAATTGAGATATAAGTCTATAGATCATATCATTATCTGATTCTGCTTTATTACAACAATCTTTGCAATCTTCAGAGCTCAGGCTGTCTTCTGAATCATAATCTGAAGAGTCTTCTGAATCAAATATTTTATTTAACTCATTTTTTATGTCTTCTTATATTTCAAGATTATTAATCTTATTTTTTACTGTCTTTCTTTAACGACAATTATTTGCTGTATGACCTTTTTTCTTGCATGCCCAGCAAGTAGGAACCCATTTCTTTTCTCTTTGTTCCTTTCTAAATTTTCTTTTTTCCTTTCTTTTTTGGAAGCATTTTTCTTTAGAAGACGGTTTTTTTATAATTTTTCTTGGAATATTTTTCCTTTTTTTCTTCTTTATTACATTCCAAACCAAATTGTTCACAAAAATGTCCAAGTTGTCTTTTTTCTGTTAAATTATGTTTTTTGATTTGTTGATTTAGTTTAAGCTCATTACATAAAGCTAAACCTTTCTGGACACAGACTCCTATTAATCTGCCATAAGTATAATTATCATAATTAATTTGAATATCATTTCCTCTAAGAGTTTTTCTTACTCTTTCATCAAACAATGAAGGAAGACCATCTATAAATTTGATTTCCAATGAGAACTATTGTTTTCTGGGAGTTCATAAACTCTGCTTAAAAAGACATCTTTGTACCATCTAAAAGATGTTAGAGTATGACATCTAAGACCATTTAAAAGGGTCCTTATTGTTTCAGAATTATCTGACCATCTACTAGTGAAATGTTCTATAATAGTAAGAATTAATGTGTAAACAACATCAGAAACATTAGTGCCATCTTCAGTTTTAACATGTTGATAAATTTGTTCCTGATTTGGACCAATGTAATTATCCCACCAGCCTTTTAACTGACCAGTAAATCCTGAAGTTATCATTTTACAAACTGTAGTATCACTATTTTGATTGTTTTTTTTATAGTAGCATACATCATCATTCGATGTGTCATCATAAAAACTTGTCTATCAGTATAACCATCTAAATTCCATTCATAAATGGATTTTCCACTATAAGAATTATTAATTACATATTCTTGTTCTTCATTAAGAACATCTTGAGGAGTTGGTCTAGGATAATAATACATCCTTTGCCTAAGTTTATCAACATATTTTGAACTATAAGCTCCTTTATCCTTATCTAATCTATTGATAGAATCAGTAACATAAGCTTCAAATGTTTCATCATCCATATTCTCTTCTTCCAAAGTATTAATTTGGATATTAGATAATTTTTCTTTTATAACTTCCATTAAGTCATTCATAGGTTTAAGTTTATAATCTTTTATTTCGGGAGTAGGTTGGATTGAAGATTTTATACTTATAGTTAAATCCTCTTCCTTCTTCGTATTACTAGTTTCTCCCTTTTCATTTATTAAACTATTAATTTTATTATTGGTTTCTTGCAACATTTCAGAAATAATTCTAATGCCTAAATTAGTATAATTATTTTGTTCAATAATTTGATTAACATGGATTATAGTAGCCTGGATAGCCTCATCCTTTATAGCTTTTTTGAAAGCAGAGAAATGTAATTCCTCGTGTTCCCTATTTATTTTAAAATCTTTTGAAGGAGGGAAAATAGATTTTATAATTTCACCATTATTAAGTCTATAATCTTTTTTCTATCATGGAGATATATTTATAAGAATACTTATTTATAAACCATACTGGAAATTCTATGATTTCCTGGACAAGTTCTAAATCTTTATAAAATTCTTGTCCTAATCTATTTTTTTCATCTTTAGGATAAAAATTATTAAATCAATTTCTAAAAGGCAACCATTTGGATTGTCTATATTTTTCTACCATCTGCTTTCTAATAGCAGATCCTGGACTAAATTCTAATTTTTCTTTTATCATCATAAATTAAAGCTCATTTGGGAGATTGTATCATCCTCTCCTACAGGCTGATATGCTCCTGTGACTAGATTATCATGATTTATATTTAGGTTTTCTACCCTATTCCTTATTTGAGAAGTAGAAGCTTTGGCTGATTCAGGAATTTCTACTTTATAATCTATGGGTGAGATATAAGATCTTGTTGAAGAGGATCTTAAGATATTTCTATATTTTCTTTCTTCTTCAAATTCTATTTCTATGTTTTCTTCAGGAGTTTCTATAAGTCTCCTAAGTTTATGATTTATTTGAGGCTGGATATTAACTGCCTTTTTTATGACCCAATTTTTAGGGAAATCTATTTCTTCCCATTTGACAGGTCTTCTTATGGAATTGTTTGACTTTCCATAATTTGTTTCAATTAGAATAGTTTCATCATTAGGTTTATTGATTCTTTTGCATCTAGCATTCATGGTAGTTAACAACCTAAAATAAATTCTATAACAGATACATATTATTTTAGATCCATGAGCATAATTGTAACCATGTGTTTTAACATATAAAATTAAAGCATCATCAATATTTTGGTCTGATAAAGATAAATGTAAATCTGGATAGACATCAAAATATACTGGGCCATGAGACAGACTAGTTTCTACTCTACCCATTAAAGATTGTTTCCAGTTTAGATTACGAGCATCTGGTAAAACAGCTACAAAACTTTCTAGTAAGCCTTTTAGAGTCAAGGGCTTAAAAGCAACTTGGACTAGTCCAATATGCATAAAATTATAATCTTGTTGATATTTACTTATATCAGAAAAATTTAATAGCTTGATTATCATTTCATCTTTTATTGAAGCTGATTCTTCAATTTTTTTTTGTTTTTACAACTTGTCTCCAGTTTAATAAACTGTCAAAACTTCCAATTTGGTATATAACCTTTGGACTTATATGAGGAATTGTCCACTTATTAAGTAAATCAAGATTTTGAGGTATATCATATTCCTCGGTTTTACTGTTTTTAACAGTATTTTTCTTTCTAAACATATATATATATATATATATATATATATATATAGGTAGAGGATCCTGTAGGAAAATTGGTTTGTGTGAGAAGTGTAGGAAGAATTAAGAATTGACATATAGCCATCATGTTTTTGATATTGGAATGATGTTTTGGGTTATTTTTGCGTGAAAAACACTTAGCACAACAATATAAAAAAATTTAAAACACAATCCAATTTATTATAGTCATTAAATTTAAATTACAGATAAAACACCCTAGTAATTACTTAAAACACTCTGCTTAAATGTTCTTGACATAGTGTTTTAACTTTTAAGCCTAAAATACATTGTTTTTAGTTTGTTTTTGGTTATTAATTGTTATGTTTGTTGTTTTTCTAAGCAAAATAATCCAAAACATCATGAATACGTCCAAAAAAATGATGCATACATATCAATTTTTAATCCTTCCTATACTTCTCACACAAACTAATTTTCTTACAGGAACCCTACCATATATATATATATATATATATATATATATATATATATATATATATATATATATCAAAGGGCTAAATCCTACATTTCACTCATATAGCCATTCTCCCCTTTGAGAGTTCTATGTAGGATGTCATGTGGCATTGAGATATTTTAGGAAAAAAAAAAGAATTTAAAAACAAAATTAGATTTATTTTTATAATGTGTCCTCCCATAATTTTAAACGTTAATATCTTTTATATACAAGATTTTTTAAAGAAAAAAATTACACCAAATTAACTAGCGTTTTATTATCTTTCCGACAAGTACCATAGTGCTATATAAAAAACGGAGAAAAAAACGACCAAATTAACGAGCGTTTTATTATTTTTCCAACGAGTACTACAGTGCTATATAAAAAACGGAGAAAAATAAACGACCAAATTAACGAGCGTTTTATTATTTTTCCAACCAGTACCACAGTGCTATATAAAAAACGGAGAAAAAAACGACTATTTTTTGTGAGGTTTTGTTCATACAGGAAAAAAAACACAAAGTGTTCAGGTTATTCATTAATCATGTATAGGCAAGTCATTAATTATGTTCAAACCAGTAAATATGAATTCTATTTACAACAGGTGTTAGCATTGGAGTTGTACATCGTTTTAGGTTAGGTTATAATATTAGAGTTATACATTGATTAAGGTTAGACGTTAACATTGGAGATATATTGTTAATTGTTTTAGGTTAGGTGCTATCCGAAGCTTTCATGCATGTAACTATAAAACGCATCGGTCTATTTCGTATGTAAAAATGATATGTCATATTAGATTTCTCAACCCGGGACGCTCTCGGGATATAAATCTAGTATGGGTATATATTAGAGTAACATTGATCCAATAAGTGGCATGAATGCGTTGTTTTGGAATTAATAATTCACTCCTAGAAAAGTGACATTTTGCTACAAAATTTTCTTACGAAAAAAAATGTGTCACAAATTTTAACAAAGTTGCTACTCATTTGTGACGAAAAAAAACTATAAGTTTTTTAGCAAATTTGCGACGCAATATATCTACAAATACTTAAGAAATTGCGTAGAAAATGGGTTACAAATTTCCTACATGTTTTCGTAGGAAATGCGTTGAAAATTGCGTTACAAATGTGTAGGAAGTGGTTTCCGACGAGGTTTTTTCTAACATCAAGGTTTTGTTGCAAATGCGTCACAAATTTGTAAGGCGACACCTTCAACAGTACCTTGTCTCCAACCTAGAACTCCAAAACCCTATATACAATTTGTAAGTTTCCCCCTCTTTTTAAACCCTAATAAACTAATATTTTGATTGTATATTGTTTAATTGATTTAAACGCTGTTAGTGGCAATTTCGAGGAGGCCTCAAGACCGTCGTCTGGTGGTTTTGGTCCGGTGGTGTGTTGTTTGGAGTTATGGCGTGCTTGTGCTGGTCCTTCTTTATGGTTACCGGAAAAAGGAAACAATGTCGTTTACTGCCCTCAAGGCCACCTTGAACAGCTGCAACTGTTTGGAGCGTTTAATCTTCCTCGTCATGTGTTCTGTCGTGTTGTTGATGTCAATGTTCATGTAAGTTTAGTTGTTTTTTTGTTGTTGTTGTTTTATTTATTTTTTGTTTTATATTTTATATTTGATTTGGTGATTTGTTTATGACCTCATAAGAAAAGATAATAAAGATTTTTTTTTGATTAATTTGCTGATATTAAGGTTTTTCTGCATGGATGTTTTCTTAATTTCTCTTCTGATTTTCATATACTGAAATCACCCCAGGTCAAAAGATCTGATTTTCTATCCGGCCAGGTTCTTATTTAGAGCCGCCACTTCTGCTTACCAAGTTAATCTCCACCTTATTTCCTTTTCATGTTCTTACTCATGATATATAAATATTCATCGTAAAAAAACATGAGTTCATGCAGGTGGAAGGAGCTTATCTTGAAGATGGTAAATCTTTAAGCAACTTGGATGTATTCTGTCACACCACAGGTTATTAATATTATAATATATCATCATCATCATCATCATTCATTCCCTTAATATTTAGTTTTTGATTTCCGATCACTTTTATTATCAGGCTGTGCCGGAAAGTATGAATTTGTTTTTTTTTTTAATTTTGTAATCGTATAGCAATGCGGATATACTAGGGACCGAATTGCTTGAGAGTTAGTTGAAAATGGCTCCGACTAAAGAAGAAGAAAGGAAGGTAAAAGAGTACAAAGATGAAACCCCTGTCAAGCTTGTCCGATTGAGAAGTTTCTAAAGGCAGTTCTTGATGTAGCGTTTTTGTTTAAAAGAGTCGAGGCAATGCTTTACATATCTAACTTTGAGTCTGATGTTGAGTACCTTAAACACTCGTTTTAAACTCTTGAGGATGAACTAAGCTGTATGGAATGCAAGTTATCTAGGGTAGTTCTAGGTGGCAAGATGGTCGAATTTTGTTCATAACTACTGAGTATTCCTCAACGATTCTGCTTCTGTATTAGTATCATGTTGTCACTCAATCATGGCCTTAGGTCACCTTTTCGTTACTCAATGCTTCAGATATATCCCATACACATAAATTATTATTTTCAACCTTACTCGCTAATAGGATCGCTTGATTATACTTTACCAAAATAGTTACATAATAATTAAGCTTTTTCAACCCACATTTTATCACATCATATTAGATTTGTCAACTCCGGGACGCTCCTGGGGTATAAACTAGTATTCAATATTGACAAGTATAGTTTAGATATGTATTAAATTGGTGGGCCTAATGGACTTCTGATGGGCCAAAGAGATGGCTATCATAAACCAAATGGTATTGTTAACTTTGTGGGTTGACGTGGCTTAATGGACTTCTGATGGGCCGAAGACCTAAAAGATTGCTAACATAAAACAAACTAGTGGTAGTTTCCCGCGCTTCGCCGCGGGAGCTTCTGTTTTGTTGAGAGTTTGGTAGACATTAGAGATAACATTAAGGTGACTGTTATTCTTCCGAAGTCGCGTGGGCTTCACAAAAATAATCGCGGGCCATTAAGTTCCAGACCAGCTCATGTATATATAATTGTGTTGCCTCTTGTTCACTTTAATTAGAGCCCACAAAGTTTTTCAATATAAATAATCGGTATGGCGGCTGTAGTCTGTCACATGGGTGGCCAATTATAGTCAGGCAGTTAGGTCCAATCATATGATGCCATGGAGCTTTGTGTTCAATAGCTCTCGACCAGTGATGCATTCGACAAATAGACATGTCATGACACGACTCGCCTTATTCCTCTGAGGTCGTTCTTGTAGAAGTTACTTGGGCAGTAACCCAAGCATGCAAGTACATCCCACAACAATACGACTATCAAATATTGAAATATTGGGCCGTGACATTATGCACAATTCTGAAGTCACATAAGTAATAATTAATTTTAGTATAATCAATAACTTGTTATATTATTATATTATAGCCATTGAGGGATAAAAATAACAAAAAAATATATTATTATATTATAGCCGTAGAGGGAAAAAAAATAACAAAAAAAATATGGCGCAAGTTAGTAGAGCACACTATTAAAGTGTCGCAAAATTAATATAGTATATAATATAATATAATGGCATTGTCAACATTGAGGGCTAACATGGAGCTTCCAAAGTACACACGAATCGGTCTAAATAGTGTGGAAATTCTGACTTCTCGAGCTTTTCTTTTTATGAAAATTTCAGGGCATGTAATATACATGATTTTAAGGATAAAAAAAACAAAAAAAAGCGCCAAACGGTTAAAAAAACGTTTTAGGGTAACACATGTTATTTTCGCTTAACATGTGTTACTTGAAAATTTATTTATTCTTATTAAAAAAAACTGCTCGGCGCTTTTTTGATTGTGTTGGCTCAAAATGCTTAAAATCATGTATATTACATGCTCTAAAATTTTCAAAAAAAAAAAAAAAACTCGGGAAGTCAGTGTTTCCATTGTTTTCACTATAAGAGTGGGTTTTCACAGGATCCTTCCTGATATTATATATATATATATATATATATATATATATATATCTTGTTAGAACCAAAATGTGAAAACATGAAGTGTTGAAGAAAACTAAGGCTAAGAACCAAGACTGAACAAAGTGATGAACATCCGGAAAAAGGTTCCAAATGAAGAGATTAAGATCAAGATCTCTTTAAGGACAAAGAAATTGAAAGATAAACACAACTCCTGTTTGATGAAATCTAGGAAAGAAGATGGAAATCTGGGACATAGGAACTAGATTTATGGGACAAAACTCTGATATTGACTTCTTGACCAAATCCCAGATTTAGACTTCTGATTTCTGGAAGAAATCTAGAATCTTGACAAGTGGGAAAGTTAAATACATGAACCTTGATCCTAATCATTCATGCAAAGACTTTTTTTCCCTATTCAACCTGCAAAAACGAACAAGTTGATAAATAAACAATTGTTATTCACCTAGTTGAGGTTAATCCTTCTCTATAAGTAGAAGACATTATATGGAGGAAAAGATAACCAAGGGTGAATGTGAAAGTGTGTGATATACAATGCAAACCTCTGCTCTCTTACTAGAAATATCTTTTACACATACTCCACACCACATTCACTACAACCATAAGAATTCTTTTGAGTAATTCTTTTGTGAAGTCCAAAGGTGATCCTTGTCATAAGGTTGTCACTATACATAAAACTCAAAACTTCTTAAGAACTTGTATGATCTATTGTTTCTGAAAGTTTGATTTCTCATTACGCATATTGATTATATATATCTTATTGAAATCTCATTGCCATTTGATTTAAAGTGAGCTGATACTTCTGGAACCAACACTTGGTGTCATAGCAGCTTGAATAAGTTATTTTCATAAAGATCCTGATGTATTAAAAGAACCATTTAAGCTCAAATCTTAAACGTTTTTAACCAAGTATCTTAATACCACGTTTGACAAATTGCAAGCTTTCAAACATGGAATTCTGCTTTCCAGATGGGTTCAATGTCTAAGCCTCCCAGTCTTGTGAGAGAGGAATACCCTAGTGCATGGTCAGGATAATCAACTTCTTAAATGGACATGATCATCGTCTGTACCAATCCATTGTGTGTGGACCGTACATCCCCATAATGGAAATACCAGAAGTTCCAGCAACTTATAGAATACCAGAAATTCATGCCACTAAAGTTCCTAAGGATCAAAGATTCTGGGGACAAGATGACAAGGAAGCTTTGGCAAATTGATGAAAGAGCCAAATCATTATTGATTATGGCCCTTCCAAATGATATATTTTCTCATGTAGATGCTTGTTCATCTGCAAAAGGAAATATGAGATCAGTTGGAAAATCTATGTGAGGGAGGAGAAAAGATGAAAAGAAACAAAAGGACAAATTATGATAAAATAGATGACATGTAATGCTATGTGTGAGAAGGGCGAGAAGGCTTCTGGTTGCGACATGTGGCACAAGGTCTTTGGGCAATTTAGTAATTTTGATATACTATTAAATAAAACTAAAATGCTAATAATGGTAACTGCCTTCAATAACATCTTTCATCTAAAATTACGAATCATCAAGTAAATGTTATTTTCTATATAGATAATATACAAAATAAAAAACACAGAAATTATTTTACGTTCATTCACATATCTCTGAATATCCTATCATTTCCACAGAAGTTTTTTATAGGGTCTTTTAGCATGGATGATAGTGGGGTGTTTTATTTTCCTATAAACTATGTTGGGGTGTTTTATTGTTAGGTTGAACTTTCTTTCACACATAAGGTGTTTTCAGTTCAATGGCTAGTGACCCTGGCTGATAATGTTACAAGAATACATTATATGATGTTTTATAAAATACATTGTGTTTTATGTTCATGTACTAGATTATACCCCGGAAGCGTCCCGGGGTTGAAAAATCTAATATTCGTAAGCAAATGAAAAGACAAAATAACTTAAACATAACTTAATCAAAAAACGATTTAATAAAAAAATATTAATTAAAAAAAACACTTAAACATAACACTTATGGTTACCTGAATCCTACAATGTACCACAAAATGTTGAAAATCATAACCCCCAAATCACTTGTCATTTGCATACGTGCAAGAGAACCCAATCACATTCGACTTCCTTCCTATAAGCAAACATGCTGAATCGTAAGAATTTGGCTCTTCAACACACCTGTTCAAACCTGTATATTCACTGTTTACAAAATACTTATATATATATATATAACGAAACCGATCAATCGGAACACAATCAACACATCGATATACAACTCGATGATGATATATGATTATAATATAATATCTAAAATCAGAATCTATAGATACAAAACCTGCTTCCGTCTAATTCGACATTAAATCACTTAAATTCTGAAAGATGAGCTTCAATTCAATTTTTACTTGATGTTCATCATAATATCTGATCGATCAACCAAATATTTCATAAAAACTTTAAAAAAATAGAAAACAACATTCTTTAGTTTTTGTCGTTAGTTTTCATCTTAATATCTTATCAACCAAATATTTAATAATTTAATAAAAACTAATAAAAGTTAAAAAATAACATGCTTCAGTTTTTTGTTGTTAGTTATAAAAGACATCAGTTTTACAATTTGGGACGTGCTCTTATGTTTTTATTCGATTTCTGGTGGCCGGCTGCTGCAAAAAAAAAAAAGAAGAAGAAGAGAGGGAGAGGCGATTGTGATTTGTGAGAGATAGAGAGAGGGGGTTGGAAAGCTAGGGTTAGTGTGATGGTGTTTTTTTTTATAACTTAAATACCAATTGCCACATGGGATGACACATGGCACACACAAGGGGGAGAATGCCTCTTTGAGTGCCATGTCATCAAAATGGCTTTGGTTTATTATATGTATAGATAAACAACACAACAAAATTAGACTGTGTTTTATATTCATATTCCATTATAAACGAACCCTCAACATAAAACACATATTTATTAACAACCCAATTAAACAGTTATTACAAAACACATTTTAATAAGCAATCACTTAATCATGATGATAAAACGCACTAAAATGAAAAAAAATATATCATAAAACACCTCATTAAGAAACAATGAGTAAAACACACTTTAATAATACAATCACCTACCCAAGACGATAAAACACACTGAATATGAACAATCAACAAACATATGATTAGCAAACACCTTATCAAGAAACAATGAACAAAACCCCTATGCTTGTATGTAAAACAATCTTTTATATGGAATCCATGAATAATGAGATTGTTGTTTCCAATATGAACAATCAGCAAACATATGATTAGCAAACACCTTATCAAGAAACACCTAGGTGCTTTGACTCTAGACGGTGCAAGAATCAAGGGATTAATATGGACGACTTCTTGTATTTTAATTTTAAAGCATGGTAATTTACAATTATATCCCTAAAACATCTAATCAATAATTGTAATTAACACACTAATTACAAGATTGCCATCCATTTAATCTCCACCCTAGATTAATCTCATCTAATGGACACAATTGCTTCTTACCCTTCTCACAAAACACCTCATTTGTACAGGAACCTCACCCCTAAATTTATATACGATTTCTAATATTTCCCATCACTAAAGAAGATTAAGGGGATGTTTGGTTGATTAAGTGCTAAATGGTTAAGAGGTCTGAATGTTAAGTGCTGAATCAATAAGTTGGATCTCTGAATGGTTAGTCTTCTTGTCTCACATTGGTAAGAGAGCCTCATTAAGGTTCAGGGCAGTCCAGTGCTTAATGGTTTATCAACATCCCAAGTCTTAATGGTTCAGCCTTAACCATTTCTTTTAGAAGCTGAAACAAGCGCTGAATGGTTCAGAGCCTCATTAAGAGGCTTACTAAACAACTCCTAATTCTATTGAAAATTTGAAATACTTTACAGATTATCTTTCTTTTGTTTTTAATAATTACAATAAAATACTATGATATAATCATATATAAGCGAATTTACAAACGTAGCTCCATATTAAACCAGAATACACAAGATTATTGGAACTGTAAGTGATCATCAATCCCGTTCAGTGGCGGTTAGGTGGTAGCCGTTCAGTTATGGTTATTGGTGGTTTTGATGTAGCCGAATGGTTTGTTGACGTATTGTGTTTCAAGCTATGCAACGGTGGAGGACGGTTGGTGTTTACCTGCAAACCTCACAGTATTTTCAAAATCTTGATGGCTATGATGATGAACACGCATGTAGCCGTAATAGTCGAATAAATACTTTCATTGTTACAATAAAAGAGATTTTTTTTTCTACATCAGTTGTATCTATTATTTGGGGTTGATCATGACTGATTAACACAACATTGTTTTTTAATGCCTTTGATTAGTAACTAGGGGTATATATCGACGCGCGTTGCGCGTTTTACAATTGAGATTTAGATGAGGTGTTGATCAATCAATGAATTATACAATCAAGATTCCATTTTGGTTGTAAACGTTAAATAAATAAAGAAATCTACACATAAGGTAACACATAAAATTTGTAACGAAATGACATAATATTATGTTATTTATATTAATAGTATATAATATAATATAAGCCAATGATCTCCAGCCCAGTTCGTTTGAGGTGGGAAGGTTTACCTCCTTGGAGGGTTCATGCCCGGGTTTGGTCTCAGATTCGATTCCCACGCATCACCGAAAAAATAACCACTTAGGTTTGAAAGGAGAAACCCGTGTGTTGCTATGGGATTCAAACATGGGCAGTGGTCGCTTTGCAACACAAGATTTACCGCTGAAACACTACTCTTCAAAATAATATAATATAAGGTAAGACAAGAAATTTGTAACGAAATTACATAATATTATGTTATTTATATTAATAGTATATAATAAAATTTTTAAATAAAATAATATATATGAATATAATAATATATATAAATATAATAATATATATGAATATTAAATAAAATAATATATATGAATTTAATAATATATATAAATATAATAATATTATAGTTACTATTCAATCGCTAAGGTATGTTATTATATTGTAATAATTGTGAACATTGGATCAGCATGCAACGCGTGACCAAAAAAAACTAGTTATATAAAAAATAAACTATAACTTTTAATAGCATAAGTTAAACCCATACATGTGATTCATGTTGGATTGAGTTATTCTTCCAAAACATGTACAATTGTTCTATACATCTTTTATTTGAAGTTGACATGAAACTAAAAGTAAAATGTTGAATTCAAAGTCTTGAGACATTGCAAGAACCTTTTTCCACATTATGATACGTTTGGATCAAATGAACTTTGTTTTATATCGCTTGTTGGTAGGGTTGTTTACGAGTAGGGTTATAAACAAACCAAACTTTTAGCGAGCAATTCGTGAATTGTTCGGTGGAAACTTCGTTTGTGTTCATTCGTTTAATAAATGAATGAACACAACAAGAAATTATGTTTGTTTAGTTAAACAAACGAACATAAACAAAGGTCTCGTTCGTTCATTTATGATCATGAACGTTCAATAATATGTTCATTTTTGTTTGTTTGTGTTTGATAGTTCATTAGGGTTTTTAACTTTTTATTTTTAATTTAGGTAATTGAAATTTCCCATTGGTATATAATGTAATATATATTAGTGTATCACATATTAATATTACTTCACCTATTTTGATTAACTAATATTTTTGGTGGATTAAATGAGAATTAGTTTAATATAATAATTTTGAGTTTTTATGAGCCATTATGTTATGATAATTATGTGATTAAGATTATGTCAAGTATGTTCAGGTAATTGGATTAGTATATTTTGGCGATAACGTTTCTGATAAAAAATGTTGATTTTATTCGAAATTTAATATGTTTTAGTTTGACCCAGGTTCTGTTCATGAATGGTTGTTTGTATTCATTGACATTAATTTGTGTTTGTGTACATTCGCTTTGTCCGACACCTAAATTTAACAAAGGCACAAACGGAAAAAGAATGTGTTCATTTCCTTAAGAAACGCACACGAATAGAAAATCTCATTGGATAAGTGTTCATGAACATGTTATTTCTTAACAAACAAACACGAATAGAAAAACTCGTTTGATAAGTGTTCATGAACAGTTCGTGAACACGTTATTTTCTTAACAAACGAACACGAACAAGGTCATGTTCGTGTTCGTTTGGTTTGTTTACAACCCTGTTTACGAGCCAAATTGATATGAGTCAGGGTTAAGCTTGAACTCGCCTTGTTAATTTACAAATTGAAAGACTATGGTCCTTGGCCTCTCTTCATTAATCTTTGATATAAATAATACAAGGCGGTTCCACTATTTTGAGATACCGATAATTACAATCAATAATATTAAATACAATATAATCTATACTAAATATACATCGGCTATTACAAATCAAGCTTACTCATTTATAACTAACTCATTTAGAGCGATCTCTTTTAAGCCTTTTAAAGAAGCTATTTCCAAGCGAGTTTCAAACTATTTAAATACCCCTAACTCAACATCATTGCTTGAAGTCTCTTGCACCAGTTGATTCTTTGTGAGAATACATCATATAATGTCATAAAAAGAACTAAAACCTTTAATATATAACATATAAACCTTTACAAAGTATTCGCGTTCAATAATTAACATGACTAAATTAAGTTTAAAACAAACTTAAATCAAACATACATGTGATTCATGTTGGATTGAGTTATTCTTCCAAAACATATACAAATGTCCTATACATCTTTTATTTGAAGTTGACATTAAACTCAAAGTCGAGACATTGCAAGAACCTTTCCTTGATTATTAGACAACACAAGAGTTTTTGCCACTTTTCTAAGCTTCTCTTTAAGTACTTTGCCAGTACCTGTCTTTGGTAGTGTTGTCACAAACTCAATTTTTTTTGGTACCATAAACCTTGGGATGTTCTTCGTACAATATTCCAATATTTCGGTTTCATTTATGTTTCCTGTTTGTTTCAAGACAACAAAAGCACAAGGACTTTCACCCCACCTTGGATGAGGCATTGCCACCACCGCGGCTTCAAGTATCGCGGGGTGTGTGAATAAAACCGACTCTAGTTCCACGCTACTAATGTTTTCGCCACCGGAGATGATCACGTCTTTTGATCTATCTTTGATTTCCACATACCCATCAGGATGGACCACTCCCACATCGCCGGTTAATAGCCACCCGTTTTTAAAAGCCGTTGCATTCGCGTTTTCATCTTTTAAGTAGCCTTTATACAAAGACATTCATATAGTTATAAAAGTAAATATATAAATATAATAACGCAAACATATCCAAATATATATGTTGAATACCTTTCATGAGACTACTCCCTCGGAGTACAATCTCTCCCATCGTCTTTCCATCATGAGGGACACCCTCCATTGTTTTCGTGTTCTTCACATCAATGTCAGCAAGTGTGAGTACACTTACACCTTGACGGGCCTTCAATCTCGCTTGTTGATCTTTGGGTAGTCGATCCCACTTCAATTGCCACTCGCACACAAGCGCAGGCCCAGTGGCCTCAGTGAGGCCATAGGCATGTGTTATGTGAAATCCCAAGTCTTCCATCTTTTCCAACACGGGCACTGGGGGAGGCGATCCGCCTATGAGTATGTTCACTTTAGAAGTCATGTCACAACGCTCATGTGGTTGGGCCTCTAACAAGATGTTGAGGACAATAGGGGCACAACACATGTGAGTCACCTTGTGGTTAGAAATGTTTTTGTATATCTCACCCACGTTTAGGTTGCGCATGCAAACGTTTGTCCCACCTCTAGCCGCAATGCCCCAGGTGAATGTCCACCCGTTGCAGTGGAACATGGGTAATGACCACAAGTAGACTGCGTCATTACCCAGTTCCCACCCTTGAATCATGCTTACTGTGCTAAGAAATGCGCCGCGGTGGCTACATACCACGCCCTTGGGGTCAGAGGTGGTACCAGATGTGTAGTTTAGGGAGATCGCGTCCCACTCGTCCTGAACATCCTCACCTATATACCTAGGGTCGCCCTGGCGAATAAGTTCTTCATACTCCAACTCTCCAAAGCGAACATAGGTGGGTTTGTTAATATCATCGATCACAATGACCAAGGGCATATGGCGCTGGTGTTGGTCCAAAGAGTTGTCTTTGGATCCTGACACCAGCAACCGTAGGGCCTCAGAAGCTATGGGAATGTACTCATAGTCGACAAAGAAGATCTTGGCTTCCGAATGGCGAAGGATGGTTACTATGGTTTTGGCGTCTAGCCTTGTGTTAATCGGATTGAGCACGGCTCCTGCCATTGGCACCGCGAAATGCATCTCATACAACGCAGGAATGTTAGGTGCGAGTACCGATACCTGATAAATTAGTTGGGTCATATTATTTACACCTAGGGTTTTTTTAGGGTTTCACAGGCCTCTGCGGCTCGCAGAGGCCTCTGCGGGCCGCAGAGCTGTCAGAGCATCGAAAACAGCGACGCTCTACGGCCCGCAGAGGCCTCTGCGAGCCACAGAGCTTTGTTGCCCTAAAAACCTAACCCTTCTGCGGCTCGCAGAGGCCTCTGCGGGCCGCAGACATGGGTGCCCACAGAACAATCAATGCCAGGCTGCAGAGCAGCTTTTGTCAGTGACCTCTGCTACCCGCAGAGGTCTCTGCGAGCCGCCGAGCTACGGTAGTTGGGTGTAATTAAACCCTATACGACTCGTAGAGGTCTCTGCGAGCCATATAGGGTTAGAAAGTACGAGGTCACCGAATATCAGACTGATAATTCAGGTCAAATAATCCCTCTGCGACCTGCAGAGACCTCTGCGAGCCGCAGAGTTTTCTATCAGCACTTTAAACCATCAACCATGCACACACCGACGCCGGGACGTCCTCCCAGGAGCCCGGGTCGTCCTCCCAGGAGCCCGGGTCGTCCTCGCAGCAGCCGCCGCCTGTTGACACCACGCAGCAGGAGTTGCCTCCCCAGTAGTGTTATTTTGATCTGATGTATTTAGCTAGTACACTTGTCTACATTATATTATCATATTTTGGTATATTATGTTTTGAAATGCTTGCTTATATTTGTCCGTCTATTTATATAAATGTTTGTTATATGCTTACACGATTATCGAGACAACATCGGAAACAAAAAACCGCTTACACGCTTATCGAGACAATAATATACGCTTACACGCTTATCGAGATGACAACGGAAACAAAACAGAAAACCATTTACACGTTTAACGAGGCGATTATATAAAACTTTTGTTGGCCGGGAAAAAAAAAATCTAACCATCCAAATCAAAGGTAAAAGTAGTAAAAGTATTAAAGTGATACTCTATGGCTCGCAGAGGCCTCTGTGAGCCGCAGAAGCATAAGTCAATGATTGGCAATGATTGATAATGATTGGCACCAGGCTCTGCGGCCCGCAGAGGCCTCTGCGAGCCATAGAGTATACTCTGCGGCCCGCAGAGGCCTCTGCGGGCCGCAGAGCCAGGTGCAAATAAGATTTTAGGAGGTGTAAATAAGTCCCGCCATTAATATATAGAAAATATTATTCACTAGTACATTAGTTTTTCAGTTCTTTTGGATTGTTTTTAGTATTCATTTAAAAAGGTGTCTAACTCCAAATAACGCATTTTAGTCTTTAGACTTCAACTAGTAGATACTTACAACATCATTCTTGGCGATATTAAGTGACTTGAGAGAGGAGGCTAGGCGGCAACATCTCTGATAAGTTTGGCTCCAAGTGAACCGGACTCCACTGTCTATGATGGAGGTACGGTTTGTATAAATTTTGAAGGCTCTTTTGATGAAAGTGAGAGGGGTGAGAGGAACGTAGTTTGCTTGATTCTTTGCAATTCTATCCATGATGCAATAGTAGATTTAACCTGTTGGGAATGATAGTAGAAAGAAAGGATACGTATGTATAAATAGAGCTATGGAACAAGTTTACAATTTTTGTACTATTCTCTCTTTGACTGCTATGTTTTAATTTAGGGATAATTGCACAAATAAACATTTGACCAAAGCAATTTGCAAAAATAAACATATAATGCGTCTAAACAACAGGGACGAGACACTCTTTGCGTCTACCAATCAGACGATTACACGTGTAAAGCCTTCAGACGCCTTAATGTTTAAGGTCCCTGCGTCTAAACTTTAGACGCGAAAAAGGATTGCGTCTAAAGAACAGACTCTTAAATTAAAGAGTCTAAACCTTTTTAGACTCTTTAATTTATGAGTCTGTTCTTTAGACGCAATCCTTTTTCGCGTCTAAAGATTAGACGCAGGGACCTTAAAAATTAAGGCGTCTGAAGGCTTTACACGTGTGTCGTCCCTGTTGTTTAGACGCAAAGAGTGTCTCGTCCCTGTTATTTAGACGCATACTATGTTTATTTTTGCAAATAACTTGGTCATATGTTTATTTGTGCAATTATCCCTTTAATTTATATATGAAGCGTTTTTCATGATTTTCTCCACGTTGGTATAATGCAAGTATATATGTTTAATATGTATCAATAATTGTAAATAGTACTATAATTATGTCACACAAACACCTCCATAGTCAATGATGATTATGTATATTTTATAGTAAACACTATTATATATAATGTCACATAAACACCACAACGACGGTAGTGCTTTCATATTATGGAACTAGTCGATTCATCTGTGCTTAATCAAATAACTTGTAATCAACCCGATGATTTTGTTGATTCTTAGAGGGTGTTTGGGATTTGATTTTCTAAACAACTTCTACGTTTTAGAAAAGCAGGGGTGGAGCTGCTTTTAGATTATTGTGTTTTGATGGCCTAAAAATTCATTTCAAAACTCAACCGAAACACTAAAAACTGATTATTTGCGTTTTCAAAACGCAATAATCTAAAAATTCATTTCAAAATGCAACCCTAAACACCCCCTTAGTATAATATGTGAGACTGACTAGCTTGCCCTATTTTCAAAACAATACTTAGAAAAGTAAATGGTTGTTGCTAATCATGTGAACCTAATTTTTAAATAAGTGTCAACAATACTAAAGTTGTTTATTCATAGTAAACATTATATATATATATATATAGGGAATGGTTCTAGAGAAAACCCTCCTTATTTGGTAAACTCTGGAAACTCTGACTTCCCAATATTTTTTTTTTGAAAAAAATAGGGCAAGTAATATACATGATTTTAAGCATTTTGAGCAAAAAAAATTAAAAAAGCGCCGAGTATTTTTTTTTTTAAAAAAAAAATATAATTTTGACTAACACATGTTAAGCTCTAATAACAGGTGTTAACAATGTGTTAACTATATATAAACAGTAGACGTTTTTTATTTTTTTAAAAAAAACCGTTCGGCGCTTTTTCGATTTTTTTGGCTCAAAATGCTTAAAAAATGTATATTACATACCCTATTTTTTTCAAAAAAAAAAAAATGTTGAGAAGTCAGAGTTTCCAGAGTTTCCCAAATAAGGAGGGTTTCCTCCATATACTTTACATATATATATATATATATATATATATATATATATATATATATATATTCTGACATGTTCTAAGTATGGAGATTTTTGGCCGCGCATTGCGCTGGGTTTGGCACAAACGGACTGTACTACCATAATGCATTGGAGGCCATGTTATACTTCTTTTACTAATTAATTACAAAAGATAAGACTTGTTTATATATAAAAGTGTAGAATTTTAGGGTTTGAATCAAATAACAAAACAATAAACTGAAACAATACAAACATAACCACAATGAACAAAGAATGTAGGCGACAAAACAACGGTGACAAAATTTTATTTAACCAACCCAAAACGTACCCACCAGAAACCCTAGATCTCAGATAATACACTGAGATCAAATCACAACCACAATACAAAGTCAATCACAGGATCTACTGATTAGTTAGACCAGTAGATCAAGAGATGAAACAAGAATACAAAGAAAACTACCTATCAAACCCTAATACAGACTGAATAAACGAAGAAGACAAGATAAAACAATAGAGAGACTAAACCGATAACAAAGAATACAAAGTGTTTATATAGAGCAGCTCAGAAGCTTCCAGCAACAATCCAACGATCCAGATTAAAACCATCCAACGGCCAACATATCGCCCTGAAAAAATATCTCAACAACATTCTCAACAACTTATTATAAGACACGGTTCATAACAAAGGTTCACAATATATCAAAGAGTCCAAGACCCAGGCCAAAGGCCACTGGGCTAATAAACCCAACAACAACCAGGCTAACACATCCAGCCCAATACCATATCTCAGTAATTGAATTATAAGATAAGCCCACCTTATTTTAACATCCCCCCTTAATTCAATTACCAAACATATTAGCCAATCCAAGCTTAGTACACAACAACTCATGTTGAGCACTAAACAACCCTTTTGTAAAAATATCAGCCACTTGCTGATCAGATGAAACTTTCAGAGCATTAACAAACCCAGAACTAATTTTTTCTCTCAAAAAATGCCAATCAAGTTCAAAATGTTTAGTCCTGTCATGGAACACAGGATTCTCAGCAATAGAGATAGCAGACTTGCTATCACAAAACAAATGTATAGGCAACTTAACTTCAATTCCTAATTCTTTCAACAAATTTGATATCCAGACAAGTTCACAAGTAGTAGAGCACATTGCTCTGTACTCAGCTTCTGCTGAGGAACGAGCAACAGTGCTCTGCTTCGTACTTTTCCATGAAACAAGACACTCACCAACAAATACATAAAACCCAGTGATAGACTTGTGAGTTGTAAGGCATTTAGCCCAATTAGCATCTGAATAAGCTGATAGAGCCAAACCTGTCCCCTTTTTAAACATAATACCTTTCCCTGGAGAAAGCTTTAAATATCTAAGCAATCTCAAAGCTATCTTTTGCACATTTTGAGTTGGTTTATGCATAAACTGACTCAAAAATTGCACAGCATAGCTTATGTCAGGACGGGTCAATGACAAATAAATTAATTTGCCTATAAGTTTTTGATAACCTGTTATATCTTCGGGATTTCTCATTCTTATCATTTTTAATAGACAAATTATAATTCTGTTCAATTGGAACACTAACAGGTTTGCAACCAAGATACCCAAACTCATCTAAAAGATCTAGACAATATTTTCTCTGATTAAGACAAATGCCCTGATCAGAATACAGAACTTCAATACCAAGGAAATACTTTAACTTGCCTAAGTCTTTTATTTGAAAGCTTTCTTTTAACAATGTTTTTACATTATCAATCTCAGACTTACTATTACCAGTAATAACTATATCATCAACATAAACAAGTAGAACAACAAAAACATCATTAACTGACTTAACAAACATGGAATGATCACATACACTTTGAACAAAACCAATGTTTTTTAACACATCAACAAGCTTCTCATTCCATTTCCTAGGGGCTTGTTTCAACCCATATAAAGACTTAACAAGTTTGCAAACCTTAGACTCATTTCCAGAAGCATAACCTTCTGGTAAATGCATGTATACATCTTCAGTTATTGACCCATATAAAAAAGCATTGTTTATATCTAGTTGAAACAGTGTCCAATTATTCTGAACAGCTAAGCTGATTACTCTCCTAACAGTTACCATCTTTACAACAGGTCTCTCCAAAGTCTAAACCTTCTCTTTGGTTATAGCCCTTTGCTACTAACCTAGCTTTATATCTATCTATCTCACCATTGGATTCATATTTTATCTTGTAAACCCATTTACACCCAATAGCCTTTCTACCAGGTGGTAGATCAGTAACTATCCAGGTATTATTCCTATACAAGGCTTCCATCTCAGCATTCATTGCCTCTATCCAATGAGGATCTTTAGAGGCTTGAATGTAAGATGTGGGTTCCAAAGATTTATTGACATTAGACACAAAACACATATTTTCAAAAGACAAATTAGAATAATTCACAACTTTTTCAACCCCATATTTAACCTTGCTTTCTATCACATAGTCATCAAACTTTCTAGGTAACACAGAATCTCTACTAGACTGTGGCCTACTTCCCTCAGGAGTCCTTAACTCATCATTTGATCCCTCTAACCCAAAGCAATCAGTCCCCCTCCCTTTGGAACTACTAGGTTGCTGATCACAATTAGCACTATGACCTACATCACTAGTGTTCCCGGGAGAGTCATCTAATTGTCTCCCAGGTGAGTGATCATGAGTATCATCAGGTTCCCCATCATCATTGGGAAGGTTTGAAAAAAATTGTTTTTATTTATCACTTGAAGAAATTTCATTTTCAAAATTATCAAAAAAAATTAGATGATTAATTTTTTCAAAAACAAGTTGTTTATGTTCAGTTTTAAAGGGATAAATATTTTCATAAAATTTGACATCCCTTGAAAACTCAACCTTTTTTGTTTCTAAATCATAGATTTTATATCCCTTTTTAACAAATGAATATCCTATTAAAACACTTTTGTTTGCCCTGCTACAAAGTTTATCAGGACATCTAAATTTGTTTTAAACATAAATATCCAAAATTTCTCAAGTGATTAAGTTCGAGGGGGACACCCATATACTAACTCATAGGGACTCTTACTATTTAAGACAGACAAAGGTATCCTGTTAATCAAGTAAGCAGCAGTAAGAACACATTCAGACCAAAAGTTTAAAGGAACACAGCTTTGGAACAAAAGGGCCCTAACTGTATTTAAAAGATGTCTGTGCTTTCTCTCCACAACACCATTTTGTTGTGGATTGTAAGCACAAGAAGTTTGATGAAGGATACCTTTTTGATTACAAAAATCATTTACCTGTTTATTTATAAACTCAGTATCATTATCACTCCTAAACATTTTAATATTTTTGGAAAACTGAGTTTTAACAAGTTCATAAAAACTAACAAGATTTTCAAACACTTCAACCTTAGATTTTAACATGAAAACCCATACTGACCTAGAATAATCATCAACAACAGTTAGAAAATATCTAAAACCTTCCCTACTAGTGACCTTATAAGGTCCCCATACATCAAGATGTATAAGATCCCCTATATCCTTAGACTTATGGTCACTAAGAGGGAAAGGAACCCTAACCTGTTTAGCCTTATGACATACCTCACAAGGCTCAGAACCAGACTCTCCAACATTCAAACTATCCTTTAAAACAACTAGTACTTGACTAGAAGGGTGTCCTAGCCTACTGTGCCAAAGACTATGTTCAGTTACACTATTAAAACAAACATTACTAAAATTAACATTTTTACCAACAAAATACAAACCATCCTGCTGTCTACCAGTCACTAGGACTTTCCTTGATTTGGAATCCTGAACAAAGCACTCATGTTCATTAAAAAAAACATCCAACTTATTGTCTTTAGCAAGTTTATGTATAGACACTAAGTTAACACAGTAATCAGGAATGAAAAACACATCATGCAAAATAACACCACTAGCTAATTTAATATCACCAATTTTAGTAACTTTAGCATTAGTACCATTGGGATGTTTAACCTCCATATTATACTTAGACACATCTATACTATTAATCAGATGTTCATCACTCCCAACCATATGCTGATTAGCCCCAGAATCCATTATCCAACCAAAAAACAAAGCATACTTGACCACACTAGAACAATTAGAAAAGTTTTTAAACAACTTTGCAACTTTGGATAAAACAGACATACTAGAGAAACCATTAACAACCACTGACTCACCTCCTACTTTAGAACTCTGAGGATCTCCTCCAAACTTCTCACTTATCAGACTCATCAACTTAGAGATCTGCTCAGAAGTAAAAGGTGAACCAGAAGAAACATTTGCACTCACACTGTTACTAGTATTGGACACACCAGATTTCCAATTGTTCTGAGTTATATTATTAAACTGATTACCATTGTTTCTATTATTAAATTGATTACCAGACTGATTACCAGTTCTTTTTTTGACCATTTGTTGGATATGCAACAATTTCAAAACACCTTTTAATGGTGTGTCCAACCCTATTACAGTGAGTACATTTCAGATTAGGATTTGGTCCCCTAGAAGACCATTTCCTATTATCAGATACTTGATTAGTTCTAGTAGTAAATGACACACTAGTTCCCTTTGATCCACTACTTGAACCTCTATGAGATTCCTCTCTAGAGACAACAGCAAAAGCAGATTTTACTGAGGGTAGTGGATCATTGGTCAACAGTGTAGTTCTAACAGGTTGATAAGCATCATCAAGTCCCATCAGAAATTGCATGAGTTTAATAAGACTATTAAAATCATTGAATTCCTTAGAGGCTTGACAAGTACAAACAGGTCATTGAACAATTGAATCAAATTTTTTCCACATAGTATTCAATTTATTGTAATACTCAGAAATAGAACTACCACTTTGTGTTATACCATTTATTTTTTGATGCAGATTAAACATAACACAACCATCAATTCTATCATAAGTTTCTCTAAGATCAAGCCAAACATCTCTAGCACTTTCAGAAAACACTTTTCCTAAATATAATTCCTCACAAACAGAGTTAATCAACCAAGACAGAACCACAGAATTACATCTTTCCCATTGATTAGCTAAGACATCATCATCTACTGGTTTAATACATGTGCCATCAATAAATCCTAACTTGTTTTTTCCTTGTAATGCAAGTTTCATAGCTTTAGACCAGACAGAATAGTTTTCTATGCCTTTAAGTTTGATACTGATTATTGACAGACTAGAAGTATCACTAGGATGCAAGAACAGAGGATCACTAATATCCAACTTACTAACAAGAGTTCCAATAGGAACATCACCACCAGCAGGATTGGGACCACCTGCTGGTGAACCAACAACACCATCAACCATGATGAAATAAACAAACAAACAAGAATCACAAAACAGAGAACAAAGAACCAGATACAACTAAGTACTAAACACAAACAAGAACAATAAACCTATCAGGACGAAGCTGTGCCAGGGGTCAGATAGTGGATTCGTCACTCTATGGTGTCCACCCAGATCTTAACACAGGAGCCGTTTATTAACTATATATATAGTACTTATATGAAAAAGATACACAACCAAACAAAACCAGACCACAAATAAAAAACAAACAATCAAACAAGACACCAATTAGTTGGCACAATACCGGTCCACCCTAACCCGGTCAGCTGCCTCTAGACACAACAAACACAAAAAATAAAAGAGAACGATCTCACAGTGAGGGGCAACCCAAGTTAGGGTTTCGCCAAACCCACAACCAGCACCTTCACTTAGGGTGCTGAGTTATGGGTGCAATTGAAGCAATAACTCCCAATCCAATAGCAATCCTTTTAGCCAACAATGGTTAACCTAACAATCCTGCTCAACTAAACAACCAAGAAATAAACAAATAATAGACCAGATCTATAGATAAGACTAGATCTACTAAATGAAACAACCAAGGACCAGATCTATTATTTAGATCAGATCCTTTAACAACAAAGACCAGCAAGAACAACGGAAGACATAAAGACACCAAGATCAAAAGCCTAATGCTCTGATACTATGTAGAATTTTAGGGTTTGAATCAAATAACAAAATAATAAACTGAAACAATACAAACATAACCACAATGAACAAAGAATGTAGGCGACAAAACAACGGTGACAGAATCTTATTTAACCAACCCAAAACGTACCCACCAGAAACCCTAGATCTCAGATAATACACTGAGATCAAATCACAACCACAATACAAAGTCATCACAGGATCTACTGATTAGTTAGACCAGTAGATCAAGAGATGAAACAAGAATACAAAGAAAACTACCTATCAAACCCTAATACAGACTGAATAAACGAAGAAGACAAGATAAAACAATAGAGAGACTAAACTGATAACAAAGAATACAAAGTGTTTATATAGAGCAGCTCAGAAGCTTCCAGCATCAATCCAACGATCCAGATTAAAACCATCCAACGGCCAACATATCACCCTGAAAAAAAATCTCAACAACTTTCTCAACAACTTATTATAAGACACGGTTCATAACAAAGGTTCACAATATATCAAAGAGTCCAAGACCCAGGCCAAAGGCCACTGGGCTAATAAACCCAACAACAACCAGGCTAACACATCCAGCCCAATACCATATTCTAGTAATTGAATTATAAGATAAGCCCACCTTATTTTAACAAAAAGTGATTGTTGGTAACATGATCTACTAAAGAGGTTGTTATACTTATTTCACTAAGCAATTACAAAGGTATCTCATGTCTCACTCTCTCTCCCCAAAATTAAAGGAGAAAAAGAGTTGCAGATGTTTGAGTGGCCCATCGTTACCAGGTCACTTCGAATCTGAAAGCAACCATAGATCGACTGCAGCGGCGGTGTAACGTAAACGAAAAATCCGCTAGGTGACGGTGGATAACGACCGCGAAGATTCCAGGCCACATGAATAAAACGACGACATGGTCGGGCTTTGTTTCTCCGGCGAAGGCTGAGATTTGAGCGATTATTGTTGTTGTTATTTATATGTATTAGGCCCGGTCCTACTAGATTGAGTCCGGACCTTCCATGTTTTTTGTTCAAGATCTGCCAGTGGTTGAAGACGCGACCTGAGAGGAAGTAGCATAAGTCATGCATGGGGTCTCGTTGTGGAAAAGAGGAGTTAGGCCAATGGGCTTGGGCCACGTCTAAGTCTGAGCCACAACTCTTGGATGCTACTAGAGGTGAGCCGGAACTTGTTGTTGGAGGTGAGTCTAAGCTCGATGTAGCGACTCACAATAACGAGTTCAGGTTATAATAGAATATATTTAGTTTATTGTTTAAATTATATATGTTTGAGTTTCCAATTAAGTAGTAGTAGTATTTGAATACGTTTGGTCTTTTTCTTTGTATGTATAATTTTATTTGTTAAAGCGTAACATTAATGCATGTATAATAATAATAAGGGTGGAGTCTTAATTAATAGGATGAATGGGTTTACTATTAGCTTATTTCATCTTCTGGACTTTAATGTATTTCACTTGAAGCATGTTCCATGATTTTCACCACGTTTGCTAGAATCTAATATTATAATTTACATGTGAACGAACCAAAATACCTATCGAATAATCAATATTATACTGTACGATGTTTCGTATATATTATAAAATATCATATAAACAAACTCAGGATCGACGATACGCATCAATGGCCATGATATCATATGTATTTCAACTGTAGTATTATTTAATTAAAAGTAGACTGAAGAAACACGGATACAACAATCTATATTAAGAGCATAAATAGAGAGATATTTCTTATTGATGTTTGCTGGACGATTACGAGGACTCGGACACAGATTGTTTACGAGGACTCGGACACAGATTGTTACAGCATTTCGACTATAATCTATCCTTCTCAACTATAAGGAATTCTCTAAGGATTTCTCTACCAAGTATTGAATGAATCCTGTCTCCTTGGGTATAAGAATTATGGTTCAATGCTTAATTTTCATTGATCCCAAAAGGGGTTTAAATAGGATACAAACAATATCTCCTATTCTTGGAGATGATGATTATCTACTAAAATAATTCAAATCAAATCTATCCTAATTATACAATAATTAGTATATATCTATTACACCCCCGCAGTCGAATCGGGAGGAAGTCGGACGGTTAGACTGGATTGAAAATCGTCAAAGAGAATCTTCGGTAGTCATTTGGTGAAAATATCAGCAATTTGAAAGCGAGATGGTATGTGAAGAATCCGAACTAGACCTTTCTGAACATGCTCACGAACAAAGTGAATATCCAGCTCGATATGTTTGGTGCGTTGATGCTGTACAGGATTCCCGAACAGATAAATGGCACTAACATTATCACAATAGACGTCCGTAGCTTTGGAGAGAGGCCGACGAAGCTCTAACAGGAGATTCCGAAGCCAACATATTTCAGCGACTACATTTGCAACCCCACGATATTCGGCTTCCGCACTCGAACGAGAAATAGTAGACTGTCTTTTAGAAGACCAAGAGATAAGATTGTCACCTAAGTAGACGCAATAACCGGAGGTAGAGCGCCGAGTGTCAGGGCACCCGGCCCAGTTAGCATCAGTGTAGGCGTGGAGAGTAAGAGAGGCGGAGGGGCCAAGAGTGAGACCAAACTCGATCGTACCCTGGATGTAGCGTATAATGCGTTTCAACGCATCCCAATGCTCAACCCGGGGAGAGTGCATGTGCATGCAAACCTGCTGAACGCTGTAAGTAACATCAGGCCTAGTGAAGGTGAGATATTACAGAGCACCCGCAAGACTGCGAAACAAGGTCGGATCCTCGAATAACTGGCCTTCAGCCGAGAGCTTAGATTGGGTATCAACTGGTGTAGCAACAGGTTTACAAGAATCCGTTGTGGCCCTGTGGATGATATCCTTTGCATAAGCAGCCTGTGACAAAAACATAGAATTTCCAGTGCGAGTGACAGAGATGCCCAAAAAGTAAGTCAGGGGGCCCAAATCTTTCATGGCAAATTCTCCTGATAAAGTAGACATAAGCTGGTCACGTAAAGCATAAGAAGAAGTAGTCAAGATAATGTCATCCACATAAATTAACAGATATGCGATGTCGATCACCGCCATGATGAAAAATAAATAAAGAATTATCTGTCTTGCACTGAGTAAATCCTTGCTGAAGGACAAAATCCGTAAAGCGTTGATACCACGCCCGAGGAGCCTGTTTTAGACCGTATAGAGATTTCTTAAGCCTGCACACGTGATCAGGAACGTCCCTGTGTCGAAAACCCATAGGTTGATACATGTAGACAGTCTCATGCAAATGTCCATGCAGAAAGGCATTGTTGACATCAAGTTGATGTATCGGCCAGGATTGAGAGAGAGCAAGAGATAACACCGTGCGAATCGTAGCGGGTTTAACCACGGGACTGAAAGTATCACCACAATCAATACCAACCTGCTGTGTACGACCATCACATACTAACCGTGCCTTATAACGTTCAAGGCTACCCTCCGACCGAAATTTATGTTTAAAGAGCCACATACTGCGAATCACGTTCATGTTAGGTAACCGAGGAACCAAATCCCAGGTCTCATTTTTAATAAGTGCACTAAACTCGTCAGTCATGGCCCGATGCCATTCGGTGTGGACAAGGCAACCCGTGGACTTTTAGGGACGGGAGCAATGGTGGTGGTATGTAGGTTGAGGAATTGTTTAGGTTTAGTGATACCGTCCATGGAGCGGGTGCGCATGGTTCGGGAAGAAGGGACGGGTGTTTCAGCAGGAGCCGTGGATGTATGGGGTGGTTCTGGTTGTTGGGTCGAAGAAGTGGAGGCAGTGGTGGGCTGTTGGGAGGTGACGGTGGCCTGGTGGGCCGAAGGGTTGGGCTGTCGGCGGGAGTAGGTGATGGTTGGGACGGACAGGGGTTTGGGCCATGGGCTGAGTAGGTGGGGTTGGGCCTGGTGGAGGGTGGGGCGATGTATTGGGGGACGGGTCAGTATGGGCCGGTGGTGTAGAGGAGTCTGTGGACTCGACATGAGGCCATAGGAGGGGATGGAGGGATGAAGAAAGGAAATCATATGTGGGTAGGGTGGTGGGTTTTTGATGGGAGAAGGGAAAGATGGTATCCTCGAACTGAACGTGTCGGGAGACAAAGATAGTCTTGGTATCAAGAAAAGCACTTGTATCCCTGGTGGTTTTGTGGACAACCGAGGAAGACCCACCGTTTCGAGCGATTGGCAAGTTTATGGATGGTGGTAGAGGGTAAGATGGGAAAGCAAAGGCAGCCGAACACGCGGAGGTGTTCGTAAATGGGAAGGAAATTGTAGAGGAGGGTGGTGGGGGTGAGAAATTTATGGGATTTCTTAGGTAAAATGTTGAGAAGGTAGGTGGCCACTTCTAAGGCATGGTGCCAGAAGTTGGGAGGTAGGGAGGCTTGGGCAAGGAGAGTGCGAATCATGTTATTGATTGTGCGAATTTTGCGCTCTGCCTTGCCATTTTGGGAGGAGGTATAGGGACAAGAGAACCGAAAAACCATTCCATTATTGTGACAAAACTGTTCAAAATTTTTATTTTTATATTCGGTGCCATTGTCGCATTGGAATTGTTTGATTTTTCGTTCGAATTGAGTAGTTACAAGGGTGTTAAAATTGGTAAAGGTTTAGAAGACTTGGCTTTTATTTGTAAGTGGATATGTCCAAAGAAAATCACTAAAATCATCAAGAAGCAATATGTAATAATGGTGACCGCCGATACTAAGTACCGGTGAGGTCCATAAGTCACTATGCACAATATCAAAAGGTAACTTGGTAAAATTAGGAGAATCTTTAAATGGGAGTTTTACACTTTTGCCAAAAACACAAGACTGACAAAGCAACTTATTAGGTTTACCATAACTAATAGAATTAAAAGACTTTAACGAATGCAATAAATCATGGCCCGGGTGCCCAAGACGTTGATGCCAACGATCTTGAGTAGTGGCAACAAAAGCAGAAGGTGTTGGGAGGTGCTTGGTGATGTCGGAGGTGAGAGGGTAGAGGTCGCCCGAGCTATTGCATCGTAGGATAGGTGCCTTGGTCTTGAGGTCCTTCACGAGAAAACCAAACGGGTCAAATTCTATAGATAGCAAATTGTCAGTCGCGAGGCGACGGACAGAATTAAGGTTTTTAACGAGGTGTGGAGAGTAAAGGACGTTGTTTAGTTTGAGAGGTGGGAAGGGTGGTGTTTAAATTTGGTCGCCTTGTCCAACAACGGGAATGGTCATGCCATTACTGACAATAATATGTTTAGTAGTGCAATTATTAAAAACAGACGGGGAAAGATTACCTGGTTGTTGCATATGGCCAGAAGCACCCGTGTCCATGTATCCAGTAGGATCCTGTGGTTGGCTCAGGGAAAGAGTGTAAAGTGCCTGAGCAATGTCAGTGGGGGTGGGTGTGTATGCTGTGTTCGCTTGAGCCGGAGCAGGTCCAAGAATACCCGGACCAGGTGAGGGCCGTGGGGCTGAGGGGTATGGGCAGGGTGGGCCAGACGTGTGATGGGGTTGTTGGGCCGTGGCCTTTTGGGCCTGGTTGAGGATATTAGCCCACTGCTGTTGGGTCCAGTTGTTAGGGAAAACTATGTAGGGGTTGGTCTGTTGGGTGGTGTGGAAAGAAGTGCGGGTGGTTTGGTTGGTTGACCGGGCAAGACTCTTCCCGCGGGAGCGTCCGCGCACACGAGAGGAGGTGTCCGATTGGGTGTTGGAGGCGGCAGGGGTTGAAGTAGCAGCGGTTGAGTTGGTGGTGGTGAGTAAGGCGGGGGCGGCAGTGGTGGAGGAGTGAAGGTGGGCCTTTCGGGTTTCGTTCATGCAGAGTTGTGAACGAACCTCGAAGAAGGAGGGAAGTGGTTTAGTGTTTTGCAGGATAGTGGCAACACTTTCGTATTGCTCAGTGAGACCTGCGAGGGTTTGGAGGACAAGGGTTTGTTCGTCGATAGGCGCGTCAACGTTGGTGAGTTGATCGGCCAGAACTTTAACTTCCTGGCAGTAAGCGGCCTTGGAAGAAAAGTTCTCCAGATGAGTGGTGGAAAGGCGCTGTTTAAGGTAGAGAGCACGAATACCTTTGTTGTCCTGAAAGAGAGACTCAAGGGTAATCCATGCTTCATAGGCGGTGGTGCCACACTTCATAACCGTCTTGATTAGGTTAGGGGAAATTGTGCCATAGAGCCATTGAAGAACAATAGCGTCTAGGCGCTCCCATGAGGCAGCGGCTGGAGTGGCTACAGATTCTTTCATGGCGAACATCTTTTATGTTATCTTCGGCTTATGTTTTGGCCTTTTGGGCCTGGTTGAGGATATTAGCACACTGCTGTTGGGTCCAGTTGTTAGGGAAAACTATGTAGGGGTTGGTCTGTTGGGTGGTGTGGAAAGAAGTGCGGGTGGTTTGGTTGGTTGACCGGGCACGACTCTTCCCGCGGGAGCGTCCGCGCACACGAGAGGAGGTGTCTGATTGGGTGTTGGAGGCGGCAGGGGTTGAAGTAGCAGCGGTTGAGTTGGTGGTGGTGAGTAAGGCGTGGGCGGCAGTGGTGGAGGAGTGAAGGTGGGCCTTTCGGGTTTCGTTCATGCAGAGTTGTGAACGAACCTCGAAGAAGGAGGGAAGTGGTTTAGTGTTTTGCAGGATAGTGGCAACACTTTCGTATTGCTCAGTGAGACCTGCGAGGGTTTGGAGGACAAGGGTTTGTTCGTCGATAGGCGCGTCAACGTTGGTGAGTTGATCGGCCAGAACTTTAACTTCCTGGCAGTAAGCGGCCTTGGAAGAAAAGTTCTCCAGACGAGTGGTGGAAAGGCGTTGTTTAAGGTAGAGAGCACGAATACCTTTGTTGTCCTGAAAGAGAGACTCAAGGGTAATCCATGCTTCATAGGCGGTGGTGCCACGCTTCATAACCGTCTTGATTAGGTTAGGGGAAATTGTGCCATAGAGCCATTGAAGAACAATAGCGTCTAGGCGCTCCCATGAGGCAGCGGCTGGAGTGGCTACAGATTCTTTCATGGCGAACATCTTTTATGTTATCTTCGGCTTATGTTTTGGCCTTTTGGGCCTGGTTGAGGATATTAGCCCACTGCTGTTGGGTCCAGTTGTTAGGGAAAACTATGTAGGGGTTGGTCTGTTGGGTGGTGTGGAAAGAAGTGCGGGTGGTTTGGTTGGTTGACCGGGCACGACTCTTCCCGCGGGAGCGTCCGCGCACACGAGAGGAGGTGTCCGATTGGGTGTTGGAGGCGGCAGCGGTTGAAGTAGCAGCGGTTGAGTTGGTGGTGGTGAGTAAGGCGTGGGCGGCAGTGGTGCCACGCTTCATAACCGTCTTGATTAGGTTAGGGGAAATTGTGCCATAGAGCCATTGAAGAACAATAGCGTCTAGGCGCTCCCATGAGGCAGCGGCTGGAGTGGCTACAGATTCTTTCATGGCGAACATCTTTTATGTTATCTTCGGCTTATGTTTTGGCCTTTTGGGCCTGGTTGAGGATATTAGCACACTGCTGTTGGGTCCAGTTGTTAGGGAAAACTATGTAGGGGTTGGTCTGTTGGGTGGTGTGGAAAGAAGTGCGGGTGGTTTGGTTGGTTGACCGGGCACGACTCTTCCCGCGGGAGCGTCCGCGCACACGAGAGGAGGTGTCTGATTGGGTGTTGGAGGCGGCAGGGGTTGAAGTAGCAGCGGTTGAGTTGGTGGTGGTAAGTAAGGCGTGGGCGGCAGTGGTGGAGGAGTGAAGGTGGGCCTTTCGGGTTTCGTTCATGCAGAGTTGTGAACGAACCTCGAAGAAGGAGGGAAGTGGTTTAGTGTTTTGCAGGATAGTGGCAACACTTTCGTATTGCTCAGTGAGACCTGCGAGGGTTTGGAGGACAAGGGTTTGTTCGTCGATAGGCGCGTCAACGTTGGTGAGTTGATCGGCCAGAACTTTAACTTCCTGGCAGTAAGCGGCCTTGGAAGAAAAGTTCTCCAGACGAGTGGTGGAAAGGCGTTGTTTAAGGTAGAGAGCACGAATACCTTTGTTGTCCTGAAAGAGAGACTCAAGGGTAATCCATGCTTCATAGGCGGTGGTGCCACGCTTCATAACCGTCTTGATTAGGTTAGGGGAAATTGTGCCATAGAGCCATTGAAGAACAATAGCGTCTAGGCGCTCCCATGAGGCAGCGGCTGGAGTGGCTACAGATTCTTTCATGGCGAACATCTTTTATGTTATCTTCGGCTTATGTTTTGGCCTTTTGGGCCTGGTTGAGGATATTAGCCCACTGCTGTTGGGTCCAGTTGTTAGGGAAAACTATGTAGGGGTTGGTCTGTTGGGTGGTGTGGAAAGAAGTGCGGGTGGTTTGGTTGGTTGACCGGGCACGACTCTTCCCGCGGGAGCGTCCGCGCACACGAGAGGAGGTGTCCGATTGGGTGTTGGAGGCGGCAGGGGTTGAAGTAGCAGCGGTTGAGTTGGTGGTGGTGAGTAAGGCGTGGGCGGCAGTGGTGGAGGAGTGAAGGTGGGCCTTTCGGGTTTCGTTCATGCAGAGTTGTGAACGAACCTCGAAGAAGGAGGGAAGTGGTTTAGTGTTTTGCAGGATAGTGGCAACACTTTCGTATTGCTCAGTGAGACCTGCGAGGGTTTGGAGGACAAGGGTTTGTTCGTCGATAGGCGCGTCAACGTTGGTGAGTTGATCGGCCAGAACTTTAACTTCCTGGCAGTAAGCGGCCTTGGAAGAAAAGTTCTCCAGACGAGTGGTGGAAAGGCGCTGTGTAAGGTAGAGAGCATGAATACCTTTGTTGTCCTGAAAGAGAGACTCAAGGGTAATCCATGCTTCATAGGCGGTGGTGCCACGCTTCATAACCGTCTTGATTAGGTTAGGGGAAATTGTGCCATAGAGCCATTGAAGAACAATAGCGTCTAGGCGCTCCCATGAGGCAGCGGCTGGAGTGGCTGCCTCCTTATCAGCAGATGATGCAGCGGCGACAGCAGGAGGTGGCCGGGGCAGGAGGTGGTCAGCGACCATGAAGGCCGTGGAGTGAATTCGAAATAGTTCGGACCATGTGATGTAGTTGGTGGAGTCATTATCAAGTTGAATTGGGATGAAGGACTTGATATTGGACACGGTGCAAGCAGGGTGTAGTTTAGACTCCATGGGTAGGAAGAAAAAGAAGGGCGGCAGAAGGGTGGTTAGCGGCGGCAGAAGGTTGCTGACCGAAAAGAATTAGGGTGGGAGGATCAGGGTTTGGCTGATACCATATAAGAATTATGGTTCAATGCTTAATTTTCATTGATCCCAAAAGGGGTTTAAATAGGATACAAACAATATCTCCTATTCTAAATAGGATACAAACAATATCTCCTATTCTTGGAGATGATGATTATCTACTAAAATAATTCAAATCAAATCTATCCTAATTATACAATAATTAGTATATATCTATTATTGGGGAGAAGAGGTATTTATAGGCCTTCAAGATGTCCTATGATTGGCTGAGGTGAGAATGACAGCTGGCTGTAGATTGCATATCGTTGTCACTATTTGCGCTGTCCTTCTGCGGTTGGTCCACATGTCCTCTGACCGTCCTTTCTGTCCTTTTCTGTACCTCGTACCTGCAGGTGATCATGGAGCAGAGCATAACGGCCTCGGATTGGCTGTACATCCCTTTCGTTGTCGAATTGTAGCTGTCATGTACGAGGTATGCTGCGTAGGCTTTTAGAAGTCCACGTCAGCGCAGTGTGCTGACGTGTATGGAGATGTGAGGTCGTGCGCATGTACGAATACATATCTCTTCATTGACTATCTTAAAATTATATTTGAAGGGTTGTAAGTTGTAACCTTTTGATTTATAAAATACCAGCATTTTAGGATACAAAAAATTCAACTAAACTGATTTAATCTAAGACTATATACTGATAACATTAATATCATCAAAATTCATACATATATGCTCAGTTCGTCCCAAAAGGTGAACAAAGATCAACATGGTAGTGGTATATGAAAGATACAATCAACATGAAATTAAATACAAGATTGAATACAAAGAAAAAAGTTATGAGGGAGGTGAAGTGGAAGAGGTAAAATCTTCAATGCGCAATCATAAATGGCTCTAGTATGTGACCAAGAACAACATTAACCTTGAAGCGAATTGTGCCAAACCAAGCATACGATAGCAATCTACTACTTTGTAAGACGCTTGGCTAACACCGCCTCTAATAAAATGCAGGTCGATCTAAAGATGTTTTGTATACTTATGAAACACTAGATTAGATAATAAATATACAACCCCATTCATTTTTTTGAATGTCCAAGTAACGCCCGCGATCACAAACAGCCTTGGTGACCTGGACCGCTTTGAAATTAAGGGAAACCCACTTCCGAAAGCCCATTGTGGTGAAACCCTTGGATCGCACGTGACTTTTTTTTGTCACAAACGAGACTCCAACTGGGCAACCACCCTAGAGACTGTCACCGGGTACCTATGAAGCATCACACCTCTGGTTCAATATACAACATCAATATTATCTCAACATAGTGTGTTGTTATCCTTGTTAAGGCTAGATTGGTCACTCTAGTTGTTAGGGCTTGATGTTGCGAAGGTGCTTAAGGGATGCACCCCCGGTTCAATATCTCAACCCGGACCGGTTCGACTTCTGGTTCCCAGTCCAACCGGCCAGTCCGGTCCGGGTTTCAAAACAATGGTGGTAGTGGGAGTGGGAAATTTACCATGTTGACCATCGTCATACACCGCCCCTTTAACTACCATTTGACCTTGCATGGACAATAGTTATGCCATGTTTTTTTTGAACGGTAGGTGGTGTAACCGGTGAAGCTCCGACTAACACCATGGGTCAGGCCTGTACTAATTACCCATCCTACCTGGATTGTTGACTTTCGTTTTATCCTGACAAAATTTACCATCATTATTAAAGGAAGCTTTCCATTTTTAAGCTTTGGTTGATATGAGATTTTAGGGGTTATAAATTTTAACAATTAACGCAAGCAAATAGACTAATCCATGAATTCATGAAGAAAATGGTTAGGGATGAGCTTGGGACGGGATCAGTTCGGTACCGAACTATCGATACCGATCCCGATAATATTGATACTAGTAACTCTCAAAACCCAATACCGATGCTAATACTGAAAACATACGGTACGATACGATATCAGTACGGTACCAGTATCGTATCGGTATTTTACCTTAAAATACCAATACCATACCGATCCCGTACCGATACCGGTTAATACCGGAAACGAAAACCTTTAAATGTGGGTACCGATACTAATACCGAACACCCTTAGTACGATATCGGTTCGGTGTTCGAGACAATATGATCATCCCTAAAATGGTAGATGCAACCGGGGTTGCTTATGTTGCTAATTACAACCCTTGGTTAACACATGCTATATGATTGTGGTGTGAAAATAAAATTATGTGTCATATAGTGGAAATCAAAGGGTCTATCGCCTAGCAATATCTTTTTTTTTTATCGGCTAGCGCAGTGGTCTCTTTTTTGTTTTTGAGGAGCCACTGACAACTGACGCGGACCCGGTTCGAAGCGGCGCCATGGCGTCAAACTGGTTTGTTACCCCGAAAGATAACCTAACCACCCAGGCCGGCCAAGGTTGCTGGGGGCTGCCAGGAGTCGAACCGGTGACCTCAAACGAGCGGGAACTCACCTAAGGTGATAAAACCCTCTCACCTCACCTTTTTGCTTATAGTGGGGATCGAACCTTGATCCTCAAAGAAATCATAAGTTATTTCCACCACTAAGCTAAAGGATCATTGGCGCCTAGCAATATCTAAAAGTGTAAAATGTTGCTCCTCTTTAAAGGGTTAAATGTTTAAGTCTTGCAGTGGATAGTTCTGTGACTGTAAATGAACCAAACGTTTTGTGAAATGTTCGGGAACTGTTCATTGAGAAGTTCGTTTATATAATAAACGAATGAACATAAACAAAATATTTAATTTATTTAATTAAACGAACAAATACCAACACACAAGTTTTATGCGTCTACGTACGTGTGTGTATATGTATATGTAAATATATATTTTGTTTATATATTATATTTTTATTACGAGAGTTCGTTTGTGTTTGTCACTCATGTTCGTGTGTTTTCACTTGTGTTTGTTTATGTTCACAAACCTTCTCATTTTCCTAACAAACGAACATTAGCAAGACAATTCGTTTGTCTAATTGTTCGTGTTCATGTTCATGTTCATGTTCAAGACAATCATTTTCATACGATTCGTTTACATGCCTACCCGTATTAGTCTTTTGCGGTTTAGTAGTTTACCCATAATTTAATTACTCATTCATTCATGTATGTAAAAGCCCATTTTCTTGTCAGCCCACCAAAAGTCAAAACCCCAAAATCGATTGGACAGAATGAGAATTGGAGCTTCTCGACTCAACGTATTCTTCCTCTTATTGCTCTGTATTCTTATTATTAATTTTAATTAACTTTAATGTTGATATATTGATTGCTATTTTACAAAGGTAAGAAAATGCCACTTATGTTTCTTTTTTTTTTTTTGGAATTAGAAATTGATTGATTATTAATACTTTCAACTAATTCTCTGTTTGTTTGGCTACAGATACTTTGATTTGGTTTGCATATACATATAGGTAGAGGTAAAATTAGTGCAAGGAAAGAATGGATTGTCGGCGTATTAAAGATAGAATGAATGTAGAAGACGATAGGCTAAGCATGTTGCCAGATGATCTCATTTATAGAATACTCTCTCTTATTGACATTAAACATGCTACCCGAACCAGTGCTTTGTCTTCTAGATGGAGGTTTATCTGGACTTCTATGCCCTATCTAAATATCTCAACTGATGATTTCCGTACTTTGCATGCCTTCTCTGCATTTGTTAACAATTTTTTGTCATTCCGTAATGATCAAACGGAAGTGTATTCAGTTAACCTTAGTTTCCGTGAAACGCTTAGTGAGGCGTTTCTTAAAAGGATTCTTGACTATGCATTCTCTCACAATATCCAACAACTAAGTGTTACGTGGTTGGGTAATCAGATGATTCGTTTTCCTCTTTTTCTCCTTCGTTCTCGATCATCTATTAGATTTCCTGATACATATTCCATTATTCTTGAATCAGCTTGGGACCTCCCGGCTTTAACAACATTGCAGCTTCGTTGCGTCGCGTTTTATGATGATAATGGCACTGGTATTTTCTCAAAATGTGTGAATTTAAAGAATCTCACTTTGAATAACTTTACAATACTGGGATCATGTGATTTTACTATTTGTCATCCTCGACTTTCTAATCTCACGCTTAAAAATGGATATTGGGCTCTTGATGCTTTCAATTTGGTTGCACCTCAACTCAACAATCTTACTATAAGAAATTGCTACGGCAAGCATCTGATTTCGGCACCCAACCTTACGTCCTTGCTCTTCAGTGCTTCTTGTCTTCTGCAGTTCTCTACAGATTTGTGTTATCTGGAGAAGGTGGATTTGCGCATTGACACTTCATTCGTGTGGAGTGGTTCTCGCATTGCTTGTCTGCTTCAACGGATCCACAATGTCAAGTTTCTTACGCTTAACTTGGAGTTGGTTAAGGTATATTAGCATTGGTTTGTGAAGTTTACCAATATGTCATGTCTTCCGTTTGCATAAACTTTCTTTGTATAATTTTTGCAGCCGCTTTCTGCATACATGGAACGAATCTCACTTCAACCTTCTCCGTTTTCTAACATTAAGAGTTTAAAGATTTTTCCGCTTTACGTACCCTCGGATGATGAAGCACATGAGAAAGTAACTATGTCTACTAAAGTATTAAACTATTTGCTAGATGGTTCCCCAAGTGCTACACTCACAATGATCTCGTATGAGGTATTGACCATTAACATATTTCTTTAGTTTTGTGGCTTTGTAATATATGTTCACTATATGTCAAACTCCAGGAATTAAAGGAAAAACAGCAGAAGGCTCGAACGTATGCAAATGCTGTAGTAGCACAAAACCGTATGTCAGATTTACAGGAGTTGTTAGAGAAGGAGAAAGCTAATATTGAGACTCATATGAATCGGAGGAAGATATCAGTGGAGGCAGATGTGCTTGCGCACGATCAAGGGAAAACACAAGTTGAGAATGTGCAACTGCACTTTGAGAGAAAAATGGCCCAGATGAAGAGCTGCTGGGAAGATGTCGGTGTACAGATTAATGAAGGCAGATCAACGACTGATTACATCCTCTCCCAGTTGCGTGACATTGAAGTGTTATTACAGAAAGACCTCCCTGCTTCAAAGAAGGATAATTTGCTGGCATGTTTTTCCAATCTTTGTGCAGAGGTTGACAACGTCGTGTGGAGAAAATACTACATCGTATGAAAATCCCACAAATTCATTTAAGTGACTGCTTTAATGAGCTTGCTGCAACATCTCGGTCGTCTTCTTAGCAAGTTGTAAGTTTGTGATATTCCATGTACTCAGAATACTTTTAAATGCAACAACTATTCCAATGTCATTTTCTGATACATTTTAGTGTATGCAGTCTATATGGATGAAGTTACTATATTTGTCATACTATAAGCTTTACTCGTTGGTGCATGGGCTGCCTTTTTTCTTTGTTCGACACTGCATTTTGTATTCTTTATTTAGCTTTGCGGATTCATCTCACAAAATGACGCCGCCTGTTGTGGTCTTTGCTTTCGTATGTAAATATGAGGTCCCACATTTAGCCTTGCAGTGTTCCGGTTTGTTTATCAATTTTTCTTCTCTTTCACCAAATTCATTCCTACTGTATGTGAATTTAAGAGGGCGATTTGAAGATCTACCACAAATACTACTACCAATTACGGTGATTTTACCTTTTTAATATTGCTTTGCTTCATGCATCTAGAGGTGTAAACGAGCCAAGCCGGGACCGAGCCTGACTGGGCTCGAGCTCGGCTCGGTTCGAGCCTAATACTTTGAGCTTGGGCTCGAACTCCGCTCGAAAGTAAAACCCAAGGGCTTGAGCTCGGCTTGAAATAATTTTAGAACAATTTAAAAGGAGCTAAAAGCCCGGCTCGAGCTCACTTTGACAGCTTAAACGAGCCAAAGCTTGGCTCGAGCTCGACTTGCCAATGTTAAATAGTAGGGTATACTAAATATAAAATGATAATAATATAAAATTTGTTTGGGCTCGTTTAGGCTTGCGAGCCTAAACAATCTTTGTATGAAAAGCTCGAGCTCGGGCTTGATAACTAAACGAGTCATGTTTCAAGCTCGACCTTGGGCTCATTAAGACTTGGCTCGTTCGAGCTTTTTACCGATCTGATTCCGAGTAGCTCTTGAGCCGTTGCGCATCATTTACACCCCTACTTGCATCTGATTTCATTCTATGTTATCTTCTTTTAATTTAGAGAACCCCTAATATACTTTGCATCTATGTTGCATCATAAACTTATATATCAAGGTTGCCAATTAATTGGGGACTTATTATTACATTTCAACATATTTAATTTGGAGTTCTCTGTTGTGCAGGGAAATATAATTGATAGGTTGTACTGCTTATTTTGATTTACAGCAAACTGAAGGCTTGAAAACTAAATATGCAATCTTTCTTTTTGTTGCTTACAGGCACAAGAATTGATACACGGTGATGCTTATTGCAGCTCTAACTATTTTGGTTCAAAGTGTATGCTACAGATTCTTTCATGGCGAACATCTTTTATGTTATCTTCGGCTTATGTTCTGATCGTCCATATACTTGCTAATTGAATGCAACAAAGTGTTTAGGAAACATGTTCTTGTCACTTCGCGCCAAACCTGTTGACATGTTTGCCAAAACAGGTTGTGTTTGTGGAAGGGTGGTTATATTAAAACCCCCCACTTCTATTTTCACCCCCTTGAAAGCGCCTCGCTTAGGCCAAAGCGAGGCGCTTTGGTTACTTTTTAACTACCTCGGTACAAGGTCAGGAAAAGTTGATTTGTGACCCGAAGCGCCTCGCTTTGGCCTAAGCGAGGCTCTTCGAATGAAAGTTTTATTTTTTGTTATTTTTTGGTGTTTTGAGTTAGTTTTTTATTTATTTTTATTTTTTTAATATAATTATTGTAAAAAAATTTAAAAAACAAAATAATAACCACCAAAGGAAAAGATGAAAAATATTTGTGAATAATACATTTATCAAAAAGACAATCTCTTTGTGAGTCACCCGCAAAGGGAAATCGACTCTCAGACAGAGTTCGTTGTACCGGTTGTGGAAAGAAATCGATAGTCGGATCGGCGGCTAACAAGCAACCGATACAGAGTTCGTTGTACCAGTTGCGGAAATAAATCAACAATCGGATCGACGCTAACAAGCAACTCATACAGCGTTCGTTGTACCGGTTGCAGAAAGAAATCAACAGTCGGATCGACGATTTTGTTTACCCTCCCATTGTTTCTCCACGATTTTGTTTACCTTCCCATCGACTTCAAGTATGTTCTTTGACAAAACGTCTGGCTCACCTGAAGTTACTTTGCAACTTAGTTCCTTTTAATTATAAACAATATTAAAGAAAGACTTGTGCTATTGCTTGCATAAACAACATTATGGATCGTTTGATCAAAAAATATATTCTAAAACAATTCTTAAAATCAATCTTCCGATAGAGACGTTATCAATCTCACTGTCCAGTTATCAATCTCACTGTCCAACAACTGAATTTTACTTACTTGCATGAAAAGTTGTTTTTAATTGTTTGGGAATATATTCTGATCAAAAAATGCATAACTGTAATGATCAGGAACATTCCAAATAACTGTTCAATTTCAGCTTTTGTTTAACTATTTTGGCAACTTCCATAGAGATGTTATCAATCTCACTGTCCAGTTATCAATCTCACCGTTCAACAACTGAATTTTACTTGCTTGCATGAAAAGTTTTTTTTAGTTGTTTGGGAATATATTTTCTGATCATTTATAACCTTTCTGTACCTGTGGCCAAAAGAACTAGGCTTCAAACACTACGGTAGCGTTTGGTATGAAGGAATGGGAGGGGGAATGGAATGAACCATTACGAGGTAATGAAAAGTAGTGTGTTTGGTTGGTCAAATGAATGAAATCACCCATTCCAAAAGACATTCCATTCCTTCAAAACCATTCCATCCACCCCCCATGTTTTTTTTTTCATTCCATCCCTCATTCACCCTTTATTAACAACACAACAAGCCACCACCGACCACCACCAACCACCATAGTCACCACCCACCACCACCACCACCAACCACCATCGTCACCACCCACCACCGCTGCCACCACCACCGTCTCCCACCACCAACACCGTCGTCTACCACCGATGCCGCTACCACCCACCATCACCGTCATCACCCACCACCGTCGCCGCCACCAACCACCACCACCCACTACCTTCACTCACCCGGCCACCACTACTGCCATCCAACACCACCCAATGACCCTGCCACCGCCCACCATCGTCATCCACCCTCGCCACCTCCACCACTTGCCACCGTCACTCACCACAATTTCCTCTACCCACCACTACCGCCGCGTCCACCCACCACCGCCACTACTCACCATCGTCAGCCACCCACCATCATCGCCATCCACCATCACCGCCATCCACCTTCACCATCTCCTCCACCCACCACCGCCGTCGCTACCCACCACCATCGCCACACACAACCACCTACCATCACCGCACCAACCGCCACCCACCACCGCCACTACTCACCATCGTCGCTCACCCACCATCCACCTCCACCATCCATCGTTGCCATCGTTGCCACCGCCACCCACCACCCTCGCTACCGCCATATATCACCACCCACCATCATCTCCACTAACCACCACCCACCGATTTTATTCCTTCATCTTTCTTGCCTATCCAACAACACAAAGTAATTTTTTGTTTCATTCCCACATGGCACCCAAACAAGACATGGAATGGTAATGATCCATTCCATTACCTTGTCCATTCCATTCCGCATCCATTCCATTCCCTCATCCATTCCATTACCCCATACCAAACATGCCCTACGGGCATGGGCAGCTCCCATTCCACCGGTAATGAGTAACATACTAACCTCTATTAATAGACTTCATTTATTCTTCTTCATCTATTTGAAGTGCAGAGTAGTAACCCTTCATCTTCTGTTTTTCATTGTACCTATATATATTTGTGTGGTTTTTTTTAGATAAGGAGGTATATGTACAAAGATGTTTTACGCTAAATAAAACTTACACACAACTTTTTGATCTAGTGGTGTGGTCTACCTTTTTCCAAAAAGACATTTGGTCTTCAAGACTTCTAGGAGTCAGGTATGCATCATGACCATAGATCGGTTATTTCATGTTGCTTTCATCGTTGACAGATATCTCTCTGAGATGATAAAGGTAGATCATGGAAAGTTCAACTCAAGAAACAAAGATGAAACAGAATAATGTTCTTTATATATGAATAGTGACCCTCTGGCAATCGTCGTTGGTATTAATGGCAAGATATGTGGCTTTAGTCCTTTACGCAGGTTTGTCAGAGGGTCATTATTCATATAAAAAGAACATTAATCGGTTTCATCTTTGTTTCTTGAGTTGAACTTTCCATGATCTATCTTTATCATCTCAGAGAGATATCTGTCAACGATGAAAGGGAACCCGAAACCATAACTTATTAAATTATTATTATTATTATTATTATTATTATTATTTACATTATTATCGTATTTGCAACTTAGTTCGTTTCTATAAAAAAACAAAAACGAAGTTTAAAAGTTGAACACGAGTATAATCAAACAAGGGTTCCTCTGAAAAGACATCGTACAATGATTTAGACATGCAATATTTGAAAATTATCATTTCTTGACATGCTTGGTAACACCTTGATCTGCAATATTTGAAAATTATCATTTCTTGACATGCTTGGTAACACCTTGATCTGCAATATTTGAAAATTATCATTTCTCGACATGTGGTTGTTCTAAATCCCAGTTAATCTAAAATGTTACTAAAATGTGAGGACCTTGATTGATTGAAAAGTAGTTAAAAACAATTTAAAATGAATTAAAACAAGTTGTTGTGTGTTAGGTTTAGTCGGAGGACCACGTACAATGATTCATCAAAGTTGTACAAAGCTGGATGTTTCTACTGAAAAACACAAACGAACAATAAACGAACCGATACGCCTCAAACAAATTTTCTTGGCTTGGAAACAACTTAAAAGAACTAAAAATGAATTAAAATTATTTTTTAGTCAATAACAAATAATTTTAAAGAATTAAAAGAAATTTATTTAAAAAAAGGCCAAAGCGCCTGACTTTGGCCAAAGCGAGGCACCTGTGGTCTAATCAAACCACTCAAGCGGCTAGCTTTGGCCAAAGCCAGGCGCTTTGGCCTTTTTTTTAAATAATAAATTTCTTTTAATTCTTTCAAATTATTTGTTATTGACTAATAAATAATTTTAATTCATTTTTAGTTCTATTAGGTTGTTTCCAAGCCAAGAAAATTCGTTTGAGGCATTTCGGTTCGTTTATTGCTCGTTTGTGTTTTTCAGTAGATACATCCAGCTTTGTACAACTTTGATGAATCATTGTACGTGGTCCTCCGACTATACATTCGATACCCATATTTTTAAAAATATAATTTTTGCATGTCTAATTGATATGCTTGACTTCCGGACTATACTATAATTGATCGTTGGTGGTTTTCAGAGCACCTTGTTTGATTACACTCGTGTTCAGCCTTTATCAGGTTGCCTTCATCATTGACAGATATCTTTCTGATAACAACTGAATTTTACTTGCTTTCCTGAAAAGTTGTTTTACTAATTTCAGATTCTTGATACTTTTAACAATCGGATCGGCGCTAACGCGCAACCGTTCAGAGTTCGTTGTACCTGTTGCAAAAAAAATCAACAGTCGGATCGACTAGATATTCCTCATGATGAGCATGAATTGTTTACCTTCCCATTGATGTTAAGTATGTTGCCTTGATCATTGACAGATATCTCTCCGATAACAACTGACTTTTACTTATGGAATCTTTGTACGAAAATCGAAATCATCTCATTCCATGTTCTCCATATCCATACCTTGTTTCAACACACACCTTCAACCCATTTCGAATGGTTTATCCTCAACACAAGCTTTATCATCATAGTTTCCAACCACTAATACCAGATTGATGATACTTATTTTCGGTTGATATAGAGTAATATAATATTCAGACTCTGATTGCACCGAATCTAGTCTTCAAGGTACCTCTTCTTTCAAGTTTCTTAGAATCATTGAAGATAACTCTTCTGTTATCGGAGAGATATCTGTCAACGATCAAGTAGGTTGGTGGACTTAAGTACCTGAACGGGAAGTTGAAATTTTGAATGATGTTCGTCGATTGCACCGAATCTAGTCTTCAAGGTACCTCTTCTTTCAAGTTTCTTAGAATCATTGAAAGTGGATACCATGGACTAGAGAGATTAGCTAATCAAACTCATATCTCAAGCCGGTGCAAGTTATGTTGGAGCACTTTTCATCTACCTCATCACCTTCTTCTAATTTCTTTCAAGTTTCTTAGAATCATTGAAGATAACTCTTTTGTTATCAGAGAGATATCTGTCAAGGATCAAGACAACCTGAAAGTGGATACCATGGATCAGAGAGATTTAAGCTAATCAAACTCGTATCTCAAGCCGGTGCAAGTTATGTTAGAGCACCTTTAATCATCTTCTTCTAATTTCTTTCACTTGATCTTCACACTTGCTTTTGGAGCTCTGATCTTCTTCCTATTATCTTTGTTTAGTATATTTGCAACACACACCTTCAACTCATTCCTGGTAAACCAGGGAAAAATGTCTATAGTAAAACACTTCAAGATTATGGTTTTGTTTTGTGGATCAAACGAGGACTTGCCTGTGTTGCAACATGAGTTCGACCAAGATGAAACGCGAAGCTTTAGATTCCAAGCGGATCCCTTGATTGCCAACTCACCTCCCGTAGAACATAGGCCTCTACGAAGTTTGACTAATTCGTTTATTTAATGAAATTCAACGCGCATACCGCATTCGAAGATCAAGTTCTTCACATACTTGAAATCGATTGGAAGGTAAACAATAACAAACAAAAATTGTACAACAAAAGAAGAAAGTCTTAAAATCTTTGACTATACGTGGTTGATGATGTCAAGTTTAAGTCGTTGATTCATTTGGAAATGGAAAACGCCTATATAGACGTTTGATTAGGGTTATTACTTTGTTTTGTGTTAAAATCTTTGACTATACGTGGTTGATGATGTCAAGTTTAAGTCGTTGATTCATTTGGAAATCGAAAACGCCTATATAAACGTTTGATTAGGGTTATTACTTTTTTTGTGTTAAAATCTTTGAATATACGTGGTTGATGATGTCAAGTTTAAGTCGTTGATTCATTTGGAAATCGAAAACGCCTATATAGACGTTTGATTAGGGTTATTACTTTGTTTTTTAATTTTTTTAAGTTTTTAAATTATTATATTAAAAAAATAAAAAAAATAAAAAACCAATTCAAAACATCAAAAACCACTCCAAAATAAAATTTTGATTCGAAGCGCCTCGCTTAGGCCAAAGCGAGGCGCTTCGCTTTTAAAAATCAGCTTTTTCTGCCCCCTCGTACTGACCGCCTCGAAATGGGGGCAAAGCGCCTCGCTTTGGCCTAAGCGAGGCGCTTTGGGGGGGGGGGGGGGTTGAAATAGAAGGAGTGGGGTTGAAATAGACGGAGCCTTGTGGAACGGTTTTTGGTTCATGTTGTGGTTTAGTTGGGCCCACCAATCCATGAACGCAAACAATTTAGCACACCTAAGTTATCGTCGGCATTTCATAGTTAGTCTTACATCATTTGACGCTGAAATAAACATGTTATACTATAAAACTTGAATTAGATGTGCCTCAGCTGTGAGTGACTTCGCGGTAGAAAGAGGTGAATTTGAAAGTATTGAAGGTTCCCGTGATTGAACAACATTTACGACGTTAATTATGTAATTATAGCTTTCAGAAACGAATGTATACATGTATTTTCTGAGCATTTGGTCAATTAGTTTGGATACTGGTGACAGTGCCGGGTGTAAGGTGGTCTGTTTGGGTTGTTGTGGTTGTTTGTTGGCGTTGTCGGCCACGAGGACAGTGAGCCAAAGCTTGAGGTAGGGGATGGACGACCAGGAAAAAAACGAAGAGGGTTGGGTTTCAGAACCTTAGCTATGATACCATAAAGGTGTTTATGGTATTAACTTTGATTGCTTATCATTGATACAACAGGGGCCCTATATATATGAAGATACAATATACACATTAGAAAACGATATGCACAATATTTACTATGTATTATTACAAATTGAAGATGAATAGTGCCACCTCCCTCTCATTGGTTTAGAGGGGCGGTGGCCTTTATTTTATATATTTTTTTTTTTGTTTTTTTTCAACTTTGTTAAAAAATATATATCTATGGTTTCATTCCAAAACACAAGATGTGTTGGTGGTGGAGTGGTTTGTGGTGAGGTTTTATTGTCCAAAACACAAGTATTTTCAGAAACGAATGATTGAACAACCAAAACAACCCAAACAGACTACCTTACACCCGGCACTGTCACCAATATCAATTAGGTAGGCCGGGGCTATAACGAAAGAGCAGAGAAAGAGATGAAAATTATGTTTGGCGATGTTATGTGGTACCTAAACAATAGGGCGAACCTGACCATCAATGCCTACGCTGGGATCTATCTAGTTTAAATTAATGCAAAAGATATTAGAAATAATGCTACGCTAATAATTTTCTGATTTTATTTTCCTTACATTTAAATGTTACATCACTCACATATGAATTTATTAAGTTTAACAAGGTGGGTGAACTTTAATCATTATGTGTTTTGTTATACATATGAGATGAGCATGCATAAAATAATTGTACTTCAAATAAGAGTTTATACCCTAGTACTGAATTTTATTTTTGGGAAAATCACCAAAATATCCTTTTAACCAACACCTTTACGAAAATGGCCCCGTCCCGTCTCTTTGGAGAGACGGTACATAGCTCCCAAGACGTCTGAAACGTCTCCTAAGAGGTTTCCCGTAAGGACCAATACAAAACCGACACCTCATCACACACACTCTCTCTCCTCGCTTTCTCTCTCCTCTCTCCTCACTCTTTCTCTCTCTCCCTTTCTCTCTCCTGAAACCTTTTCTAGTGGATGCCAGAAAACAAAAACCATGTGCATCTCTCTCAATCTCTCTCTCTCTCTATCCTCTCTCTCTCTGAAATGTCTCTGTATCAAAACATTAATAATAATCTTTAAGATGGAAAACCTATTTACAATCACAGACTCATATGACATTATTCTTACCTTGCAAAGCTCACATTTTGGAGCTTTCTTTTCTTCGGATTAATCTTCATCTTCTTCTTCAAATCCCCTCCCTCTTCTAACCCATCTTCCTTTTCCTTAGATCCCTCTGCACATCCTTAAAAACCAGAACTTGGAGCGGACCCACATGGAAAACACGGGTCAAATCCTCCTCCAAGATCCGATCAAAATCCAGCTTCTCCATTTTGGTCACCGGAGCTGCCGGCTTTGTTGGCACCCGTGTCAACGCCGCCTTAAAACGCCGTGGTGTTCCCTTGATGTAAGACTTCGCCGGCGACGTTACCGAAAAAAAAAACACAGAGGGAGACGTCACTGGAAAACCACCAGAGACGTCACCAGAGACTTCTTGCAGGTGAGACGTCACCGGAGACGTCTGGCAGGTGGGAGAGACACGTGTTGTGAGCGAAAGAATTTTGACTAAAACAGGATTATTTGATCATACAAGTTACAAAACCAGGTGCGGAAACCCTAGCTTTGAACAAACTGATAGAAACTCAAATCAAAACACAATCAATATCATTTTCAAAGGTTTTCATAGATTAACTTTTGCATAAACTTGATTACAATGAGTTTTAGGTTAATCTAGAACACACACAAACACTCTCAATCTATCCTGGAACCTGACCTCAAAACACACACAACTAATAACTCTCTTTACATTACAAAAACACAATTTCTATTTATAGGGACTACACATTCGCCCATATGCACTGGTCGAATGTGGACTTCTTCCACATTCCGCCCATATTCAGGGTACGAATGTATTCCTTCTATCAAGCTCCATTCACCTTCGCCCTGTTGAGTCTACCTTCGCCCACTTTATCTTTACATTCGACCAGTCAGAATTCACCTTCTATCCATCAGCATCTAACATATGTTAATATCCAATCATTAGTCGCAAAACGCATCTACAAACTCCCCCTCGACTATTGATTGGATCGTCTTCTATCTTCGTCCATGGCTTTGTTCAACAACTTTATTCTGAGCTGTTTCTTCTGCTCTTTAGTCATTTCAGGCTCTAACTGTCTTTTCACCGTTTTCGACACATTTGCCATCTTCACCATTTTGCCAAGTTTGCCATCCAAATTACTCCCAGCATTTATATCATACGCAAAACAAACTCCAACCACTTGAGTATATTTCTTTGCTTGATCTGCGTCATTCGGCTTATGATGAATCGGATTATAAAAGAGCATGATGATGTCTTCGAAAGAACAATTTATCAACCACATTGGATCAAATACATGAACATGCTTGTACTTGTCCTTCCCGTCTCTCAACACTATCACCGCTTCAGCCTTTCTCCAATCATAATACCAGAAAATAAAGTCAGCACTGAAATGTTGTGGCATGGGCATCAAAGGTATTTTTCTCATCACTTCAGGTGCCTTGTATATCAAAGTAACCCGCTTCAGCTTGGTTATAGGATCAATATCCCGATGAACTTTCCTTCTGGGATATTGAGGCTTGAATTTATTCCATCTCGTTCTACTTTCCCAAACCAGCTTGTCTGCACACCAACCGACATGTGTATTGTTAACTGAAGCACCCGACATAGGGAATCTGCATAAATCTCTGACCGCCCAGTACGGTAGAGTTAGCAAATCAATGAATCTATAAAAGTAGAGAATTCCTGATTCCCATTTAGCAGCTAGACACTTCAGCCTGCCTAAATATGTCCACCCAAGAGCTCTGCCTTTAAACTTAGCATTGTGAAATCTATAAAAATTTCCTTGAGCTTCAGGATTCGGTCGGTTTTCATCCATTTCTCTCAATTTCTTCAAATAACTCTTCAATTCATCAGATTGATTTGAAGATTCTGGCATATCAGCTCCAAACACTTTTTCCACAAACTCTGCACTCCTCTGCTTTGCCTTTTTCTTTGCTGAAGTGTTTGGTATCTCAGTAAAGTCAGGAAATATCACATCTTCATCATTCTGTCTGAAGTATTGTGGATATTCCTCATGCGTTATATCTTCAATCTCCACTTCATCAAATTCTGGAGTATTCTTATCATCTGAGTGACTTCCAATATCCTTCTCAGGAATATCTGGAATCGACTCATCTACAATGAACTCCTCAAATGTTTTCCCTACTCTCTGTGCAAGCCCATCCAGGATTTCCTTTGCCATAGAAGCAGGTACTTCACCTTCTTCAAGATCAGGATCGTTGTATTCCAATTCGTATCTCATGTCAGCTGTTTGGAATATCTCAGCAAAACGTCCTGTAAACTCTATCGTCCATTCTCTTCTTTCTAACATATCTTTATACACTTGTTTAGCATCATCTGTCAAAGATCTCACCTTTTCATTCCAGAAAATACTCTCATCTGAATCAACGTTCTCACCTTTCTTTTTCTTTGAACTTGATTCTCCAGTATCTTTCTTCTTTGGTGATCTCTTTTCAAATGAAAACTTGGACGTATCATCTCCTCCATCATTATCATCACTATCATCACTACTATCATCTTCCTTTTGACTTCCAGACCCTTCAGCATCATCATCATCATCATCTTTCTTATCATCCTCATCATCACTCTTCTCAGACTCTTCATCGTCCTCATCATCATTATACAAGTCATCAATCAAATCACCAAGGCGTTTATTCTCAGCCTTTAGTTCTTTGTTGTCTTCTTTAATAGCTTTCAATCTGTTCTTATTCCTCAAACACTTACCTTCAAGCTTCTTGTTCTTTGCTTCAAGCTTCTTCACTTTCTCGTCAATCTCATCTTGATTTGACTTAGAAGCTACCACAATCTGAAGCATCTTTTCTTCATTCTGCTTGAACTTGGCAATTTTAGCTTGCTGAGCCACTATCATCTTCATCATGTCATCCATTTTCTTGTTCACTTGTTTCATCACATCATCATCAACAGTGACCTTTTTGGATTTGGATCTAGATGGCTCAACTTCAGCTTCCTTTTCTTTCTAAGGCTTTCTAAACATATCAAGTACATTATCCAGTGCAACATTGAATTGATCAACTGGTAATGTTTCTGCCTCTTTAGACTTCTTCTGTTTCTTAGTGACCGGTGAAGACAGCTTTGATGACGTACCAGCATCGGGTACTCTTTTACCTCTTAAGAGCTGGGCTAACTCTTTTTCTCTCAACTGCTTAGTACTTGTTTTCTTAGCCATGGTCTTGTGCTTAGGCTTGGGCAAGTTTACTACCACAGTCTCTCCTGCATTCACTTCATCCATATCCACACCTAAACCTTCATCTTCAACATTCAATGACTTATTACTTTTCTCAGCTTCCTCAATTGATTTGTTTAAAGATTCAGACTCACCAACCATAGTGGCCTTACGTTTGGTGGCCCTAACATTCTCAGCATCAGAATCTCACTGTTCCTCTTCCTCAGTTTCTTCTGAATCCACTGATTCTTCATCCACCAAACCTGTACCTTTCTTCGCAGCTGTTTTCTTCCTAACCACCTGTTGCTTAGAGCTACCTTGATCAGTCTTTCCCTTACCCTTCCCTTTGGCTCCGGGATTGACCACTTGTCTCTTCCTCTTGGTACTAGCATCAGCATAGACCAATGGATCATCATTATCAGAATCGCTATCAGGATGCCTAGCCGTGTTCTTTCCAGGATCAGAGTAATCCTCTTTGGCTAAAGCTCCAAACAGTCTTCTGTATGGTGGTCTTTCATTGTCTGGTACACCCTTGTAACCTTTCATTCTTGCCAACGTTCGAATATTCATATGATCTTGACCAAGTATCTGTGTAGGATCCTTTTTCAAGTCAGGATACTTGTGATCAAATATCATCATCAGGAATCTAGGATATAACATGAACTTCTTAATCTTTAATCCCTTTAACATCTCCAACATGTGATCAAATATCATCCCAGATACGTTGAATGGTTTGTTGAGAGTCAACGCAACCATCAACGAACTTAAGCTTCTCCTCATAACATCATAACCTCCACTAACACATCCGAACACATGAATTATGACGTGGGCAAAGTATTTAAACTGCACGCTCAACTTTCCTTTGTGCATCGAACCATCAGTAATAGCTCCTTTATACTTCATCCTGAGGAAACATGCTTTCTGTTCTGTCCATGATAGTTCTCTGGGATCTTCGCTCACTTCAAACTTTATCTGGAGCGCTTCTCTGATATCAGACTCTGTAATAAACATCTCCATATCTTGTATCTTGCTCTTTATGATAGTCTGATTATCCCAGAAATCATACTTTGCGTTATTGTAGAAGTCTTCAACTATATCCTTGTAGATAATAGTCGGAGTTGCCAAAGCATACACAACTCTACTTCTTTTCAAGAACTTGATGATATCTGCAAACTCAACGTTCTTTTCCACGTCTCCCAGATAAGCACAGCAATTATGAGTTTTCTCGAACGGCCATTTGCTTTTGCTTGATGATTCTCCTTCTTGAACATTCTCTGAAACTGGATTTGTGACAATAGTCTCTACTGGAATCTCAACGTTTTCAGTCTGGTCTGCCATCTGAACACACAAAATCAGAATCAAATGTCAAAACACAAAATCGACAAAAATTGAAAATTTTAAGTTTTTAGAATTCCACATTCGCCCGTTTTGTCAAGGTCGAATGTAGAAATTATGGTTCGAATCTAAAACGTTTTGGTCGAATGTGAAACCAGTTTTGAATAAAAATTACATTCGCCCGTTTCAAAGTACATTCGTCCAACATATTCCACCTTCGTCCGTTCGTTTAACCGAAGGTAGAACCTGTTCTTCCCCAAAATTTGAAAATTTCTCAACTATGTTTTTAACACTTGATTTTGATTAAGATGTATTCTAATATGACCGATTAAGACTCGTCTATCATCAACTGTCCATTAATTTCATTTTACATCAGTTTTAAAGATGAATTAGGTTAACCCTATTCTATTCGATCAATTTACCAATCAAATGTTGTTAATAACCTAATTCATTCAATCCTCTCCCCCTAAAACTTATGTGAATTGAAATGTTATCAAAAACAATCATCAAAAACCATTCTAAGATCCTTAATCCTAAAACCCTAGGTCCGTATATAAAAGCGACGATTCTGGCTGTTTTCAGCTCCAATACCTGTGATTATTATGTGAAAATGATCAGTAAACCACAGGTAATCAAACGCACAAGCACAAGGAATCAAAGCAACAAGGTGACTTTAATCGAAAGAAAATTTTGAAAAACGTAATGAAGGTTCGAACCTGTGAATTGTTTATATAGGGAGGCTTCCTTCGACCGTTTTGATGGTCGAATGTGGGACTGTGCCACCTTCGCCCCAAACTAATGACACGAAGGTAGAACCGTGCACCCAAAGGTGGATTTTTGTGTAAAACTGTCCACATTTGTCCAAACACACCTAAAATCTTTTTGGATTTTGTATCTTTTTGACAATAAAGGTAAAATGCAACAAAGTAAAATGCATCAAAATGAAAGCAGTAAACATTTTGTGATGTCCGGTAAGAGGATCATATCAGTTTTCTGAGAAATCTGATCACAGCGTTGATCTATTTGTTTTAATATTATCATTAGAAACAGTATGTGACACGGCAATTGCTGATATTGTGGTCCACGTAAGCTCACATGCAGACAATTACGCAATGCTTTAAAATGATACGAGTTAGGTGTATTAGACTAACACGATGTGGTGCCCACACACACGACATACTCCCGTATCAAGTAATTGCACAAAGCTTCGTCGTAACGCGTGATTATGCCAGAGTTATTCGTACAAGTTACAAAGTATATAGTACAGGTCAGCAACTGAATGCAGCAGAGTAACATGTGCGTATACACTAGGTTGAGGCTGATATTAATCACTGATTTGCATCAGATGATCAATACGATGTAATAATGATCTTTGATTAATTAAAACATAAAGTTCCTCAATTCGGTAACTTCCGGTTTTGGCAATTAAGCTCTTTTAGCAAATATTCTGATAAAACTAGGTCCGTAAATCAATACGACAAAAGTTTAATCAGAATATCCCGGATAACCATAACATAACGACCCGAAACCTCAGATTTTGGCAATCCTATCAAACGAAATTACGGTACTAAGACCATATGCCCATGAGGTGTTCAGCCACGAACGCGTAGTTCATTATGTTTGTATCACTAATGCACGCAATACTTAGTCTACGAAGCCTATCAGCATATCACACGTAGTCAACATACGCCTCATTATACTATACAATTCTTTAGCCTGTGTCAGATCCCCACTGATGTACTATCATTTCCTCTTTTTATCCAGGAAATCATTTTTGATTTTCTAATTTTTTTTAGGTCTTTTTGAATTTTTCAATGTTTTTGGTTTTTCTGATAACATGGCTCCCCCTAAAATAAAGAACATATTTTTTGGTTTTTGATTTTTCTGAAAAACAAAAATTTGAAAGAAACAATCCACTCGAAAGCATCAACTTCTTTGAGGATTAAACAATCCCCTCGAAAGCATCAACTTCTTTGAGGATTACGATAGTAAAGAGAAATTCCCAATTAGCAAAAAATTAAAAACTAAAACTAAAAAGCGATAAACCGAGGTGCCGATTAGTCCTGTTTTTCCTTTATGTTGTTTACTTTTAAAAGATATTCAAAGCGTGATCTGTCAAAAGCTTTTGTAAACAAATCTGCACGTTGGTAGTCAGTATGAATTTTGATCATATCTATCAATTCGTTAGCGTAACAATCACGGATAAAATGATATTTGATCCGGATATGTTTAGCTTTAGAATGATTTTCAGTATTTTTAGTTAATGCGATAGCGGCTTCGTTGTCACAGTATATAGGGGTTTTAAGAAACTGCAAACCGTAATCCACCATCTGCTGTTGGATCCAGAGCACTTGCGAACAGCAACTCGAGGCTGCAATGTACTCGGCTTCACAGGTAGATAGCGCCACGGAAGTCTGCTTCTTGCATTGCCAGGTGACTAACCTGCTCCCTAAAAACTGGCAACCAGCTGTAGTAGATTTGCTATCTTTGTCACAGCCGCTCCAATCTGCATCACTAAACGATATGAAATCAAAATTATCATCATTAGGGTACCAAAGTCCTTTTGAGGGACAACCCTTCAGATATCGAAGAATACGCTTGACCGCCGTCAGATGACTTTGTTTCGGCTTCGATTGATAGCGGGCACAGAGACACGTTGCGTACATAATATCTGGTCGAGACGCCGTCAGATACATCAGAGATCCGATGATTGCTCTGTATGTAAATGGGTCCGTCAGCTCCCCCTTAGCGTCCACTCCAATCCCGTGATTGGGTTGAATCGGGGTATCCATCGGCTTGGAGTCCTCCATCTGGAACCGGCTCAAGATGTCAGAAACGTATTTCGTCTGGTGAATGAAGATCCCGTCGGGTCTTTGGTCCACCTGCAAGCCTAGGAAAAACTGCATCTCCCCCATTGCGCTCATCTCGAACTTTTCCTGCATGACAGTTTCGAACTCCCTGCATAAAAGCTCGTTAGTTGAACCAAATATTATATCATCAACGTAAATCTGCACTAGAAGCAAGTCATCCCCAGTCTTCTTCGTGAAGAGGGTGCAATCGACGAGTCCGCGCTTAAATCCTTTGGTGATAAGGTATGTACTCAGCTCCTCGTACCACTGTCTCGGAGCCTGGTGCAAACCATATAGAGCTTTGTTCAGCACCTAGACCTTATCCCGGTGGATTGGGTCCTCAAAGCCTGGTGGCTGCCCGACATAAACCTCTTCCTTGACTTTCCCGTACAGAAATGCGCTTTTAACATCCATTTGATAGACTTTGAATTTCTTGTATGAAGCAAACGCAAGAAACATCCGAATAGCTTCAATCCGTGCTACCGGTGCATAGATTTCGTTATAATCAATCCCTTCGATTTGATGGAAACCCTGCACGACCAATCTGGCTTTGTTACGAACAATAACCCCACGATCATGCTTCTTGCACTTAAACACCCATTTAGTGCCTATTTTCTTCCTTTCTGGCGGCAAATCCGTGAGCGTCCAAACTCCCAATTTCTGGAATTGTAATAACTCCTCCTGCATAGCTTCAACCCAGGCGTCTTCCTTCAAAGCGTCCTTCTATGTCCTTGGCTCTACCTGCGACACATAACACGCAAATGACCAATCATTTTGACTACCAGATTGTTGAATTTTAGCATATAACGCTAAAGCACCAAAACTCTCTGGTGAGTTAACGCTTCTCAGCTGCCCTCTGGTCATAACACTGCTTCCAGGATCACCAATAACTTGCTCCAACGGATGAATACGATGAATCCTAGATTCCGGATATTCAGGTACAGTAATTCTCGTCTGAGCAGTTAAGTTCTCTACAACATCCAGTTCATGACCCGTATTTGATGATGAAGCAACATCTGGAGTTGGAGTTGGGTTCACTGGCGGTGCCTCTGGTTCTTCTGCATATTGAAGAATGACTTCATCAAATTGTTCTTCTTCAGATTCTGAAGTGTCTAATGAAGTTGAAGCCTCTTGAAACACTTCTTCCTCTTGTATAGGAGCATTGGTATCATTAGAAGCTGGTAGGGGGTTCACGGTGATCGGACGCACCAATGGTGAAGTCGCCGCGTTTTCACACTCGTAAAGTAATCTGATAACAGCTTCTTCAACCAAGCTATCTAGATTGAATGATTCAAAGAAATCTTTGTAATCAAACATCCAATCAGGACCCGTGCCTAGCAAATTTTGAGTATAACGTTGAACTTCCACGTTAGCCCAATCCTCCACTCGACGAGTTCGTTTGTTGTATACCCGTTTGAGCGGGGTTGCATATCCAACAAAGTATCCCTCCTCAGCTTTAGGACTAAACTTCTCGCTCGGATTCAACATCGTGCATGGCGCCCCAAAAGGTTCTAGATACTCTAAGTTCGGCTTTCGTCGGTGTAACAGCTCATAAGATGTTTTACCAAACTTCTTCACTGTTAGAACCCGATTTAATGTATAATTTGCTGCATAAATCGCCTCGTTCCAGAACATTACCAGAAGATTTGAGTCAGCGAGCATTGTTCTAGCCGCTTCAATTAGAGTCCTATTCTTCCGTTCAGCAACACCGTTATATTGTGGGGTGTACGGAGCCGAATATTCATGATGTATCCCTTTGCTTTCAAAAAGTTCATCCATCTTAGCGTTTTTGAACTCCGTCCCATTATCACTCCGAATTCTCTTGATTTTCACATTGTAGAGATTCTCCAATCGAGTGAACAGAACTTTTAAGTTGTTAAAGGTGTCACTTTTATTCTGCAAACACATCACCCATGAAAATCTTGAATAGTCGTCAGTGACAACTAAACAATATAACTCCCCAAGATGACTTTTGCGCTTGACCGGTCCGAATTGATCCATGTGCAATCGCTCAAGTGGCATCTTTACAGAATTAACCTTCTTCACTTTGTGGGACTGTTTGTGTTGCTTCCCCTTCTTACAACTCACACACTTGTCATTCAGATGGAAATGTTTCACGTTTACTCCATCGACAAGCCCATTTCTCACTAATTGATTCATTTTTCTCAGATGAATGTGCCCCATTCTTCGGTGCCACATTATCAATTCTTTCTCTGTCGCTTTGGATAGAAAACATGTTATTTGCCCCTGTGATGTCATCGCCTTGGACATATCAAGAATATAGAGATTGTTGACGCGAGGTGTCTTCAACATTATCCACTCTTTAGGAATTGTGAAGCCCGGTTTCAGAATATAGCAGGATTTGTCATCAAAATGCACAGTAAATTGCTTATCACATATTTGACTGACACTCAACAGATTATAATCAATCTGTTTCACATACGATATCCTAAAATCGGCCTCTCATCGGAATGTGGATCACCAATACTTGAAGTATTTGATTCATTTTCCGACGATGAGTCTGATTTTACCGAGCTCTCCGGTGTCACTTGATGACAATTATGGTTTTCAAAAAGCACCGGAGATGGCACAGATCGGTAATTTGTGGTTTGATCATCAATGATGTGGTCTACCACATACGCAATGTGCTTATAACTTTCCAACTTTTTGTTTACTTTTTCAGCAAAGCATTTGATGGCAGCCATTTCCAACTTGGTATTTTCAATTTCATTTATGTAATTGTTAATTGCCAATTGTTTTAAAGATAAAGTGTTTTTCAAGTCGGAAATTTCCTTTTTATAGCCATCTAATACCTTGTTGAAAGCATTCAACTCTTTGCGAGTAGATTGACTGTTCATGATAGCACTATCACGTTGAACACGGAGTTGTTTATTCTCCTCAGTCAATCTATCACACGTTCCACAATATTTATCACTTTTATTATCAGTGCTACAGTCAGAACTTACAGGTTTTGGCGGATCAGTCATGGCCATCAAAGCGAAATGAGCTTCCTTTCCAGCAAAGAATCTGGAATAGTCAATCTTGGTGAAAGCATCATCTGCAATGCACGACTTCCTCGTCATCAGAAAATCCGCTTCTGCTAGCAACTGATCAATGTCATCATCCAAAGATGTAACACTTGCTTCTGTATCCGATTCACTGTCTGAATCTGAATAAACCGATTCACACTCCTCAGGAACATCAGAAACAGTATTAATCACCACTCCAGAGTTAGCTTCTTCAGCATTAACCTCCACAGGTTCAGTCTCCACATCCATTTCAGCCTCAGACTCATCACTTTCAAACTCAGTTTCTTTCTTCTCATCAACTGTTACCGAATCTTCAATATCAACCTGATATGCAACACAAGCCACATTGCCACCAGTAGTAATTTCCTCAACACCTATTTGCATTGACGACCAATCAAACCTTTCATCTTGTTGAGTCACCAATGCTTGATTCTGATTGGTGTTCTGGTGTGTCTCATTAGGTGTAGTGATCGGTATAATAGTTCGGTTAGTGTTGTTAGGAGATTGGTCTTGTCTGGTTTGATGTGTTTGGTTGTCTGTTTTGGTTGTTATTAAAATTGTTTTGACGGTTTTGGTAGTTGGTATTGTTTTGGTAAGAAACTTGGTTTTGGTTTTGTTGTTGACGGTTCTGGTAGCTTGCATTGAATGGGTTCCTATTACCTTGTTTTGGTGGCTGGGTGCATTCTCTTTTAAAGTGACCCTTTCCTCCACAGTTAAAACAAGTAACTTTCTCCTTGTTAAACCCGTAGGTTGTGTTAGGAGAAGTTCCCAAATCTGTTCTACCAGTTTTCTCAATAAACTCTGTTGCTCTTCTCATGATGCTCGCAAAAGCCCACTGGATATCAATCAGTTCCATCTCTTCCTTGTCAATCTGTGCATAGTCTTCATTGGTTAAATTGTTGTTACCAATTTGACTAGCAACCAACCCATTATAAGATGAAACCATTGCAGAGACTAGTGCAATGTGTTGCTGAGCAACTTCAACCGTCACATTTCCCAAGTTAGAAGTCTCCAAAACCACCGGTTGTTGATTAGGTTGAGTAACTTGGTTCATTGGTTGTTGAGATTGGCTAGCAGTATAGAAAGCTGCTTGTTGCATTGGGGAAAATGGTGGAATGTATGAATTGTTGTATTGTTGTTGTGGGGGTGGGTTTGATGGTTGTGAGAAGGATGTTTGTTGATGGTAGTTGATGGTAGGTTTTGGTGATTCCATAACATTTGAAATACATGCAACATGTGGAGCCACTAATCCTCCTGAACTTGAGTTACCAGCTGGAACTGAAGTGCCTCCAAAATATAAGTTGGGATTCTGAGGAATCTGTGATCTTCTAGCTTTCCTCTTCTCTTCCAATTCTTTGTTTTCCAGCTTCTCTATAAACTCTTGAATGGACCAGAATTGGTATGCATCCTTTTCCCTGAGAACTTCCACATGCTGATCCCAGTGTGGTGGTAAAGCATCTGCAAACTTATCCACCTGCTTTGTCATGGGAATCTGTATACCATAACTTGACAGTTCAGTTAGTAAATGACTATATCTAGGAGTTAACTCTTTTAAAGTTTCATTTCCAATATAAGAAAAATTTTCAAACTCCTTTCTCAATTCTTCCATCCTTAGACTTCTAGTCTTCTCATTACCATCATGCCTCCTTTTAAGTGCTTCCCATAGTTTCTTGGATGTAGTGCAAGTCCCAAACTGATGCAAAAGATCATTTGTGATTGCCTGTGTCAATTGGGAAAACGCCTTCTTCTCCACAGCAAACTTCTTTTTCTCATCCTCAGCCATACTCTCCAATGGAACTGGTTCACCTGTATTCTCCAAGACTGGTGTTGTGTAACCTCTAGCAATCATGTTCCATGCCTCTGCACCCTCCACTCCCATGCCTTCCAAATGTATCTTGAACTTTTTCTGCCACTGATTGTATTCTTGTATCTCCATGAGCTTCGGTGGCCGATTCCCGCTACCTGAAGACAAATCATTAATCAGTGTGGAAATAGCATTTGTAGTTTGAGTGTTTACCACCGCTGCCGCTACTCCCCAGTAGTCAGATTGTGGTGCTGGAGGTGCACTTTGAGCCATGTAGTTAATCGGTTGCGAAGACTGTGTGCTCATCTTTTGTGCTGCCACCGTCCATGGGTCCATCACTTGCTGTTGTGGTTGAGTCGGAGTTGTCGGAAAATTCCACATGATCACGAACTTCGAAAAATTCAACACTTAGAAAATTTTTCCAAAAACTAGTTCTAGGTTCGCCCGTTTGTCACTCACTTTCGTCCCTTCTGATGCAGGTTCGCCCAAACAGTAACACTCGAAGGTAAAATCTCACCAGAATGTAAAAACACACTAACACAGTTCCACTTTCGCCCAGTAATTCCTAGGTTCGCCCATTTTGATTCCAGGTTCGCCCGCCCGATCACTCGAAGGTGGAAATAGTGACCCGAAAGTGAAAAATTCAACCAAAAACTTTCCAGGTTCGCACAAAAGTACCTAGGTTCGACCAGAAAATACTCAGGTTCGCCCAAAAACTCTCAGATTCGACCACTCAGGTTCCAGGTTCGCCCATTTCAGGTTTGAAAAACGGTTACACTTTGAAAAACGGTTATTTTGATCTCTGATTTTCAAAAGTTTGTGGATTTGAATGATCTTAATCAGGTTTTGATTCGGAATTGACTTGGAACAACTTTAATTCTTGGAATTTTGAATTTTAACCACAAAATCAACTTCAAATCAATCAAAAACACTCAAAAACCATTTTCATTCAAAAACAGATGTATTTTGATCAAAAATAGGTCCAAATCAGCTGTGAGTTTATCAAATTTGTTGTTGTATGATCTTCTATGCTCTGATACCACTTTGTGAGCGAAAGAATTTTGACTAAAACAGGATTATTTGATCATACAAGTTACAAAACCAGGTGCGGAAACCCTAGCTTTGAACAAACTGATAGAAACTCAAATCAAAACACAATCAATATCATTTTCAAAGGTTTTCATAGATTAACTTTTGCATAAACTTGATTACAATGAGTTTTAGGTTAATCTAGAACACACACAAACACTCTCAATCTATCCTGGAACCTGACCTCAAAACACACACAACTAATAACTCTCTTTACATTACAAAAACACAATTTCTATTTATAGGGACTGCACATTCGCCCATATGCACTGGTCGAATGTGGACTTCTTCCACATTCGCCCATATGCAGGGTACGAATGTATTCCTTCTATCAAGCTCCATTCACCTTCGCCCTGTTGAGTCTACCTTCGCCCACTTTATCTTTACATTCGACCAGTCAGAATTCACCTTCTATCCATCAGCATCTAACATATGTTAATATCCAATCATTAGTCGCAAAACGCATCTACACGTGTCGTCAGCTAACTTGTGCAAACCGGAAACGTCTCGGGAGTCGCCTTGGGTGCCTCGAACTTGGTGACCTGTCTCTCCAAAGAGACGGGAGGGGGCTAATTTCGTAAAAGGGTTGGTCAAATGGCTACTTTGGTGATTTTCTGTATATTTTTTCTCAAAAAATTCCACATGTTCATTGACTTTTTTTACCAAACTACCTTTCTACTAAAATAAAGACTTTTTGTACATTTTACCAAACTACCTTTCTAATAATTGTACTTCAAACTCTACGAAAGAAACAAAACAACAACAATCTTAGATTCAAGAAGAAACACGTGATTTAAAGACCTTACCAGTTTGGGACGTAGCTAACGGAAACCTTGGCCGTAAGCCCTCACTGTTACCTTCTTTATCTCTAATCGACCACTATTGTCGTCATCAGCTTACCGTTTTCTTGAACCCTTATCTTGCGGTCGGTGGTCGGTAGGTGTAAAAAAGGATGAGCAGATTATAGATAAGACAGAGACTATGTGTTGCAGTCAAACTTTATGGCCAACCTTTGTATGAATAATATTGAAATGACGAAATGACCAATACCGCAAAAAGAACAAAAAGAAAAGAAACAAAACACTGAATCGCGAAAGCGACATTCGCAACAGTGAAAACCTTTCCCTCACATGTTATATATAATAATATGAGTTTGTAGTCATGTTCTCTGTTTTGGTCAAAAATTACCTAGTAGAAATAATTTTGTATTCCAAATTAGTAAAAGTGAGGTAGAGTGCTAAATGTGTGAAATATGTTAAAAACTTAGTTATATCATGAAAATGGCACGTTAGGATAACAAAGAAATAATTTTTGACAACTATGTTCAGGATGGCAAAGAAACTGTTTAGGATACACAGTTATATCCTGAGGATGTAACTGTCTAACAGAATGGTGAAATAGGCAAAGATCAATGAATGTAAATGTAATGCAATAAGAGAACAACACTCGATGTACGAGGAAAGCCCTTGATCAGTAGATGATCGCCGACACAAAACCTCGGGAGGAGTCTAAGCCCCTGCCTTGTTTGTTAATATTAATAAGGTTAAAATATGTACAACTTTGGATAGGTGATGAACGAGTATCTAATGTTACAATATGAGTGTTGTGTGTGTGTGTGTAGAGAGAGTATCAGGTGTTCTAAGTGTCAATCAAGTGAGAAGAAGTGTCCTAGACTCGTTTAATCACCCCCTTTATATAGTTACAAGTAAATAATGAAGATCCCATGATATCCGTCTGTATTAATGAGTCTCTTAACTATTTCCAACTGTCTTTGAAGAGTGTTTTAACCAATATAGACGTTGGTTAACCGTTTCCTTATTTCTCGCCTCTCATTAATGTTCGCCGGTTACACCTTTGACCATTTCTTTAGGCTTTGAACTTGGCTTGCAAGTATAACATCATCACCCTTGAATTCTTTGACCGAATGTTATAATATAGACGTTGGAGAGGAGTTATGAATCTATATTATAGTTTAGTTGTACTTGCAATTATGTCATATAAAGATAATTCGTTAGTCCATCCTCAGGATGTGCACATGCTGAAATATAGTATCCTGGAGTCTGTTAAATCCTGAGGATGTTACTCAGTGAATATGACGTAAAATCATCCTGCATTCTTATAACAATAAGATAGTTAGTTTATCCTTGGAATGTGCATAAGATAATATTCAGTGTCATCCTGAAGTCAGTCAACCCCTTCAGCATCCTGAGGATGCAATATCAGGGATGTGAGGTAAAATCATCTTGAGGATTTTCACCCACAACAATTGTCCCCAAAAATATGTTACTGTTATCCCAACGGTAAAAAATATTTTTAATCCTGATGCTTATCTCCTGCGGATGATTAGACATCTGACAGGATATCAATGGCTATATTTTGGTTGATGATTTAGGGATGACCGTTACACCTTATCACCTTTCACCGTCTATATCTAGACTTCAATCCTTCCTTTATAATCACAACAAGATTATCAGAAAGGTTATTTCTTCTTTCTTCTCTGCTTTTCTCTGTTTTTACCAATCTTTGAACCTTTTATACAAAGAATTCTCAGGATGGGTAAAAAATCAACAAGGGCTGCAGGATGTATAAGAGTCCATAAGGACTTTATACAACAAAACCTGTTACAAGATCCTGCAAACAAAGTCTGTACGTTCATAGACAAAGATATCCTTTCTTTGAATAACTCAGGGGCTTTCCCTGAATCAACTGTGTTCTGACCATATGACCAAAATGCAAAGTCTGATTTTGCATCCTCTGTATGGGTCTGCTTCATGTACCTGCCTTTCCACCTGGGTTTAAGATATCCATTCCCCCCGTTTAAAGAGTTCTTTGACATCAATCTTTAGATTGGTGACTTGTCTTACATGTATAAGTTGAAAACTCATGGTTCCAACTGTTATGTTCTTCAGCTTATAAATATAGATCATCCTTTCCTGTATAGTGTCATTAAGTCTGACAGGTCTTGGAAACCAAAGTTCTTCTTTACGAAGAGGGATTCCATTCCTTTTGGGGATGATATCCCTATGTATTGGCTAAAAAGTGGTAAAGATTTTTTAGGGTGTTAATGTTTATAAAGATTTTGTAGTTATATCTTGAGGATATCACTATCATTCTGAAAAATTTTATGTGACAGGTACTTCATTTGCCAAACTTGCTTCCCCTTTAACTGATTCTATCATTAGATGCAAGGCTATTATAGACTTACCTATCTCAGCTAGAACCTTTGAAGCAAAATAGAGCTACACTACTAGCTAAGCCCCGGAGATGTCTGGTGAGTAATACCTGTTACATCCTGAGTATGTTTTATTTATTTTTCACTTGCTGACTTTGTTTTTGTGTCACCTTCAGCCTAGAAACCATTCTTTGACTTAGATGACATAGATAGTCAAGATGTCACTAAGGTTGCAAGGATTACATCTCCATGCTAATCCAGGATGATCAGCCCACCTTCCAGGTCAAAGGCTGCATCCTCGAAGAAGAGGAAGACTACTAGAGCTTCTTCCAGCCAGGGTGCTTCCCCCTTTGAAGGTCTTTCAGCCCATGATGTTTTGGCTAAAAATTTCTTAGTTCACACTCCAGGTATGGTGCCATCCTGAAGATATCATTTAATATTTTCAAGATAAAATATAAAATAGAAGACTTACCTGTTTTCCTTATTTCTTCATAGGGCCACAAGTATATGCTTAAATGCCTTGATGAAGCTTCTGCTGATATACAGGATGCCAAGATAGCTTTGGAGGATCACAAGAGGCTTTCCCTTGCAAGAGAGGAACATTATGAAGAGAAGCTATCCAAATTGGAGCTGAGCTGAAGCAGTTGAAGGCTGAGAAGGCCAAGATGTCTAGGGAGCATGAAAAAGAGTTGGAGGAGTATAGGCAAGAGCTCATGAAGTCTTCCATCCTTTCTGTCCTTCACGCCATGGTTAAAATTGCCCTCCATGCTAAGGATCCCAATTTTAATTAGGATGAATGGTATGTTAAAGCTTGGCGGGAGAAGATAAGGAGTTTGGATAGAATGGTGGTGTTGCATGAGCCTGTTCCTACACAACTTAAAGTTCCTGAGGCTGTGACTACAGAGGCTGGATTGGTAGATGCTAAGGTGGCAGTGGAGTTCGATATTCCAGTGGGCAATGAAGGATAAGATGATTAGGCTGGAACCCACTTTTTTAGAATATTCGTGGTTGTTTATGACGGTAGTTTGTGGTTGCAATTTACTTTTTATGCTTGTATAGATAATAAAGGAGTTGGGGTGGAGGGATCTTGGTTTCAAGACGAAGCCCCAAATCTTCTACTGACTCGGACTATAGATGTTGACCCCTGTTGGATGGGTCCTGGTTTTGGATGAAGCCAGGGGTTGACATCAATATGGTAACAACTTTTGATGCTACATTCTTGTGTTCTTTTCTTTTGATATTCTGCAAACATTAACAAACATTTAGGTTGTAAAGAAAATTCTGAAATAATACCTTTTGTATTTTCTCTGTTGAATAATTCTTTTGATCCTGTCATATTCTACACATAAGTTCTTCTCATCATCAGGATGATCTTCATTATCCCAAGGATGTCCCCAGTTTCTTCTTCATCTTTGGGAAAGTATTGCATCTTGAGGATGCATCTGGTTTCTTTTCCATCCTTGGGATGGTCTTGCATTCTGAGGATGTCCCCAGTGTGATATCCTCAAAATAAACCTTGTAATCTTTCATAAGAAAGACTTATGTTTTGATAATATCCTGCACAGGAAGATTTTGTTATTATACTGGCTTCTTAGGCCTTTGGTTTAACTGGGATCAAAAACCCTTTTGTTATATTTTGGTGATAAAACCATTATGTATCATCTTGAGAATAACTGGCGACAAGGCCTTTAGGAATAACTGGCGACAAGGCCCTTAGGAACAACTGGCGACAAGGCCGTGGTGACTAGACCAAAAAGACGTTGAAAAACGTCTAACCATTAGAGACATTGAAAAATGTCTAAACCTTAAGAGCTCCATCATATATCTCAAAGATAATGAAATTGTCAGCCACTTTTACATGGACTGGTCCCACCATCCCGAGAATATACATGGGCATCGTGCGCTCCAGGCGAGGGTTGCTAACCCAATGTGAAAGCTGAAAACCTTTAAACCTTAGGAAGGTGTCAGACACCTTAACGGAGGAGAGGGTGGCCAGCCCCCTAGTCTTCTAAGCATTCCATCTTCAGGATGGTACTGCAAAATTCTTAGGATGGACTATTTCTAGACCATGTTTAGTGAAAATATAATCAATCAAAATAAATCAAGGACAAGCACTCACATATGGAGATGATTCATCTCTATCAACCTTCACCTTCATCCCACCTGTGATTCAGATCATGGTTTATCTTCCGGAGTGATCAGTCACATGCCTCCCTAGGCATGGTAGTATTTCAAGTGTATAGCATTCCAAGCTCTTGGTAGAATCTCTCCTTCCATTGTTGACAACCAATATGCTCATTTCCCTGCTTCAGAATCGATTAAGTATGGACCTTTCCACTTGGGAGCTAGCTTACCATCGCTTGGTTTTGTTGTATTTTGGAAAGCTTTTCTCAATACCAAGTCTCCCACTTGAAATCTTCTTATCCTAATGTTCTTGTTGTAAGCTTTAGCAATCCTTTGTTGATATGCTTCCATCCTTAATTTAGCAGCATCCCTGAGTTCATCCACAGTTTCCAAATCTTGTAGTAATGCTTCAGAATTAGTAGTTGCATCCTAAAGATGTTTCCTTGCTGTAGGCATGACCATCTCTGTTGGAAGCATTTCTTCTGTTCCAAAGACCAAAGAGAAAGGTGTCTGACCAGTAGCATTCTTCGAAGTAGTCCTATCAGTCCAAAGTGCAAATGGAAGTTCTTCTGCCCGTTTTCCTTTCTTTTCCCCAAGCTTCTTCTTCAAGTTGTTGACGATGATTTTGTTTGAGGATTCTACTTGTCCATTAGCTTGAGGATGGACTGGTGTTGAAGTTACCATCTTGATCCCCCAACTCTCACAAAAGTCAGTTGTTCTTTTGCTAATGAATTGAGCACCATTGTCACAAACGATTTCAGATGGTACTCCAAATCGTGTCAGGATGTTTCTTTTGATGAATGAGACCACCTCTTTATCTCTGACTTGCACAAATGCTTCATCTTCAATCCATTTCGAGAAGTAGTCTGTCATCACTAGCATGAATACCTTTCCTCCAGGAGCTTTAGGTAGCTTCCCTACTATGTCCATTCCCCATTTCATGAAGGGCCATGGTGAAATAATAGGTTGTAGTGGTTCAGCAGGCTGGTGAAGTATATTGCTATGTCTTTGGCATGCATCACACTTTTGGGAATACAGCATGACATCCTTCTTCATAGTAGGCCAATAGTATCCGGTCCTTAGAGTCTTCGAGTAGAGAGATTTTCCTCCAATATGATTTCCACAATCTCCTTCGTGGATGTCTTTGAGTACTTCGTTTGCTTCATCCTTGTTGAGACATCTCAAATATGGACCTGCAAGAGACTTTCTATACAAAATATTGTTTATAATTGTAAATTTAGATACCTTTATCCTAAAAGCCTTTGGATTTTCCCCATTAGGAATGACATCTTCTTGTAAATATTTGATTATGGGAGTCATCCATGATGAATCGTCTTGTTTCCGAGTGGCTAAAACAGTGATATCCTCAGGATGGTATGTTTTATCCTCAGGATGTGCCTGGCCATCCTCACGATGCCACTCTTCAATCGCCGGTTTCAAGATATGAATGATGGGAAACTTGGATCCTTCTGGTAAATTAAAGGAAGATCCCAGCTCAGCTTCAGCATTTTCATCCCTAGGTACCTGTGTTAGTGAAAATTCTACAAAAGAAGTAACTAAATTTTTAACAATTTCAAGATAGACGGCTAATTTTTGACCTTTTACTACATAAGATCCATTAAAAAGGTTAGTAATCAACAAGGAATCAACAAATACTTCAATATTAATAATATGCATGTCTCTAGCAAGTTGTAAACCAACAATGAGAGCTTCATATTCTGCCTCATTATTGGTTATCTAACATGCACATCTAATAGCATGGGGTATCTTGTCCCCTTGTGGCGATTTTAGTAGTAATCCCAACCCTGCGTCTCTCATATTTGAAGCACCATCAGTCTTTAAAATCCATTTTCCAAAGTTTTCATCTAGTTGTTCTACTTCTTTTTCAACTTCAGTTAGGATGTCACTACTGAAATCAGCCACAAATGCAGCTAGAACCTATGATTTGATTGCAATTCTAGGCTAATATACCAAGTCAAAAGCACTTAATTTCACTGACCATTTTGCTACTCTTCCTGACATATCTAGTTTTCTAAGCACATGTATCCTATGTGTTTCAAAATAATGCCTTAACTTGGTAGACGCCATAATCAAAGCTAAATAAGTTTTTCAAGATGTGAGTACCTGGTTTTAGCATCTAATAGAGTTTTACTTACATAATAGATAGGATGCTGTTGTCCTTCAAAGTCTTTTCTTTGAACAACATGTTAACCGACTTTTGGTATGTTGCACCTGCATTAAAATGAAATAAGAGATTATTCAATATCATTAGGAATGTTCTTACCGATATGCACAGTGATATCCTTGTTGTTTTCATCGAGGCAGACTGATTTGACATCTTGGTCAGAATGTGCTTTGACATCCAGAGGATGGCACTGTGCATCTTGCTTTAACTACTATGCTTGTTTCGACTGAGATGAAGCTTTCATTGATGTTGTGTAGCAATCTTTTGCTTCTTGCTGGTCACTGTTGACTTTGATGACTCCCCATGGCGTTGGTAGCTTCACACATTGGTGATATGTTGAAGGGATAGCCTTCATGTCATGAATTCAAGGTCTCCCAGGATGACATTGTAACAGGATAAAGAGTCTATCACACAGAACCTTTGGACAGAGTTTACCCCTTGTACATATACTGGCAGTTTGATATCACCCACTATGCTCTTTGTCTCTCCACTGAAGCCAACCAAGACTGATGATCTGGAAATTATCTCGGTTTCCGGGATGTTCATCCTCTTGAGAGCTTCTACTTGGATTATGTTGACCGAACTCCCACCATTTACAAGTATCCTACGAACAAAATGATTAGCAATATATAAAGTTATAACTAAACCATCATGGAGAGGGTCAAGGATATTTTTTCAATCTTCTTCTTTAAACTGATCACTTTTGAAGTTGTCAGGATGGTAGTCTTTGTGGGTCTCTCTCCTTTTTCTGATTTTGTTTCTCTTGTATGCCTTTTAGCAGCTGAGTATGATGTTCCACAAATGCCTGATCCTCTTGAAATAAAGTCGATTATGCCAGCATCCTTATGTGGTGATGCTGCTTTTTCTGGGATGTTGGTGCCATCTTGAATCCTTGGCTTCTTCTTGCCTAGGAGATCCTAAAGATAACCTTTGCTCAGAAGATATGCTATCTCCTTTCTCAAGGCGATAAAATCTTCAGTGATGTGACCAAAATATTTGTGGAAGGCACACCATTTCGATTTGTCCTTCCATCCTATCTTGTTATCCTCAAGACGGATGAATCTTAAAGCTCTATTTCGAACTTCATAAGATTCCTACAAGGGTTCATTACCAATTCTTTATTGAAAGGTAAATCCTTTTGTAATCCGATCTTGAAGGCTTGCACAGCTGTTGTGACATCTAGGTTTAGGATGTCAAGTGCTTCCTTTCCAAATCTTGTGATAAACTCCCTTAATGATTCTCCCTGTGGCTGTGTCATCCTATATAGATCACTTGCCAAATGTTCGACTACAAGAAAACTGATTCTTAAACATGTTAATCAAATGAGTAAAATAAGTAATAGAATAGGGAGGAACACTTAGCAGCCATTTTAAGGTTAGACCAGTGAGGGTAGAACCAAATATTGGGATGGGCCAAACGAAACGCCCTGTGACATGCTGAGGATACCTCAGGGATGGGCTGTATTATCCCTGGTACACTAGACACCATATCCTTGATCTTTTGAAGCTCTCTTGCCAATTGTGGACTTATACCTGTATCCTCCAAAGAAGCAATATCGTTAGTAGCAAAAGTACTTGAACTTAAATTGTTACCATTGTTGTATCTTCTGGATGGTTCAGTGGTGTATCCTCGAGACGGCTCTAGAGCATATCCTCGAGATGGCTCAGCAGTATATCCTCGAGATGGCTCAGCAGTATATCCTGCGTCTCTAGTTGTTGCCATCCTGGGTGCTGTAGTAGTCTCAGGTATAGATAATCCAGTGCTCATGGGAATGAAATCTCATTGATGAATGCCCCTAGAGATGCTAGAATTGAAATTCAACACTCTAGGTGGTAGTGGTGTCCCCATGTCCTCAACCGGTATGAGAGATTGTATTTCCCCCATCAGCATCTGATTAGTGTCCTGCTGTTGCTTTATTTGATCCAGATCTAGTAGTATTAGGAGCAACACTTCTGGTAAATTGTCCAAAAGGTTTTAGGATAAGCAGGAGGAGGTGGTAATGTCACATTTTTGGCAGAGGTTGCGGATGATGTGGAAGTAGACACAGATTTTAGGTTTGAGGCCATAGTTGTCAAGATTTTTGAAACAAGTTGATTAAGGAAAAATTTTAACGAAGTTTTTGTTAAAAATAGCACCACTTGCCCCACGGTGGGCGCCAAATTGTTTTGGTCAAAAATTACCTAGTAGAAATAATTTTGTATTCCAAATTAGTAAAAGTGAGGTAGAGTGCTAAATGTGTGAAATATGTTAAAAACTTAGTTATATTCTGAAAATGGCACATTAGGATAACAAAGAAATAATTTTTGACAACTATGTTCAGGATGGCAAAAAAACTGTTCAGGATACACAGTTATATCCTGAGGATGTAACTGTCTGACAGAATGGTGATATAGGCAAAGTTCAATGAATTAAATGTAATGCAGCAAGAGAACAACACTCGATGTACGAGGAAAGCCCTTGATCAGTAGATGATCGGCAGCACAAAACCTCGGGAGGAGTCTAAGCCCCTGCCTTGTTTGTTAATATTAATAAGGTTAAAATATGTACAACTTTGGATTGGTGCTGAACGAGTATCTAATGTTACAATATGAGTGTTGTGTGTGTGGGTAGAGAGAGTATCAGGTGTTCTAAGTGTCAATCAAGTGAGAAGAAGTGTCCTAGACTCGTTTAATCACCCCCTTTATATAGTTACAAGTAAATAATGAAGATCCCATGATATCCGCCTGTATTAATGAGTCTCTTAACTGTTTCCAGCTGTCTTTGAAGAGTGTTTTAACCAATATAGACGTTGGTTAACCGTGTCCTTATTTCTCGCCTCTCATTAATGTTCGTCGGTTACACCTTTGACCATTTCTTTAGGCTTTGAACTTGGCTTGCAAGTATAACATCATCATCTTTGAATTCTTTGACCGAATGTTATAATGTAGACGCTAGAGAGGAGTTATGAATCTATATTATAGTTTAGTTGTACCGGCAATTATATCATATAAAGATAATTCGTTAGTCCATCCTCAGGATGTGCACATGCTGAAATATAGTTGCATCGTGAAGTCTGTTAAGTCCTTCAGCATCCTGAGGATGTTACTAAGTGAATATGAGGTAAAATCATCCTGCATTCATATAACAATAAGATAGTTAGTTTATCCTCAGAATGTGCATAAGATAATATTCAGTGTCATCCTGAAGTCAGTCGACTCCTTCAGCATCCTGAGGATGCAATATCAGGGATGTGAGGTAAAATCATCTTGAGGATTTTCACCCACAACATTGTCCATAAATTTTTCGCCCATTATTGATTATGTTTAGTCTTTGATAATCCTTGCATCTTCAATACAGGCCTATTTGTATGGTATATCTAGCGATTTGAACATTTGAAACCACACGAACCTACCATAAAAATCACGGGTTTGTATTTATTTCATACGAGTTCGGGCATGTTTCAGGTTTAGCCTATGAATCTGTTTACCTAAACCAGATATCTATTGTATTTTTTTTTCAAAATATATTTTGTTTCATAAACTTAACTAGGTTATGTACCCGTGTGATAGACGGGTTGAACAATTTAAATTATATACATTATATATAAAATTTAAATGTAACTAAGAAAAATTAGATTACATATTATATTTAAAACAAAAAAAGTTGCCTTTACAACTGAAAAAATAGTAAATTTTCATCAGTCCCTATACCGTGGCTGTTACCTTGTAGACTGCACGTACAACAAAAGAAAAACATCAAAAGTAGTAAGAGTAAATTTGTTTAGGCTAAGATATAAAAAAAGAAATTAACCTGGATTTCATTACACATACTGTTTTGAGTTGTTGATCCATTTCATTACATATGGTTTTATGGTTTGTAACTATTAAAACTGCTTCCACTGTTTCGTTGCCGGACAAATATTGAACTGCGTTATTTATTACGTCGTTTTCATATCATATAGTTGTTGTTTATTGTTACCATTGACTTAGATTCTGTTGTGTCACACGCCTCGCGTTAAAACCTTGCAAGTGGAATTTGAGGGTTTGACATAATAGGTTTATCGATCAAATGTTGGGTGTATTACATTTGGTTTTGGTTTGTGTAAGACTATGTGTAGTGTAGTGTAACGTGGATTTGGGCGTGAAATCCCCTCAAAACGCCCCGAAACACCCCACACCACTCCGGGATGTTTTTCTTCTTTTTTTGTCTTTGACGTGGATTTTTTTAGGGCTAATTAGATTCTTTCACTTGAAGTGGAGGGCGTGGATTTACATGAACACTACATAGTGGTCTAATCTACCTTTATTTAGTTGTATAATTTGCCAGTAAAGGTCACATTAAACTTTGTGAGAAATCATTATCAAGCCTTTTGAGGACAATGTGTAAAACCACTCATTCGCTTTCATGCATGTTCTCTAGTAAGGACATCTGCCACTAAGTTGTGGTTCAAATTGTAAATTAATGATATCATCATGATTTTTATTGTCGTACATTGTGGACCATCTTATGGACAAAATAATATATTAATAATTAATAATTGAAATTAATTATTTATTTACAAATTTGTTTGTCATGTTTTTCAACTTATTTTTCATTTCCTGTCACTAGAAATGGAAATGATTTAATATACATAGCATTTGAAAAGGGGTATTGTTTTGGTAAAAAATTATTAAGTAGAAATAATTTTGTTTTTCAAATTAGAAAATGTGAGGTATTGTGCTATAAATGGTAAACAATTTTATAATTAGGTTTTATTCTGATAATGATGTATCAGGATGCTAAATAAGTAAATATATGACAACTATGCTCGAGATGGCAAAGGTAAAGTTCCGGATGGACAGTTATATCTTGAGGATGTAACTGTTGGTAGAGTTGTGAAATGAACAAGGAAAGATGTAAAACACAAAGAACAACACTTGATGTATGAGGAAAGCCCTTGATCAATTGTAGATCGCCGGCATAAAACCTCGGGAGGAGACTAGGCCCCTGCCTTGTTTGTTAATATTAAAATGGTTAAAAGATTACAACTTTGGATGGATGATTTGACGAGTGTACTAAAATTACAATGATTTGTGTAAGTGTTCTCTGAGTAGCAGAGTGTGTGTGTGATTCGAGTAATTATAATGTGTCCTATACTTGTCAATCATCCCCATTTATATAGTACATTAGAGTAAATAAAGAATCCCGTGTGATCCGCTAGTCTTCAATGTTGGTTAAGGCTGTTTCAGGTGAACGTTGAGTAGGCTTTAACTGAATATAGTCGTTAAATGGCCGTTTCCCCTTTCTTTGCCTATATTTAATGCAAGACGGTTACAGGTTTGACCTCTTCCTTGAGCTTGGACATGGCTTGCAAGTATTTTATCTTTATTCTTGATTTCTTTGACGGATCGTTGACAAATAGACGTTGGATAACAGTTACGAGTTCGTGTTCTACATGCAGTTATATCATGTAAATTTAAGTCGTTTGTCCATCCTCAGGATGTGCACATGCTGAAATATGGTTACATCCTGAAGTCGGTTAAGCCCTTCAGCATCCTTAGGATGCTACATTAAGAATATAAGGTAAAATCATCCTGAGGATTTTCACCACCAACAATTGTCCCAAAAAATATGTTACCGTTAATATCTCAACGGTAAAAATATTTTTCTTAATCGAAATGTTTATCCGATAAGATCAACTTGTTTTTCTTCAAGATCTTTAACGGCTATATTTTAGGCTAAATCCCCGTGATTACCGTTACGTCTCATCATATCCTGCCGCCTATATCTAGGCTTTTCTTCCTTCTTTATAATCAAACGAGATCATTAAATCATTGAAGAAGTTATCAGAGAGATATCTGTCAACGATCAAGACAACCTGAAAGTGGATACCATGGATCAGAGAGATTTAAGTTAATAAAACTCATATCTCAAGCCGTGGATACTATTACTTTGTTTTTTAAATTTTTTTAACCTTTTAAATTATTATGTTAAAAAATAAAAAAAATAAAAAACCAATTCAAAACATCAAAGCCACTCCAAAATAAAATTTTGATTCGACGCACCTCGCTTAGGCCAAAGCGAGGCGCTTCGCTTTTAAAAATCAGCTTTTTCTGCCCCCTCATATTGACCTCCTCGAAATGGGGGCAAAGCGCCTCGCTTTGGCCTAAGCGAGGCGCTTTGGGGGGGGGGTGGGTTGAAATAGAAGGAGGGGGGTTGAAATAGACGGAGCCTTGTGGAACGATTTTTGGTTCATGTTGTGGTTTAGTTGGGCCCACCAATCGATGAACGCAAACAATTTAGCATACCTAAGTTATCATCGGCATTTCATAGTTAGTCTTACATCATTTGACGCTGAAATAAACATGTTATACTATAAAACTTGGATTAGATGTGCCTCACCTGTGAGTGACTTCGCGGTAGAAAGAGGTGAATTTGAAAGTATTGAAGGTTCCCGTGATTGAACAACATTTACGACGTTAATTATGTAATTATAGCTTTCAGAAACGAATGTATACATGTATTTTCTGAGCATTTGGTCAATTAGTTTATCATATTTCAAGATTTAGGGTCAATTCCGATTCTCCTATATCATTGTTGTAGACCATGGTGGTAAGCAAAATCCATGGTTTACAACAATGATAAATGGTGAGGATACTAGAAATCGATAAGCAGTGATGAACAAAATATCATCAAATAATCAAAGCAGATAATCATGGACATGGTGAAATTCCAAAGGTATATATAAAACAAAAGGGTTTAGTAAAACTCCGAATTAGTAAGAAAATATTGTTGTGCTTGATACTTGTAAGTCCCGAAAACTAGATCTTGATAGTGCAAGAGATTGTATCACTTAGAAACACCTCTTGATTAGGTGTTTTAAGTGATTAATCTTGAAAAACAAAGATGCTAGATAAAATTAGTAAACCCGACACACAAGATAAATGCAAAGATGATTTCCATTACTGATTGAATCATTCAAAGAACCATGGATACAAGATAAGTGCGCAGCCTTTTGTGAACTTGTGTTGTCTAGATATCCAAAACCCTAACCCTAGAGCTGCACACAAGCTTCCTTTATATAGGTAGGAGCTGATGCGCCTGCGCACTTAGCTAAGTGCGCAGGGCCCGTCTGTTAAGTGCGCAAATCTGAGCACTTAGTCAAGTGCTCAAACCTGAGCACTTAGTCAAGTGCTCAAACCTGAGCACTTAGTTAAGTGCGCAAAACACTAGGGTTTACATAAAACTATGGTTTAATTACACAGTCAGTCCTCTAACATTCAAACTACAAAATAAGCTACCAAAAGTCTTTGTTCTGGTAACTGTGGTCTCAACTGAACCCAACAATACTCCCCCTAGACCACAGATACCAGATCTTCATCTGTTAGCTTCAAACCGAGATATCACTCGATTCACCTTCTTCCTGCATTTCCCGCACTGGTTGTTTTGGAACTATCACTTCTGGAGCTTCAGTAGTTTCTGGCTGCTTTTCTTTAATTGTCAGCTTTGTCTTTGTTAGCAATTTCCTTGTCTTTGTCTCCAAGCTCCTTCTCTTTGTCTGCAGCCTCGATCATTTCCAAAATTTCTAACATCTCCAGCTTCCTCTCTTTAGCAGGATCTACTGCTCTTTGAAATAGCATTCCTTCTTCCAGCAGTGTCTGACCGGCTCCAACTCTGATTGTGTTCCCAAACAGCTACATCAACTCTGATAGATAAAACATGAATACATCTACCAGATCGAAGAATCTCACAATCTCGTCCCCTGCACTGTTCTTGATCACAGACTGGATGATGATCAGGATTATATGCAATAATCACATCTCACATTCTAACACATATTTTAATACTCCCCTTAAACTTTTTATATTTTGTACGTTTTTTTTAATAAAAACAAAAACAACGAGGAGGGGTTAACTGTTTCTCACCTTTTGCATACAAGATCATACTAACCATACTTGCCAGATAACATTTCAACTTTCCGTTGGATAGTTGCAGCCTAAGAAAAACTGTCGGTATACTTGTCCACTTAAATCCATGCTTCTCGTCTTTCAACATTCATTTGGTGATAAGATTTATCATGTTTTGGTAATATTTACGGAAATTTTGTGGACCCCACTTGTGCTAGGTGTAAGCCTACCAATCCTCAAGGTTTATTGAGATATAATGATGAGAGCTTCAGGTCTATGTTTCCATAAGCAGAGAAGATGATCATTATGTCAATCAGATGATCAGAGCTTCAGGTCTATGTTCCCATAAGCAGAGAAGATGATCATCTGATTGCTTTTTGAGCTATCTATATGTTTGCACGTCACTAACATTGCGTGTCTTTTGTTGCTCATTTGTTTGAATAGCCCCGCATTGGTAGCTTGCACACTTAGGTGTCTTTTGATTACATATGCACAAAATTTTCTGTGTCTTTTGATCTCTCAACCTGTGTATGACCGGACTCAGCTTGTGCAGACCTAAAACACAGTGGGAATCCAGCTTTCCATGTAGATCTATTCTGTTAATCATCGATTAGCAGTTTACTCGATTCCAAGCTGAATCTACCGACATGTCGTTGCTTGAAGCCGCAACATCCTCTGGGTCCTATCCACATGCTGACAAAATATGATTAGTTCCTATCATTTCCTGTTAATTTGCAATAGAGATATACTTTCTCCCCCAAAAATCTTGTTTTTTATGAAACTAGGATTTTTTTTTTAACACCATGACATAATGTGAGCTCACTCAAAATTTATCATTTCCAGCCAAGTGACCAATTGGAAATGATTACATATGCACAAAATTTTCTGTGTCTTTTGATCTCTCAACCTGTGTATGACCGGACTCAGCTTGTGCAGACCTAAAACACAGTGGGAATCCAGCTTTCCATGTAGATCTATTCTGTTAATCATCGATTAGCAGTTTACTCGATTCCAAGCTGAATCTACCGACATGTCGTTGCTTGAAGCCGCAACATCCTCTGGGTCCTATCCACATGCTGACAAAATATGATTAGTTCCTATCATTTCCTGTTAATTTGCAATAGAGATATACTTTCTCCCCCAAAAATCTTGTTTTTTATGAAACTAGGATTTTTTTTTTTAACACCATGACATAATGTGAGCTCACTCAAAATTTATCATTTCCAGCCAAGTGACCAATTGGAGGAAACGAGTTTTGTCAAAAGCCTTTGTGAGAATATCTGCCTTTCGATCAGCAGTATCAATGGATAACACTTGAATGTATCCTTTATCGTGAGCATCGCGAATAGAGTGAATCCTGATCTCAATCTGTAGTGTTTTAGAATGGTCGATAGGATTCTTCACGATGTCACGACAAGCATCATTATCAATGAAGATTGGGGTTTTCATGACATTCAAACCGTAATCCAGCAACTTATTTTGTATCCACAAAGCTTGACATCAACAACTGGACGCAACAGTGTACTCGGCTTCATCAGTGGAGTTAAACACTGTTATCTGCATTTTGCTTTGCCAAGATACAAGCCGATTCCCCAAAAATTTGCAACCACCAGAGACAAATTCTCTATCAATTCTACAACCTGCATGATCACTATCAGAGAAAGCGATTAAATCAAAATTATCACTCTTAGGATACCATAAACCAAGCTTTGGTGTTCCTTTGAGGTAGCGGAAGATTCTTTTGACTGCAGTTTCATGAGATTGCTTGGGATTTGACTGAAAACGAGCACAGCATCCAACTGCCCACATGATGTCTGGTCCACTAGCGGTGAGATACATCAATGATCCAGTCATGGATTGATATGTATGGGGATTCACTGATGGTTCTTGACGCGCCCCTATCAACATGCTACATATATCTCATAAGAGCTATCAACCATTTATGCAGCTTATTCAAAAATTACAAATAATAATAATAATAATATACAATGATGATCAAAACATGTATTTAGTTAACTTTGGGAATCCATGTTTGTTTTAGTTTTGATCTATCGTGATTTTCACCCATCATTGACTCTTTTCTCTTCCAAAATTGTGTGGTTTTAACAAAACTTTTTACTGTTTCTTGAAGATTTTTGATCTGATCAGAAAAAGAGTTTTGAGTTTTGACATCATTTTGTGGTTTAGATTTTAAATGACACTTTTTGACCACGTGTCATTCTTTTCCACATCTAAAGCATTTTGAGTGCTTAGGCTTGATCTTTGGAGAAGATCTGGATGATGATGGTTGTGTTGTTCTTTTCTTGATCTTGTTTGAGCAGGAGCTTTCACTTGAACATGATTCATCCTTGTTACCACTTGATTCTTCATCTGTGCTGCATTCTTGAGTGCTGATGTTGCTTTCTGTGTCACTCTGTGAGTCTTCACAACTTAAATGACCTGTGTCACTTTGTGAGTCTTCAGAACATGAGATATCTGTAGATGATGGAACAAATTCTGGAATCTTTTCTGTGAGAAATTTTCCGAACCGGTTTTGCTTTAGTTCTGGTACAAACACATATGGCATATATGCCGTTTTATCATCAGAAAATGCAGATTTCAAATCAACACACGTAGGCACAATATTGTCAACACAAACACTAGAACGTTGAACAGGTTTCTTCCTGTCATTAGGGTCTACTACACCCTTTAGATCAAGTCTAGAATTAAGTTTAGTACAGTCATCCGAATTAAAAACAGTTTTAGTCTTTTGATTATTCCAGATGAACCAATTCACTGTAGAGTAATTGGCACCCGGATGACCTAATCCCAGTGTCTTTCCACCATAACTTTCATCATCTTCCTTCTCTGACTTTTGGGTCACATCTGCATTGCTTTTACTTATATCAATATTAAACTCAGACTCAGATTTTACACTTTCCTTTTCACAAAGATCATTTTTTGGATGAGGTTTTGGAATTGGTATATATTCACTTTTGCTCAGAGGTAAAAATAAAGATCTTTCGATCCCATTTTTATCTTTATATCCAATTCCATCTTTAACAAAAGATTGCCTTGAGCAATCCACTAGATCAGCTTGAGCCTGTTTACTTACATTCCATTTGTCCACAATGATCTGAAGATGATTTGTTTCATTTCTAGATTTTTCTAACTTTGAGGTTAAATCATTTATTAGAGAATCCTTTTTGAGAACAAATTCTTTTAGAGTTTGCATTTCAGCTAGAGTTGCATTTAACTTTCGCTGATATGCTAGCTCATTTTCTTTCATTTCATTGTTAATTTTTCGAATGTCATCCATTTCTCTTAAAATTTTTCTATTGTGAGACAAACAGTAAGCAACAGCTGTAACACACCTTGGTGAGCACAACTTTGTTTTTATTTCAAGAGGAATACTTACCAGATCCCTCTCATCAGCTTTCTTGGGGGCCTCTTGCTGCTTTTTATCTGCTTTGGTGACTTGATTCTTTTCAGCTATTAGTACTTCCTCAACTGCCTTTTCTTTTCCTTCATTAGCAATCAACACTCCCTTCAAACCCGCACTCTCTTGCATTCCTCCTTTTGGTACTCCCACTGAAGATCCTTCCACAGAGTTTACACCATTTGCGGATTTGGTGCATATCGTTGCTATCAATGCTTTGTTAACATCTGCTTTAGCTGCAACAGCTTCCTTCCCCCAGCCAAAGTCTTCAACCACTAGTGCCTTCTGTCCAATTGGAGTCATTAAAGCCAGATTCTTTAGAGAGCTGCTTGGAGTAACTTTTGACACTGTCTGATTCATCTCTCTCTTGGTTATGTCCATTTCAAATGACTTCAGTGTGTTGATGAGATCAGCTAGAGTGGATTGTGGATTTAAGTATTCCTTCCTAATCAGCATGCATTGAAGGCTCCATTCCTTAGGAAGAGAATCAAGCAGTTTCTTGATGGAGTTTCGGTTGTTGACAGGAATTCCAGCTTTCTTCATCTTTGTTAACAGGCTCATGAACCTGTCAATGTGTGACGACAAGCTTTCTCCTCGAACACTCCCAAACATATCATATTCTTTCTGAATCATGTCTTGCTTGTTCTGTCTCATCTCAGCATTTCCCTCGTAGTACTCACTCAATGCGAACCACAGATCATGCGTGTGAGCGAAAGATTTTGACTAAAACAGGATTAATTGATCATACAAGTTACAAAACCAGGTGCGGAAACCCTAGCTTTGAACAAACAGATAAAAACTCAAATCAAAACACAATCAATATCATTTTCAAAGCTTTTCATAGATAAACCTTTTCATAAACTTGATTACAATGATACTTAGGTTAATCTAGATCAATTACAGACACTCTCAAACTAACTTGGAACCTGACTCAAACACACACAACTAATAACTCACTATAGATTACAAAAACACAACTTCTATTTATAATACCTGCACATTCGCCCGTTTACACTAGTCGAATGTGGACTTCTTCCACATTCGCCCACATAGATGGTACGAATGTATACTTTCAGTCAAGTCCCTTTCACCTTCGCCCATGATCCTTCTACCTTCGCCCACTTCTGCCTACATTCGACCAGACAGATTCCACCTTCTACCCATCAGCATCTCTAACACATGTTAACATCCAATCACTAGTCGCAAAATGCATCTACAAACTCCCCCTCGACTATTGATTGGATCGTCTTCTGTCTTCGTCCATTGCCTTGTTCAACAACTTAATTCTGAGCTGTTTCTTCTGCTCTTTGGTCATTTCAGGCTCCAACTTTCTCTTCACCGGTTTTGACACATTTGCCATCTTCACCATTTTGCCAAGTTTATTATCCAAATTACTTCCAGCATTTATATCATAAGCAAAACAAACTCCAACCACTTGAGTATATTTCTTTGCTTGATCAGCGTCATTCGGCTCATGATGAATCGGATTATAAAAGAGCATGATGATGTCTTCGAAGGTACAGTTTATCAACCACATTGGATCAAATACATGAACATGCTTGTATTTGTCCTTTCCGTCTCTCAACACTATCACTGCTTCAACCTTCCTCCAATCATAATACTAGAAAATAAAGTCAGCACTGAAATGTTGTGGCATGGGCATCAAAGGTATTTTCCTCATCACTTCAGGTGCCTTGTATATCAAAGTAACCCTTTTCAGCTTGGTTTTAGGATCAATATCCCGATGAACTTTCCTTCTGGGATATTGAGGCTTGAATTTATTCCATCTCGTTCTACTTTCCCAAACCAGCTTGTCTGCACACCAACCGACATGTGTATTGTTAACTGAAGCACCCGACATAGGGAATCTGCATAAATCTCTGACCGCCCAGTACGGTAGAGTTAGCAAATCAATGAATCTATAGAAGTATAGAATTCCTGATTCCCATTTAGTAGCTAGACACTTCAGCCTGCCTAAATATGTCCACCCGAGAGCTCTGCCTTTAAATTTAGCATTGTGAAATCTATAGAAATTTCCTTGAGCTTCAGGCTTCGGTCGGTTTTCATCCATTTCTCTCAATTTCTTCAAATAACTCTTCAATTCATCAGATTGATTTGAAGATTCTGGCTTATCAGCTCCAAACACTTTCTCCACAAACTCTGCACTTCTTTGCTTTGCCTTTTTCTTTGCCGAAGTGTTTGGTATTTCAGTAAAGTCAGGAAATATCACATTTTCATCACTCTGTCTGAAGTACTGTGGATATTCCTCATACGTTATATCTTCAATTTCCACTTCATCAAACTCAGGAGTATTCTTATCATCTAAGTGACTTCCAATATCCTTTTCAGGAATATCTGGAATCGACTCATCTACTATAAACTCCTCAAACGTTTTCCCTACTCTCTGTGCAAGTCCATCCAGAATTTCTTTTGCCACAGAAGCAGGTACTTCACCTTCTTCAAGATCAGGATCATTGTATTCCAGTTCGTATCTCATATCATCTGTCTGGAATATCTCAGCAAAACGTCCTGTAAACTCTATAGTCCATTCTCTTCTTTCTAACATATCTTTATACACTTGTTTAGCATCATCTGTCAAAGATCTCACCTTCTCATTCCAGAAAATACTCTCATCTAAATCAACGTTCTCACCTTTCTTTTTCTTCAAACTTGATTCTCTAGTATCTTTCTTTTTAGGTGATCTCTTTTCAAATGTGAACTTGGACGTATCATCTCCTCCATCATTATCATCACTATCATCACTACTATCATCTTCTTTTTGACTTCCAGACCCATCTGCATCATCATCATCATCATCTTTCTTATCACCCTCATCATCACTCTTCTCTGACTCTTCATCATCCTCATCATCATCTTTTTCTTTATCCGATTCAGACGGTTCAAAGTCAACTTGCTCTTCTTCTTCCTCCTTGTCTTCTTCACCCTCCTTCAACTTAGGTGCAACATTATACAAGTCATCAATCAAATCACTAAGGCGTTTGTTCTCAGCCTTTAGTTCTTTGTTGTCTTCTTTGATAGCTTTCAGTCTGTTCTTGTTCCTCAAACACTTAGCTTCAAGCTTCTTGTTCTTTGCTTCAAGCTTCTTAACTTTCTCGTCAATCTCATCTTGATTTGACTTTGAAGCTACCACTATCTGAAGCATTTTCTCTTCGTTTTGCTTGAACTTGGCAATTTCAGCTTGTTGAGCCACTATCATCTTCATCATCTCATCCATTTTCTTGTTCACTTGTTTCATCACATCGTCATCAACAGTGACCTTTTTAGATTTGGATCTAGATGGCTCAACTTCAGCTTCCTTTCCTTTTTGAGGCTTCCTAAACATATCAAGCACATTATCCAGTGCAACATTGAATTGATCAACTGGTAATGTCTCTGCCTCTTTAGACTTCTTTTGCTTCTTAGTGACTGGAGAAGACAGCTTCGATGACATACCAACATCAGGTCTCTTTTACCTCTCAAGAGCTGGGCTAACTCTTTTTCTCTCAACTGCTTAGTACTTGTCTTCTTAGCCATGGTCTTGTGCTTAGGCTTGGGCAAGTTTACTACCACAGTCTCTCCAGCATTCAACTCATCCATATTCACACCTAAACCTTCATCTTCAACATTCAATGACTTTTTACTTTTCTCAGCTTCTTCAATCGCCTTGTTAAGTGATTCAGACTCACCAACCATAGTGGCCTTACGTTTGGTGGCCCTGACATTCTCAGCATCCGAATCCCATTGTTCTTCTTCCTCAGTCTCCTCTGAGTCAACAGATTCTTCATCCACCAAACCTGTGCCTTTCTTTGCTGTTGTTTTCTTCCTCACCACCTGTTGCTTAGAGCTCCCTTGATCAGTCTTTCCCTTACCCTTCCCTTTGGCTCCGGGATTGACCACTTGTCTCTTCCTCTTGGTACTAGCATCAGCATAAACCAATGGATCATCATTATCAGAATCGCTCTCAGGATGCCTAGCCGTGTTCTTTCCAGGATCAGTGTAATCCTCTTTGGCTAAGGCTCCAAACAATCTTCTGTATGGTGGCCTTTCATTGTCTGGCACACCTTTATAGCCTTTCATTCTCACCAAAGTTCGTATATTCATGTGATCTTGACCAAGAATTTGTGTAGGATCCTTTTTCAAGTCAGGATACTTGTGGTCAAATATCATCATCAGGAATCTAGGATATAACATGAACTTCTTATTCTTTAATCCCTTTAACATCTCCAACATGTGATCAAATATCATCCCAGATACGTTGAATGGTTTGTTGAGAGTCAACGCAACCATTAACGAACTTAGACTTCTCCTCATCACGTCATAACCTCCACTCACACATCCAAACACATGGATTATAACGTGTGCAAAGTATTTAAACTGCACGCTCAACTTTCCTTTGTGCATCGAACCATCAGTGATTGCTCCTTTGTATTTCATTCTGAGGAAACATGCCTTCTGTTCAGTTCATGATAGTTCTCTGGGATCTTCGCTCACTTCAAACTTTATCTGGAGCGCTTCTCTGATATCAGACTCTGTAATGAACATCTCCATGTCTTGTATCTTGCTTTTAATGATAGTCTGATTATCCCAAAAATCATACTTCGCGTTCTTGTAAAAATCCTCAACTATATCCTTGTAGATAATAGTCGGAGTAGCTAATGCATACACTACTCTGCTTCTTTTTAAGAACTTGATGATCTCAGCAAACTCAACATTCTTTTCTACATCACCCAGATAAGCACAGCAGTTATGAGTTTTCTCGAACGGCCAGCTGCTTGTACTTGAAGATTCCCCCTCTTGAACAGTCTCTGGAACTGGATCTGTGACAATATTCTCAACTGGAGTCTCAATATTTTCAGTCTGGTCAGCCATCTGCACGTCAAAATCAGAAACAAACGTCAAAATACAAAATCGACAAAAATTGAAAATTTTTAAGGTTTCTAAGTTCCCACATTCTCCCGTTTTGTCAAGGTCGAATGTGAATTTTATGGTTCGAATGTAAAATTTTCTGGTCGAATGTAAACATATTTTGAATTAACAGTACATTCGCCCGTTTTAAGATTCATTCGTCCAAACTGTTTCACTTTCGCCCGTTTTCTTGAACCGAAGGTGAAACATTTAAACCCTAAAATTTAAAAATTTCTCAAACTTGTTTTTAACATGTGATTTTGATCAGGATGTGTGCTAAATTGACCGATTAACCTTTGTTTAACATCAATTGTCTATTAATTTCAATTTACATCTGTTTTAAAGACGAATTAGGTTAAAACTGTTCTATTCGATCAATTTACCATTCAATCGTTGTTAAAAACCTAATTCATTCAAACATCTCCTCCTAAAACTGATGTATATTGAAATGTAATCAAAATCAATCGAAAACAAACACACTAAGACCCTAAAATCTAAAACCCTAGGTTCGGTTAGAAAAATGACTATTCTGGTCTCAATCTTGATCCATTACCTGTGAAATTGGTATGGAAATGATCAGTAAGAAGCAGGGAACAAAACGCACAAGAAAAATTAAACAAAGCAACAAGGTGACAGATCGAAGGAAAAATTTTGAAAAATGTACGGAGGGATCGAACTTGTGAGTAGCTTATATAAGCATTCCACCTTCGCCCGTTTTATCGGTCGAATCTGAGTCAATTCCACCTTCGCCCCAAATTAATGGCCCGAAGGTAAAACTTGCACCCGAAGGTAAAATTTTGTTATAAAATGCCCACATTCGTCCAATGTGTAACGGTCGAAAGTAAAGATTTTTCCACATTCGACCCAATTAAGGGGCGAATGTGAAATGGAAAAATCTAAAAATTTTGCCAAATCACGAATTCAAATCCCGTTCAACATTTTTCAATCTGTTAAGCTTCCAAAACTCATATTTTCACATTTTGAATGATACAAAGCCCAGATGATGTTATCAAATCTCAGAAATTGACCATCAAGCATCCACGGTTATAAAAAATAAAGCAGAAATGCAAAAATTTTGGGTTTTTCTGAAATTTTATCAAAACACACCTAAAATCTTTTTGGATTTTGTATCTTTTTGACAATAAAAATAAAATGCATCAAAGTAAATGAAAGCAGTAAACATTTTGTGATATCCGGTAAGAGGATCATATCAGTTTTCTGAGAAATCTGATCACAGCGTTGATCTTTTTGTTTAATATTATCATTAGAAACAGTATGTGACACGGCAATTGCTGATATTGTGGTCCACGTAAGCTCACATGCAGACAATTACGCAATGCTTTAAAATGATACGAGTTAGGTGTATTAGACTAACACGATGTGGTGCCCACACACACGACATACTCCCGTATCAAGTAATTGCACAAAGCTTCGTCGTAACGCGTGATTATGCCAGAGTTATCCGTAAAAGTTACAAAGTATATAGCACAGAGGTGTACAGGTCAGCAAACGAATGCAGCAAAGTAACATGTGCATATACACTAGGTTAAGGCTGATATTAATCACTGATTCGCATCAGATGATCAATACGATGTAATAATGATCTTTGATCAATTAAAACATAAAGTTCCTCAATTCGGTAACTTCCGGTTTTGGCAATTAAGCTCTTTTAGCAAATATTCTGATAAAACTAGGTCCGTAAATCAATACGACAAAAGTTTAATCAGAAATATCCCGGATAACCATAACATAACGACCCGAAACCTCAGATTTTGGCAATCCTATCAAACGAAATTACGGTACTAAGACCATATGCCCACGAGGTGTTCAGCCACGAACGCGTAGTTCGTTATGTTTGTATCACTAATACACGCAATATTTAGTCTACGAAGCCTATCAGCATATCACACGTAGTCAACATACGCCTCATTTTACTATACAATTCTTTAGCCTGTGTCAGATCCCCACTGATGTACTATCATTTCCTCTTTTTATGCAAGAAATCATTTTGGTTTTTCTAATTTTTAGGTCTTTTTGAATTTTTTTTTTAATGTTTTTGGTTTTTCTGATAAAATGGCTCCCCCTAAAATAAAGAACATATTTTTGGGTTTTTAATTTTTCTGAAAAACAATAAAAACAAAAATTTGAAAGAAACAATCCACTCGAAAGCATCAACTTCTTTGAGGATTAAACAATCCCCTCGAAAGCATCAACTTCTTTGAGGATTACGATAGTAAAGAGAAATTCCCAATTAGCAAAGAGAAATTCCCAATTAGCAAAATATTAAAAACTAAAACTAAAAAGCGATAAACCGAGGTGCCGATTAGTCCTGTTTTTCCTTTATGTTGTTTACTTTTAAAAGATATTCAAAGCGGGATCTGTCAAAAGCTTTTGTAAACAAATCTGCACGTTGGTAGTCAGTATGAATTTTGATCATATCTATCAATTCTTTAGCATAACAATCACGGATAAAATGATATTTGATCCGGATATGTTTCGCCTTAGAATGATTTTCAGTATTTTTAGTTAATGCGATAGCGGCTTCGTTGTCACAGTATATAGGGGTTTTAAGAAACTGCAAACCGTAATCCACCATCTGCTGTTGAATCCAGAGCACCTGCGAACAGCAACTCGAGGCTGCAATGTACTCGGCTTCACAGGTAAATAGCGCCACGCAAGTCTGCTTCTTGCATTGCCAGGTGACTAACCTGCTCCCTAAAAACTGGCAACCAGCTGTAGTAGATTTGCTATCTTTGTCACAGCCGCCCCAATCTGCATCACTAAAAGAAATGAAATCAAAATTATCATCATTAGGGTACCATAGTCCTTTTGAGGGACAACCCTTCAGATATCGAAGGATACGCTTGACCGCCGTCAGATGACTTTTTTTCGGCTTCGATTGATAGCGGGCACAGAGACACGTTGCATACATAATATCTGGTCGAGACGCCGTCAGATACATCAGAGATCCGATGATTGCTCTGTATGTAAATGGGTCCGTCAGCTCCCCCTTAGCGTCCACTCCAATCCCGTGATTGGGTTGAATCGGGGTATCCATCGGCTTGGAGTCCTCCATCTGGAACCGGCTCAAGATGTCGGAAACGTATTTCGTCTGGTGAATGAAGATCCCGTCGGGTCTTTAGTCCACCTGCAAGCCTAGGAAAAACTGCATCTCCCCCATTGCGCTCATCTTGAACTTTTCCTGCATGACAGTTTCGAACTCCCTGCATAAAAGCTCGTTAGTTGAACCAAATATTATATCATCAACGTAAATCTGTACTAGAAGCAAGTCATCCCCAGTCTTCTTCATGAAGAGGGTGCAGTCGACGAGTCCGCGCTTAAATCCTTTGGTGATGAGGTATGTACTTAGCTCCTCGTACCACTGTCTCGGAGCCTGGTGCAAGCCATATAGAGCTTTGTTCAGCACGTAGACCTTATCCCGGTGGATTGGGTCCTCAAAGCCTGGTGGCTGCCCGACATAAACCTCTTCCTTGACTTTCCCCTACAGAAATGCGCTTTTAACGTCCATTTGATAAACTTTGAATTTCTTGTATGAAGCAAACGCAAGGAACATCCGAATAGCTTCAATTCGTGCTACCGGTGCATAGATTTCGTTATAGTCAATCCCTTCGATTTGATGGAAACCCTGCACGACCAATCTGGCTTTGTTACGAACACTAACCCCACGATCATCCTTCTTGCACTTAAACACCCATTTAGTGCCGATCTTCTTCCTGTCCGGCGGCAAATCCGTGAGCGTCCAAACTCCCAATTTCTGGAATTGTAATAACTCCTCCTGCATAGCTTCAACCCAGGCGTCTTCCTTCAAAGCGTCCTTGTATGTCCTTGGCTCTACCTGCGACACATAACACGCAAACGACCAATCATTTTGACTACCAGATTGTTGAATTTTAGCATATAATGCTAAAGCACCAAAACTCTCTGGTGTATTAATACTTCGCAGCTGCCCTCTGGTCATAACACTGCTTCCAGGATCACCGATAACTTGCTCCAGCGGGTGAATACGATGAATCCGAGATTCCGGATATTCAGGTACAGTAACTCCCGTCTGAGCAGTTAAGTTCTCTACAGCATCCAGATCATGACCCGTGTTAGACGATGAAGCAACATCTGGAGTTGGAGTTGGGTTCACTGGTGGTGCCTCTGGTTCTTCTGCATGTTCAAGAATGACTTCTTCAAATTGTTCATCTTCAGATTCTGAAGTGTCTAATGAAGTTGAAGCCTCTTGAAACACTTCTTCCTCTTGTATAGGAGCATTGGTATCATTAGAAGCTGGTAGGGGGTTCACAGTGATCGGACGCACCAATGGTGAAGTCGCCGCATTTTCACACTCGTAAAGTAATCTGATAACAGCTTCTTCAACCAAGCTATCTAGATTGAATGATTCAAAGAAATCTTTGTAATCAAACATCCAATCAGGACCCGTGCCTTGCAAATTTTGAGCATAGCGTTGAACTTCCACGTTAGCCCAATCCTCCACTCGACGAGTTCGCTTGTTGTATACCCGTTTGAGCGGGGTTGCATATCCAACAAAGTATCCCTCCTCAGCTTTAGGACTAAACTTCTCGCTTGGATTCAACATCGTGCATGGCGCCCCAAAAGGTTCTAGATACTCTAAGTTTGGCTTTCGTCGGTGTAACAGCTCATAAGATGTTTTACCAAACTTCTTCACTGTCAGAACCCGATTTAGTGTATAATTTGCTGCATAAATCGCCTCGTTCCAGAACATTACCGGAAGATTTGAGTCAGCGAGCATTGTTCTAGCCGCTTCAATTAGAGTCCTATTCTTTCGTTCAGCAACACCATTCTGTTGTGGGGTGTACGGAGCCGAATATTCATGATGTATCCCTTTGCTTTCACAAAGTTCATCCATCTTGGCGTTTTTGAACTCCGTCCCATTATCACTCCGAATTCTCTTGATTTTCACATTGTAGAGATTCTCCAATCTAGTGAACAGAACTTTCAGGTTGTTAAAGGTGTCACTTTTATTCTGCAAACACATCACCCATGAAAATCTTGAGTAGTCATCAGTGACAACTAAACAATATAACTCCCCAAGATGACTTTTGTGCTTGACCGGTCCGAATAGATCCATGTGCAATCGCTCAAGTGGCATCTCTACAGAGTTAACCTTCTTCACTTTGTGGGACTGTTTGTGTTGCTTCCCCTTCTTACAACTCACACACTTGTCATTCAGATGGAAATGTTTAACGTTTACTCCATCGACAAGCCCATTTCTCACAAGTTGGTTCATTTTTCTCAGATGAATGTGCCCCATTCTTCGGTGCCACATTATTGATTCTTTCTCAGTAGCCTTGGATAGAAAGCATGTTATTTGCCCCTGTGATGTCATCGCCTTGGACATATCAAGAATATAGAGATTGTTGACACGAGGTGCCTTCAACATTATCCACTCCTTAGGAATTATGAAGCCCGGTTTCAGAATATAGCAAGATTTGTCATCAAAATGCACAGTAAATTGCTTATCACATATTTGACTGACACTCAACAGATTATAATCGATCTGCTTTACATAAGATATCCGCTCAAAGCTCACTATTCCATTGCTCACACTTCCCTCCATCGTAATATATCCACCTTTATTTCCAGCGAATGCGACATACCCTCCATTGATATTCTTCACATCAAATAACAACGCAAGATCCCCTGTCATGTGGCCTGAAGCTCCACTATCAACAATCCAAAGACTGCTAATAGGGCCAACTGAAGCTCCCTGCACACAAAAAGTAAATCATTTAGTTCTTTCGGGGGACCCAAGCCTGAGTCTTGGGTCTTGGAATATTAGTTTTCAAAGAAACATTTTCAGAAACATTTTCAACTACTTTTTGTTTTGGATCAATCTTTTTCTGATTGTTCAAAACAGTTTCCTTTTTCTCATTAACCTTTGAAGTAGAGGCTCCTGGAGAACCATTGGGTGTCCAAGATTGTTCAGATCTTTTCAAGATGCGAATCTGAGATTTTGGGTTCTCAGTCGGTTTCTGAACATTGTTAACAAATGTAACTTTCTTGGTTACCTTATCTGATTGAACAGACTTAGGTCCAACATTTGATTTGACAATCGGTTTTAGTGGAACCTTTTGCCTATCATTTGTTGTGTTCACCACTGGTTTTCTCCATGAGTGTTCCATAGCAATCCGATTCCTTCGATCATATTGAATTGGACGATTGTTCCTCATTTGATAAAACTTGTTTTGATTGTAAAATTGTTCTTGTTGAGGAACAACTCGTCTGTGTGGTGGAACATAATGATCAATCGGTTTTCTCATGGAATTCCTCACTTCAACTTCGTGCCTTTTATGTCTCACATATGGGCACTGAGCAAGTAAATGCCCTCGTTCCCCACATTTAAAACATGCACGGTACTCTTCAAAAACATTTGGAGCATTTGGTTGAGCAAATGATCTAACAGGATATTGATCATTGTACTGTTGATTCCTCAAACTCTCAGGGAGTGGCCCTTTTGAGTAAGCAGGCTCATGAAAACCATTAGCTCTGTTTTTGGGTCGAATGAACTCTGTGACATGGACCTTTGGTTCTTGAGGAACATCCAAATACAATTTCTTTAAAATGGCAGGTGGAATCTCATTTGTTCTCTCATGTTTTGGGAACCAAATGGTGCTTTCTTGCCAGATTTTATCAATTTTAGCATAGTTAGCATTTTTGATTGGAAATTCCTCGTCAGAGATGATCTTATCGGATCCTTCCATCCGATAAAACACCTTGACAGGTTTGTCACACGGTTCATTCTTATCATTCTTTTTCTCAAGGTCTTTCTTAACAACATTCTTTTCAGACTTTTTCTCACGATGAGCATTTGCCATTGGAATCACAATCTGAGATGGTGAAACTGGTTCATTTGTAATGATGTGATTTTCTTTTGGAATTTCACATGCATTAACAGTTTGAACATAACCAGTATCATCACTCTCTGAGTCTGAATCAACACTCTCAGCAGTAACACCCTCATCATTGAAACCTAAAATCGGCCTCTCATCGGAATGTGGATCACCAATACTCGAAGTATTTGATTCATTTTCCGATGATGAGTCAGATTTTACTGAGCTCTCTGGTGTCACTTGATGACAATTATGGTTTTCAAAAAGTACCGGAGATGGCACAGCCTTGTAATTAGTAGTTTGATCATCAATGATGTGGTCTACCACATAAGCAATGTGCTTATAACTTTCTAACTTTTTGTTTCCTTTCTCAGCAAAGCATTTGATGGCGGCCATTTCCAACTTGGTATTTTCAATTTCATTTATGTAATTGTTAATTGCCAATTGTTTTAAAGATAAAGTGTTTTTCAAGTCGGAAATGTCCTTTTTATAGCCATCTGATACTTTGTTAAAAGCATTCAACTCTTTGCGAGTAGATTGACTGTTCATGATAGCACTATCACGTTGAACACGGAGTTGTTTGTTCTCCTCAGTCAATCTATCACATGTACCACAATATTTATCACTTTTATTATCAGTGCTACACTCAGAACTTACAGGTTTTGGCGGATCAGTCATGGCCATCAACGCGAAATGAGCTTCCTTTCCAGCAAAGAATTTGGAATAGTCAATCTTGGTGAAAGCATCATCTGCAATGCACGACTTCCTCGTCATCAGAAAATCCGCTTCTGCTAGCAACTGATCAATGTCATCATCCAAAGATGTAACACTTGCTTCTGTATCCGATTCACTGTCTGAATCTGAATAAACCGATTCACACTCCTCAGGAACATTAGAAACAGTGTTAATCACCACTCCAGAGTTAGCTTCCTCAGCATTAACCTCCACAGGTTCAGTCTCCACATCCATTTCAACTTCAGACTCATCACTTTCAAACTCAGTTTCTTTCTTCTCATCAACTGTCACCGAATCTTCAATATCAACCTGATATGCAACACAAGCCACATTGCCACCAGTAGTAATTTCCTCAACACCTATTTGCATTGCCGACCAATCAAACCTTTCATCTAGTTGAGTCACCAATGCTTGATTCTGATTGGTGTTCTGGTGTGTCTCATTAGGTGTAGTGATCGGTATAACAGTTCGGTTAGTGTTGTTAGGAGATTGGTTTTGAGTCTGGTTTGATGTGTTTGGTTGTCTGTTTTGGTTGTTATTAAAATTGTTTTGACGGTTTCTGTAGTTGTTATTGTTTTAGTAAGAAACTTGGTTTTGGTTTTGTTGTTGACGGTTCTGATAGCTTGAATTGAATGGGTTTCTATTACCCTGTTTTGGTGGCTGGGTGCATTCTCTTTTAAAGTTACCTTTTCCTCCACAGTTAAAACAAGTAACTTTCTCCTTGTTAAACCCGTAGGTTGTGTTAGGAGAAGTTCCCAAATCTGTTCTACCCGTTTTCTCAATAAATTCCGTTGCTCTTCTCATGATGCTCGCAAAAGCCCATTGGATATCAATCAGTTCCATCTCTTCCTTGTCAATCTGTGCATAGTCTTCATTGGTTAAATTGTTGTTACTGTAGATGCTGTTTTGCGACTAAGGATTAGATACTAACATGTGTTAAAGGGCGAAGGAGAAACAGGATGGGCGAAGGAGTATTGTAAATGGGCGAAGGAAGTTTTGTCTGGACGAAGGTGGAACAGGAATGCACAGAAGAACACATTCGACCAGGTCACCTGGGCGAATGTGGAAACAGCTTACCTTCGACCAGTGTAACTGGGCGAACGTACAGCTACTATATATAGATTTCAAGTTTTTGTAATGGATAACGAGTCATTGAGAGTGTGTGTTTTAGGTGTGTGGTCCAGAGTGTGTTGAGAGTGTTTAGAAGTTGTCTAGATTAACTGTTATCAGTCTGTAATCAAGTTTATTGAAAAGTTAATCTATGAAAAGCCTTTAAAATGATCTTGATTGTGTTTTGATTGAGTTTATATCAGTTTGTTCTAAGCTAGGGTTTCCGCACCTGGTTTAGCAACTTGTATGATCATATAATCCTGTATTGTTGTCAAAATCATCCTCTACAAAGTGGTATCAGAGCATAGAGGATCATACAACAACAAATTGATAAACTCAGAGCTGATTTGGACATAATTTTCATCAATTCACATCTGTTTTCAACTAAAAATGGTTTTTGTGTGTTTTTGAAAGAATTAGAGGTGATTTTGTGGTTAAAATTCAAAATTCCAAGTTTTAAAGTTGTTCCAAATCATCTCCGAAGCATAACCTGATCAAGATCAATCAAATCCACAAACTTTTGAAAATCAGAGATCAAAATAACCGTTTTTCAAAGTGTAACCGTTTTTCAAAAGTCAGATATGGGCGAACCTGGACTGAGTGGGCGAACGTGTGAGTTTTAGGACGAAGGTGAGTAGTTTTTCGGGCGAATCTAGAGTTTTTCGGGCGAACCTAGAGTTTTTCACATAAATTTTTTACATTCGGGTCATCAGTTTCACTCTCGGGACATCGGGGGTACGAAGGTGAAATAGGAACGGACGAACGTAGAAAGTGTGTCCATAATTTTCACATTCTGTTGAGATTTCACATTCGGGTGAGAGATTTTTGGGCGAATCTGATTTCAAAGGGACGAACCTGAAATTCTTTGGGCGAACCTAGGATAGATTTTGGAAAATTTTTCTAAGTGTTGAATCTTTCGAAGTGCGTGATTATGTGGCGTTATCAGACTACTCCTACACCAGCAACTACACAACCACAACAGCAGGTGATGGACCCATGGACCGTAGCAGCACAGAAGACTAACACACAGTCTTCACAGCCGGTTAACTACATGACTCAGAGTGCACCTACAGTACCACAGTCTGACTACTGGGGAGTAGCAGCAGCGGTGGTAAACACTCAAACTACTAATGCTATTTCCACACTGATTAATGATTTGTCTTCAGGTAGCGGGACTCGGCCACCGAAGCTCATGGAGATTCAGGAATACAATCAGTGGCAGAAAAAGTTCAAGATACACTTGGAAGGCATGGGAGTAGAAGGTGCTGAAGCATGGAACATGATAGCTAAAGGATACACACCACCAGTTCTGGAGAACACGGGTGAACCAGTGCCATTGGAGAGCATGGCGGAGGATGAGAAAAAGAAGTTTGCTGTGGAAAAGAAGGCGTTCTCCCAACTGACGCAAGCTATTACAAATGATCTTCTGCATCAGTTTGGAACGTGCACAACTTCTAAGGCTTTGTGGGATATGCTTAAAAGGAAGCATGATGGAAATGAGAAGACTCGAAATTTGAGGATGGAAGAACTTGTTAAGGAGTTTGAGAATTTTTCTTATGTTGGAAATGAAACTTTGAAAGAACTAACTCCTAGATATAATCATTTGATATCTGAATTGTCTAGCTATGGTGTACAGATTCCTATGGCAAAACAGGTGGACAAGTTTGCTGAAGCATTACCACCAAACTGGGATCAGCATGTGGATGTTCTGAAGGAGAAGGATGCTTTTCAATACTGGTCTCTTCAAGAGTTCGTTGAGAAGCTGGAAAACAAGGAATTGGAAGAGAAGAGGAAGGCTAGGAGAGCACAGATTCCTCAGAATCCAAACTTATACTTTGGAGGATCTTTAGTTCCAGCAAGTACAGGTTCTGGAGGGCTAGTTACACCACATGTTGCTTGTATATCCAATGCTGTAGAATCACCCATCATTAACTACCATCAACAAACTTCATCTTTATCACAACCACAACCACAAATTCCATATCAATATTCATACATTCCACCATTCTCCCCAAAACAACAAGCAGCTTTTTACACTGCTGGTCAGACTCAACCACAACCAATGAACCAACCTAATCAACCAACTGTGGTTTTGGAGACTTCCAATCTTGGAAATGTGACAGTTGAAGTTGCTCAGCAACACATTGCATTAGTCTCTGCAATGGTTTCTTCCTATAATGGATTAGTTGCTAGTCAAATTGGTAATAACAACTTGACCAATGAAGACTACGCACAGATTGATAAGGAGGAAATGGAACTCATTGATATTCAATGGGCGTTTGCGAGCATAATGCGAAGAGCAACGGAGTTTATTGAGAAAACAGGTAGAACCGACTTGGGAACTTCTCCTAATACAACCTACGGGTTCAATAAGGAGAAAGTGACTTGTTTTAATTGTGGGGGTAAAGGTCATTTTAAACGTGAATGCACACAACCACCTAAACAAGGCAACAGGAATCCATTTAATGCTACCTATCAGAACCGTCAACAACAAAACCAAAACCAAGTTTCTTCCCAAAACAACAACAACAACTACCAAAACCGTCAAAACAACTTTAACAACAACCAAAACAGACAACCAACCACACCAAACCAGACACAAAACCAAACACCAAACAATACTAACCGAACAGTCATACCAATCACTACACCAGCTGAACAACAGAATACCAATCAAGCATTGGTTACTCAACAAGATGAGAGGTTTGACTGGTCAAGTATTCAGATAGGTGTTGAGGAGATAACCACTGGAGGAAATGTGGCGTGTGTTGCCTATCAGGTTGATCTTGAAGATTCTGTGACAGTGGAGGAGAAGGTTGAAACTGAAGTTGATAGTGATGAGTCTGAGACTGAGATGGATGGGGATTTTGAACCTGTTACAGTTAATTCTGAGGTTAATGTTGAGGTTGAAAATGAAGAGACTAATTCAGGAGTTGTGATTGATACTGTTTCTGACATTCCTGAGGAGTGTGAATCGGTTTATTCTGATTCAGACAGTGACTCGGATACGGAAGCTAGTGTTAATTCTCTTGATGAAGATATCGATCAGTTACTTGCAGAAGCAGATTTTCTGATGACTAGGAAGTCATGCATTGCAGATGATGCTTTCACAAAGATTGATTATTCCAGATTCTTTGCAGGAAAGGAAGCTCATTTCGCATTGATGGCCATGACTGACCCACCAAAACCTGTAAGTTCTGCATGTAGTACTGACAATACTAGTGAAAAATATTGTGGTGCTTGTGATAGATTGACTGAGGAGGTTAAACAACTCCGCATTCAACGTGATAGTGCTATCATGAACAGTCAATCTACTCGCAAAGAGTTGAATGCTTTTAACAAAGTATTAGATGGCTACAAAAAGGACATTTCTGACTTGAAAAACACTTTGTCTTTAAAACAATTGGCAATAAACAACTACATCAATGAAATTGAAAATACCAAGTTAGAAATGGCCGCCATCAAATGCTTTGCTGAAAAAGTAAACAAAAAGTTAGAAAGTTACAAGAATGTTGCTTATGTGGTAGACCACATCATTGATGATAAAACCACCAATTATCGGGCTGTACCATCTCCGGTTCTTTTTGAAAACCATAATTGTCACCAAGTGACACCGGAGAGTTCGGTAAAATCTGATTCAGCATCGGAAAATGAATCTAACACTTCAAGTGTTGGTGATCCAAATTCCGATGTTAGACCGATTTTGGGAATCAATGATGAGGGTGTTACTGCTGAAAGTGTTGACTCAGATTCAGAGAGTGATGATACTGGTTGTAACCAAACTGTAAATGCATGTGATATCCCAAAAGAAAATCACATCATTACAAACGAACCAGTTTCATCATCTCAAATTGTTCCAATGAGAAATGTTCATTATGTGAATAAGCCTGAGAAGAATGTTGTGAAGAAAGATCTGAATGTGTTTAAGAAAGATCTTGAGAGAAATGAGAAAAACGAACAATGTGACAAACCTGTCAAGGTGTTCTATCGGATGGAAGGATCCGATAAAATCATCTCTGACGAGGACTTTCCAATTAAAAATGCCAACTATGCTAAAATTGAAAAGATTTGGCAAGAAAGTACTATTTGGTTCCCAAAACATGAGAGAACAAATGAAATTCCACCAGCTTTGTTAAAGAAGTTGTATTTGGATGTTCCTCAAGAATCAAAGGTCCATGTCACAGAGTTTGTTAAACCCAAAAACAGAGCTAATGGTTTTAATGAGCCGACTTACTCAAAAGGGCCACTCCCTGAGAGTTTAAGAAAGCAACAGTATAATGATCAATACCCTGTTAGATCATTTGCTCAACCAAATGCTCCAAATGTTTTTGAAGAGTACCGTGCGTGCTTTAAATGTGGGGAACGTGGGCATTTGCTTGCTCAGTGTCCATATGTTAGGCACAAGAGGCACGAGGTGGAGGTGAGGAATTCCATGAGAAAACCGATTGATCATTATGTGCCACCTCATAGGAGAGTTGTTCCTCAACAACAACAACCGTTTTATTATCAAAACAATTTTCAAATGAGGAATACTCGTCCAATGCACTATGATAGAAGGAATCGGATTGCCATGGAACACTCATGGAGAAAGCCTGTGGTGAACTCAACAGTTGATAGGCAAAAGGTTCCACCAAAACCAATTGTCAAATCAAATGTTGGACCTAAGTCTGTTAAATCAGATAAGGTTACCAAGAAAGTTACCTTTGCTAACAATGTTCAGAAACCGACTGAGAATCCAAAGTCTCAGATTCGTATCCTGAAAAGGACTGAACAATCTTGGACACCCAATGGTACTCCAGGAGCCTCTACTTCAAAAGTGAATGAGAAAAAGGAAACAATTTTGAGCAATCAGAAAAAGATTGATCAAAAAGTTGTTAAAAATGTTTGTGAAAATGTCATTGTGAAACCTGATGTTGAAAGACCCAAGACTCAGGCTTGGGTCCCCCGAAAGCACTAAATGATTTACTTTTTGTGTGCAGGGAGCTTCAGCTGGCCCTATTAGCAGTCTTTGGATTGTTGATAGTGGAGCTTCAGGCCACATGACAGGGGATCTTGCGTTGTTGTTCGACGTGAAGAACATCAATGGAGGGTATGTTGCGTTTGCGGGAAACAAAGGTGGATATATCACGATGGAAGGGAGTGTGAGCAATGGGATAGTGAGTTTTGAGCGGATATCGTATGTGAAGCAGATAGACTACAATCTGTTGAGTGTCAGTCAAATATGTGACAAGAAATTTACTGTGCATTTTGATGACAAATCCTGCTATATCTTGAAACCGGGCTTTACAATTCCTAAAGAGTGGATAATGTTGAAGGCACCTCGCGTCAACAATTTATACATTCTTGATATGTCCAAGGCGATGACATCACAGGGGCAAATAACATGCTTTTTGTCCAAGGCGACTGAGAAAGAATCGATAATGTGGCACCGAAGAATGGGGCACATTCATCTGAAGAAAATGAATCAACTTGTGAGGAATGGACTTGTCGATGGAGTAAACGTGAAACATTTCCATTTGAATGACAAGTGTGTGAGTTGTAAAAAAGGGAAGCAGCACAAACAGTCCCACAAAGTGAAAAAGGTTAACTCTGTTGAGATGCCACTAGAGCGATTGCACATGGATCTTTTTGGACCGGTCAAGCGTCATAGTCATCTTGGAGAGCTTTATTGTTTAGTCGTCACTGACGATTACTCAAGATTTTCATGGGTGATGTGTTTGCAGAATAAAAGCGATACTTTTATGAATCTAAAAGTTCTGTTCACTCGATTGGAGAATCTCTACAATGTGAAGATAAAGAGAATTCGGAGTGACAATGGGACGGAGTTCAAAAATGCCAAGATGGATGAACTTTGTGAAAACAAAGGAATACATCATGAATATTCGGCTCCGTACACCCCTCAACAGAACGGTGTTGCTGAACGAAAGAATAGGACTCTAATTGAAGCGGCTAGAACAATGCTCGCTGATTCAAATCTTCCAGTAATGTTTTGGAACGAGGCGATTTATGCAGCAAATTACACATTAAATCGGGTTCTAACAGTGAAGAAGTTTGGTAAAACATCTTATGAGCTGTTACACCGAAGAAAGCCGAACTTAGAGTATCTAGAACCTTTTGGGGCGCCTTGCACCATGTTGAATCCAAGCGAAAAGTTTAGTCCTAAAGCCGAGGAGGGTTACTTTGTTGGATATGCAACCCCACTCAAACGGGTATACAACAAGCGAACTCGTCGTGTGGAAGACTGGGCTAACGTGGAAGTTCAACGATATACTCAAAATATTCAAGGCACGGGTCCTGATTGGATGTTTGATTACAAAGAGTTCTTTGAATCATTCAATCTAGATAGCTTGGTTGAAGAAGCTGTTATTAGACTACTTTACGAGTGTGAAAATGCAACAACTTCACCGTTGGTGCGTCCGATCACCGTGAACCCCCTACCAGCTTCTAATGATACCAATGCTCCTATCCAAGAAGAAGAGATATTTCAAGAGGCTTCAACTTCATTAGACACTTCAGAATCTGAAGATGAACAATTTGAAGAAGCTATTCTTGATCAAGCTGAAGAACAGGAGGCACCGCCAGTGAACCCAACTCCAACTTCTGATGTGGCTTCATCATCAAATACGGGTCATGATCTGGATGCTGTAGAGAACTTGACTGTTCAGACGGGAGTGCAAGTACCTGATTATCCGGAATCTCGGATTCATCGTATTCACCCGCTGGAGCAAGTTATCGGTGATCCTGGAAGTAGTGTTATGACCAGAGGGCAGCTTAAAAGCGTTAATACGCCAGAGAGTTTTGGTGCTTTAGCTTTATATGCCAAAATTCAACAATCTGGTAGTCAAAATGATTGGTCGTTTGCGTGTTATGTGTCGCAGGTAGAGCCAAGGACATACAAGGACGCTTTGAAGGATGATGCCTGGGTGGAAGCTATGCAGGAGGAGTTATTACAATTCCAGAAATTGGGAGTTTGGACGCTCACGGATTTGCCGCCGGATAGAAAGAAGATTGGCACCAAATGGGTGTTTAAGTGTAAGAAGGATGATCGTGGGGTAATTGTTCGGAACAAAGCCAGATTGGTCGTGCAGGGTTTCCATCAAATCGAAGGGATTGATTATAATGAAATCTATGCACCGGTAGCACGAATCGAAGCTATTCGGATGTTCCTCGCGTTTGCTTCTTATAAGAAATTCAAAGTTTACCAGATGGACGTGAAAAGCGCATTTCTGTACGGTAAAGTCAAGGAAGAGGTGTATGTCGGGCAGCCACCAGGCTTTGAGGACCCAATCCACCGGGATAAGGTCTACGTGTTGAACAAAGCTCTTTATGGCTTGCACCAGGCTCCGAGGCAGTGGTACGAGGAGCTAAGTACATACCTCATCAACAAAGGATTTAAGCGCGGCCTCGTCGATTGCACCCTCTTTACGAAAAAGACGGGAGATGACTTGCTTCTAGTACAGATATACGTTGATGATATAATATTTGGTTCAACTAACGAGCTTTTATGCAGGGAGTTCGAAACTGTCATGCAGGAAAAGTTCGAAATGAGCGCAATGGGGGAGATGCAGTTTTTCCTAGGCTTGCAGGTGGACCAAAGACCCGACGGGATCTTCATTCACCAGACGAAATATGTCTCCGACATCTTGAGCCGGTTCCAGATGGAGGACTCAAAGCCGATGGATACCCCGATTCAACCCAATCACGGGATTGGAGTGGACGCTAAGGGGGAGCTGACGGATCCTTTCACATACAGAGCAATCATCGGATCTCTGATGTATTTGACGGCGTCTCGACCAGATATTATGTACGCAACGTGTCTCTGTGCCCGTTATCAATCGAAGCCGAAACAAAGTCATCTGACGGTGGTCAAGCGTATCCTTAGATATCTGAAGGGTTGTCCCTCAAAAGGACTTTGGTACCCTAATGATGATAATTTTGATTTCATATCTTTTAGTGATGCAGATTGGGGCGGCTGTGACAAGGATAGCAAATCTACTACAGCTGGTTGCCAGTTTTTCGGGAGCAGGTTAATCACCTGGCAATGCAAGAAACAGACTTCCGTAGCACAATCTACCTGTGAAGCCGAGTACATTGCAGCCTCGAGTTGCTGTTCACAAGTACTCTGGATTCAACAACAAATGGTGGATTACGGTTTGCAGTTTCTAAAAACTCCTATTTACTGTGACAACGAAGCCGCAATAGCATTAACTAAAAATTCGGAAAATCATTCTAAAGCGAAACACATCCGGATCAAATATCATTTTATCCGTGATTGTTACGCTAAGGAATTGATCGATATGATCAAAATACATACTGACTACCAACGTGCAGATCTGTTTACTAAAGCCTTTGACCGTTCACGCTTTGAATATCTTTTAAAAGTAAACAATATAAAGGAAAAACAGGACTAATCGGCACCTCGGTTTATCGTTTTTTAGTTTTTAGTTTTTATATTTTGCTAATTGGGAATTTCTCTTTGCTAATTGGGAATTTCTCTTTACTTTCATAATCCTCAAAGAAGTTGATGCTTTCGAGGGGATTGTTTAATCCTCAAAGAAGTTGATGCTTTCGAGTGGATTGTTTCTTTTAAATTTTGTTTTTATTTTGTTTTCAGAAAAATGAAAATCCAAAAAATATGTTCTTTATTTTAGGGGGAGCAGCTTTTTAGAAAAGCCAAAAACAATATAAAATTCAAAAAGACCTAAAAATTAGAAAATCAAAAATGATTTCCTGGTAAAACAGAGGAAATGATAGTACATCAGTGGGAATCTGACACAGGCTAAAGAATTGTATAGTTTATGAGGCGTGTGTTGATTACGTGTGATATGCTGATAGGCTTCGTAGACTAAATATTGCGTGCATTAGTGATACAAACATAACGAACTACGCGTTCGTGGCTGAACACCTCATGGGCATATGGTCTTAGTACCGTAATTTCGTTTGATAGGATTGCCAAAATCTGAGGTTTCGGGTCGTTATGTTATGGTTATCCGGGATATTCTGATAAACTTTTGTCGTATTGATTTACGGACCTAGTTTTATCAGAATATTTGCTAAAAGAGCTTAATTGCCAAAACCGGAAGTTACCGAATTGAGGAACTTTATGTTTTAATTGATCATAGATCATTATTACATCGTATTGATCATCTGATGCAAATCAGTGATTAATATCAGCCTCAACCTAGTGTATATGCACATGTTACTCTGCTGCATTCATTTGCTGACCTGTACACCTCTGTGCTATATACTTTGTAACTTTTACGGATAACTCTGGCATAATCACGCGTTACGACGAAGCTTTGAGCAATTACTTGATACGGGAGTATGTCATGTGTGTGGGCACCACATCGTGTTAGTCTAATACACCTAACTCGTATCATTTTAAAGCATTGCGTAATTGTCTGCATGTGAGCTTACGTGGACCACAATATCAGCAATTGCCGTATCACATACTGTTTCTATTGATAATATTAAACAAAAAGATCAACGCTGTGATCAGATTTCTCAGAAAACTGATATGATCCTCTGACCGGATTTCACAAAATGTTTACTGCTTTCATTTACTTTGATGCATTTTATTTTGTTGCAATTTACTTTTAATGTCAAAAAGATACAAAATCCAAAAAGATTTTAGGTGTGTTTTGATAAATTTGCAGAAAATCCAAAATTTTTGCATTTCTGCTTTATTTTTGATAACCGGGGATGCTTGATAGTCAATTTCTGAGATTTGACAACACCATCTGGGCTTTGTATCATTCTAAATGTGAAATTTTGTGTTTTGGAAGCTTAACGGATTGAAAAATGTTGAACGGGATTCGAATTTGTAATTTGGTAAAATTTTTCAAAAGTGCCATTTTACATTCGCCCTTAATTGGGACGAATGTGGACTTTTTGTTTCACCTTCGGCCGTTCCAGTTTGGGCGAATGTGGTTTTTACCCATCTTTCACATTCGGGTAAAACCATGTTACCTTCGGCTCTTTAATTAGGGGCGAAGGTGGGAAGTTTGTTCCTTCGTCCAAAGGAAACGGACGAATGTGAACTCTTATAAATACACCAACACAGGTTCGACCAAACAGTTCTACTTTTTCAAAAATTTTCTTCAATACAAGACCTTGTTGATTTTGTTTCCTCTGCTTGTGCGTTTTAATCATTGCATATCACTGATCATTTCTATATAAGTATTACAGGTAATGGACATGGATTCAAGCCGGAATCGTTCGTTTATTAACCGGACCTAGGGTTTAATGTTTGAGAGATTTTCAGTGGTTTTTAATGTTTGATTTTGATTCACATTCATCCCACATCAGTTTTAGGGGGAGAATGTTTTAAGAATTAGGATTATAACACTGATAAATTGCTTGATTGATTGCTTGAAATATAAAAACCCTAATTACGTTTAAAAACTGATGTAAAATGAATGTTAGGGTAAATTGATGATAAACGAAGCATAATCGGCCTTATTAGGAATGGTTTTAATCAAAATCAAGGTTTAAAAACACAGTTGAAAAATTTTCAAATTTTGGGGTTTAACCAGTTCTTCCTTCGGGTTTTCGAATGGACGAAGGAGAAGTGGAATGGACGAAGGAAACTATAAACGGGCGAATGTATCTTTTTCATCAGAATCAGTTTTACATTCGACCAGAAAATTTCACCTTCGGCCACAAAACACTACATTCGACCAGTGTAATATGGGCGAATGTGGAACTTTGAAAACCTAAAATTTTGAATTTTTGACGATTTCGTGTTTTGACGTTTTATTTTGATTTTACATTTCAGATGGCTGAAGAACAAACAAATGTTGAGATTCCAGTGGAGACTACAGAAGTTACTGATCCTATTCCAGAGACTGTACCTGAAGGAGAATCATCAAGCGGTACAAAATGGCCGTTTGAAAAGACTCATAATTGTTGTGCATATCTTGGTGACGTGGAGAAGAACGTGGAATTCACTGAGATTATAAAGTTTCTGAAGAGATGCAGAGTGGTTTATGCTTTGGCCACACCAACTATTATCTACAAGGATATAGTTGAGGACTTCTACAACAATGCCAAGTATGATTACTTTGATAATCAGACTATCATCAAAAGCAAGATTCAGGGAATGGAGATGTTCATTACTGAAGCAGATATCAGGGAAGCTCTCCAGATCCAGTTTGAAACAAGTGAGGATCCAAGAGAATTGTCCTGGACTGAGCAGAAAGCTTGCTTTCTGAGAATGAAATACAAAGGACCGATTACTGATGGTTCTATGTATAAAAGCAAGCTGAGCGTGCAGTTCAAGTATTTTGCTCACGTCATTTTAATAGTATTTGGATGTGTTAGTGGGGGTTATGACGTGATGAGGAAAAGTTTAAGCTCGTTAATGGTTGCATTGACTCTCAATAAACCATTTAACGTTGCTGGGATGATACTAGATCACATGTTGGAGATGTTGAAGGGTTTGAAGAAGAAATACTTCATGCTTTATCCTAGATTTTTGATGATGATCTTTGATCACAAATATCCACACTTGAAGAAGGATCCAACACAGATACTTAATATGGATCATATGAATATCAGAACTTTGGCTAGAATGAAAGGTTACAAAGGTGTGCCTGATAATGAAAGACCACCTTACAGGAGATTGTTCGGAGCCTTGGCTAGAGAGGATTACATGGATCCTGGAAAGAATCTAGCAAGACATCCTGACAGTGACAGTGACAATGATGATCCACTTGTTTATGCTGATGCAAGCACGAAAAGGAAAAGGCAGGTTGTCAATCCCGGAGCCAAAGGGAAGGGCAAGGGAAAGACAGATCAGGGAAGTTCAAAACAACAGGCGGTGAGGAAGAAGACTACTGCAAAGAAGGGTACGGGTTTGGTAGATGAGGAGTCTGTTGATTCAGAGGAAACAGAGACTGAAGAACAGTGGGATTCGGATGCTGAGAATGTCCGGACTACCAAACAAAAGGCCACTTTGGTTGGTGAGTCTGAATCTTTGAACAGATCAATAGAAGAAGCTAATAAGGGCAAGCAGTCTGTTGATGCTGAAGATGAAGGGTTGACTATTAATTTGGATGAATTGAATGAGGGTGAAACTGTTGTAGTGAATTTGCCCAAGCCCAAACACAAGACCATGGCCAAGAAGACTAGTACAAAGCAGCTGAGAGAGAAAGAATTGAACTTATTGTTGAAAGGAAAGAGATTACCTGATGCTGGTACATCATCAAAACATTCTTCACCAGCAGCTAAGAAACAAAAGACTAAGGAGGCTACAACATTACCAGTGGAGCAATTCAATATTGCACTGGATAATGTTCTTGATATGTTTACTAAGCCTCAGAAGGGAAAAGAAAGTGAGATTGAGCCATCTAAGTCTAAGTCCAAGTCTAAGAAGATCTCTGTGGATGATGAAGTGATGAAGCAGATGAACAAAAGAATGGACGATATGATGAAGATGCTTGTGGCTCAACAAGCTGAGATTGCCAAGTTTAAGCAGAATGAACAGAAAATGCTTCAGATTGTTGTAGCTTCAAAGTCTAATCAAGATGAGATAGATGAGAAGGTAAAGAAGCTTGAAGCAAAGAATGAGAAGCTTGAAGGTAAGGTTCTGAGAAACAAGAACAGATACAAGGCAATTAAAGAAGATAACAAAGAGCTGAGGGCTGAAAACAAACGCCTTAATGATCTGATTGATGATTTGTACAACATTGCACCCAAACTAAAGGAGGGTGAAGAAGATGCAGAGAAAGAGGTTGAACAAGTAGATTTTGAACCATCTGAATCTGATAAAGAGGAAGATGAGGATGATGAGGATGATGAGAATGAAGAATCGGATAAAAGTGATGATGAAGGTGATAATAATAATGATGATGATGATGCTGAAGGATCAGGAAGTCAAAAAGATGATAGTAGTAGCAGTGATGACAATGATGGAGGAGATGATACTGCTAAATTTACATTTGAGAAGAGACCACCTTCTAAAAAGAAGAAAGACACAGGTGAGTCAAGCTCGAAGAAAAAGAGTGAGAATGTTGATGATGAAACGGTGTTCTGGAATGAGAAGGTGAGGTCCTTGTCTGATGATGCAAAACAAGTATACAAGGATATGTTAGAGAAAAGAGAATGGACCATTGAGTTCACAGGTCGTTTTGCAGAAATATTCCAAACAGATGATATGCGTTATGAATTGGAATATAACGATCCTGATCTTGAAGAGGGGGAAGTACCTGCTTCTGTGGCAAAGGAGATACTGGATGGACTTGCACAGAGAGTAGGGAAAACGTTTGAAGAATTCATTGTTGATGAGTCGATTCCATCTATTCCTGAAAAGGATGTTGGAACTCACTCAGATGATAAAGAAACCCCTGAGTTTGAAGAAGTTGAGATAGAGGATATTACACATGAGGAATATCCACAGTACTTCAGACAAAATGATGAAGACGTGGTATTTCCTGATTTTACTGAAAGGCATAATACGTCTGCAAAAAGAAAGGCAAGAAAAAGAAGTGCTGAGTTTGTTGAGAAAGTACTTGGAGCTGATTTGCCAGAATCTTCAAGTAAAACTGATGAGTTGAAGGAGTATTTGAAGAAACTAAGACTGATGGATGAAAACCGACCGAAGCCTGAAGCTCAAGGAAACTTTTATAGGTTCCATAATGCAAAGTTCAGAGGTAGAGCTCTTGGGTGGACATACCTAGGCAGATTGAAGTGTTTAGCTGCTAAGTGGGAATCTGGAATCTTGTACTTTTACAGATTCATTGATTTGCTTACTCTACCGTACTGGGCGGTTAGAGATCTATGCAGATTCCCTATGTCGGGTGCTTCAGTGAATAATTCACACGTCGGTTGGTGTGCAGACAAATTGGTTTGGGAGAGTAGGACGAAGTGGAATAGATTCAAACCTCAGTATCCCCGGAGGAAAGTTCACAGGGATACTGATCCCAGAACCAAGTTGAAAAGGGTTACCTTGATATATAAGGCACCTGAAGTTATGAGGAAGATACCTTTAATGCCTATGCCTCAACACTTCAGTGCTGATTTCATATTCTGGTATTATGATTGGAGGAAGGCTGAAGCAGTGATTGTGTTGAGAGACGGAAAGGATAAATACAAGCATGTTCATGTATTTGATCCTATGTGGCTGATCAATTGCACCTTCGAAGACATCATCATGTTATTCTATAATCCGATTCATCATGAGCCAAACGATGCAGATCAAGCAAGGAAATACACACAAGTTGTGGGTGTTTGCTTTGCTTATGATATCAATGCTGGAAGTAATCTGGAAGGGAAGCTTGGCAAGAAGGTTAAGATGGCGAATGTGTCGAAGCCGGGAAAGAGAAAGTTAGAGCCGGAAATGACAAAAGAACAGAAGAGTATTCTGAGAATCAAGCTGCTGAATAAAGCCATGGATGAAGATAGGAATAGTCAATCTTGGTGAAAGCATCATCTGCAATGCACGACTTCCTCGTCATCAGAAAATCCGCTTCTGCTAGCAACTGATCAATGTCATCATCCAAAGATGTAACACTTGCTTCTGTATCCGATTCACTGTCTGAATCTGAATAAACCGATTCACACTCCTCAGGAAAATTAGAAACAGTGTTAATCACCACTCCAGAGTTAGCTTCCTCAGCATTAACCTCCACAGGTTCAGTCTCCACATCCATTTCAACTTCAGACTCATCACTTTCAAACTCAGTTTCTTTCTTCTCATCAACTGTCACCGAATCTTCAATATCAACCTGATATGCAACACAAGCCACATTGCCACCAGTAGTAATTTCCTCAACACCTATTTGCATTGCCGACCAATCAAACCTTTCATCTAGTTGAGTCACCAATGCTTGATTCTGATTGGTGTTCTGGTGTGTCTCATTAGGTGTAGTGATCGGTATAACAGTTCGGTTAGTGTTGTTAGGAGATTGGTTTTGAGTCTGGTTTGATGTGTTTGGTTGTCTGTTTTGGTTGTTATTAAAATTGTTTTGACGGTTTCTGTAGTTGTTATTGTTTTAGTAAGAAACTTGGTTTTGGTTTTGTTGTTGACGGTTCTGATAGCTTGAATTGAATGGGTTTCTATTACCCTGTTTTGGTGGCTGGGTGCATTCTCTTTTAAAGTTACCTTTTCCTCCACAGTTAAAACAAGTAACTTTCTCCTTGTTAAACCCGTAGGTTGTGTTAGGAGAAGTTCCCAAATCTGTTCTACCCGTTTTCTCAATAAATTCCGTTGCTCTTCTCATGATGCTCGCAAAAGCCCATTGGATATCAATCAGTTCCATCTCTTCCTTGTCAATCTGTGCATAGTCTTCATTGGTTAAATTGTTGTTACTGTAGATGCTGTTTTGCGACTAAGGATTAGATACTAACATGTGTTAAAGGGCGAAGGAGAAACAGGATGGGCGAAGGAGTATTGTAAATGGGCGAAGGAAGTTTTGTCTGGACGAAGGTGGAACAGGAATGCACAGAAGAACACATTCGACCAGGTCACCTGGGCGAATGTGGAAACAGCTTACCTTCGACCAGTGTAACTGGGCGAACGTACAGCTACTATATATAGATTTCAAGTTTTTGTAATGGATAACGAGTCATTGAGAGTGTGTGTTTTAGGTGTGTGGTCCAGAGTGTGTTGAGAGTGTTTAGAAGTTGTCTAGATTAACTGTTATCAGTCTGTAATCAAGTTTATTGAAAAGTTAATCTATGAAAAGCCTTTAAAATGATCTTGATTGTGTTTTGATTGAGTTTATATCAGTTTGTTCTAAGCTAGGGTTTCCGCACCTGGTTTAGCAACTTGTATGATCATATAATCCTGTATTGTTGTCAAAATCATCCTCTACAGTTACCAATTTGACTAGCAACCAACCCATTGTAAGATGAAACCATTGCAGAGACTAGTGCAATGTGTTGCTGAGCAACTTCAACCGTCACATTTTCCAAGTTAGAAGTCTCCAAAACCACTGGTTTTTGATTAGGTTGAGTAACTTGGTTCATTGGTTGTTGAGATTGGCTAGCAGTATAGAAAGCTACTTGTTGCATTGGGGAAAATGGTGAAATGTATGAATTGTTGTATTGTTGTTGTGGTGGTGGGTTTGATGGTTGTGAGAAAGATGATGTTTGTTGATGGTAGTTGATGGTAGGTTTTGGTGATTCCATAACATTGGAAATACATGCAACATATGGAGCCACTAATCCTCCTGAACTTGAGTTACCGGCTGGAACTGAAGTACCTCCAAAATATAAGTTGGGATTCTGAGGAATCTGTGATCTTCTAGCTTTCCTCTTCTCTTCCAATTCTTTGTTTTCCAGCTTCTCTATAAACTCTTGAATGGACCAGAATTGATATGCATCCTTTTCCCTGAGAAATTCCACATGCTGATCCCAGTGTGGTGGTAAAGCATCTGCAAACTTATCCACCTGCTTTGTCATGGGAATCTGTATACCATAACTTGACAATTCAGTTAGCAAATGACTATATCTAGGAGTTAATTCTTTTTAAAGTTTCATTGCCAATATAAGAAAAATTCTCAAACTTCTTTCTCAATTCTTCCATCCTTAGACTTCTAGTCTTATCATTCCCATCATGCCTCCTTTTAAGCGCTTCCCATAGTTGCTTAGATGTAGTGCATGTACCAAACTGATGCAACAGATCATTTGTAATTGCCTGAGCCAATTGGGAAAAAGCTTTCTTCTCCACAGCAAACTTCTTTTTCTCATCCTCAGCCATACTCTCCAATGGAACTGGTTCACCCGTATTCTCCAAGACTGGTGCTGTGTAACCTCTAGCAATCATGTTCCATGCCTCTGCACCCTCCACTCCCATGCCTTCCAAATGTATCTTGAACTTTTTCTGCCACTGATTATATTCTTGTATCTCCATAAGCTTTGGTGGCCGATTCCCGCTACCTGAAGACAAATCATTAATCAGTGTGGAAATAGCATTTGTAGTTTGAGTGTTTACCACCGCTGCTGCTACTCCCCAGTTGTCAGATTGTGGTGCTGGAGGTGCTACGCTTTGAGGCAACGAGTTAGTCATCGCCATGTAGTTAACCGGTTGCGAAGACTATGTACTCGTCTTTTGTGCTGCCACCGTCCATGGGTCCATCACTTGCTGTTGTGGTTGAGTCGGAGTTGTCGGAAAATTCCACATGATCACGAACTTCGAAAAAATTCAACACTTAGAAAAATTTTCCAACACTTTAGTCCTAGGTTCGCCCGTTGGTTCTCACTTTCGACCCTTTCTGTTTACCTTCGCCCAAACAGTGTCACTCGAAGGTAGATGTTCACCAGAAAGTAAAACACACTAACACAATTCCACTTTCACCCAATATGATCCTAGGTTCGACCGTTTTGTTTCTATGTTCGCCCTCCCGATCACTCTGAAGTGGAAAATGTGACCCGAAAGTGAAAACTTCAACAAAAAGTTTCAGGTTCGCCCAAAATTTTCTCAGGTTCGACCAAAAATGACTCAGGTTCGCCCAAAACTGTCCAGGTTCGACCACTTAGGTTCCAGGTTCGCCCATTTCAGGTTTGAAAAATGGTTACTCTTTGAAAAACGGTTATTTTGATCTCTGATTTTCAAAAGTTTGTGGATTTGAATGATCTTAATCAGGTTTTGATTCGGAATTGATTTGGAACAACTTTAATTCTTGGAATTTTGAATTTTAACCACAAAATCAACTCTAAATCTTTCAAAAACACTCAAAAACCATTTTCATTCAAAAACAGATGTATTTTGATCAAAAATAGGTCCAAATCAGCTTTGAGTTTATCTAATTTGTTGTTGTATGATCCGTATAACTCTGATACCACTTTGTGAGCGAAAGATTTTGACTAAAACAGGATTAATTGATCATACAAGTTACAAAACCAGGTGCGGAAACCCTAGCTTTGAACAAACAGATAAAAACTCAAATCAAAACACAATCAATATCATTTTCAAAGCTTTTCATAGATAAACGTTTTCATAAACTTGATTACAATGATACTTAGGTTAATCTAGATCAATTACAGACACTCTCAAACTAACTTGGAACCTGACTCAAACACACACAACTAATAACTCACTATACATTACAAAAACACAACTTCTATTTATAATACCTGCACATTCGCCCGTTTACACTGGTCGAATGTGGACTTCTTCCACATTCGCCCACATAGATGGTACGAATGTATACTTTCAGTCAAGTCCCTTTCACCTTCGCCCATGATCCTTCTACCTTCGCCCACTTCTGCCTACATTCGACCAGACAGATTCCACCTTCTACCCATCAGCATCTCTAACACATGTTAACATCAAATCACTAGTCGCAAAACGCATCTACAATGAGCAGATCCGTACTCTTCAAACATGTTGTACACATCTTTAGACAAAGCCATGGTGAGAGCACCGTAGGCTCTGTGATCTCGTTGCATCAACTGCTTGTCAAGATCTGTGTAGGTAGTAGGATCAGTGTTGAACACCTCTCCTGCTTTAGTGGTCCTCACTGGAATGTGAGGTCCAAGTTGTACAGAGTTCCATTGAGTGTGATCATTGACAAAATAGAATGCTTTCATCCTGTTTTTCCAAGTACCATAATCTTCACTTCTTCAGCACCCATTAACTTGGAAATTCGGGTTATTGTTCCTGTTTCCAGTTCTGTTTCCATTAAAAGGCTGATTAATTGATTTTAATGGTTACAGTCCTGAAAAAGTCCAAAGTCCTTAATTGTAATGATCAGTCCACAAGTGCGCAAATAAGTGCGCAAATAAGTGCGCAAATAAGTGCACAAATAAGTGCGCAAAATTTGTTAAGTGCGCAGTAACAAGACAGCAGCAACCTGAAACAATGGAGCAAACAGCTATGTCAAGATCTTGATCTCCTGATAAGTGCGCAATCTTGAAGTACACGAATAGCTAAGTGCGCAAATCTGTCAAGGCTGAGCAACACAAGTGCTCAGTCTTTGACTGATCAGTTTGCGAACTTATTTAAGTTCGCAAACACTTAAACTCTCGTTTAAGATTTTAAGTGCGCAAAAACCCTAGCCAAGTACTCAAAAATTGCACCCTTTTAGCAAGTGCGCAAACCAACTAGTGATTTCTGATAAGTGCGCAGAAACCCTAGTTGTGTTTTAGGAGATAAACTAATTGTTAGCCTAAGTGCTCAAAAATTTAAAATAAGTACGCAAAACTGAGACAAGTACTCAAAATTTGAAGCAAGTACTCAAAATATGAAACAAGTGCTCAAAAGTTGAAATACGTACTCAAAATTTGAAACAAGTGCTCAAAATTTGAAATAAGTACTCAAAATTTGAAACAAGTGCTCAAAATTTGAAATAAGTACTCAAAATTTGAAACAAGTGCTCAAAATTTGAAATAAGTACTCAAAATATGAAACAAGTGCTCAAAATTTGAAATAAGTGCTCAAAATTTGAAACAAGTGCTCAAAATTTGAAATAAGTGCTCAAAATTTGAAACAAGTGCTCAAACTTTGAAATAAGTACTCAAAAGTTGAAATAAGTACTCAAAATGAGTACTCAAAATTTTGAAATAAGTGCGCAAATCAAGAAATAAGTGCGCAAAATATGAAATAAGTGCGCAAAATTCAAGAAATAGGTGCGCAAAACTGTCTGAAAATGTACTAAACACAGCAGAATCTTATCCTAGCCTTTTTCAATTGATCTGAAATGCTCCGATGATGTTTCTACCAAAGATAAACAACTTTTAACACCTTAGAAACACAACCATAAGGGAAATTTGAAGCAAATGGAGATGAAACACCCCTTTTTTTTTTGATAAAAACTCACGCAAAATTAAAAAAATACAAAGAAACTAACAAAATGAGGGTTTTGGTATCTTTAATCAGATACAATCTAGAGCACGAAGGCTCTGATACCAAATTGTAAGTCCCGAAAACTAGATCTTGATAGTGCAAGAGATTGTATCACTTAGAAACACCTATTGATTAGGTGTTTTAAGTGATTAATCTTGAAAAACAAAGATGCTAGATAAAATTAGTAAACCCGACACACAAGATAAACTCAAAGATGATTTCCATTACTGATTGAATCATTCAAAGAACCATGGATACAAGATAAGTGCGCAACCTTTTGTGAACTTGTGTTGTCTAGATATCCAAAACCCTAACCCTAGAGCTGCACACAAGCTTCCTTTATATAGGTAGGAGCTGATGGGCCTGCGCACTTAGCTAAGTGCGCATGGCCCGTCTGTTAAGTGCGCAAATCTGAGCACTTAGTCAAGTGCTCAAACCTGAGCACTTAGTTAAGTGCGCAAAACACTAGGGTTTACATAAAACTATGGTTTAATTACACAGTCAGTCCTCTAACATTCAAACTACAAAATAAGCTACCAAAAGTCTTTGTTCTGGTAACTGTGGTCTCAACTGAACCCAACAATACTTAAAATCTTTTGCTCAAAAATACAAATGAACCATTTAGGTGTGTGAAATTTTTGAAGGGTTGTGTCTGTCGTTATATAATATATTTTTTTTTGTATTGGTTCGGATCAGGTCGTGTTCATTTTTTTTCCGGAGCTGGGGGAAATATTTAAAGGTTATTTGTCTATTGCTATATAATAATGGTATAAATTCTTACCATGATTCTCATCCAAGTTAATAACATATATTAATATAACATCATCACATATTCGCTCACAATTTAATTAATTGACCATAGATTCACATAATCATAGTTATGACTAACCCCAATCATAACTTATAAGCATTAAAATATTTGATGTTCTAAGCTCCTAATCCACATTAACTACTCATTTTTTTTTGAACGACCAGTTGGAATCCCTCACGGACCACTGGAGTATCATTGTACCACCAGTTTACCTCATGATCATATTCCACCACCAAATCAATAATTCAGGAGGAAACCCATTATTTTGAGAAAACCCCCTTGTGAGATTAGAACTCAGGACCTTATAGTCCCTAATCTGATCCCACCACAAAGATACCGTTAGGCTATAATGCCTTTTGCACATTAACTACTCAATTAAAAAAACTTTTAGGTAATGTAACAAGGAAACAATATCATGTTAGAGTAAGGCCGTTCAAATTGCTCGCCGCTCGTGGATCGATCGCGCTCGTTGGGAAAATGCTCGAAAGATCCTCGCTCGATCCTCTGCTCGGATGTAAATGAGCCGATTGGCTCGGTTCAGTTTGTAAACGAGCCAAGCATGAGCAAAGGTCTGCTCGGCTTGGTTGGCCTCGAATAGATTATTATTTATTTATCATGTATATAATTATACATACAAACCCAAATCACAGTAAAATTTATAGCTTTATATATAACATTTGGCCCAAGATAAATAAATAAAATATAACTAGCTCGCTAAATCCAATAAAAATTTAACACTAAGTTTAATATCACTGTACGTCACAATGCGACACTTGTTATCTGCAGTATGCTCATCCCCTCACTACCTCAATATAAGCCTCATCTTTGGACACCCGAACCTCAATATTAGGGTCAACAACGGACAATTTGACCGTGGGTGTCACCCCGACAACGAAAACATTGAAGGAAACATCCTAATTGTATGGTTGTCCGAGTTACTCTATGTTAGAGTATGTGTTGTGGTTTGCGAGTTAGCAACGAGAGCGAGTAGACGAGCCACGTGACTCGCTAACACGACAACGGGGTGACACGATGGAAGCTGCGAGCGAGCTGGCGTGAGTGTCCTCGTGGGGGTTTGCACGGGAGGGAGAGGAGGCAACGACTCTTTTAAAAGCTGCTAGTGTGGGAGGTCAAGGTGGTCACAACAGTGTCAAGTGATCAAGCAACTTCCATTATCCAGTATCACGTCAGCGTCTAGTTATCGCGATATGAGAGGATAGAGTTTGTGCTCATGATGAGTCCACAACACAGTCTTACATAATAAATATTTGATGCAATAATATTCAAAACAATATTTTCATTAGAATATAAAATAACACATGATAGAAATATGATTTTCGTTACGAATATAAAACTATCTACCTATAATTGGTTCGTTTCGAGTTTTCATGTTTTGATAATGTTGCAAGATTGATATTCCATAAACAAATTACAAACAAGTAATCAACATTCAATAATCAAACAATACCCAAAATTCAAGTTTCACTTGTATCTTAAGTAACTATATATAATTGTACATAATAATTTTTTAAAAATTTTAAAATTAGGTAATAAATAATAAGACATTTTTTTTAAATGTAAACTAAATTAACTTACAATTGCAGAATTAATTTCTAAAAGTGTTTATGGTATTAACTTTGATTGCCTATCATTGATACAATAGGGACCCTATATATAGGGAAATACAATCTACACATTAGGAAACGATATGCACAATATTTAAATTAATTCAAAATATATCAAAAAGATTGTTATGATAATACGTCTCCGTAGTTTGAACGGGGGAGACAAATGGTCAAACCAGACCTGAAAGACTGAAATAGTTCTATGGAGAACCCCTTTGTGAAGATTTTTGCATATTGTAAAGAAGACAGAACATGAAGCACGCGAATATGTCCAACCCGAACCTTTTCTCGAACAAAATAAATGTCTATCTTGATGTGCTCCATCCGTCGATACTGAATAGGATTGTCTGCTAGATACACAGCGGAAATGCTGTCATAGTAGACTACTGACGCCCGTTGGAACGGGATGTGAAGTTCTAGCAATAAAATGCGCAGCCAAGTAACCTATGCAAGAACATTAGCTACACCACTGTATTCTGCTGGAAACTATGGGTTGTCGTTTACAAGACGACAAAACTAAAGTGTCACCAAGAAAGACACAATATCCACTTGTGGAGTGTCTAGAGTCGGGGCGACCACCCTTGTCGGCCTCAGAATATGTAACCAAAGAGTCTGATGTGGATTTAATGATACGGATCCCATAATCAATAGTACCTTGGACATAACGAAGAATGCGTTTCATAAAACCGAAGTGAAATTCCCGTAGATCATGCATAAACAGACAAACTTGTTGTACCGCATACTAAATATTCGGTCTTGTAAAGTGAGGTACTGCAACTCACCGGCCAAGCTACGATAAAAAGTAGGATCATGGAACGACGGCGTATCTATGGCACTCAATTTTAAGGAAAGATCGACAGGTGTTGCACATGGTTTGCAAGTAGTCATAGAGGTTCTAGAAACAATTTCTTTAGTGTACTAGGACTGAGAGAGAAAAACCATGAGTTGTATGGTCGGCTTTAATCCCTAAGAAATGATGAAGACGACACAAATCTTTCATAGCAAACTCTTATGAGAGCGTTCCAATAATAGCATGAAGAAGTTTATTAGAGGATGCTGTAAGAACAATGTCATCCACATATAGAAGAAGAAAATTCATGTCGACACCCTATCTATATATAAATAATGAGTTATCACATGTACTGCTACGAAACTCGTATAATGTGATATAGTTGGCAAACCGTATGTACGAGGAACGAGGGGCTTGATTAAGACCAAAAAAAAAGATTTCTTTAACCGACATACAAAATTGGGGTTCCATTTGTCCACAAAACCGTGTGGTTGATGCATGCATATTGTTTCTTTCAGATGGTCGTGTAAAAAAAGCATTTTTAACATTGAGATGGTGAATGGACAAGAACGGTTAACGGCTAGGGAGAGAATGGTACAAATCATGGCTGGATTAACAACCAGACTAAACGTTTCATCACAATCAATGCCAACACTCGATGATATAACCTTAACGACCAAACATGCATTGTATCTTTCTTACGAGCTTTCTGATTTTTTTGATGAAATAATCACAGACATCGTATAACCGGGTGCTCATTTGACCATGAACTAACATCCCATGTCTCATTATCACGTAGCGTAATAAATTCAGTTCACATGGCATTTAACCAATTCGCATCGGTATAGGCTTCAGTGTAGGAAGCAGGGACATGGGAGATTGTTGTGGCATGTAGGTTTATGCTTTGGGTAGGCTTGGTCTTAACAGTGTTTGTGTGGGTGGTCATGTGGTATGTGCTGGAAGGGATTTGAGATGTGGTGTGGGAGGTAGTAGGGAAATGAGGTGGGAGGTGGGCCGGAAGGTTTGGGCATGATGGGTGTGGAGTGGGTCGTAGGGGTAGCACATGTGGTTTGAGATTGAGCCGGGAATGGGTGCAGACCAGGGTGGTGTGTGGGCGGTGGATGTTGGGCCAAGGGAGTGTGGCTTTGGGTCGTTTGAGTAGGGGCAGTGGGTAGGTTAACCAAATAGGAAGGGGAGGGTTGAAAAGTGAAATTGGGTGGTATGGATTCATCAAGGAAGCGATATGTATTAAGCTGGTGAGGGATGGTGAAGGGGAATGTTTCCTCGTCAAAAGTGACCTGATGGGAAAGGAGACTTTATCGGTGGTGGGGTCGAAACACCGATAGCAACGGAAGTCCAGTCGATATCCAAGAGAAATGCATCGAATGGAACGGGAATGAAGTTTGTGGATTTGTGTGGCGGACATATTTGGGTACCATGCACACTCGAACACACATAGTGATCATATGTGGGGTGACGTAGGTAGTAGGAAAAGGTGGGGGTAAAGAGGATAAGGCGTTTGGTGGGTAAAATATTTTGAAGATAGGCTGCGGTGTGAAGAGTTTCAACCCAGAAGCTAAGTGGGAGGTTGACGTGTATCAGAAGGAAGCGAATGATGTCGTTAAGATGACGAATCATCCATTCGGCACGGCCATTTTGGGATGAAGTTTGAAGACAAGAAAAACGAAATACGAGACCATGTTGTTGGGCAAAGGTTTTGAAGGCATTATTATCAAACTTGCATCCCAAATCACATTGAAAGGATTTATTTTTCGATTGAACTGGGTTTCAATGAGCCTGTGGTATTTGGTAAAGGTGTGAAAAGCTTTTGATTTATATTTAAGTGGGTAGACCCGTACAAAATGTGTAAAATTATCTATAAGAACCATATAATACTTGTAATCAGTTTTACTAAAATGGCAATCGTTTGCTATTGAAAAGCTGACTAGAATTGCAAAACCGAGAGAATTTATGCCTATTACATGGAAAATTAAAATTACTAATAAGAGCAGCTAGGACTTGAGAACCGGGATGACTAAGTCTGTCATGCCATGGTAAATTCTACTAAACAAAATAAACTTGGGAGGGGGGTTCGGGTGCAGTGAACGGATAGAGACCCCCCTGTGCTGTTATGAAGAGAAAGGTGTCTTCCAATTTTAGGTCCTTCAAAAAAACCAAAGGGGTCAAATTCAATAGACATATTACTATCTCAAGTAAAACGCCGAACGGATAACAAATTTTTAATAACTTTGGACTATAAAGGATGTTGGGTAAGACATAATTTCGGTTGGGTAACGGGTGAAATCCAGTACCGGATTTTTTTATTGGTAGAAAATTACCATCAACAACTAGAATTTTAGTATGTACAAGTAATGAGGAAGGGAGATGAATCTTACCTTGGTAGTAGTGAGATGCTCGGTTGCACCTGTATCCATGACCCCAGTGGATTCCGGTTGATTTAGTACCATTATTGTGAAAGCAGCACCTAAGTCAGAAGTTTATAAAGCATCAAAATTAGAGAAGCCTGAGAAGTAGCTGAACCAAAATGGGCCGCACTATATTGGGCCTAAGCAATATGAGCCTGTCCCAATTTCTGTTGTGGGGAGGTAGGATGTGTTGCGGGCTAGTCAGAAGAACTAATATGGGCTAGCGTGTAAGGATCGTAACCAGTTAGGCCTGGGTAGCAGCATACTAAGCCGATGGCTGTTGTTGGTGTGGTCCAGGGCGTGTTGAGTCTCTAAGCAAGTTGGGTTGGGTACAGGCATGGTGATGCGAACCATCACGCCTAGTTCGGCGAAGTGTTGTTGGTTGGGTTCCAAGTAGGGTTAGGTGCATCCCCGTCTGTAGTTGAGGAAGGCCACAAATAAGTTGCAAAACATGGAAGGACTCTGGTACAAGATGATCGACATCGGCAAGTTAATTTGCAATTTCCCGAAGGTGCATGAAGTAGTCGTCAAGAGACAAGTAGCATAGAAGGTCAAATTAACAAATTTAGTTTCTAAGGCCCCCACGCTCGGGCCTTCTTGTTAGTCGTAAACAGTTTTTCAATTTTGACACAAGCAAATCTAGCACTAGATTCAGTGTCCAAGACGCGAATAAGAAGATCATCAGACAAAGTGGAATAGATGTACTGAAAAACGAACGCATCGAGTTCCTTCCAATCAGGGGAAGTGGGATCAATATCGGCCGAACCATCTGTGGTGTCTATGTGCTCAAAATCCTTATACGCTCTAGCGTGTAGTTTGAAAAGCTTAGTCCATGCTGAGTAGGTGACTTTAGATCCGTCAAGGGTAAGGATCTTGGTTTGGATATTGGTGACAACGCCGGGTGTAAGGTGGTCTGTTTGGGTTGTTGTGGTTGTTTGTTGGCGTTGTCGGCCACGAGGACAGTGAGCCAAAGCTTGAGGTAGGGGATGGATGATTTGGAAAAAAACGAAGAGGGTAGGGTTTGAGAACCTTAGCTATGATACCATAAAGGTGTTTATGGTATTAACTTTGATGGCTTATCATTGATACAACAGGGGCCCTATATATATGAAGATACAATATACACATTAGAAAACGATATGCACAATATTTACTATGTATTATTACAAATTGAAGATGAATAGTGCCACCTCGCTCTCATTGGTTGAGAGGGGCGGTGGCCTTTATTTTATTTTATTTTTTTGTTTTTTTATCAACTTTGTTAAATAATATATATATATATATCTATGGTTTCATTTCAAAACACAAGATGTGTTGGTGGTGAAGTGGTTTGTGGTGAGGTTTTCTTGCCAAAGGTCCCAGGTTCGAACCTTGGGTGAGTCACTTTGTTTTTTTTTTTTCATTTTAACAACTTTACTTAATAATAAATACAATTGGTTTCATATTTAAACATCAATTGTGTTAGTGGTGTATTGGTTTGAGGTCCAACTTGTTAAATAGAAGGTTTCAAGTTCGATCCTAGCAAGTTGCATTTTTTTTTCATTTCAACAACCATAACAGATCCAGTGGAGATCCAGTGGGGCATGTAGCTCATAGGATTCGAGCACGTGGCTACGATCCATGGTGAGTATAGGTAGGCTGGGGCTATAACGAAAGAGCAGAGAAAGTGATGAAAATTGTGTTTGGCGATGCTATGTGGTACCTAAACAATAGGGCGAACCTGACCATCAATGCCTACGCTGGGATCTATCTAGTTGAAATTAATGCAAAAGATATTAGAAATAATGCTACGCTAATAATTTTCTGATTATTTTTTCCTTACATTTAAATGTTACATCACTCACATATGAATTTATGAAGTTTAACAAGGTGGGTGAACTTTAATCATTATGTGTTTTGTTACACATATGAGATGAGCATGCATAAAATAATTGTACTTCAAATAAGAGTTTATACTCTAGTACTGAATTTTATTTTTGGGAAAATCACCAAAATATCCTTTTAACCAACCCCTTTACGAAAATGGCCCCGTCCCGTCTCTTTGGAGAGACGGTACACAGCTCCCAAGACGTCTGAAACGTCTCCTAAGAGGTTTCCCGTAAGGACCAATACAAAACCGACATCTCATCACACACTCTCTCTCTCCTCGCTTTCTCTCTCCTCTCTCCTCACTCTTTCTCTCTCTCCCTTTCTCTCTCTTGAAACCTTTTCTAGTGGATGAGAGAAAAAAAAAACCATGTGCATCTCTCTCCTCAATCTCTCTCTCTCTCTCTGTAACGTCTCTGTATCAAAACATTAATAATAATCTTTAAGATGGAAAACCTATTTACAATCACAGACTCATATGGCATTATTCTTACCTTGCAAAGTTCACATTTTGGAGCTTTCTTTTCTTCGAATTAATCTTCTTCTTCTTCTTCAAATCCCCTCCCTCTTCTAACCTATCTTCCTTTTCCTCGGAACCCTCTCGCACATCCTTAAAAACCAGAACTTGGGGCGGACCCACTTGGGGAAAACGGGTCAAATCCTCCTCCAAGATCCGATCAAAATCTAGCTTCTCCGTTTTAGTCACCGGAGCTGCCGGCTTTGTTGGCACCCGTGTCAGCGCCGCCTTAAAACGCCGTGGTGTTCCCTTGATGTAAGACTTCGCCGGAGACATTACGGGAAAAAAAACATAGAGGGAGACGTCACCGGAAAACAACCGGAGACGTCACCAGAGATGTCTGGCAGGTGAGACGTCACCGGAGACGTCTGGCAGGTGGGAGAGACACGTGTCGTCACCTAACTTGTGCAAACCGGAAACGTCTCGGGAGTCGCATTGGGTGCCTCGATCTTGGTGACCTGTCTCTCCAAAGAGACGGGAAAGGGTTGGTCAAATGGCTACTTTGGTGATTTTCTGTATATTTTTCTCAAAAAATTCTACACGTTCATTGACTTTTTTTTACCAAACCACCTTTCTACTAAAATAAAGACTTTTTGTACATTTTACCAAACTACCTTTCTAATAATTGTACATCAAACTCTACGAAAGAAACAAAACAACAAAATCTTAGATTCAAGAAGAGACACGTGATTTAAAGACCTTACCAGTTTGGAACGTAGCCAACGGAAACCTTGGCCGTAAGCCCTCACTGTTACCTCCTTTATCTTTAATCGACCACCATTGTCGTCATCAGCTTACCGTTTCCTTGAACCCTCAATCGAAGTCGTCGTGACCTACAACGGAAGTATGATGGATGACGAAACTTGAAAGACCTTATCTTGCTGTCGGTGGTCGGTTGGTGTAAAAAAGGATGAGCAGATTATAGATAAGACTAAGACTATGTGTTGCAGTTAAACTTTATGGCCAACCTTTGTATGAATAATGTTGAAATGACGAAATGACCAATGCCGCAAAAGGAAAAAAAAGAAAAGAAACAAAACACTGAATCGCGAAAGCGACATTCGCATCAGTGAAAACCATTCCCTCACATGTTATATCTAATAATATGAGTTTTCCGTCATGTTCTCCATAAATATTTGCCCCTGATTGATTATGTTTAGTCTTTGATAATCCTTGCATCTTCAATATAGGCCTCTTTGTATGGTATATCTAGCGATTTGAACATTTGAAACCACACGAACGTACAATAAAAATCACGGGTTTGTATTTATATCATACGAGTTCGGGCATGTTTCAGGTTTAGCCTATGAATCTGTTTACCTAAACCAGATAGCTTTGACGTGGATTTTTTTTTGAGGGCAAATTAGATTCTTGCACTTGAAGTGGAGGGCGTGGATTTACATGAACACTACATAGTGGTCTAATCTACCTTTATATCAGTTGTATAATTTGTTAGTAAAGGTCCCATTAAGCTACCCAAAAGTTCAAAGAGTCTACAATCGTTCTGAATTAGGAAAGAAAATAATAATAATTGGTAAACTTTCTAAAATAGGTATATATACACAAAGTGTTGATAGTTAACGATCCCTTAGCCAATGTAGTACAGCACATCATGATGTAACTAAGACTATCCGTTGTGGTGCGCGACCGATCAGGCGTGAACGAGCTTTCAAGCTACGTGGATAGCTGGAACCACAACACCTACACGTGAGTGGATGCGTGAGCGAACGGAGGTGACCCAGGTCGCGTGGGCTAGCGAGAAGAAATCAGGGTTGTTTTTGTGTGTATTGTGGTTTGTTTCTTTTTTTTTTTGCTCTTGGAGGATGAAAAAGATGAAGGAGGTGAAGAGGAAGAAGATGATTGCAGAAGATGAAGATGAAGATGATGGGGATGAAGAAGACGAAGATGAAGGGGATGAAGATGATGAGAGAGAGAGAGGAAGCTGTGGTTGTTTTTGTTTGTTTGTGGGTTTTTTTTTAATTTTTTTTCTGCCTATGTATATTTTTATTTAATAATGTTTTAAAATATTTATGTTTTATTAATAATAATAATGTATTTTTTATGTAAACTATTTATGTTTTATTATATTTATTAAATTTGGTAAAAAAAATGACCCGCTCACCTATACCCACAACGGGATCAAGCTACCAGCTCGCGGTTGCGAGTCAGTGCCACGTCGATGCCTACATGGCACAATATAATAAATCCTCCGTTCACCTCTACCGATAACGGATAGTCTAATCAACCGTACCAAGAAGTGGCAAACAAGATATGTTGAATACTTTTTTTTTTGTCTTTAACTTTGTGAGAAATCATTATCAAGCCTTTTAAGGACAATGTGTAAAACCACTCATTCGCTATCATGCATGTTCTCTGGTAAGGACATCTGCCACTAAGTTGTGGTTCAAATTGTAAATTAATGACATCATCATGAGTTTATCCGATAAGATCAACTTGTTTTTCTACAAGATCTTTAACGGCTATATTTTTGGCTAAATCCCCGTGATGACCGTTACGTCTCATCATATCCTGCTGTCTATATCTAGACTTTTCTTCCTTCTTTATAATCAAACGAGATCATTACAAAAGGTAACTACTTTACTCTTTTCTTGCTCTCTTCTTTTCTTCATTCCTGCAAAAAATCTATTAAACAAAAATTTCCTAGAATGAGCAAGAAGCAAACAAGGGCTTCTGGAAGTGTTGGAATCCCCAAGGATTTCACACCCCAAAACTTGATCAAAGATCCTGATCAAGAGATTTGTACTTTCAATGATAGGGATATCCAAGCCCTCAAGAGCTCAGGGTCTTCCTAGTTCGGCTATTTTTCGTCCCTTTGATTTGAATGAAAAGTCTGACTTTGCTTCTTCTGTTTGGGTCTGCTTTTTCTATATGCAATTCCAACTAGGTCTCAGGTATCCATTCCCATCGTTTTTGTGTGTATTGTGGTTTGTTTCTTTTTTTTTTTACTCTTGGAGGATGAAAAAGATGAAGGAGATGAAGAGGAAGAAGATGTTTGCAGAAGATGAAGATGATGGGGATGAAGAAGATGAAGATGAAGGTGATGAAGATGATGAGAGAGAGGAAGATCTGGTTGTTTTTGTTTGTTTGTTGTTTTTTTTTAATTTTTTTTCTGCCTTTGTATATTTTTATTTAATAATGTTTTAAGATATTTATGTTTTATTAATAATAATAATGTATTTTTTTAATAAAATATTTATGTTTTATTATATTTATTAAATTTGGTAAAAAAATGACCCGCTCACCTCTACCCACAACGGGATCAAACAACCAGCTCGCGGATGCATGTCAGTGCCACGTCGACGCCTACATGGCACAATATTATTCGATATATCCTCCGTTCACCTCTACCCACAACAGATAGTCTAATCAACCGTACCAAGAAGTGGCAAACAAGATATGTTGAATACTCTTTTTTTGTCTTTAAGTTTGTGAGAAATCATTATCAAGCCTTTTAAGGACAATGTGTAAAACCACTCATTCGTTATCATGCATGTTCTCTGGTAAGGACATCTGCCACTAAGTTGTGGTTCAAATTGTAAATTAATGACATCATCATGAGCTTATCCGATACGATCAACTTGTTTTTCTTCAAGATCTTTAACGGCCATATTTTAGGCTAAATACCCGTGATGACCGTTACGTCTCATGATATCCTGTCGCCTATATCTAGGCTTTTCTTCCTTCTTTATAATCAAACGAGATCATTACAAAAGGTAACTACTTTACTCTTTTCTTGCTCTCTTCTTTTCTTCATTCCTGCAAAAAATCTTTTAAACAAAAATTTCCGAGAATGAGCAAGAAGCAAACAAGGGCCCCTGGAAGTGTTGGAATCCCCAAGGATTTCACACCCCAGAACTTGATCAAAGATCCTGATCAAGAAATTTGTACTTTCAATGATAGGGATATCCTAGCCCTCAAGAGCTCACGGTCTTCCTAGTTCGGCTATTTTTCGTCCCTTAGATTTCAATGAAAAGTCTGACTTTGCTTCTTTTGTTTGGGTCTGCTTTTTCTACATGCAATTCCAACTAGGTCTCAGGTATCCATTCCCATCGTTTTTGTGTGTATTGTGGTTTGTTTCTTTTTTTTTGCTCTTGGAGGATGAAAAAGATGAAGGAGATGAAGAGGAAGAAGATGTTTGCAGAAGATGAAGATGAAGATGATGGGGATGAAGAAGATGAAGATGAAGGTGATGAAGATGATGAGAGAGAGGAAGATCTAGTTGTTTTTGTTTGTTTGTGGTTTTTTTTATTTTTTTTCTGCCTATGTATATTTTTATTTAATAATGTTTTAAAATATTTATGTTTTATTAATAATAATAAGGTATTTTTAATAAAATATTTATGTTTTATTGTATTTATTAAATTTGGTAAAAAAAATGACCCGCTCACCTCTACCCACAACGGGATCAAGCTACCAGCTCGCGGATGCAAGTCAGTGCCACGTCGACGCCTACATGGCACAATATTATTCGATAAATCCTCCGTTCACCTCTACCCACAACAGATAGTCTAATCAACCGTACCAAGAAGTGGCAAACAAGATATGTTGAATACTTTTTTTTTTGCCTTTAACTTTGTGAGAAATCATTATCAAGCCTTTTAAGGACAATGTGTAAAACCACTCATTCGTTATCATGCATGTTCTCTGGTAAGGACATCTGCCACTAAGTTGTGGTTCAAATTGTAAATTAATGACATCATCATGAGTTTATCCGATAAGATCAACTTGTTATTCTACAAGATCTTTAACGGCTATATTTTAGGCTTAATCCCCGTGATGACCGTTACGTCTCATCATATCCTGCTGCCTATATCTAGGCTTTTCTTCCTTCTTTATAATCAAACGAGATCATTACACAAGGTAACTACTTTACTCTTTTCTTGCTCTCTTCTTTTCTTCAATCCTGCAAAAAATCTTTTAAACAAAAATTTCTGAGAATGAGCAAGAAGCAAACAAGGGCTTCTGGAAGTGTTGGAATCCCCAAGGATTTCACACCCCAGAACTTGATCAAAGATCCTGATCAAGAAATTTGTACTTTCAATGATAGGGATATCCTAGGCCTCAAGAGCTCACGGTCTTCCTAGTTCGGCTATTTTTCGTCCCTTTGATTTGAATGAAAAGTCTGACTTTGCTTCTTCTGTTTGGGTCTGCTTTTTCTACCTGCAATTCCAACTAGGTCTCAGGTATCCATTCCCATCGTTTTTGTGTGTATTGTGGTTTGTTTCTTTTTTTTTTTTTGCTCTTGGAGGATGAAAAAGATGAAGGAGATGAAGAGGAAGAAGATGATTGTAGAAGATGAAGTTGAAGATGAAGATGAAGATGATGGGGATGAAGAAGATGAAGATGAAGGGGATGAAGATGATGAGAGAGAGGAAGATGTGGTTGTTTTTGTTTGTTTGTGGTTTTTTTTAAATTTTTTTTCTGCCTGTGTATATTTTTATTTAATAATGTTTTAAAATATTTATGTTTTATTAATAATAATAATAATGTATTTTTTATGTAAAATATTTATATTTTATTATATTTATTAAATTTGGTAAAAAAATGACCCGCTCACCTCTACCCACAACGAGATCAAGCTACCAGCTCGCGGTTGCGAGTCAGTGCCACGTCGATGCCTACATGGCATAATATTATTCGATATATCCTCCGTTCACCTCTACCCACTACAGATAGTCTAATCAACCGTACCAAGAAGTGGCAAACAAGATATGTTGAATACTTTTTTTTTTGTCTTTAAGTTTGTGAGAAATCATTATCAAGCCTTTTAAGGACAATGTGTAAAACCACTCATTCGTTATCATGCATGTTCTCTGGTAAGGACATCTGCCACTAAGTTGTGGTTCAAATTGTAAATTAATGACATCATCATGAGTTTATCCGATAAGATCAACTTGTTTTTCTACAAGATCTTTAACGGCTATATTTTAGGCTAAATCCCCATGATGACTGTTACGTCTCTTCATATCCTGCTGCCTATATCTAGGCTTTTCTTCCTTCTTTATAATCAAACGAGATCATTACAAAAGGCCAGTTGGTGCAATATTTCCATTTCTTCTAAGTCATCACTGCTGAAATATTTTAAATCATCCATGATGAAACACATGTTGTCAGCAGTTTGACTCAGTTCTTCATTGTCATAAGCTGGGAAAGATCCATCTGATGAGATCCCAGCTGTTATGTCAATGTGGTCAAAAGAACCAAAATTATTAGAACAGGATGGTGAGTCTTGTCCTAATAAGGCTGTGCTACCAGGAGTATAGTCATCAGCAGTTTTACCAGATTCTTGTAACTTCTTCTTTTGATTAATTTCTCTTTCAAAAGTTAACAATTTACCATGTAACCTAGTTAGGTTTAAGGTGTTAAAATCTGAACTTGTTCTAAGGACTATAGAGTAAGTTTCCCATTTAAAAGGTAGAGATCTTAAAAATCTATGTAACATAGATTCATTTGAATAGATCTGATTATTAATTTTTAACTCAGAAATAAGTGAAGAAAATCTTTTAAACTGTTGAGTTAAAGTTTCTCCTTCTATGTAAGTAAAAGTTTCATATTGTTGAGCCAATATTTCTCTGATGTTGGCTATCACCTCAGCAGTTCCTGCAAACTGCTCTTTTAGGCAATCCCACAGCTCTTTGGCACTTTCACAATGTAAAAGGCCAGCATATACTTCGTTTGGGAGAGCCAAAACCAACATGGAGAAAGCTTTTGCATCAAGCTCAAATTTTTGGAAATCTTCCTCCGTGTATTCTTTTGGATCTTTTGGTCTTTCAGTCTTTCCCTCTGGATCACTTACAACTGGTTTGTGAGGTCCAAAAACTACAGACCTCCAACATTCAGTGTTTGTTTGGGAAATAGTATGTGCCAACCTTTTAGACCATATGTTATATTCATTTCTGACTAACATAGGAGGTTTGTTGGCAGATCCAGTATTGTAGGGGTCCATTTTTAAGAAGTTTGGATTTGTCAATACTTCTTTAAAGTGATGGATTAAAAAGTGAGCCTTTTATCCTTTATTGAATATCAATATTGAGCCTGTGTCTGAATCTCAATTTGTTAGATTGATTTTGATCAGATTAACCAGTGCTCTGATACCAATTGTTGGATCAGTGGCTTAGTTTTATGAACACTTATGTATCAGATTCATATATGAGTTATTAAGCAGCCGAAAGACAAGTGTTCAAAGGTCTAAAAGATCACTTTGATGAGGAGTTATTACTCCCCCTTGACTGTACAATAAATGAGAAACAATAAATACAGTTAAGTGTAAAGCAGTAAGAACAATTTATGTTTCTCAAATGTGAAATGGAATTATAAGTTTAAAGCCGAAGGATTTCAATTTATATCAAAGGAATTACACAAAATCACACATTGAAATAGATGAACAAACTCATCTATTTATAGACCAAAGGACTAAACCTTTGTCTGAAGTAACCTAAGATATTTCGGCTAAAAGATAAGGTTACAAAAGTCTTTACATCGAAACTTGTAATCAAGACTTTAACAAAACAATATAATAATAAAACTAAAACTGCTGATCTTCAGTCGGTTAGAAGCTTCTGAATACAAAGTGCTGATGAGTGACAAACTGCTGATGAGCAGTTTGTCTTCAGCAGTTCTTCAGTGAAATGTCTGGTTAGACTTCAGAACTTCTGATGAGTTTACTCTTCAGTACTTTGGTGTTTGTTCTTCAGTACTTCTTCATTTGTTCTTCAGCAGTTCTATACTTAGGCAGATATGAATTAGACTAAGGTTATCAAAAGGTGGTTTCGTCAATCCTCTTTGTCCCAACAATCTCCCCCTGGATTGATGAAGCCAAAACCTTATCTATTCTTTATTGTTCATCTTTTCTCTCTTCTAGTATCCTCCAGATCTCTGCTGTCATCCGGGTAGTAAGAGTACATCTTTGTTGCTCAGTGAGAGGACCAAGTTCAGGTGTTAAATGTTGAATGGTAAGAAGGTCTTTGGACGATAAAACACTCAACTCCTTTGAGTTTTTGTAAACCTTACTTGAACGGTCTCTCCTGGTCACAAGTACTGAGTTGGAATCAGTAAAGGACCACTTGATAATATTTACCTTTGACCTGTCAAAGTCAGAGGCATAGGAAACCAAGCCTGTTTCCTTAGGTTGACCTGATTGAGGAATATCTTCTATTTCAGTGACTCTCAGGTGAGATTCTTGACTACCTTGAAGTTCAGCAGTACCTTGAATAGGCATGTTGGGCAGGTGATGCTCTGTAACAACCCTTGTATATGTCTTCTCTTGGATGGATTGTTGTAACTGATAAGCATAAGTAGCCTTGTCTCTAAATTGGGTTAGGATGGGTTTCTCTTCCACATCAAAATCACCATGTACTAACTGATCTCCTTCTAAGAGTATCATCTTGAAGTCAGTCTTGACAATGGGTTCACCCTCTGCTTTTCTCTTGGTGGCTGGCTTCCTTAGTGCACCAGATGATCTCCTAACAATAGAAGTTGTTTGGACTTCTGGAGTTTCATATATCTTTGGCTCTGCAGCTTTCTTGGCCTTGAATTTCTTGTAAGCCTCATAAAGAGTTTGTTCCTTCCATTTGGAGACTGAGGCCTTTGAACCATAGCCATTTGCCACTAATTCTTCAATCACTTCAGCTCTTTTGGCTTTCCTCTCATCTTCTGTTGCTATTCTATCAGATAGCATTTGAGCTCTTCTAGTCAGTTCTTGTGTTGAGAGTCTTTTGAGGGCCACTTGTTTTGATTTGGAGTTCTTTGTAATGAATGCTATAAGCTGTGCTCTTTTGTCTTCTTCAGCAGCAGCTTCAAGTGCTCTCTCTTCAGCCTCAAGCTCATCAAGTTTTTCTTGGTACTTGATTAATTTTTCTTCAAAACTCAAATCATCTCTAGCCTCTAGGCTGTTCCATACTCTGTCTTCTTTTGCCTTCTTTGCAGCCTCTTTCAAACTCTTCTCCAATAAATCTTTAGACATGTTGATGGGAGTAGGGTTCAAAACAGTTGTTGAAGTTGTTGTAGGCAAAGGAATGGGAGCAGGTTCTCTTTCTGTTGCCTTAGGAACTTCTGATGTTGGTTTAGGAGGTAAAACTGCTGATGAGGAAATTGGAGTCACAACTGCTGAAGGATTGTCTCCAGTAGTTTGAGAAATGGGATCAGCAGTTTCCTCTGATGCCTTAGACAATTTGAATTCTGGTGCTACTTCTTTTCCTGGTCTTTGGGATGGTCTATCAGCTTCAGGATCAGGAGTTTGTCTTTGTGTAGTAGCAACTTCAGTTGGTTCCTTAATCATCTCCCCCTTTTTGGCTTCATCCACTTCTGGAAGCCTAATAGAGTGAGATGTTGCAGCAGACAACCTTGCTAGTTGATCTTGTGTTTGGTCCATTTTCTTGTTCAACTCAGCAAGTCTCGAGTTGATCAACCCAAACTGATTGTTACCTTTTAACTCCCAAGCAGTTGTGAAGGGTTTGAGTTGATCACTAATAATTTGTTTGAGTGCCTGGTACAGGGGACCATCTGGGCTGCATAGTTGGTTCAAGTCTATGCTTGTGAGCCCAGGGAATTGGGTAGGTTGTTTTGGTGAAGGGGTGCTTTTTGGGTGATCCTCAGATTGCTCTGAAGATGCCAGTTTTGGGGAACTTTGGGTTAACTAGTCTTTAACCTGATCTTTGGTGACCAGCTTCTTGAGCTTGGATACCTTAGATTCAGGACCTTCAATATCAACCGTCAATTCAGTTTGTGGAATGTTTGATTCATCAGCCAAATTAATGGAATCATCTGAATCCCTGATAATGTCCTCAGAGAGGGCAGGATCAGTTATATCATGAGCTGGACCCAAACCAGTAGTCTCATGAACCTCTTTGTCTTGGTACTGAGGTTTTCCTACTTCTGGCCTTAGGCCTTCATCAGTAGTTGCCAAGTTTGAGGTCTTAGCTATGTTACTACTGTCCTCAGGTTCACCACTGGGTGATAAGTGAGTAGTAGCAGCCTCAAAAGTATCAAAAGTTTGTAAGTTTGGGCTTATAAACTCTTGTTCATCCTCATCTCTCTGGGTTGGGCTAACAGGATCCACATTCATGTCAACTTCTGAAGGCATCTCCCCAATTTGATGTGTTGCTAGGGGAGTGACATGTGGTGAATGGGTTCCTTTTAGTCCTGAGAGAAGTTGGGCAATTTCTATTGTTGTGTGTGAGGGTTCAGGTTCAGTAGTTGTGAGGGGTTGGTGTTCAGGAGTTTTAGGTTCAGGGTTGGTTTCAGCAGTTTCAAAGGCAGGGTCAACAGTTATTGGTTTCTTAATTTTCTTTCTTTGAAAAATAACTGTGACTGGTTTTCTTTTGGTTGGTGGAGAAGGAGTGTGCTGAGAGGATGTTTCAGCCACTTCCTTATCAAGTGCAGATTGCACATCAGTAGTTTCAGGTTTCTCCACTTCCTGAACTTTCTTTTTCAGTGACTTGGTTTGTTTTGGTTTTTGTTGTTTAGGCTTTTGAGTTTTCTTTTTGGGTTTGGAAGATGTGGGTTCCTTGGGGATGGGTTGTTCTTCCCCTTGGTCATCTTCTAGCACAAGTGCTGGTTTGTTGTGCCTAGAGAATACTTGAGCAGTTAAAGGGTTTAAAGTTGTTGCTTCTCCCTCAAGTACTCCCTCTCCAAGCTCTTTTATTATGCATTGCATAACAAATCTTGGATACAACAAAAATTTCTTTTTATCATTTTCATGATGTAAAACCAGTTCATTGAAAAATAATTTTGATGCCTTGAAAGAAGTTTCATTTATGATGGAATGAAAAATAGGTTGAAAAGTAGAAGGCATCTGATCTATTGACCCAGTTTTTGGACTAAGACACATAATAATGTAATGAAATAACAGTTTATATTGAGGGTCAAAATATTTCTTATAAACTGTTGCTTGTGCCAAAGTACCTTGATAACCACACTCTGTCATGGTTAGATGGATGTCTGAGTTTGGAATATGCTCAGGTGCCTCAGAATCCTTCAAACCAAGCCTGATGCTTAGTGTTTCTGGTGATATGGCCATCATTTTCCCTTTTATGGAAGATTTGAGGGAAATCACTTCATTGTTCACCTTCACCGTCTCTGAATTAGCCCAGAACTCATTAAGAGTTTCTTCATGAATGGGTGGATCGATGGTGAAAGCATCATAATATTGGGATTTCATGATGAGATCAATCATCTCATCATACTGGGACCAGGCTTCATCTTTAACAAAGTAGCCTCTTTGATTGTGTCCCTGTTTTAACACGAGAGCCATGGTTGTTTTTGATCGAACAGTAATTTTTAGGTTAGAGAAGGGGTTTTGCTTTGAATTTGAGAGAGAGAGAGGGAATTTTGCTTTTTGAATGGATAAGTGTTGGAACAGAGTATTTATCAGAAGTTTTTAACCGACTAGGTCAAACTTCTGATGAGTGAAAAGTCTGTTTTACCCTTTTTAGTCAAACTGCTGATGAAGAAGGTTTCTTCATCAGTGGTTTTAGTCATCTCTTCAGCAGTTTCAACTGCTGATGCAAAATGACTTTTAAAAACACTATACTAACTTCTGATTTTCATCAGTAGTTATATCCACTTTGAAAATATCCCATTTTTGATGTTTATCAGTAGTTTTCAAAATTTGTTCATCAGTACTTTCTCTTTCTCAAATTTTTGGTCTTCAGAGGTTTGTGACAGATAAGTATGCAAGTGAAAAATAAAATATGTGCAGAACTTAAAAAGTGAAACACTTACAGACTTTCTTCCAAGTTTAACATCCCAAGCATGGATACTAACCTCTGAAAAGTTGTAGAATCAAGGGGTTTGGTGAAAATGTCAGCTATTTGATTAGCTGTTGTGACATGCTTCACCTCAATCTTGCCTTTTTCATAGCAATCTCTTATGAAATGATACCTGATTTCAATGTGTTTAGTCTTTGAAAACTAAACAGGATTTTGAATGATGCTAATGGCAGATTTGCTGTCTACTAAAAGTGGAGTCTTGGTCTCTTTGATTCCATAATCAAGCAGTTGATATTGGAGCCATTGTATCTGTGAAGTACAGCTTGCAGCAGCAATGTATTCAGCTTCAGCTGTTGAAGTTGCCACAGATGTTTGTTTCTTTGATTGCCAGGACCCCAGACAGTTTCCTAAAAATTGACAACCACCAGATGTTGATTTTCTTGACATCTTACACCCTGCATAGTCACTATCTGAAAAAGCAGTTAACTTGGTATTGCTTGAAGCAGGATACCAAATTCCTAAAGTAGGAGTTCCTTTCAGATATCTGAAGATTCTTTTGACTGCAATTAGGTGTGATTCTCTTGGTGCAGATTGGTATCTAGCACAGACACAAGTTGAAAACATGATATCTGGTCTAGAAGCAGTTAAATACAAAAGAGAACCTATCATACATCTATACATGGTTTGATCAATGTGTTTCCCTTGATCATCTGGTTCAACTTGTGTGATTGGTGTCATGGGAGTGGAACATGTTTTACAGTCTTTAACATATTTTGTGATTGTAAAGAAAATTTGTTCAATAATTCTTTAACATATTTTGATTGATGTATAAATGTTCCATTTGACTGTTGCTTGATTTGCAGTCCCAAAAAGTACTGCAATTCTCCCATTGTACTCATTTCAAATTTTGATTGCATGAGTTTCTTAAATTCTTCACACAGTTTTGAATTTGTTGAACCAAAAATGATATCATCTACATAGATTTGAACAAGTAAGACATGATTTCCAACGTGTTTTATGAAAAGAGTTTTATCAATGGATCCCCTTGAGAAGTGGTTCTTAAGTAAAAAGTTTGAAAGTGTTTCATACCAGGCTCTTGGAGCCTGTTTTAGCACATAAAGAGCTTTGTCAAGTCTGTAAACCCAATCAGGATGAGAAGGATCCTCAAACCCTAGAGGTTGACAGACATACACTTCCTCTTTTATTTTTCGATACAAAAATGCACTTTTGACATCCATTTGATAAACTTTAATGTTGTTGGAAATTGCATAAGCTAAGAATAACCTGATAGCTTCAAGTCTTGCAACTGGTGCAAAGGTTTCATCATAATCAATTCCTTCCTCTTGGGAATAACCTTGTACCACTAGTCTTGCTTTGTTCTTGATGATCATACCAGCCTCATCTGATTTGTTTCTAAAGACCCATCTTGTTCCAATTGGTTGCTTGTTTTCAGGTAAGGGACAGATTTCCCAAACCTGTTGTTTCTTGAATTGAAGCAATTCTTCTTGCATTGCTTGCACCCAATTGTTGTCTTTGAGGGCTTCTTGATACTTCTTTGGTTCCAACTGAGAAATGAATGCTGAGAAGAGGCAAAAGTTGGAAAGCTGGTTTCTTGTGAGTACCCCTGATGCAATATCACCCATGATTTGATCCAATGGATGATCCTTGTGTTCAATCAGTTGTTGTAAACCTGTACTGGATGATGGCTCTACAGGTTCTTCAAATAAACCACTGAGATTAATAATATCTTGTTCAGCTGTTATTTGAACTTCAGGAGTTTTAGGTTCAGCTGAATCAGTAGTTTCAAAATGTTCATAAGTAGTTCCTGAAGTTGAAGCTATTGAAACTTCTGAAGGTTTGATAGTTGATCTTCTGACTGTGTTTGGAGTCCATGGTGCAGGACTATCATCTTCAAATCCTTGAAAACCATTTTGAGGAGGTTTGGATGATTCAACAGTCTTTTCAGGTCCGAAATGAAAATTGTCAAGATCAAATAATTCAGCAGGATTTGCTAGAATAAGAGTGTGTTTTGATTCATTGAACTTGACATTCAGTGTTTCTTCTACTATCTTGGTTCTAGAATTGAAAACTTTGTAAGCTTTTCTCAAAGGAGAATAACCAAGAAAATAACATGTATCAACTTTTGCAGCAAACTTAGAAATAGAGTCTTTGATGTTGAGGATATAACATTGACATCCAAAAGCCCTGAAGAAGGAGATAAGGGGCTTTATGCCATGAAGAATTTCATAGGCAGTCTTGGTATGTCTCTTGTTGATAAGAACTCTATTCTGAACATAACATGCAGTGTTGACTGCTTCAGCCCAAAAATACAAAGGTAGGCCTGAATCAGCTAACATTGTTCTGGCTGCTTCAATTAAGGTTCTGTTCTTCCTTTCTACCACACCATTTTGTTCAGGAGTTCTGGGAATGCTGAACTGTCTAACAATCCCTTTAGACAGACAGAATTCATCCAGAGTTTTATTCCTGAACTCTGTCCCATTGTCACTCCTGATGACTTTGACAGATAGAGAGTATTGCTTCTCTACTTGTAGAATAAAGAACTTGATGATTTCAGCTGTCTCATCCTTGGAATATAAGAAGAAGACCCATGTGAATCTTGAGTAGTCATCAATGATGACCAAGCAGTACATCTTCTTACCAAGGCTCATTATCTTGACTGGTCCAAATAAGTCCATATGGAGTAGTTGATGACATGCAGTTGTTTTTTATTCTTCAATAGACTTATAGGAGGACTTATGCTGTTTACCTTTATGACAGGAAACACAGTGTTCTTTGCACTGATATTCCTTCAAAGGTAGACCCCTGACCAAGCCCATTTTTGTGACTTTATTGATGGTTTTAAAGTTCACATGGCCAAGTCTCCTATGCCAGAGATCATTTTCTGAAGTTGATGCCTTTGAGAAGAAACAGGCAGTTTTGTTCAATACTTTGTCTTTTTCAATGTCCACTGTATAGACATTGCCACACCTTTTGGCAATCAGCAAAGTATGATCTTCAATAATCTTCTCTATCAACTTCTGGCCTTCTGGTGATATGATCTTGCATGTTGTCTTGGTGAAAAAGGAAGAATATCCTTTGTCACACATTTGTGAGACACTCAGCAAGTTGTACTCAAGGTTTTCAACCAGATTGACCTTGTCAAACTGCATTCTGCCTGAGGATACATTGCCATATCCTAGCACATATCCCTTGGCATTGTTCCCAAAGGACACAGATCCTTCTCTTTGGCTGATAAAATTGTTTATCAGGTATCTGCATCCAGTCATGTGCATTGAGCCTCCACTATCCACATACCATATGCTGTTCAACCCTCTGGAGACCCTCTGCACAAGATAGCAAATTAGTTAGATTTGGCAACCCAAGCCAGTTTGGCTTTGGGTTTGCTCTTGAGAACAGGTGCAGCTTGTTGTGGACCATTTTTAGAAATCCATGTCTTTTTGGCAATGGATTTGTCATTAAGAACAATGGTGGGTTCTTTTTGGTTTCCACCATCAACTTTGGTCATCAGAAGTTTAACCAGGTTTATCAAATCTTTAACTTCAGCAGTTTGTGAAACTGCTGATGAGTTAGGTAAAACTTCTGAAGTTGAACTTTGAGAGGATGACCTTTGTTGAGATAAAGGTCTCTTCTTAGAAAGGGTTTTGTTTGATTGTTGTTTGTTGGGAAAAAAGGTATTTTTAAAATCTTGTTTTATCTGTTTTCCCACAATCAGTTGTTGTCTTTGTTTATTTAACTGATTTACCTTTCTATATCTGCAAAGTTCAGTTATGTGGTTAAACAGACCACATATTTCACATGCTTTTGCCTTCTCTTTCTTTTTAGATAAATCAAGAGAGCTGGAAGGCAATTTACTGACAAAATCAGATTTTTGAAATAGGTCATCAGCGGTTTTCAGGGTCTCAACTCCTGATGTAGTTGAAACTGCTGATGGCTTATTGTCAGTAGTTTTAACTTCTGCAGTACTTCCCTTTTTGAGGAAGTTCTGATGGTAGGATGTGCATTCCTCCATATCAGAAGTTTGAATCAATTTCTTCCCATCATTATCAGTTTTGTGGGTGAAATCTGTTGGTGATTCAGTATGGGTATATCCAATGCCAAACTTAACATTGGCTGCAGTTTGTTTGTTAAGCAACATTTGATACCCTTTACAAGACTCAACCCATTTTTCACAATCAACCTTGGTGTCAGCAAGCTCTTGTCTGACATTTCCTAGGCTGTCTATCATTTTTTTAATTTGTGCTTCTGTTTCAATGGCTTTATCATTCAGTTTGGAAATTTCTTTGTTTTTCAAAACAATTTTTCTTTCCAAATCACACTTCATTTGTGTGTATTTTCTTTCCATGTCAATGGATTTGCCTTGTAAATGCACATTAGTTTCTCTAATTAAAGCAAAAGATTCTTTGCAAGATTTAGAGCAAAGCTTTAACAGAGATTGTTGTGATACCTGTGTAAGAGCAGAATTTGAAGAGTATCCTTCAAAAGCCATTAAGGCAAAGTTCTTTCTGCCATTGTCAGGTTCTCCCCAGTTGACATCATAGACCTTATTGTCTGCATCCTGACTGCATTCTGATGTGTCATAAGGAAGACTGCTCCAGTCAACATACCCTGAGGTAAATAAGCTTTGTTGCTGAGGGGGTTGTTGAGTTTGTGCAGGTTGTTGAGCAGTTGGAAAAGGAGGCATGAGCTGCTGTTGTTGTTGAGCAGGCATCTGAACATATTGTACTTGTGGCACATATTGAACATGTGGAGCTTGTGCCTGTACAAAATGAGCACTCCCTTGAGTTCCATTATTCCTATTATATGAGGGGTTAAATTGATTTCCAGACATTGGTTGGTTGTAGCTAGAGCTTCTACATTCTCTAGCAAAGTGTCCCAACTTTTGACACTTATGACATCTAAGTTTAGATTTGTCAAAACCAACTTTTGTTGAGTTGTTTAGTCCTGGAAATTTCCTTCCTGACCTTTTTATAAAATTTGTTAGTTTTTAAGCTTAACAAGGCCAGTTGGTGCAATATTTCCATTTCTTCTAAGTCATCACTGCTGAAATATTTTAAATCATCCATGATGAAACACATGTTGTCAGCAGTTTGACTCAGTTCTTCATTGTCATAAGCTGGGAAAGATCCATCTGATGAGATCCCAGCTGTTATGTCAATGTGGTCAAAAGAACCAAAATTATTAGAAAAGGATGGTGAGTCTTGTCCTAATAAGGCTGTGCTACCAGGAGTATAGTCATCAGCAGTTTTACTAGATTCTTGTAACTTCTTCTTTTGATTAATTTCTCTTTCAAAAGTTAACAATTTACCATGTAACCTAGTTAGGTTTAAGGTGTTAAAATCTGAACTTGTTCTGAGGACTATAGAGTAAGTTTCCCATTTAAATGGTAGAGATCTTAAAAATCTATGTAACATAGATTCATTTGAATAGATCTGATTATTAATTTTTAACTTAGAAATAAGTGAAGAAAATCTTTCAAACTGTTGAGTTAAAGTTTCTCCTTCTATGTAAGTAAAAGTTTCATATTGTTGAGCCAATATTTCTCTGATGTTGGCTATCACCTCAGCAGTTCCTGCAAACTGCTCTTTTAGGCAATCCCACAGCTCTTTGGCACTTTCACAATGTAAAAGGCCAGCATATATTTCGTTTGGGAGAGCCATAGCCAACATGGAGAAAGCTTTTGCATCAAGCTCAAATGTTTGGAAATCTTCCTCCGTGTATTCTTTTGGATCTTTTGGTCTTTCAGTCTTTCCCTCTGGATCACTTACAACTGGTTTGTGAGGTCCAAAAACTACAGACCTCCAACATCCAGTGTTTGTTTGGGAAATAGTATGTGCCAACCTTTTAGACCATATGTTATATTCATTTCTGACTAACATAGGAGGTTTGTTGGCAGATCCAGTATTGTAGGGGTCCATTTTTAAGAAGTTTGGATTTGTCAATACTTCTTTAAAGTGATGGATTAAAAAGTGAGCCTTTTATCCTTTATTGAATATCAATATTGAGCCTGTGTCTGAATCTCAATTTGTTAGATTGATTTTGATCAGATTAACCAGTGCTCTGATACCAATTGTTGGATCAGTGGCTTAGTTTTATGAACACTTATGTATCAGATTGATATATGAGTTATTAAGCAGCAGAAAGACAAGTGTTCAAAGGTCTAAAAGATCACTTTGATGAGGAGTTATTACTCCCCCTTGACTGAACAATAAATGAGAAACAATAAATACAGTTAAGTGTAAAGCAGTAAGAACAATTTATGTTTCTCAAATGTGAAATGGAATTATAAGTTTAAAGCCGAAGGATTTCAATTTATATCAAAGGAATTACACAAAATCACACATTGAAATAGATGAACAAACTCATCTATTTATAGACCAAAGGACTAAACCTTTGTATGAAGTAACCTAAGATATTTCGGCTAAAAGATAAGGTTACAAAAGTCTTTACATCGAAACTTGTAATCAAGACTTTAACAAAACAATATAATAATAAAACTAAAACTGCTGATCTTCAGTCGGTTAGAAGCTTCTGAATACAAAGTGCTGATGAGTGACAAACTGCTGATGAGCAGTTTGTCTTCAGCAGTTCTTCAGTGAAATGTCTGGTTAGACTTCAGAACTTCTGATGAGTTTACTCTTCAGTACTTTGGTGTTTGTTCTTCAGTACTTCTTCATTTGTTCTTCAGCAGTTCTATACTTAGGCAGATATGAATTTGACTAAGGTTATCAAAAGGTGGTTTCGTCAATCCTCTTTGTCCCAACAAGAAGATGAAGATGAAGGGGATGAACATGATGAGAGAGAGGAAGATGTGGTTGTTTTTGTTTGTTTGTGGTTTTTTTTTAATTTTTTTTCTGCCTATGTATATTTTTATTTAATAATGTTTTAAAATATTTTTGTTTTATTAATAACAATAATGTATTTTTTATGTAAAATATTTATGTTTTATTATATTTATTAAATTTGGTAAAAAAAATGTCCCGCTCACCTCTACCCACAACGGGATCAAGCTACCAGCTCGCGGATGCAAGTCAGTGCCACGTCGATGCCTACATGGCACAATATTATTCGATAAATCCTCCGTTCACCTCTACCTACAACGGATAGTCTAATCAACCGTACCAAGAAGTGGCAAACAAGATTTGTTGAATACTTTTTTTTGTCTTTAACTTTGTGAGAAATCGTTATCAAGCCTTTTGAGGACAATGTGTAAAACCACTCATTCGCTATCATGCATGTTCTCTGGTAAGGACATCTGCCACTAAGTTGTGGTTCAAATTGTAAATTAATGACATCATCATGATTTTTATTGTAGTACATTGTGGACCATCTTATGGCCACGTAGACGCTTACATGGCACAATATTATTCGATAAATCCTCCGTTCACCTCTACCCACAACGGATAGTCTAATCAACCGTACCAAGAAGTGGCAAACAAGATTTGTTGAATACTTTTTTTTGTCTTTAACTTTGTGAGAAATCGTTATCAAGCCTTTTGAGGACAATGTGTAAAACCACTCATTCGCTATCATGCATGTTCTCTGGTAAGGACATCTGCCACTAAGTTGTGGTTCAAATTGTAAATTAATGACATCATCATGATTTTTATTGTCGTACATTGTGGACCATCTTATGGACAAATAATATATTAATAATTGAAGTTAACTATTTATTTACAAATTTGTTTGTCATGTTCTTCAACTTATCTTTCATTTCCTGTCACTAGAAATGGAAAAGATTTAATATACATAGCATTTTGAAGAGGGGTATTGTTTTGGTCAAAAATTATTAAGTAGAAATAATTTTGTTTTCCAAATTAGAAAATGTGAGGTATTGTGCTATAAATGGTAAACAAGTTTATAATTAAGTTTTATTCTTATAATGATGTATCAGGATGCTAAATAAGTAAATATATGACAACTATGCTCGGGATGGCAAAGGTAAAGTTCGGGATGGACAGTTATATCTTGAGGATGTAACTGTTGGTAGAGTTTTGAAATGAACAAGGAAAGTTGTAAAACACAAAGAACAACACTTGATGTACGAGGAAAGTCCTTGATCAATTGTAGATCGCCGATAAAACCTCGGGAGGAGACTAGGCCCCTGCGTTGTTTGTTAATCTTAAAATGGTAAAAAGATTACAACTTTGGATGGATGATTTGACGAGTGTACTAAAATTACAATGATTTGTGTGAGTGTTCTCTGAGTAGCAGAGTGTGTGTGTAATTCGAGTAATTCTAATGTGTCCTATACTTGTCAATCATCCCCATTTATATAGTACATTAGAGTAAATAAAGAATCCCGTGTGATCCGCTGGTCTTCAATGTTGGTTAAGGTTGTTTCAGGTGAACGTTGAGAAGGCTTTAACTGAATATAGTCGTTAAATGGTTGTTTCCCCTTTCTTCGCCTATATTTAATGCAAGACGGTTACAGGTTTGGCCTCTTCCTTGAGCTTGGACTTGGCTTGCAAGTATTTCATCTTTATTCTTGATATCTTTGACGGTTCGTTGACAAATAGACGTTGGATAACAGTTACGAGTTCGTGTTGTACCAGCAATTATATCATGTAAATTTATGTCGTTTGTCCATCCTCAGGATGTTCACATGTTGAAGTATAGTTAAATCCTGAAGTCGGTTAAGCCCTTCAGCATCCTGAGGATGCTTCAGGATGCTACATTAAGAATATAAGGTAAAATCATCCTGAGGATTTTCACCACCAACAATTGTCCCAAAAAATATGTTACCGTTAATATCTCAACGATAAAAATATTTTTCTTAATCGAAGAGTTTATCCGATAAGATCAACTTGTTTTTATTCAAGATCTTTAATGGCTATCTTTTAGGCTAAATCCCTGTGATGACCGTTACGTCTCATCATATCATGTCGCCTATATCTAGGCTTTTCTTCCTTCTTTATAATCAAACGAGATCATTAAATCATTGAAGATAACTCTTCTGTTATCAGAGAGATATCTGTCAATGATCAATACAACCTGAAAGTGGATACCATGGATCCGAGAGATTTAAGCTAATCAAACTCATATCTCAAGCCGGTGCAAATTATGTTGGAGCACCTTTGATCATCTTCTTCTAATTTCTTTCACTTGATCTTCACACTTGCTTTTGGTGCTCTGATCTTCTTCCTATTATCTTTGTTTATTATATTTGCAACACACACCTTCAACTCATTCCTGGTAAACCAGGGAAAAATGGCTATAGTAAAACACTTCAAGATTATGGTATTGTTTTGTGGATCAGACGAGGACTTGCCTGTGTTGCAACATGAGTTTGACCAAGATGACACGCGAAGCTTTAGACTCCAAGCAGATCCCTTGATTGCCAACTCACCTCCCGTAGAACATAGGCCTCTACAAAGTTTGACTAATTCGTTTATTTAATGAAATTTAACGCGCATACCGCATTCGAAGATCAAGTTCCTCACATACTTGAAATCGATTGGAAGGTAAACAATAACCAACAAAAATTGTACAACAAAAGAAGAAAGTGTTAAAATCTTTGACTATACGTGGTTGATGGTGTCAAGTTTAAGTCGTTGATTCATTTGGAAATTGAAAACGCCTATATAGACTTTTGATTAGGGTTATTACTTTGTTTTTTAAAGTTTTTTTAACTTTTTAAATTATTATATTACAAAAATAAAAAACCAATTCAAAACATCAAAAACCACTCCAAAATAAAATTTTGATTCGAAGTGCCTCACTTAGGCCAAAGCGAGGCGCTTCGCTTTTAAAAATTAGCTTTTTCTGCCCCATCGTACTGACCTCCTCGAAATGGGGGCAAAGCGCCTCGCTTTGGCCTAAGCGATGCGCTTTTTTGGGGGGGGGGGGTGGGTTGAAATAGAAGGAAGGGGGTTGAAATAGACGGAGCCTTGTAGAACGGTTTTTGGTTCATGTTGTGGTTTAGTTGGGGCCACCAATCCATGAACGCAAACAATTTAGCAAACCTAAGTTATCGTCGGCATTTCGTAGTTAGTCTTACATCATTTGACGCTGAAATACACATGCTATACTATAAAATTTGGATTAGATGTGCATCAGCTGTGAGTAACTTCGCGGTAGAAAGAGGTGAATTTGAAAGTATTGAAGGTTCCCGTGATTGAACAACATTTACGACGTTAATTATGTAATTATAGCTTTCAGAAACTAATGTATACATGTATTTTCTAAGCATTTGGTCAATTAGTTTATCATATTTCAAGATTTAGGGTCAATTCTGATTCTCCTTTATTTCATTGTTGTAAACCATGGTGATAAGCAAAATCCATGGTTTACAACAATGATAAATAGTGAGGATACTAGAAATCGATAAGCAGTGATGAACAAAATATCATCAAATAATCAAAGCAGATAATCAAGGACATTGTGAAATTCCAAAGGTATATAGAAAACAAAAGGGTTTAGTAAAACTCCGAATTAGTAAGAAAATATTATTATGCTTGATACTTAAAATCTTTTGCTCAAAAATACAGATGAACCATTTAGGTGTGGGCAATTAATTGTAATGGCGGGCCCAAAAATTATTTTATGGGTGCGAAATTTTTGAATCAGGTCGTGTCATTTTTTTTGTATGGGTTCGAATCAGGTTGTGTCGGTTTTTTTCCGGAGCCGGGGGGAAATATTTAAAGGTCATTTGTCTGTTTCTATATAATAATGGTATAAATTCTTACCATGATTCTCATCCAAGTTAATAACATATATTAATATAACATCATCACATATTCGCTCACAATTTAATTATTGAGCATAGATTCACATAATCATAGTTATGACTAACCCCAATCATAATTTATAAGCATTTAAATATTTGATGTTCTAAGCTCCTAATCCACATTAACTACTCTTTTTTTTTTGAACGACCAGTTGGAATCACTGACGGACCATTGGAGTATCATTGTACCACCAGTTTACCACGCGATCATATTTCACCACCAAATCACCAATTCAGGAGGAAACTCATTATTATGAGAAAACCCCCTTGTGAGATTAGAACTCAGGACCTTATAGTCTCTAATCTTATCCCACCACCAAGATGCCGTTGGGCTATAATGCCTTTTGCACATTAACTACTCAATTAAAAAGACTTTTAGGTAAAGTAACAAGGAAACAATATCATGTTAGAATAAGGCCGTTCAAATTGCTCGCCGCTCGTGGATCGATCGCGCTCGTTGGGAAAATGCTCCAAAGATGCTCGCTCGATCCTCTGCTCGGATGTAAATGAGCCGATTGGCTCGGTTCGGTTTGTAAACGACCAAGCATGAGCAAAGGTCTGCTCGGCTTGGTTCGGCTCGATTAAATACAATTATACATACAAACCCAAATCACAGTAAAATTTATAGCTTTATATATAACATTTGGCCCAAGATAAATAAGTAAAATATAACTAGCTCGCTAAATCCAATAAAAATTTAACACTAAGTTTAATATCACCATACGTCACAATGCGACACTTGTTCTCTGCAGTATGCTCATCCCCTCACTACCTCAACATAAGCCTCATCTTCGGACCCCCGAACCTCAATATTAGGGTCAACAACGGACAATTTGACCGTGGGTATCACCCCGACAACGAAAACATTGAAGGAAACATCGTAATTGTATGGTTGTCCGAGTTACTCTCTACTCGTTGCTCGCTCGGAAAAACTCACGCCCGAAGAATGCTGGATCGGTTTTCAGCTCGATTGTAAATGAGCCGCTCAGCTCGGTTGGGTTTGGCTCAGCTCTCGAACAACCCTATGTTAGAGTATGTGTTGTGGTTCGCGAGCGAGCAACGAGAGCGAGCAGACGAGCCACGTGACTCGCTAACACGACAACGGGGTGACGCGATGGAAGCTGCGAGCGAACTGGCGTGAGTGTCCTCGTGGGGGTTTGCGTGGGAGGGAGAGGAGGCAACGAATCTTTTGAAAGCTGCTAGTGTGGGAGGTCAAGGTGGTCACAACAGTGTCATGTGAGCAAGCAACTTCCATTATCCAGTATCACGTCAGCGTCTAGTTATCGCGATATGAGAGGATAGAGTTTGTGCTCATGGCGAGTCCACAACACAGTCTTACATAATAAATATTTGATGCAATAATATTTAAAACAATATTTTCATTAGAATATAAAATAACACATGATAGAAATATGATTTTCGTTACGAATATAAAACTATCTACCTATAATTGGTTCATTTCGAGTTTTCATGTTTTGATAATGTTGCAAAACTGATATTCCATACACAAATCACAAACAAGTAATCAACATTCAACAATCAAACAATACCCAAAATTCAAGTTTCACTTGTATCTTAAGTAACTATATATAATTACACATAATAATTTTTTTAAAATTTTAGAATTAGGTAATTAATAATAAGACATTTTTTTTAAATGTAAACTAAATTAACTTACAATTGCAGAATTAATTTCTAAAAGTGTTTATGGTATTAACTTTGATTGCCTATCATTGATACAATAGGGACCCTATATATAGGGAAATACAATCTACACAATAGGAACCGATATGCACAATATTTAAATTAATTCAAAATATATCAAAGAGATTGTTATGATAATACGTCCCCGCAGTTTGAACGGGGGAGACAAATGGTCAAACCAGACCTGAAAGACTGAAATAGTTCTATGGAGAACCCCTTTGTGAAGATTTTTGCATACTGTAAAGAAGACGGAACATGAAGCACGCGAATATGTCAAACCCGAACCTTTTCTCGAACAAAATAAATGTCTATGTTGATGTGCTCCATCCGTCGATACTGAATAGGATTGTCTGATAGATACACAGCTGAAACGCTCTCATAGTAGACTACTGACGCCCGTTGGAACGGGATGTGAAGTTCTAGCAATAAATTGTGAAGCCAAGTAACCTATGCAACAACATTAGCTACACCGTTGTATTCTACTTCTGCACTGGATCCGGAAACTATGGGTTGTCGTTTACAAGACTGTTGGGTCTGCTGACCTGGAGAAGAACAGATGATTAGAAAGCCAAAATATTCTATCTTTTGATCCTTTGAATAAAAACAGTTTATACAAGAAACTTTCTCCTTTAGACTGTTGACCCTAACAACTGCTACACCAAACAACTGATGAAGACAACTGCTGCTGCTGAAAGGTCTGCTGAACAAACAACTGATAGACAAAGATCTGATGAAGAAACAACTGTTGATCAAGTACTGAAGAACAAAGGTCTGTTGAACCAACAGCACTTTGGATTTAACATATGATAAAGACCATCAGAGTTTTCCTTTACAGTAGTTTGTATTAACAGTGTTTTCAATGTAACAATAGTTATAGTTAGCAGATGTTTTATGTTGTTAGTCAGTTAGAGGTCGCTGTCTTAGGTGACGTCAGCAGTGATCATCAGAGGTTTAGTTTAGTCTATAAATAGAACAGTGATTGTACTGTTCTATTTATCACTCTCGTCATTCTCTTAAGACAAACATTCTCTGAGTGATCAGGCTGAGGGGGAGTTATTGTACAATTGTAATCTTTCAATCTAATGAAAGCTTTCGATTAAAAACAATTATTCTCTTGTTTTGATTTATAGTTTATCATTCCGCTGCACTTTCCATTTATATCTCACTTCACTTATTTCATTATTTTTTTAAACAATCAAAACAATCAAACTCAGATCCTAACAATTGTTATCAGAGCTTGGTCAATTAAATTCGATCTAATCAATCAATTTAATATAAACAGATCAGCTCACAATTATTGATATCGTTTGTTTGTCGGATTGAAAACAGAGTAATAGTTTATTTTCGTTTCAACCGTTAGTAAACAGATTTTGTTTTCAAAAAATCAGAGAATGACTTCACTTAATCAAGATCCACATAACACTGGCACTAGCAACAAGCCTCCGATGCTTGTCAGATCAGAGTACAATATCTGGCAACGTCGGGTGGCTCATGTGTTAGCACAACAGAACACAGGGTGCTGGAAATCGGTAGTATTTGGACCACATGTTCCAATCGTACCGAGTGCCGAGGATCCAAAGATCCAAGTACCAAAGAGTGTTGAGAATTACTCTGAGCAAGATTTTCAAGGCTTTTAGCATAGTAGCCATGGCGCTACCGAATGATATCTATGCCGGACTATTGCATTGCAATAGTGCAAAAGAGTTATGGGATGCTCTGAAAGTGCAGTTCGGTGGGACTGAAGATGTGATTGAAAACAACCGTGAAATACTTAACCAACAATATGAAACGTTTAGTCACATAAAGGGAGAGTCGTTAACACAACAGTTTGAAAGATTTAATTGTCTGATTAGTGAACTAAAACTGGTTGGTCTAACTTATCCTAATTCAACCTTGAATCATAGGTTCCTTAGATCACTTCAGGACAAATGGGACACTATAGCAATTGTCATGAGAAACTCTATCGGATTTAAGGACCTGACTCTGACCCAGCTTCATGGTAAGCTCTTGACTTATGAGAGAGAGCTTAACCAGAAAAAGAAGCTCCAGGACTCTGGAAAAGTGTCTGATGACTATGTATTTGGGAATACAACACTTTTGGGCCAAGAGGAGGCATCTGGAAGCAGTAAGGATCAGGGTTATGATCATTACATTGATATAACCACTGGTTTTAACACTGATTCTTACTCATCACCCAGCTATGCTTTTACAGCTAGTGGTGATATCCAGTCATCTGATAATTCATCTTTTGTGTACAATGACCTTCAATACATTGACCCTTTGGACTTAGAAGAAATGGACATCTTACATCAGGTGGCCCTGCTCAGTATTAGAACCAATAACTTCTATAAGAAAACTGGCAGAAGGTACCCAGGTTTACATGGTGGGTCAAAAGTGGGGTTGGATAAATCAAAGATTAAGTGTTACAAGTGTCATAGAATGGGTCACTTTGGTAGGGAATGTAGGAGTCAAAATGGTACCCCTATGATCACCTATCCAAACCAAAGGCCTCAGACCAACACTTATCAGTTTTCCCAAAACACCCCTGCACCAAATGTGCAAAACACTGCTCACTTTGCACAGACCCAAACCACTGTTCCTGTGCACTATGTCTAAACCACTGTTCCTCAGTATCATTATGTCCAAACACCCGTTACTCAGGCACAAGTGCCAATGACTGTTGCTTCATCCTCTGCTCCTGCAGAGACCAGTCAGCAAAGTCAACAGAGTTTCTTCACTCAAGGCTTTGTTGATTGGAGTAGTCTACCAGATGAGATAACAGATGATAACATTGCTTTAGTTGCCAATTCTGAAAATAATTTTTGCTTTATGGCACTAGAAACAATTGTTGAAGAGACTGATTCTGAGGGAGTGGTGTCTATGTCTGAAAATGTGACTAATGCTGTTGTTGATGAAGTTGTTTCAGCTGAAGAATCTAAAGTGGAAGTTGTGAATCTCTCAGACCCATGGGGAACTGATGATTGTGATTGCCAGTGTAACTGTGCCTTAATGGCTGCTGCTAAGGTATCTCCTCAAATCTTAAATGACTTGTGCTCAAACAAATGTATTGTGGCATTTGCTAAGATAAAAGAGTTGAATGAAAACTTTAGAAAGAAAATTTTGGAAGACGAAATTCAGTTTGAAAAACTCACTAAAGAGTTAAAATAAAAAATAACTGAAAAAGAATCTGAAATCAGCAGTTTAAAACATGAAGCAAGCATAACCAAAGACCAGCTTTAGACTATGATAACCAAATATCATAGTTGTAAAAAGGAGCTTGAGTTCACCCAAGTTGAATGTCAGAAATGGGTGGAATCATCAAAAGGTTTTGAGATGATTGTCAACCAACAATCTAAAAGTCATGTGAAATTTGGCTTTGGTTTTCAAGAAACCACTGCTCAGAGTTCACAAACCACTGACAAAAAGGAACCACAGTTGGTTGAAATCATCCCAACCAACTCAAAAGGTCAAGAAATCAAGGTTATTGAACCCAATGGAAAGAAAATCATTCTTGAAAAGTTGGAAGGTACACCCTCATTTGATGAAATTGAAAAATATCAATTCAAACCAACCTGGTCAGATGAGTCTGATGTCCTTGAAAATTTTCAACCAATGACCTTCAAAACCCCTGATGGTAAAAAGGCACCACAGGCCAAAGTTATCCCTTTGAGAGATCTTCCAACAGATGATCAAACATCTGTTGAAAAGAAGAAAGGAAAAGGGAAAGTCAAAGATAACTTGTTTTGTGATTTTTGTGAAAAGAAGAATCATGTCACCAAAAACTGTTTTCTTCTAAAAGCATATGATATCAACAAAGTAATAAGTTTAAGTGATTCTAAAACCAATGAATGTTTAATTTGTAAGAAAAAGAATCACAAAACAAAAGAGTGCCTGTATCTCAAAAATTTTGATGAAAAGATAAAATAGTACAAGGCTAAAACTCTTGAAAGTCAAGTGGTGAGTACTCCAAAAGGAAAACCCAAACAGACTTTTGAACCAGTCCAAACAGTTGTTACCAAAGGTCTGAACAAAAACTCTGCTCCCAGAGATGTTCAGGTAACAGATGTTCCACCAGCTAACAGACTTCCAAGAGGACATGGACAAACAACTTGTCATCGTCTTCCACATGTTTATGAAGAGCCCAAAAGGCCTTCAAAACCTAAAGTGAACAGACATCCTCATGGTTTTCAGCATTTGATAGGAAGTGATCAAACATCTGTTGGACCAAGTGTTGACATACAAGCACTGGCAAATGGTCAACTACAGCTGCTGAACCTAGTTCAAAAGCTAGTTCAAACCACTGATCATTCTCCTCAACTTAAGGCTGAGACATCTGAGAACCCATCCAAAGCCAATTTGGCTTTGGACACTCACCAAAACTAAACTCTTTACTGATGTGCAGGGAGCTTCTGCTTGCTTAGATAGTTTATGGTATGTAGATAGTGGAGGCTCCAGGCACATCACAGGATGTAGAGCCCTTCTTCTGGACTTTCTTGCACATGGAGGGGGTGATATATCCTTTGGTAATGATTCTAAAGGTAAAGTGTTGGGTTCTGGAACAGTTCAAGTAGGGAGACTTAAGTTTGAAAATGTTAATCTGATAGACAATCTAAAATTTAATCTACTTAGTGTATCACAAATGAGTGACAAGGGATATGGGTCATTCTTCACTAAGAAAACATGTAAGATTGTTGGACCAGAAGTGGTTGAAAAGATTAATACCATCATTGCTGAGAGTAAAGCACAACTTGTTGCTCATAGAAGTGGCAATGTGTATGTAGTTGATATGTTGAAGGATAATCCTATGGAAAATGTCTGTCTGTTCTCTGCTGCCTCTACCAAAGAGACAGAATTGTGGCATAGGAGACTTGGTCACACCAACCTTCAAACTATCAACTCTCTCTCCAAACAAAACCTTGTCAGAGGTTTGCCATCAAAAGAATTCAAATGTGATGAGCATTGTGTTTCCTGCCTAAAAGGAAAACAACATAAAAGCTCTTACAAATCAATTGATGAGTCCAAAACTAGTCAGTGTTTACAAATGTTACACATGGACTTGTTTGGCCCAGTTAAAATCATGAGTCTAAGAAGAAAGAGATTCTGTCTTGTCATAGTTGATGATTTTTCTAGGTTTACATGGACTTACTTTTTACATTCTAAGGATGAGACTGCAGGTATTTTGAAGGACTTTGTCACCAAAGTTGAAAAACAATATGACTTGCCAGTAAAAGTCTTTAGAAGTGACAATGGAACAGAGTTTAAAAATAAGGAGTTGGATGACTTCTGTGTGTCAAAAGGGATTGTAAGGCAGTATAGTATCCCAAGAACACCATAGCAAAATGGGGTGGTTGAGAGAAAGAACAGAACTCTCATTGAAGCTGCAAGAACAATACTAGCAGATTCTGGTTTGCCACTGTCCTTCTGGGCAGAAGCTGTAAACACTGCTTGCTATGTTCAAAACAGAGTTTTAATCAACCCAAGACATCAAAAGATGGCTTATGAAATTTTGTTCAAAATCAAACCATTAATCTCATTTTTCAAAGTCTTTGGCTGTCCATGTTTCATTTTAAATCTTAAAGATTTCATTTCAAAATTTGCAGCCAAAGTAGATTGTGGATATTTTCTGGGATATTCTTCTACTGCCAAGGCCTATAAAGTGTTTAACACAAGAACCAAGACAATAGAAGAAACTCTGAATGTGAAATTCAATGAACTTTCATCTTTAAAAATCCCAGCAAACCCTGCTGAGTTATTTGATTTGGATAAATTCAAATTTGAAGATATTACTGTCAAAACTAATAGTGCAGGTATTTCACAATCTCCACAACAAGACTACAGAATAGATGTTGTGATTCCAGATCACTATAAAGTCTATCCTGCATCAAAGGAAGCAGTAGTTCAAAACAACTGTCAAAACTCTGTCACAGCTGAGTCAGCCACTGTTGGCCAGTCCTATCCTTAAACCATTGATTCACCTTTTGCATCCACTGCTCAATCATCTGTTGACAAAAGTCAAGCATATGTTGACAAGAGTCAGTCCAATCTTACACCACTTGGACCCATTCCTCCACCACCATTCCAAACATCTGTTGACACTACAAAAGTGCAAACAGATGTTATGTCAACAGAGTCACCAAACCTCTGTCCTTCACCTCAAAATGCCATCATACCATATCAGGGAGATTTAATCTACCTAAGAGCTCATCCACCAGATCAAATCATTGGCAACATCAGAGAAGGTGTGCTCACAAGAAGCCAATCCTCAAACATCTGTCTTTTTGCAGGCTTTCTATCTCTCACACAACCAGTCAAGTACCAAGAGGCACTGAAAGACAACAGTTGGGTGGAAGCCATGCAAGAAGAGCTCCTTCAGTTCGAAAGACAACAAGTATGGGAACTTGTACCACTACCTAAGGATGTTTTTCCAATTGGCACAAAGTGGGTCTTCAAAAACAAAACTGATGAAAGGGGTATAGTTGTCAAGAATAAAGCCAGGCTAGTGGTTCAAGGCTTCATACAAGAAGAAGGGATAGACTATGATGAAACCTTTGCCCCTGTAGCAAGGTTAGAAGCTATCAGACTGTTCCTAGCCTTTGCTGTCAACCACAACATCAAGGTGTATTAGATGGACATCAAATGTGCATTCCTATATGGCAAAATTCAGGAGGAGGTCTATGTATGTCAACCACCTGGTTTTGAAGACACATTCCATCCTGAGCATGTCTACAAGCTAAATAAAGCTTTGTATGGACTTAAGCAAGCACCAAGAGCCTGGTATGAAACTCTTTCTACCTTTCTCTTCACCAGAGGTAAAATTGATAAAACCTTATTTTTAAAATGGAGAGGGAAAGATTTAATGATTGTTAAAATATATGTGGATGATATCATTTTTGGATCCACATGTAACAAAATGTGTGAGGAGTTTAGGGAACACATGAAAGCAGAGTTTGAAATGAGTGCTATGAGTGAACTTCAGTGCTTCCTCGGTCTCCAAGTGAAGCAACTGCAAAATGGCACATTCATTCATCAAAATAAATATGTGAAAAACTTGTTATCCAAATTTGAGATGAATGATTGTAAACCATGTAGTACACCCATGAGCATAGTCAAGCCACTCACTGATGATGACAAGGATGAACTGGTTGATCAGACACACTACAGATGCATGATTGGGTCATTATTGTACTTAATAGCATCCAGGCCAGACATTATGTTTGCCACCTGTGTTTATGCAAGATCCCAGGCTTCACCCAGAAAGTCAAACCTTATTGCTATGAAAAGGATATTCAGATACCTAAAAGGTGCTCCCACACTTGGTATCTGGTATCCTGCTAATGGAAACATTGAGCTTTCAGGTTATTCAGACAGTAAGTTTGCTGGCTGCCACACCACAAGGAAGTCCACATCTGGAGGGTGCCAGTTTCTAGGGAATGCCTTAGTTTCCTGGCAAAGCAAAATGCAAGCAGCTGTTTCAACTTCAACAGCTAAGGCTGAATACATTGCTACTGCAAGCTGTACAGCCCAACTCATGTGGCTTCAAAATCAACTGCTGGATTTTGGGATAACTGCACTAAGGACTCCACTCATGTTGGATAGTCAAGCTGCTGAAAATATCATCAAGAATCCAGTCTCTCATTCAACCACAAAGCACATAGACATCAGACATCATTTTATACACATCTACCTTCACAAATCTGATCTCTCGAATTGAAATGTTAAACATGGATTAAAACAACAAAAATGTTTTCAATAAAAACATTAAAATGTTTTCAGAAAATCAATTTTCTCCTTAAAAATAGCTCTTTTGGTTGAAAAATCTGTTTTAAACCTCTGATCAGATAAAACAACCACTGTTTTATTCTATCCACTGTTGGTTGAAAAATCTGTTTCAAACATCTGATCAGATAAAACAACTGTTACTTCATCAGTCTTTTGGTTAAACAACAGAGGTTGGCAACAGACTTTTACCAAAACAGCTGTATGCCACCAGATGTTTAAACCATCGGATGTTTGCCACGTCTGCTCTTAAAAGCAGAGTTTTGCCACATCAGCGGTTTCACCAGAGGCTATAAAACCCTGTTTTCCCCCAACAGCAGTTTTACTGTCTCATCGTATTCAAAATACTAAAACCACCTTCTTCTTCCTCAAACCCCTAATCAAATTTCAGTCACTCTCACACTCGAAATCCATTACAATGGATCTTCAAACAAAAGCCACACACAATTACCTACCATATCTGGTTAAAACAGAAGACAACGTACCATTCCATTCCACCATTGACATCAATATAAACTCAAAATACAAAACAATTCTAACTGCTGATGATCATGGCACTTCATCCAGTGCTGTGAAACCCACACCAGCCACTTCCAAAAGAAAACGTCCAACTACAAAAACCACCTCCACACCCAAAAAGGGACTTCTGGAAGATGAGATACCAGAAGCAAACCCTGTTGCAACACAAAAGCAACCTGAAACCACTGTTGTTACTTCCTCACAACAGTTAGAAATATCTCAACCCGAACAAACTCCTCATGTATCTTCACAAAAGGATCATGTTGTAAGCCAAAGGGAACCACATACTGAAGCATATGAGTCACTTGATCATATGTTTACAAGTCCATCTCCCAGGGCTAATTCTCTTCTTACTCCTCCACCTTCACCACAACATGTCCCACAAACCATGCAACCTCTGTTTGAGGCAATTGATAAAACTCAAGAAAATCCCAGTTCCTCTCCTTCACCTGTCACAGAGAGTATACCTCCACAAGTGACTGGGCCTGAGAAAAATCAATATGTCAACCCACAAACAGAAGAGGAGGGTACAATCCCAGAGTTCAATGTAACTCTTGGTGAGTTTTCAAGTGAAGCAGCCACTACTGGTGTAGAGACCATTGTCTCACAACAGGACAGTGGTTACATAGCTAAGACTTCCTTGAAGGCAACAACTGAGGAGGCCACAATTGTGTCCCCAAAATCAGTTGGAAGTCCCCAGAACCAAGACCAAGGGGCATCTGGTTCTCATTCCCTGGACTCACCTCCTAGGACTAAACCAGGTAAAACTACCACTGGTGGGAATTCAGATGATCCTATTAACATAGGTGATGGATTAAAATACCAAGAATTGACGGATAGAGTTCAAACCATTGAAACCTCTGTTGCTGACATCAAAACAGATGTCATGTCAATATAGGAAACTCTGGCAAACTTTACCAAAAGTCAACCATCCACTGCTGATATTGCTAGTGAGCTATGGAAATCTGTTTCCCCCATCATCATAGCTCACAGAAAACTAGCAGATCAGACTCAAGAGACTTACATGAACTTGATCAGAAATATGGTGGATGCTAGGTTCAATGATACCAAGGCAGATATCAAGGTGATCAAAGACCACTTGCTGAAGACTACTGGCTCTGCCCCTACCACAATCCTCGGAGATGAAGATGATGATGAATTCACAACTGATGATGCCAAAAAGGGGGAGAGTGGCAAAGATAGGTTGCCAAAACTAAATCCTTTTGGTGCTCCACCCTCTCAAAAGGGTAAACCAACTGCTGACAAACCAAAGGCTACCCAAACAGCACCTCAAAAACAACAACAACCAAGTGCTCAAACCTCTGCTGCTACTGAAACTGCCAAAACCAGCAAAGCAAAGGAAGTTGATACCTCTGCAAATGAAGAAGCTGATAAGGCTGTTGAAGACAAGCTTAAAAGGGCTGACACTCTGGAAGTTAAAGCAGAGAGGTTAATTCAGCTAAAGAAGGAACAACAGCAAGAAGTTGAAGATGTGAGTTCCTCAAAAAGAAAAAAAATCTCTGCAAAACATACAAGGAAACCACCATCCAAACTATCTTCTGAAACACCTGATGCTGAAATCACTGCTACCACAACCACAGCCACCAAAACATCTGATACTACCAAACCAACCACCAAACCAACAACCAAACCAACCACTACACAACCAGAACCCCAAACAACTGCTGGTTCTACAAAAGAACCAACAGAGGTTAACCCAACCACTGCTGCACAATAACCATCACCAAAAATCTTGTACAGCAGAAAAAGAAAATCTACCTTTGTTGTACAAGATGAAAACATCCACACCACACCACCAACACAACCCTTAAATGCCATTCCACTCTCATCATTCTCACCACACACCTCATAGTTCAGATCACATAGACCACCACCAACCATCACACCATTGGCTGAGAAGTATCCTCTTGAACTTGATTTACTCAAGGGGGAACTTCAATCCTTCTATAATACTGATCATCCATCAGAAAGATCCTTCCCTTCTCTTAAAAATTTTCCTGTTCCTCTAAACATTGATACCTATCTGAAATACAATAGTGAACAGGCAGATGCCATCATAAAAGAGAAATGCAAAGGGAAGGATGACAGGAATGCTCAGGGCATCCATTCAGCAGAGCTTAGCAAACTGAGAAGGACTGAAGATTTTGCTAAGACCCTGAGCAACTCAATGTCCTCCATGCCTCTCAGCAAAGATATGGAAAAGGAGGTTAGGGATTCTCTTCTAGAACAGATCTTGGCAACCATGCCTTACAAAGCAAACAAGAAACAGTTTGCAGGCTGGACCACCCATGCACTCAGAGAAGAATTGATCAGAATTGAAGACATGGCCAAGAATCCTCCATCAAAGGTCTCTGCCCCTGATTTCAGCAAAGGCAGGGATCCAGCCAGAGCTCTCAAGTTTAAAAGAATGAGACAAGAAATTGCGGCTGCTAAGTATGGAAAAATGAAGTCTGTGGCAAGATGGTCTGAAATAAGATTGATTGAAACTTACAAGAAGCTGGAAGAGAACAGAAAGAAAGACCCTACCTTGCCAAGAAAACCTGTCAATGCTGATGAGCCCAAGAGACCTCTACAGGCCTTTACTTTAGACAGCTTACTGGATACTTCTGATTTATCTATTTCTGCAAGAAGACAGTTCAAAAAGCAGAAGGAGATGACAGAAGAAGAACAAAAAACAGTTTGCTGATACTTTTGTGAAAGAGGGTCTTCTCAACCAAATTCGCTATTTCTCTGATCCAACCACTGAGAGACTCAGAGAACTCATAGGAAGACCTCCATCACCAAACTCATCAAAAATAAAGATGCATCCCAGCCATTCCTCTGATTCTAAAATTATAAAATGGAAGTCAAATAAAGACACCCATGAATTGACTCTGCTCAGATCAGATGGAAGGATTCAGAAGCTCAGCATGGATGATGCACATGGCCTGTGTGCAGAAGATCTCCAAACATTGCTGAATCTAGAGCTGGAAAGAGATGCTGAAGACCTCTTCTCATTGAGCTTTGAATTACAACTCAAAGGTCAAATTAGAGAAAGTCTGATGAGAAATAAAGATCAAGAATAAAGCTAAGTTTTGGCATCATCTGTTCTAGGGGGAGATTGTTGGGTCTGCTGACCTGGAGAAGAACAGATGATTAGAAAGCCAAAATATTCTATCTTTTGATCCTTTGAATAAAAATAGTTGATACAAGAAACTTTCCCCTTTAGACTGTTGACCCTAACAACTGCTACACCAAACAACTGATGAAGACAACTGCTGCTGCTGAAAGGTCTACTGAACAAACAACTGATAGACAAAGATCTGATGAAGAAACAACTGCTGATCAAGTAGTGAAGAACAAAGGTCTGTTGAACCAACAGCACTTTGGATTCAACAGATGATAAAGACCATCAGAGTTTTCCTTTACAGTAGTTTGTATTAACAGTGTTTTCAATGTAACAGTAGTTATAGTTAGCAGATGTTTTATGTTGTTAGTCAGTTAGAGGTCGCTGTCTTAGGTGACGTCAGCAGTGATCATCAGAGGTTTAGTTTAGTCTATAAATAGAACAGTGATTGTACTGTTCTATTTATCACTCTCGTCATTCTCTTAAGACAAACATTCTCTGAGTGATCAGGCTGAGGGGGAGTTATTGTACAATTGTAATCTTTCAATCTAATGAAAGCTTTCGATTAAAAACAATTATTCTCTTGTTTTGATTTATAGTTTATCATTCCGCTGCACTTTCCATTTATATTTCACTTTTTCGATTAAAAACAATTATTCTCTTGTTTTGATTTATAGTTATCATTCCGCTGCACTTTCCATTTATATTTCACTTCACTTATTTTATTATTTGTTTAAACAATCAAAACAATCAAACTCAGATCCTAACAAAGACGACGAAACTAAAGTGTCACCAAGAAAGACACAATATCCACTTGTGGAGTGTCTAGAGTCGGGGCGACCACCCTAGTCGGCCTCAGAATATGTAACCAAAGATTCTATTGTTGATTTAATGATACGGATCCCATAATCAATAGTACCTTGGACATAATGAAGAATGCGTTTCATAAAACTGAAGTGAGATTCCCGTAGATCATGCATAAACAGACAAACTTGTTGTATCGCATACTAAATATTCGGTCTTGTAAAGTGAGGTACTGCAACTCACCGGCCAAGCTACGATATAAAGTAGGATCATGGAACGACGGCGTATCTATGGCACTCAATTTTTAGGAGAGATCGACATGTGTTGCACATGGTTTGCAAGTAGTCATAGAGGCTCTAGAAACAATTCCTTTAGTGTACTAGGACTGAGAGAGAAAAAACCCATGAGTTGTATGGTCGAATCTAATCCCTAAGAAATGATGAAGACGACCCAAATCTATCATAGCAAACTCTTATCAGAGCGTGCCAATAATAGCATGAAGAAGTTTATTAGACGATGCTGTAAGAACAATGTCATCCACATATAGAAGAAGAAAATTCATGTCGACACCCTATCTATATGTAAATAACGAGTTATCACATGTACTGCTACGAAACCCGTGTGATGTGATGTAGTTGGCAAACCGTATGTACGAGGAACGAGGGGCCTGATTATGACCATAAAAAGATTTCTTTAACCGACATACAAAATTGGGGTTCCATTTGTCCACAAAACCGTGTGGTTAATGCATGCATACCGTTTCTTTCAGATGGTCGTGTAAAAAAAGCATTTTTAACATTGAGATAGTGAATGGCCAAGAACGGTTAACGGCTAGGGGGATAATGGTACAAATCATGGCTGGATTAACAACCAGACTAAACGTTTCATCACAATCAATGCCAATACTCGATGATATAACATTAACGACCAAACTTGCATTGTATCTTTCTTACGAGCTTTCTGATTTTGTGATGAAATAACCACATACATCGTATAATCGGGTGGTCATTTGACCATGGAACTAACATCCCATGTCTCATTATCACATAGCGTAATAAATTCAGTTCACATGGCATTTAACCAATTCGCATCGGTATAGGCTTCAGTGTAGGAAGTAGGGACATGGGAGATTGTTGTGGCGTGTAGGTTTAGGCTTTGGGTAGGCTTGGTCTTAACAGTGTTCATGTGGGTGGTCATGTGGTATGTGCTGGAAGGGAAATGAGGTGGGAGGTGGGCCGGAAGGTTTGGGCATGATGCGGGTGTGGAGTGGGTCGTAGGGTTAGCACATGTGGTTTGAGATTGAGCCGGGAATGGGTGCAGACCTGGGTGGTGTGAGGGCGGTGGATGTTGGGCCAAGGGAGTGTGGATTTGGGTCATTTGAGTAGGGGCGATGGGTAGGATAACCAAATAGGAAGGGGAGGGTTGAAAAGTGAAATCGGGTGGTATGGATTCATCAAGGAAGCGATATGTATTAAGCTGGTGAGGGATGGTGAAGGGGAATGTTTCCTCATCAAAAGTGACTTGATGGGAAAGGAGACTTTATCGGTGGTGGGGTCAAAACACCGATAGCAACGGAAGTCCAGTCGATATCCGGAAGAAATGCATCGAATGGAACGGGAATGAAGTTTGTGGATTTGTGTGGCGGACATATTTGGTTACCATGCACACTCGAACAGACATAGTGATCATATGTGGGGTTCCGTAGGTAGAAGGAAAAGGTGGGGGTAAAGAGGATAAGGCGTTTAGTGGGTAAAATATTTTGAAGATAGGCTACGGTGTGAAGAGTTTCAACCCAGAAGCTAAGTGGGAGATTGGCGTGTATCAGAAGGAAGCGAATGATGTCGTTAAGTTGACGAATCATCCATTCGGCACGACCATTTTGGGATGAAGTTTGAAGACAAGAAATACGAAATACGAGACCATGTTGTTGGGCAAAGGTTTTGAAGGCATTATTATCACACTTTTCAGAATAATCACAAACCCTAGAGAGAACCTAGACTGAACACAATCACTCAAATGGCAAAAGTTACATTGTAAAATAAGAATCAAGCTTATATAGGCCTGCAGGTTCGTCCCTTGTTCTAGGTCGAATGTGCATGTTTTCCGCATTCGCCCTCTTCTACAGTACGAACCAAGAATCATGTCTTCATTCGTCCAGTCTAGTTCACCTTCGTCCCAAACACTCTACATTCGACCCTATGAAAAGCCACTTTCGCTCCTACGTTTTTCACAAAACAACTTTTATTCGCAATCCAAATTATTAGTCGCACATTATGCACTAATAAACTCCCCCTCGACTATTGTTTGGATTGCCTTCGTGCTTCGTCCATCTGTTTGTTCATCAGTTTAATCCTGAGTTGTTTCTTCTGATCTTTCGTCATCTCGGGCTCAAGCTTTCGCTTTGTCGAATGTTTCGGCACTTCGCTCATCTTTACTTTCTCACCGAGTTTCTTCTCCAGATTACTTCCTGAATTAATGTCATATGCAAAACAAACTCCCACAACCTGTTGATACTTTTTAGCTTGATCTGCATCCTTCGGTTCACAATAAATCGAATTGTAGTATAGCATGATAATGTCTTCAAAAGCACAGTTAATGATCCAATCGGATAAAAAATGTGAATCTTCTTGTAAGTATCCTTTCCATCCTTCAATACAATCACCGCTTCTGCCGTTCTCCAATCATAGTACCACATAACGAATTCAGAGCTGAAATGCTGCTGAATCGGCATTAAAGGTATCTTCTACATTACAACTGGAAGTTTGTACTTTAATGTCACTTTCTTCAAACCTGTCTTCGGATCAATCTCTTTATGTACTTTCCTCTTGGGATACTGTGGTTTAAACATACTCCACCTCGTTCTAGTTTTCCAAGATAGTTTATCAGTAAACCAACCAACTGCATCACAATTCGCTGAAGCACCAGACATTGTGAATCTGCATATGTCTCTCACCGCCTAGTATGGTAGAGTCTGAATGTCATGGAATCTGGAGAAGTACAGAATCCCTTTCTCCCATTTCACCGCTATGCACTTCAAATATCTAAGATATTTCCAACCTAAGGCTCTGCCTTTGAACAATTGGTTGTGAAACTTGTAGAATCCACCTTGTGCTTCAGTTTTTGGTCGTTTATCATCCATTTCCTTCAAATTCTTCAACAGAGTCTTCAAACTATCACTCTGCTCAATTGTTAGTTTCTGATTACCCTCTCCAAACACATTCTTCATGAAAGTATCACTCTTCTTCTTTGCTATGTATTCAACTTCTTTCAGGTTTATATCAGTCAAGTCTGGGAAAACTTCATCACTCTTATCACTGAAGTATTCAGGATATTCCTCATTTGTTATATCCTCTATTTCAATATCTTCCTTTTCAAATGATTGTTCATCAGAATGATTTCCTGTATCCTTTTCAGGAAAATCAGGTATCACCTGTTCTGCCATAATCTCTTCAAGTGTCTTACCCACTTGTTGCGCAATTCCTTCAAGTATCTCTTTAGACACAGCAGCAGACACCTCTCCCTCTTCAAGATCAGGATCATTGTATTCTAATTCAAATCTCATATCGTCAGCTTCAAAGATCTAAGGAAACTTTCCTGTAAGCTCAATTGTCCAGACTTTCTTGTTCAGCATTTGTCTGTACAAGTTCTTGTCATCATCAGATAAAGATTTAATCTTTTATGTCCAAAAGATATCATCGTCGTCATCTACATTCCCACCAGACTTCTTTTTGGAACTAGATTGACCTGCACTTCCCTTTTTACTCTCTCTCTCTTCAAAACTGAATTTACTTGCATCATTATCATCATCATCACTACTACTCTCCTCATCATCATCCTTTTTCTCACCAGATTTCCCATCTGCATCATCATCATCAGAATCATCATCTGATTCATCATCATCTCCTTCATCCTCATCTGGTGAATCCTCATAATCTAACTTTTCTTCCTGTTTTTCCTCTTCCTCTTCACCGTCTTTAAGTTGAGGAGCTTCATTATGCAGTTTGTCTAACAGTTTGTCCATCCTCTCGTTATCCTTAATCAACTTTTTGTTTTCATCTCTTATCCCTACAATCAATCTCCTGTTTCTTTTAGTACGTGTATCAATTTCATCTTTTTCCTCATCTAACTTCTTTAACTTCTTTTCCAAATCATCTTGATTCTCTTTTGCTGCCACAACAATCTGCAACATTGTTTCTTCATTCTTTCTGAACTTCTCGATTTCAGCTTGTTGTGTAGTAATAATCTTCATCATATCTTCCATTCTCTTATTCACCATTTCCATGACATCATTAGAAACGGAAACCTTAGGAACAGATGATGAAGCTTTAGGAGCTTTTTGTTTCTTCTGGAACAAGTTCAGAACATTCTTCAATGTAGTATCCAAATCAGGAACTACTTCAGCTTGAGTAGTAGTTTTCTTTGCCTTCTTTGCTACTGGAGAAGTAACCTTTGATGACATGCCAACATCTGGAACTTTCTTTCCTTTCAACAAGATTTCAACTTCCTTCTCTCGTCTTTTCTTTGGATTTTCTTTCACATCCCTTTTAGACATCGTCTTGTATTTTGGTTTCTTCTGCTTTGCAACAACAGGAAAACCACTAAAATCATCAGCACCAAGACCAAGATCCCATTCTCCACCTTCTAAATCAATAGGACCTTATTCTTCAATTGTCCTGTTTAGACTTTCAGACTCTCCAACCAAAGTGGCCTTGGGCTTAGAGGTCTTTACAGTCTCATCAGCAGAATCCCATCTCTCGTCTTCTTCTGTTTCTTCAGAATCAACATAATCTTCATCAACAAGCTGAGTACCTTTCTTTGCAACACTTTTCTTTCTTTTAGTTTGCTTCTTAGTTTGTTCAACCTCATCCATCTTTGCTTTGCCCTTCCCTTTGACTCCAGCATTCTTAAATTATCGTTTTCTTTTCTTTGTTGGATCTGCATGAACTAATGGATCATCAGTATCAGACTCACTGTTAACATTTCTTGCCTTGTTCTCACCCGGATCCTTGTATCCTGGATTGATCAAATTACCAAATAAATTCTTGTGAGGTGGTTTCTCATTATCAGGAATTCCATTATAACCCTTCATCCTCATCAAAGTCTTCAAGTTCATATGATCCTGAACTAGAATCTTTGTAGGATCTTTCTTTAAAGTTGGATACTTGTGGTCAAAGATCATCTGCAGAAACGTATGATACATAAGAAATTTCTTAGTCTTCAATCCCTTCAGTGGTTCAAGCATATGATCAAGAATCATCCCCGAAACATTAAACGGTTTGTTCAACACTAAAGCGACCATTAGAGAACTCAAACTCTTTCTCATCACATCATAACCTCCACTTACTGAACCAAACACATGTATGATGACGTGTGCTAGATACTTGAACTGCGGACATAACTTCCCTTTGTGTAATGCACCATCAGTTATTGGTCCGTTATATTTCATTCTAAGAAAACATAACCTCTGTTCTATCCAAGATAAGCTTCTCGGATTAGTCGGTTCAGCTCTAAGTTTCAAAGCTTGTCTAATGTCATCTTCTGTAATAATTGAAATCTCCCCCTGAATGTTGCTGACTATTGCAGTCTTAGCATCCTAGAAATCATAACGTGCGATTCTCTAGAAATCCTCTTCATGATCTTTATAAATGATAGCTGGTGTTGCTATAGCATCTACAACTCGACTTCTTTTCAGAAACTCGATAATACGAGAAAACTCTTGAAGTTTCTTCACTTCGCCCAAATATGCACAACAATTATGGGCACTCTCGAATGGCAAATCTTCCTGAACTTCTTGAACTCGAACTTCAACATTCTGTTGTTCAGCTTGGGGTTCAGCCATTTGCATTTATGCAAAAACGACACATTAAGAATTCGTTAAAAATGAACAAAATCGACAAATTTTGAATTTTGGTTTTCAACATTTCCACATTCGCCCCAACGTGAGTACAAATGAAGAAAATATGAAGTAGAATGTAGCAAAAATGGTTCGAATGTGAAACTTCATAGACAAAATTCCACTTTCTCTCAAAATTTCACTTTCGTCCCTATGATAATTTTACATTCGACCGAAAAATGGCCACATTCGACCCTTATTCTGGTCGAAAGTATCTGATCATCAAACCAAAAATCAATCTTGCAATCCTGATTGTTTTAACATCAGATTTTCATTTGTTTATCTCCTAAATCAACTGACTAAACATTTTCAACAATCAGTTGTAACTATTGTTCAGTTTTTGGTGATTTTTAATCACAAACTAGTGTTTAATAGGTTTTAATCATTAAAATCTATCAATTAACCTGTTAAAACACTAGATTGTGGCATATTCTCCCCCTAAAATCATCTAAAACTAAAACCAAATCCAAAATTTTGAATATAAACTATTCAAAATGGTCCAATTATCAAAACAGGCTTTCGAACATAAAAACCCTAATTCTGACTTGATTGACAGGCCATTACCTGAAAATATGATACGGAAAGGATGAGAATCAAACAAGGATTGATAAACAGTAATGAAAAACACAAGGACAACAAGGTCTGGATACTTTGAAAATTTTTGAAAATAATCAGAATGAAGGTTCGAATGATGATCTGACATATATAGAGAGTCACCTTCGACCTAATAGGTGAGGTGGGGCGAATGTAAAACTATTTGCACATTCGACCCTATTTAAAGGTTTGAATGTGGACCTAGGGTTCAAATGTACATTTAAACATTGGAACACTCACATTCGTCCGTTTTAAAAAGGTTCGAAAGTAACAAAAATTCCACATTCGACCCAGCGAAGGGGCGAATGAAAAATGGAATTTTTGAAAATTTACCAAATCTCAAAATCGAATCTCGTTCAATCATTTTTCAACATTTTAGGCCTCAAACATTAATTATTTCACATTTAAATGATACAAAACTCAGATTGGTACATCAAGTTTCAGAAAATGACCATCAAACACCATCGGTTATCAAAAATAACTCAGAAATGTAAAAATTTTGGTTTTTCTGAAATTTATGTTAAAACACACCTAAAATCTTTTTGAGTTTTTGTATCTTTTGTAAAAACAAATGTAAAATGCAGAAATCAAAACGTAAAGCAGTAAATGTTTTGTGATTTCTGGCAAGTGGATCATATTAGTTATTTGAGAAATCTGATCACACCGTTGATCTTTATTACATATTATCATTCAAGACTATGTGTGATCCGGCAACTGCTGATATTGTTGTCCACATAAACTCACATGCAAACCGTTATGCAGTGCTTTAAAATGATATGTTATTAGATGTATTATACTAACACGTTTATGGTTCCCATGCACACGACATACTCCCGTATCAAGGAATTTGCGCAAAGCATCGTCGTAACGCGTGATTATGTCAAATGTTATCCGTTTCGTTACAAGATATATAGCATAGAGCTTAACAGGTCAGCAAATTAATGCAGCAAAGTAACATGTGCATATATACCAGGTTGAGACTAATATCAAACACAGATTTTCATCAGTGAATTTATACGATGAAATTAATGATCTTTGATCAATAATAAACATGAAGTTCCTCAATTCGGTAACTTTTAGGTTTTGGCATTAAAGCTCTTTTGGAAAATATTCTGATTGAATCTATGTCCGTAAATTAATACGACAAAAGATCAATCGGAATACCCCGGATAATAATTAACATAACGACCCGAAACCTCAGATTTTGGCAACCCTATCAAACGAAATTACGGTACTAAGACCATATGCCCATGAGGTGTTCAGCCACGAACACGTAGTTCGTTATGTTTGTATCACTAAGGCACGTAATAATAGGTCTACGAAGCCTATCAGCACATCACACGAAATCAACACACGCCTGATATTGCATTACATTTCTTTAGCATGTGTCAGATCCCCACTGATGTACTATCATTTCCTCTTTTACTCCTAGAAATCATTTTGAGTTTTTCTATGTTTATGGCTTTTCGGATTTTTCAATGTTTTTGGTTTTTCTGAATAAAGACTCTCCCTAAAATGTAAAACATATTTTTGGGTTTTTGGATTTTTCTGAAAAACTGTAAAAATTTGAAAATAAAAATTGATAAACCGAAGTGATGATTAGTCTTGTTTCTCTTTTATACCGTTAGCTTTTAAAAGATAATCAAATCGGGATTTATCAAAAGCCTTGGTAAAGAGATCCGCCCTCTGATAATCAGTGTGGATTTTGACCATGTCAATCAACTCTTTCGCATAGCAATCACAGATAAAGTGATACTTAATCCGGATGTGCTTAGCTTTCGAGTGATTGACCGTGTCTTTAGTTAATGCAATTGCGGCTTCATTGTCACAGTGAATAGGGGTTTTTAGAAATTGCAAACCGTAATGAACCATCTGCTACTGAATCCACAGAACCTGTGAGCAACAACTTGATGCTGCTACATGTTCTGCTTTGCAGGTAGATAGGGCAACTGAAGTCTGCTTCTTACACTGCCAAGTCACGAGCCTGCTCCCGAAGAATTGACATCCAGCTGTTGTGGATTTACTGTCTTTGTCACAACCACCCCAATCTGCATCACTAAAAGCCATGAAGTCAAAATTGTCATCATCAGGGTACCAAAGTCCTCTCGATGGACAACCATTCAGATATCTGAGGATTTGCTTGACTGCCGTTAGGTGACTTTGTTTCGGCTTCCATTGAAAACGTGCCCAGAGACATGTAGCGAACATTATATCTGGCTTTGACGCAGTGAGATACATCAGAGGTCCGACGATTGCTCTGTATGTAAAGGGTCTGTCAGCTCCCCCTTAGCGTCAACTCCAATCCCGTGATTAGGTTGTATTGGGGTATCCATTGGCTTTGAATCTTCCATCTGGAACCGGCTTAAGACTTTAGATGCGTATTTGGTTTGATGAATGAAGATCCCCGTTGGTCTTTAATCCACCTGCAAGCCGAGGAAAAACTGCATTTCTCCCATCGCACTCATCTCGAACTTTTCCTGCATCACTTTTTCAAAATTTCTGCATAAAAGTTCGTTAGTAGAACCAAAAATAATATCATCAATATAAATATGGATGATGTAGATGAAAGAATTTAGCTAAAACAGGATGTAATGATCATACAAGTCACAATTCCAGGTGCGGAAACCCTAGAATTGAACAAAACGATAATATGCAAATCAAAACACGTAAGACACCTTTTCAATCTCCATTTTATAGATTAACTTTATCAAAACTTGTTTACAATCAACAAACACGTTAATCTAACTCTCACATAAACATTCACAATCTAGAGCACAACCTGACCTCTCAACACACACTTTCAAAAACTACTCCACCATTCAAAATGACCAAAACCTATTTATAGCCACTGCACATTCGCCCATTTGCAAGGTGGGAATGTGGACAAAGTCCACATTCGCCCACTTCTTCAGTACGAATGTACATTGTTACACTGATGACTTCCACATTCGCCCATGAGCTTCTACATTCGCCCTCTAGGTTTTCACCTTCGCCCTTTTCTGATGGTCGAATGTATCTTCATGTTTAAGTCTTGGTCGTTTTCTGATTATCTGAACCTACGACATTCAGTACCGGATCACTAGCTAGGGACATACATGAATAATGCACTTACAGATGAGAAGCAAGTCATCCCCTGTTCTTTATTGAGAATGTAAACCTTATTCCGGTGGATAGGATCTTCGAAGCCTGGAGGTTGACCGACGTAGAACTCTTCCTTGACCACACCGTAGAGAAACGCGCTTTTGACATCCATTTGGTACACCTTGAATTTCTTATACGAGGCAAACGCTAGAAACATGTGGATAGCTTCTATACGTGCCACAGGTGCATAGATCTCATTGTAGTCAATTCCTTCAACTTGATGAAAACCTTGAACTACCATCAGAGCTTTGTTTCTCACGATCACGCCTCTGTCATCTTTCTTGCATTTGAATACCCATTTAGTTCCAATCTTTTTCCTTCCCGGATGTAAATCTGTAAGTGTCCAGACGCCCAGTTTCTGGAACTGCAACAACTCTTCCTGCATCGCCTCTACCCAAGCATCATCCAAAAGAGCTTCCTTGTAAGTCTGCGGCTCAACCTTCGAAACATAACAAGCAAAGGACCAATCATTCTGACAACCAAATTTTTGAATTTTTGCATATAAATATAAAGAGCCAAGATTTTCCGGTGAGTTTGCATTACGAAGTTGTCCTCTAGTCATGACACTGCTTCCAGGGTCACCAATAACTTGATCGAGCAGGTGAATACGATGAATCTGAGATTTCGGATCATCAGGTTCTATAACTCCCGTCTGAGTAGTCAAATTTTCCACTGAATCCAGATCATTACCCGTGTTAGCCGATGAAGCAACATCGGGATTTGCGTTCACTGGTGGTGCCCCTGTTGCATGATCTAGAATAGCTTCACTAAAGTCTTCATCATCTTCCGATTTTGTAGTATCGAGTGTAGTTGAAGCTTCTTGGAAAACATCTCCTTCTGCAGCAGGAACATTGGTATCATTAGAAGCTACTGGAGGAGTTACAGTGATCTTATGCACCAACGGTGAAGTCGCCGCATTTTCACACTCGTAAAGTAAACGTAGAACAGCCTCTTCAACCAAGCTATCTAGATTGAATGATTCAAAGAAGTCTTTGTAATCAAACATCCAGTCAGGACCATTTCCCTGTACGTTCTGAGTATACCGTTGAACCTCAACATTTGCCCAATCCTCCACCTGATGAGTTCTTTTATTGAATACCCTTTTAAGCGGGGTTGCATATCCAACAAAGTATCCCTCTTTAGCTTTCGGACTAAACTTTTCACCTGGATTCAACATCATACATGGAGCCTCAAATGGTTCTAGATACTCCAAGTTCGGTTTTCGTCTGCTCAACAGTTCATAAGAAGTTTTGGCAAACTTCTTCACCGTTAACACACGATTCAGTGTATAACAAGCTGCGTAGATCGCTTCATTCCAGAACATTACTGGAAGGTTGGAATCTGCGAGCATTATCCTTGCCGTTTCTACCAGAGTCATGTTTTTCCTTTCAGCGACACCGTTCTGTTGTGGGGTATACGAAGCAAGATATTCATGATGAATTCCTTTATTTTCACAAAGAGCATCCATCTGTACATTTTTGAACTCTGTCCCATTGTCACTCCGAATTCTTTTAATCTTTAAACCATAGACATTCTCCAATCGAGTGAACAGAACTTTTAGATTGGTAAACGTGTCACTTTTATGTTGTAAGCACATCACCCACGAGAATCTTGAAAAATCGTCGGTAACCACAAGACAGTATAGCTCTCCAACATGACTCTTACGCTTGATAGGTCCGAATAGGTCCATGTGCAGACGCTCAAGTGGCATTTCAACAGAGTTTACTTTCTTTGGTTTGTGGGACTGTTTGTGCTGCTTACCCTTCTTGCAACTCACACACTTGTCATTTAGATGAAAATGTTGGACATTAACGCCTTCGACAAGCCCATTCTTCACTAAATGATTCATTTTTCTAAGGTGAATGTGTCCCATCCTCCTGTGCCACATTATAGATTCTTTCTCTGTAGCCTTTGATAGGAAACACGTGACTTGGCCCTGAGTTGTCATCGCTTTTGACATATCAAGAATGTAAAGATTATTAACTCTCGGTGCCTTTAACATGATCCACTCCTTTGGAATAACAAAGCCTGGTTTGAGGATATAACAAGATTTTTCGTCAAAGTGCACAGAAAATTGTTTGTCGCAGATTTGGCTCACACTTAACAGATTGTAATCAATTTGCTTCACATAGGAAATCCTCTCAAAACTCACTATCCCGTTATCTACACTTCCCTCCATAGTGATGTAACCTCCTTTATTTCCAGCAAACACTACATAACCTCCATTGATATTCTTTACATCGAAGAGCAGCGCTAAATCCCCAGTCATGTGGCCTGAAGCTCCACTGTCAACAATCCAGAGACTGCTAACAGGGCCAGCTGAAGCTCCCTGCACACATCAAGAAAATCATTAGTTCTTTCGGGGGACCCAAGCCTGCTTGGTCTTGTGTCTTTGAACATCAGATTTCAAAGATTCATTCACAGAAACATTAGGCTTTGAATTGACCTTTTTCTGATCGTTCAAACCTTTCTCACTTTGAGGTTTTTCATTTGACTTTGAGGTTGAAGCACCCGGAGAAGCCTTAGGTGACCAAGATTGTTCCGAACGTTTTAGAATCCTGATTTGAGATTTTGGAGTCTCAACCGGTTTCTTAGTATCGTTCTTGAATGAAACTTTCTTAGTTACCTTCTCTGATTTAACAGAGATAGGTCCAACTGAAGACTTAACAGCAGGTTTTAGAGGAACCTTTTGTTTATCAACAGCTGTGTTCACCATAGGTTTCTTCAACGGTTTTTCCATAGCAATCTGGTTTCAACGATCATAGTTAAATTGATGATTATCCCTCCTTTGATAATAATTTCTTTGATTATAAAACGGTGCTCGTTGAGGGAATAATCGTCTTTGAGGATAAATATGATTATCGACCGGCTTTCTAAAAGATTTCATCATCTCAACTTCGTGTCTCTTATGTCTCACGTACGGGCAGTGAGCAAGTAAATGCCCTCTCTCCCCGCATTTGAAACACGCACGATATTCCTTAAAAACATTTTGAGCATGTGGCTTAGCAAATGAAATGATCGGATATTGATCATCCACACATCTGCGTCTTAAACTCTCAGGAGCTAGGTCCTTTGAGTAAGCCGGCTCAAGAAAACCATTCGCCTTCTCTTTAGGCTTGATGAATTCAGTGACATGAACCTTAGGTTCTCTTGGAGTATCTAGATAGAGTTTCTTTAAAATTTTTGGTGGTACATCATTGGTCCTTTCGTGTTTAGGAAACCAGATTGTACTTTCTTGCCAGATCTTTTCAATTTTAGAATAATTTGCAAATTTTATTGGATACTCCTCGTCAGAGATAATCTTATCGAATCCTTCCATCCGATAAAATACCTTGACGGGTTTGTCAACTGATTCATTTTTAACTTTTTTTTTTACTGATTGATTCACAAGATGTGCATTTGCCATCAGATGAGAAATCTGAGAAGGTGATACTGGTTCATTTGTGACAATGTGATTTTCCTTAGGAATATCACTCACTTTCTCAGTTTTCTCACTTTCTGTGTCAGAATCATCAGTCACAGCAGTTACGCCCTCATCATTCAACCCCAAAATTGGTCGTACATCGAAATTTGGATCTCCAACACTAGAAGTGTTAGATTCATCAACCGATGCAGAGTCAGATTTGACTGAACTCTCTGGTGTTACTAAGTAGCAATTGTGATTCTCAAATAACACTGGTGATGGAACAGCCTTGTAATTTGCATTACCGGGTTGTGATGGCTCTTCAATAATATGGTCAACCACATATGCAATGTGTTTATAACTTTCAAGCTTTTTGTTGACCTTTTCTACAAAACATTTGATGGTGGCCATTTCTAACTTTGTTTCCTCAAGTTCGTTTATATAACTGTTTATTGCAAGGTGTTTTAAAGAAAGAGTTTTCTTTAAGTCAGAAATGTCCTTTTTATAACCATCAAGTACTTTGTTAAACTCTTTGGCTTTCTTGCGATACGATTGACAGTTGATTGTAGAACTCTCAAGTTGAACCTTGAGTTGTTTGTTTTCATCTGTCAACCTATCACAAGTACCACAGTACTTCTCACTATTCACATTAGTTGTAGATTCAGAATTTACCTGCTTTGAAGGATCAGTCATAGCCATGAGTGCAAAATGAGCTTCCTTTCCAGCAAAGAACTTTGAGTAGTCAATTCTGGTGAAGGCATCATCCACAATACATGACTTCCGAGTCATAAGAAAATCAGCTTCGGCCAAGAGTTGGTTAATCTCATTGTCTAATGAGTTCACACTTGCTTCCGAATCTGTTTCACTCTTCGAGTCTGAATATACTGAATCATTCTCATCAGGAATATTGGTAACTGAATCAATAACAATTCCTGAAGTCTTCTCAACATGTGATTCTTCAATTGGATCAGCAACAGAAATATCCACTTTTTCATCCAACTCCTCAATCTCTTCTTCAGAAACACTATCAGTCCCCAAAACCCTTCAACTATCTCCGACTCCTGTAAATCAATCTTCTGAGCAACACAAGCTACATTCCCAGTTGTTACCTCTTCAACACCTAGTTACATCCCCATCCAGTCAAACCCTTCATCTTTTTGAATCACCAACGCCTGGTTTTGATTTTCTTTCTGTTGTTGGTCATTTGGTGTTGTGATAGGAATGATGGTTCTGGCTAGATTATGTGGTGTTTGAGTTTGAGTCAGGTTAGGTGTAGTTGTTTGTCTAGCAGAGTTGTTCTGTGAGGTGGTTTGTCAGTTTTGGTAATTGTTTTGATTTTGATAGCTGTTGTTGTTTTGGCTTTGATAGGTAACTTGGTTTTGAGATTAACGGTTTTGGTAATTTGAGTTAAATGGATTTCGGTTACCTTGTTGAGCTGGCTGTGTGCATTCCCTCTTGAAATGACCTTTAGCACCACAGTTGAAACAAGTGACTTTGGCTTTGTTGCCCTTCTCATAACACTCGCAAAGGCCCATTGTATATCATTAAGCTTCATCTCTTCTTTATCAATTTGAGCATAGTCTTCCTGGGTTAGATTGTTGTTCCCAATCTGACTAACTACCAAACCATTATACGAAGCAACCATTGCTGAGACCAAAGCAACGTGCTGCTGAGCAACCTCAACTGTGACATTATTAATGTTGGATGTCTCCAACACTATTGGACTTTGACCTGAATGGTTTTGATTCATCTGAGGAATGTAAGATTGTTGTTGAGCTTGATTCATGTTTGTTGTGTAAAATGTTGCTTGTTGCATTGGTGAAATAGGTGAAACGAAAGAATTTGTGTATGATGATGGTGGTGTGTATGATGGTGTTGTGTAGGATGAAGTTTGAGCAAGGTAATTGATTGGGTTTTTAGGTGATTCCATAACACTTGAGACACAAGCAATATAAGGAGCAACTGTACCACCAACACTCGAGCTACCCACAGTAGAAGATGTACCAGCATGATACAATTCTGGGTTCTGAGGAATTTGTGATCTCTTTGCCTTCTTCTTTTCTTCTAGCTCTTTGTTCTCTAATTTTTGAATCAATTCGTTGATGGTCTAATATTTATAAGCATCCTTCTCCTTTAAAACCTCAATATGTTGATCCCAATACGGTGGTAGAGAATCGGCAAATTTGTCTACCAAGTCCGACATCGGAATCTGAATCTCGTAATTGTACAATTCAGTTAGCAAATGACAATAGCTCGGGGTCAGCTCCTTCAGAGTCTCGTTTTCAACATAACTGAAGTTCTCAAATTCCTTCTTCAACTCTTCTATCCACAACCTTCTAGTTTTCTCATTGCCATCGTGACGATTCTTCAACATATCCCATAGTTGTTTGGAGGTCGTACAAGATCCAAACTGGTGTAGAAGATCATTAGTGATAGCTTGGGTTAGTTGAGAATACGCCTTTTTCTCCACCGCAAACTTCTTCTTTTCATCCTCAGCTAAACTCTCAAGCGGAATCGGTTCACTGGTATTCTCCAACACTGGTGCAACATATCCCTTAGCAATCAACTGCCACGCCTCGGTACCTTCAAGTCCCATTCCTTCCAAATGAATCTTGAAAATTTTCTCCCATTGATTGCACTCTTGCATCTCCATCAGCTTCGGTGGTCTGTTCCCACTACCTGAAGACAAATCATTTATTAGAGTAGATATATCATTTGTAGTTTGAGTGTGTACCGCAGCTGCTGCTACACCCCAGTAATAAGTCATTGGTTGTTGTGGTGGTTGAGCAACATTCTGTGGAACCGAACTACTCATAGCTAGATAATTGATCGGCTGTGATGGCTGAGAGTTCGTCTTTTGAGCAGCTACACTCCAAGGGTCCATGGTAACTTGATGTTGTTGTGTTGTACTAGGCCTAGGTGTTGTCGGAAATCCCCACATATCGTCTTTGAAGTTGGTAATACGAAACACTTAGAAAAATTTCACACAAGTTCTACTTTCGCCCTTTTCTGAAGTATCGGGGGTACGAATGTGGAATGACTCCTGGTTCGCCCCTAAAAGTTGACACGAAGGTAGAAAATACAAAGATCCTGATTCACTTTCGACCACTCAAGTCCAGGTTCGACCTCCCGTTAGGTCGAAAGTAACAAACTCCGTCGAAGGTGAAAACACAGCACAAACAATTTCTAGGTTCGACTTAAAACAACTCACTTTCGACAAAAAATAGCTACGTTCGACCCACCAAAAACACACGTTCAACCCTTTCTCTCTAGAATCGACCTGACCCATTTGAAAAACAGTTATTCTTTGAAAATCAGTTATTTTGATCCCAATTTTTCAAAAGTTGATGAATTTTAATGATATTTATCAGGTTTTGCTTCGGAATTGATTTGGAACAACTTTAATGAATCGAGTACTTGATTTGTCAATGAAATCCTATCCAAATCATTCAATTTTCATCAAAAACCATTGTTCTTTGAAAACAGAAAAATTTTAATCAATTTTGGGTCCAAATCAGTTCAAAAACTATCAAATTGTAGTTGTATGATCTTTATAGGCTCTGATACTACTTTGTAGAGGATCGTTTTGTCAAAAACAGATTAGATGATCATACAAGTCTACCAATCTAGGTGCGAAAACCCTAGATCAGTTACAATATGATAGTTATCGAATCAAACAACCAAATTCACCTTTTCAATATCCATTATCATTAATTACTTGTCAAAAGATGTTAACAATAATGTTTACAAGTTGATAACACACTTTCAGAATAATCACAAACCCTAGAGAGAACCTAGACTAAACACACTCAATCAAATGGCAAAAGTTACATTGTAAAATAAGAATCAAGCTTATATAGGCCTGCAGGTTCGTCCCTTGTTCTAGGTCGAATGTGCATGTTTTCCACATTCGCCCTCTTCTACAGTACGAACCAAGAATCTTGTCTTCATTTGTCCAGTCTAGTTCACCTTCGTCCCAAACACTCTACATTCGACCCTATGAAAAGCCACTTTCGCCCCTACGTTTTTCACAAAACAACTTTTATTCGCTATCCAAAGCATTAGTCGCACATTATGCACTAACAAACTTGCATCCCAAATCACATTGAAAGGATTTAATTTTTCGATTGAACTGGGTTTCAATGAGCATGTGGTATTTGGTAAAGGTGTGAATAGCTTATGATTTATATTTAAGTGGGTAGACCCATACAAAGTGTGTAGACCCATACAACTTTTATTCGCTATCCAAAGCATTAGTCGCACATTATGCACTAACAAACTTGCATCCCAAATCACATTGAAAGGATTTAATTTTTCGATTGAACTGGGTTTCAATGAGCATGTGGTATTTGGTAAAGGTGTGAATAGCTTATGATTTATATTTAAGTGGGTAGACCCATACAAAGTGTGTAAAATTATCTATAAGAACCATATAATACTTGTAATCAGTATTACTAAAATGGCAATTGTTTGCTATTGAAAAGCTGACTAGAATTGCAAAACTGAGAGAATTTATGCCTATTACATGGAAAATTAAAATTACTACTAAGAGCAGCTAGGACTTGAGAACCGGGATGACAAAGTCTGTCATGCCATGGTAAATTCTAATAAAAAAAATAAACTTGGGAGGGGCGTTCGGGTGCAGTGAACGGATAGAGACCCCCATGTGCTGTTATGAAGAGAACGGTGTCTTCCAATTTTTAGGTCCTTCAAAGAAAAACAAAATGGGTCAAATTCAATAGACATATTACTATCTCAAGTAAAATGCCGAACGGATACCAAATTTTTAATGACTTTGGACTATAAAGGTTGTTGGGTAAGACATCATTTCAGTTGGGTAACGGGTGAAATCCAGTACCGGATTTTTTTATTGGTAGACAATTACCATCAACAACTAGAATTTTAGTACGTACAGGTAATGAGGAAGGGAGATGAATCTTACCTTGGTCAGTAGTGAGATGCTCGCCGTGTCCCAATCGATGTTGCTTTGGTTGAGGAATGAAGTAGTGGTGTCATATTTTGAGGGAAGGCCACAAACAAGTTGCAAAACATGGAAGGACTCTGGTACAGGATGATCGACATCGGCAAGTTGATTTGCAATTTCCCAAAGGTGCATGAAGTAGTCGTCAAGAGACAAGTAGGCATAGAAGGTCAGATTAACAAATTTAGTTTCTAAGGCCCCCACTCGGGCCTTCTTGTTAGTCGTAAATAGTTTTTCAATTTTGACACAAGCAAATCTAGCACTAGATTCAGTGTCCAAGACGCGAATAAGAAGATCATCAGACAAAGTGGAATAGATGTACTGAAAAACGAACGCATCGAGTTCCTTCCAAGCAGGGGAAGTGGGATCAATATCGGCCGGACCATCTGTGTTGTCTATGTGGTCAAAAACCTTATATGCTATAGCGTGTAGTTTGAAAAGCTTAGTCCATGCCGAGTAGGTCACTTTAGATCCGTCAAGGGTAAGGATCTTGGTTTGGATATTGGTGACAGCGCCGGGTGTAAGGTGGTCTGTTTGGGTTGTTGTGGTTGTTTGTTGGCATTGTCGGCCACGAGGATAGTGAGCCAAAGCTTGAGGTAGGGGATGGACGATCAAGAAAAAAACAAAGAGGGTAGGGTTTCAGAACCTTAGCTATGATACCATAAAGGTGTTTAGGGTATTAACTTTGATTGCTTATCATTGATACAACAGGGGCCCTATATATATGAAGATACAATATACACATTAGAAAACGATATGCACAATATTTATTATGTATTATTACAAATTGAAGATGAATAGTGCCACTTCCTTCTCATTGGTTGAGGGGTGGTGGCCTTTATTTTTTTTATTTTTTTTTTTCAACTTTGTTAAAAAATATATATCTATGGTTTCATTCCAAAACAAAAGATGTGTTGGTGGTGGAGTGGTTTGTGGTGAGGCTTTATTGTCCAAGGTCGCAGGTTTGAATCTTGGGGGAGGCACCTTATTTCCACTTTCTCTCTTTGGTTGATTGGGGCGGTGGCCTTTATTTCATATATTTTTTTTCACAACTTTGTTAAATAATATATATCTATGGTTTCATTTCAAAACACAAGATGTGTTGGTGGTGAAGTGGTTTGTGGTGAGGTTTTCTTACCATAGGTCCCATGTTCGAACCTTGGGTGAGGCACTTTGTCTATTTTTTTTTCATTTTAACAACTTTACTTAATAATAAATACAATTGGTTTCATATTTAAACATCAATTGTGTTAGTGGTGTATTGGTTTGAGGTCCACCAAGTTGCATTTTTTTTCGTTTAACAAGGTGGGTGAAGTTTAATCATTATTTTTTTGTTTCAACAACCATAACAGATCTAGTGGAGATCCAGTGGGGCATGTAGCTCATAGGATTAGAGCACGTGGCTACGAACCACGGTGAGTATAGGTAGGCCGGGGCTATAACGAAAGAGCAGAGAAAGTGATGAAAATTGTGTTTGGCGATGCTATGTGGTACCTAAACAATAGGGCGAACCTGACCATCAATGCCAACGCTGGGATCTATCTAGTTTAAATTAATGCAAAAGATATTAGAAATAATGCTACGCTAATAATTTTCTGATTTTATTTTCCTTACATTTAAATGTTACATCACTCATATATGAATTTACGAAGTTTAACAAGGTGGGTGAAGTTTAATCATTATGTGTTTTGTTATACATATGAGAAGAGCATGCATAAAATAATTGTACTTCAAATATGAGTTTATACTCTAGTACTGAATTTTATTTTTGGGAAAATCACCAAAATATCCTTTTAACCAACCCCTTTACGAAAATGGCCTCGTCCCGTCTCTTTGGAGAGACGGTACACAGCTCCCAAGACGTCTGAAACGTCTCCTAAGAGGTTTCCCGTAAGGACCAATACAAAAATGACACCTCATCACACACTTTCTCTCTCCTCGCTTTCTCTCTCCTCTCTCCTCACTCTTTCTCTCTCTCCCTTTCTCTCTCCTGAAACCTTTTCTAGTGGATGCCAGAAAACAAAAACCATGTGCATCTCTCTCCTCAATCTCTCCCTCTCTATCCTCTCTCTCTGAAACGTCTCTGTATCAATACATTAATAATAATCTTTAAGATGGAAAACCTATTTACAATCACAGACTCATATGGCATTATTCTTACCTTGCAAAGCTCACATTTTGGCGCTTTCTTTTCTTCGGGTTAATCTTCATCTTCTTCTTCAAATCCCCTCCCTCTTCTAACCCATCTTCCTTTTTCTCAGATCCCTCATCGGCTTTGTTGGCACCCGTGTAAGCGCCGCCTTAAAACGCCGTGGTGTTTCCTTGATGTAAGACTTCGCCGGAGACGTTACCAAAAAAAGAACACAGAGGGAGACGTCACCGGAAAACCACCGGAGACGTCACCGGAGACGTCTGGCAGGTGGGAGAGACACGTGTCGTCGCCTAACTTGTGCAAACCGGAAACGTCTCGGGAGTCGCCTTGGGTGCCTCGAACTTGGTGACCCGTCTCTCCAAAGAGATGGGAGGGGGCTAATTTCGTAAAAGGGTTGGTCAAATGGCTACTTTGGTGATTTTCTGTATATTTTTTCTGAAAAAATTCCACACGTTCATTGACATTTTTTTACCAAACTACCTTTCTACTAGTTTGGAACGTAGCCAGTTTGGACGTAGTTGCATGTGTTAAGAATGCCGCCAGCGTTCATCCTAAGCCAGGATCGAACACTCCATGAGATTCATAGTTGAAAAGTTCTATACACCTGCCCTTTCTCAACGCATTTCTTTAGACAAAGACTCTGTTTTTTCCTCTTTTCGGATGGTAAATATTTCTCAGAACATGGAGTGTGAATCAAACCCATGTTTGAATTGAAATTGAGATACTGATACAAGTTCTTCCCTTCTGAATCAGATAGATTCATATCTGAAAGAGCTTTTCCTTTATGGGGAAGAAAGAAAATGAAGGAACCTGCCAATATTGGTAAAACTACAATTATTGTTAACCAAGGAAATTTGTTCGTGAAGTTTGACTGCAACACATAGTCTCTGTCTTATCTATAATCTGCTCATCCTTTTTTACAGCTACCGACCACCGACATCCGGATAAGGTCTTTCAAGTTTCTTCATCCATCATACTTCGCTTGTAGGTCATGACGGCTTCGATTGAGGGTTCAAGAAAACGGTAAGCTGATGACGACAATGGTGGTGGATTAGATATAAAGGAGGTAACAGTGAGGGCTTACGGCCAAGGTTTCCGTTGATATTCGGATAGCGGTATCCACAACTCCTTTACGGGCTCCGTAGCAAGAAATAATATATTCTGTTAAAGAGAGTCCTTCGCGTAAATTGCTTTGAATGGGTAAATCAATCATTTGTCCTTGGTGGTTCGTTTAGAAAATATGGCTCGAGGAAACATATATGCAGCACTTAAGCATAACTGGACACCAACTCCTCAGAACTTGGTAAATTCAACTCCATTAACAGATACTTATAAAGTTTTTTTCCGTTTACACCCATTATCTTAAGTTTTGGATCGAACTAATAAATTGTTTAAACAACTATTCAGAGTTCCTAGAGCTCCTTGTAAAGCTTGTTGGAAAACCCGTTCTCGGAGCCAACCTTTGTATGAATAATGTTGAAATGATGAAATGACAAATACCGCAAAAGGAAAAAAAAAAGAAAAGAAACATAACACTGAATCGCGAGAGCGACATTCGCAGCAGTGAAAACCATTCCCTCACATGTTATATATAATAATATGAGTTTGTCATCATGTTCTCCATAAATTTTTCGCCCCTGATTGATTATGTTTAGTCTTTGATAATCCTTGCATCTTCAATACAGGCCTCTTTGTATGATATATCTAGCGATTTGAACATTTGAAACCACATGAACCTACCATAAAAATCATGGGTTTGTATTTATTTCATACGAGTTCGGGCATGTTTCAGGTTTAGCCTATGAATCTGTTTACCTAAACGAGATAGCTATTGTATTTTTTTTTTTCAAAATATATTTTGTTTCATAAACATAACTAGGTTATGTACCCGTGTGATAGACGGGTTAGAACAATTTAAATTATATACATTATATATAAAATTTAAATGTAACTAAGAAAAATTAGATTACATATTATATTTAAAACAAAAAAGTTGCCTTTACAACCGAAAAAATAGTAAATATTCATCAGCCCCTAAATAATTTCTTGTGAAAAACATTTTTATTCATATAAAACTTTTTTCAAACTTTTTAAAATATGTCTTCTATACCGTGGCTGTTACCTTGTAGACTGCACGTACAACAAAAAAAACATCAAAAGTAATAAGAGTAAATTTGTTTAGGCTAAGATATAAAAAAAGAAATTAACCTGGATTTCATTACACATACTGTTTTGAGTTGTTGATCGATTTCATTACATTTGGTTTTATGGTTTGTAACTATTAAAACTGCTTCTACTCTTTCGTTGCCGGACAAATATTGAACTGCGTTATTTTTAACGTCGTTTTCATATCATATAGTTGTTGTTTATTGTTACCATTGACTTAGATTCTGTTGTGTCACACGCCTCGCGGTAAAACCTTGCAGGTGGAATTTGTGGGTTTGACATAATAGGTTTATCGATCAAATGTTGCCTGTATTACATTTGGTTTTGGTTTGTGTAAGACTATGTGTAGTGTAGTGTAACGTGGATTTGGAGGTGAAATCACCTCAAAACGCCCCAAAACACCACACACCACTCCGGGACATTTTTCTTCTTTTTTTGGCTTTGACGTGGATTTTTTTAGGGCTAATTAGATTCGTTGTAAGTGCATTATTCATGTATGTCCCCAGCTAGTGATCCAGTTCTTAATGTCGAAGGTTCAGATAATCAGAAAACGACCAAGATTATGAAGATGTTTGAGTATTAGAAGACACATTCGAACCCACGGAGAGTTGAATGTAGCTCAACACAGGTCGAATGTAGTTGTCTTGGGTCGAATGTGAATTTAATGAGAGAAAAGGTTTCATTCGTACCCACGAGGGGTCTAATAAATACATTCGTCCTCATGAAAGGGGCGAATGTGGAAGGCTATATAAAGGGAAAAGTTAGTTTGTTTGAAGAGTTAGTTATCATTTGAGCTTTTCCCTAGTTTGTGTCTGTGTGTGATATTCTCTGTATTAGGTCTAGGGTTTGAATCTGTAATATCTTTGATTTGATCTAATACAAAGAGTAAAGTTATGGAAATTGCTCGGTGATTCGTTATCTGTTTTCATCACGATCGATTACGTTTATTTCTGTATCATTTTGCACGATCGGAGGGGATTCCGCACCATATGGTTGGTATTCGTGAGATCACGTTTCTTGATTACGATCCTAAAACGAATTCTCAATTAGTATCAGAGCATAGGCTCGATTTCACGATTGCAACTTGATTTGAATTGGTGAAAACAGATTAAAATTCTGTTTTAAAGATCAAAACCTAGAAATTTTGAAGCTTTTCATAAAAACATGGTTTTTGATTGAATTGGAGTTGAATTTGATGTTATTATCAAAAATTCTTTCACAAATGTTTGTCTAAATTGAAATCCGCACAAAACCTATCCAAAATCATTACATTTGGTGAAAATTTTGTCAAAAACCGTTCAGATTCGTGTTCTTGAGGTTGAAGATGATGAACAGACCTGAAAAGGTCGAATGTGAGATTTAAGGGTCGAACCTAGCATTTTTCAGGTCGAATGTGGGAATTTTTAGGTCAAACCAGAAAGTTGTGTGTGTTGTTTTGTACATTCGACCATTGTGTGGTACTTTCGACCTAACGGGAGGTCGAACCTGGACTTCAATGGTCGAAAGTGAATCAAGATCTTTGTGTTTTCTACATTCGAGTCAATCATTTGGGGCGAATCTAGTAATTTTTCACATTCATACCCCCGATAGCTGTTTATAGGTCGAACGTAGGATTTAAGGTGTAAAAAATTTCGAAAGCCTGATTTTAGAAAATTTTTGAAATAATTTTTGTTGAAAAATGTTAAATTACTTGGCCATATCAAGAACTGATGAGCAGATAAGAGCTCAGATAGAGGCTGAACGACAACAATTACAAAGACAAAATTCTAAAGTTGACAACATTTGGGGATTTCCAATGACACCGAGAACTATGGTCATACTAGCTCAAGCTGTGCAACCAACTGATGAAATGGTACATGTTGACAAGTGTGTTAACAGAGAAGGTGTTCAAAGTGATGTTGTGTGTTTAGTCGAACAAATGAGAAATCATGATTCAAGTGAACTGTCAGAGAGTGTTTTAAGTTCTGATACGAATTCAGAACAGAGTGAATCAAGAGAGAGTGATATCTCAAATGTTGATGCAAAATCTGATAATTGTAATAAATCATATGCTGAGGTAAGATCTAGTGTTGACTGTGCTAGTTGTTCTGAATGTGTTAAATTGAAACATGAATTGATGACACTTATTGAGGAAAAACAGAACCTAGCAAATGAACTAGAAAATTGTCAAAACCAAAATAAAGTTTTTGAAAAGAATGAAAAAGATTTGTTAAATAAAATTGAATCTTTAAAGCATGAAATTTTAGAAATGAATAAAAGTTTTTCAATGAATAACACCACATCAGAGTTGAAAGACACAACATCTTGTGTTGAAGTTTCAAACTCTGAAGTGAAGTCCGATTCTAGTCAGAAAAATAAAAATGTCGTAGTCACTTCAGAACCTGAGTCTGAAGAGAAAACCATATTTAAATTTCCTGATGGAATGGAAGGATCCTATATGTTGGTAGGACATGACAAGTTGATTCACAATAAAGATTTTCCAATTGATAATATCAAACAATGTTTACTCAAATGTATATATGTTGATAATATCGATTTGTTAAATCAATTTAAAAATCAATTTGGTCATTTGTCATTTGAACTAAATCCTAACCAACATGAGGATTAAAAGAAAAACATTGAAAAGAAAAATGTTGAAAAAAAGAAAGGTTCTAAAGTAAAAGGACCGAAACTAAACAAATCAAATGGAAATGATCAGATGAAAAATTCTCATCAAAAGAATTCAGGAAAATTTTCATCTAGATCATATGAATCTTATGATTATTCATATACCTCTCGATTTGATGGTTATTGGAGAAACAACTCACTACAGTATTCTCATGAATATGTTGAATGGAGAAACTGTTTTGAATGTGGTGAACTTGGTCATATTGCTGGTCATTGTCCCTACTGGTATTGGGATGAAGGGTATGCATGTGATTTTGAAGAATATAGGTCATGATTTAACTGCGGAGAGTGTGGGCATTTAGTTGCTGCATGTCCGTATGTTAAACAGAAAAGGACCGAAGTGAAATTTGCTAAAAATTCAGGCAATGTCAAAAAGCCTGTATCCCCAAACCCAAACAAGAAGCAAAACGGGAAACAGTTTGTGTATGACAATCGTAACAAAATTGCCTTGAATAAAAATGGAGATTGTGGACGGGTTGCTAAGGTAAGGGGGAGTTTTAAGGCTAAGCCTAAGAATAACTCTAAACCTGGGTCTTCATCAGTTAAGTCTGAGAAGATTCCAAACAAAGTTCAGAAGCAGGTTTCAAATAAGAAATTAGAAAAGTCAAAAATCAAAAATCAAAACAATTTCAACAAAATCTAAAATAAACTCTGAACGTGTTTGTAAACCCAAGTCAATTTCTAAATCAGTAGCAATTTCTACTTCAAATCAATCTATTGAAAAACCAATTGATTTTTCAAAAGGAGAATGGATTGATGTTCCGAGAATTGATGACCTTGGACGACCCATCATTGTGAAGGGATGGGTACCTCTCTCCTGCTAATTGTTTAATAAGTGTGCAGATTGTTCCAGACAGATCTATTAGCTATTCTTTGATAGTTGATAGTGGAGCATCTGTATACACGCTATTTATTGGAGAGGCGAAGGTCAAAAAGAAGGGATATTGAAATAGGAAAACATGATTTCTACAGAGAGGAGAGTGTTTGTAGTCTGTTTCCTACCCGTGAATCTGAAAAACATTGCAATCTCATGCAATTGCTCTCAGGTGCTGATCAACAACAGATGTGACAAAACGGTTTATTCTAAACTCTCTTATCTTTGTCAATGGTTTGCAAATTTAAAGATAAAAGTGAGTCATGTAATCTGAGTGAGAAAATGGTTTTTGGAAACTCAATGAGTAAACGTTATCGGATATCATTTTATTTTGTTTTTCTTCAAAAGTTTAAAAATCCAAAAATATGCTTATTTTTAGATTTTTAGGGGGAGAAAATTTCAGAAAAATCAAAATAAATAAAAAAAATAGAAAATCATAAATAAATTTTCCTGGAGAAAAAGAGGAGATGATAGTACATCAGTAGACTGTCAAGCTACTCTGAAAATAAAAATGAATTGATAAACATTGAGTAGCCACTACAATTATATATTGTTAGGCTTGAAATCAAAGTTTAGAGTTCAGCATGGTGATATAAACTTAAAATCAATAACTGATAATCATGTGGATCAACGTCTCATTGGCATATAGTCTTAGTACCGAAATTTCATTTGATAGATTGCCAAAATCAGAGGTTTCGGGTCGTTATATTGAAAGTTATATGGGATGGCCTAACTGATCTTTTGCTGTATTGATTTACAGACCTAGATTCAGTCAGGGTATCTTATTAAAATAGCTAATAAAGCCAAAACCATAAGTTACCGAATGAGGAACTTAACATGTGTGATGATAATCAAAGATTATCTAATGCATCGTATCAATACTTTGATGAAAGTCATGTATAGTATTAGTCCTCACCCTGGTGGAGTGCACAAGTCGCTTTGAAGCATTAATTTGCTGACCTGTCACCTCTGTGCCTCATACCTTGTAATGCACAGATAACTACAATATAATCACGTGTTACGACGAAACTTTGTGCAATTCTTGATACGAGAATGTGTCGCGAGTGTGGAGACCATAGATTACTCAGTATCTAATATTACCATAATGTATCTAAAGTGCTGAGCAATAAATAATGATTTTGAGTTTAAGTGGACAAACATACTGGTGATGGTTGTAGGATGCTCAATGTCAAAAACAGAAAATTGATCAAAAAGAGTTTTGACTTATTGTTTCAATGCTGATATGATCCTCTTACCGGAAGATTCACAAAAATATGTTTAGTTTACTTTTATGCAAAATCTATTTGAAAATTCAAAAAGATTTTTGGTGTGTTTTAGCATAAACTTGGAAAAATCAAAAAGTTTTGTTTTAACTTTATTTTTGTAAACGAAGAATTTTAGCAATAGACAGGAAATCTGATCATACAAGTCACAATTCTAGGTGTGGAAACCCTAGAACTGAACAAAATGATAATACGCAAATCACAACACACGAATTACCTTTTCATTCAACATTTTATAGATAACTTGATTCAAAATATCAATACAAAGCCTTTACAAGTTAATCTATAGCCTTTCAAACACACTTAATCTAGAGAGCTATAACCTGACTTTCACACACATAATAACCAACTTATCTAACTTATCAAACAAGCAAAATCTATTTATAGGGTCTGCACATTCTCCCCTTTTTTGAGTACGAATGTGGACTTTGTCCACATTACGTCCACATTCGCCCCCTTCCAAGGTACGAATATACATTTACATCAAAGTCTATTCTACATTCGCCCATCAGCTTACTTCCTTCGTCCATCTCAAGTCACCTTCGCCCTCTAATATCCACCTTCGCCCTTCTACAAATCTTCTAACATATGTTAAAGTCACAATCCGAAGCATTAGTCGCATAAAGTGCATCTACAAACTCCCCCTCGACTATTGCTCGGATTGCCTTCTGGCTTCGTCCATCTCCTTGTTCATTAATTTGATCCTCAGCTGCTTCTTTTGTTCTTTAGTCATCTCAAGCTCAAGTTTTCTCTTCGTCGATCGCTTCTGTACATCAACCACCTTCACCTTCTTGCCCAACTTCAGATCCAGGTTGCTACCGGAGTTGATATCATACGCAAAGCATACTCCGACAACCTGTTGATACTTTTTCGCTTGCGATGCATCATTGGGATCACTATATATCGGGTTGTAGTAAAGCATGATGATGTCTTCGAATGTACAGTTAATGAGCCACATCGGGTCAAAAACATGTGTCTTCTTATACTTATCCTTCCCATCTCTCAACACTATCACAGCTTCTGCGTTCCTCCAATCATAATAGCAGAAAATAAAGTCTTCACTGAAGTGTTGTTGTAACGGCATCAAAGGAATCTTTCTCATCACTTCAGGAGCTTTGTATATCAAAGTTACTCGCTTCTTACCCGTCTTAGGATCAACATCCCTATGAACTTTCCTCCTCGGGTAATGTGGTTTAAACATACTCCACTTTGTCCGACTCTCCCAGACCAATCTATCAGCAATTCAACCATCCCACAGCCGTGTTATTCACAGATGCACCAGTCATTGGAAATCTGCAAATGTCTCTAACCGCCCAGTACGGAGGAGTTAGTAGGTCATGGAACTGTAGAAGTACAGAATTTCTGTTTCCCACTTGACTGCAATGCATTTAAGCCTTCCAAGATATTTCCAACCAAGAGCTCTGCCTTTAAACTTTTGATTGTGATATCTATAGAATCCGCCTTGCGCTTCCGGCTTTGGCCTCTTATCATCTGTTTCATTCAACTTTCTTAACAAAGTCTTCAGATCATCATTCTGTTCAGACGGTTTCTTCTTATCTTCACGAAACACCTTCTCAACAAACTCTTCACTTCGTTTCTCAGCTTTCTTTCTAGCTTCCCTTTGACGTAATTCCGTGAAGTCTGGGAATACTTCATTCTCATTAGTCTCTCTGAAGTATTGAGGGTACTCTTCATGAGTAATGTCCTCTATTTCAATATCCTCCATCTCTGGTGTATGTTTATAATCAGAATGATTACCAATATCCTTTTCAGGAATATCTGGAATCATCTGATCCATCATAATTTCCTCCAGTGTCTTTCCCACTCGCTGTGCAATTCCTTCTAAAATCTCATTAGCCACAGCAGCAGACACTTCTCCCTCTTCCAGATCAGGATCATTATACTCTAACTCATATCTCATATCTTCTGTCTGAAAGATCTCCGCAAATTTCCCAGTAAATTCAATTGTCCACTCTCTTTTCTCTAACATCTCACGATATACATCTTTTGCATCATCCGATAGAGATCTCACTTTCTCATTCCAAAAGATACTCTCATCAGAATCCACATTCTCTCCTGATTTCGTCTTCGAGCTTGACTGTCCAGCATCACCCTTCTTAGTCTTCCTTTGTTCAAAGGTGAATTTGCTCGAGTCATCTCCATCATCATCATCACTACTATCACTCTCATCATCATCATTCTTACTACCCGATCCCTCTGCATCATCATCTTTATCATCATCATTATCATCATCAGAACCTTCCTCTGATTCATCCTCTTCTTCATTTTCCTTATCAGACTCTTCGTGATCTACTTGCTCCTCCTCTTTCTCTTTATCCTCCTCTCTCTCTTTCAACTTGGGAGCTTCACCATAGAGTTTATCAAGTAAATCGCTCATCCGTTTATTCTCTTTCTTCAACTCTTTGTTCTCAACTTTCACAAGCTTTATCATTCTCCTATTTCTGTTACACTTTTCATCAAGTTCTTTCTTCTCTTCTTCAATTTGCTTCAGCTTCCTATCAACCTCATCCTGATTTGTTTTGGAAGCAACCACAATCTGAAGCATCTTTTCCTCATTTTTCTTGAACTTATTAATCTCAGCTTGTTGAGAAACAATCATCTTCATCATATCATCCATTCTCTTGTTAACTTGTTTCATCACATCGTCTAAAACAGTAACCTTTGACGACTTGGAAGATTCAATCACAGAAGTCTTTTCTTTTCCAGGCTTGAACATATTCAGAACATTCTCTAAAGTAGCTTCTAAGTCAGGAACTACTTCAGGTTCTTTCGCCTTCTTTTGTTTCTTAGTAGCAGGTGAAGTTACCTTTGATGATGTACCAGCTTCAGGCACTTTCTTACCCTTCAGCAATAGTTCAATCTCTTTCTCTCTTAGTTTCTTCGTGCTAACTTTCTTTGCCATCGACTTGTGCTTGGGCTTCTTCAAGTTAACAACCACTGTTGAACCTTCAAAGTCTCCAGTATCTATCCCCAAGTCACCTTCAACATCAATCGACTCTTTCTGCAATGCTTCTTCAATAGATTTGTTAAGTGAATCGGACTCCCCAACCGTAGTGGCCTTGCGTTTGGTAGACCTCTTCACCAACTCAGCTTCAGAATCCCACTGTTCATCTTCTTCAGTTTCCTCTGAATCTACTGAGTCTTCATCAACCAAACTTGTTCCTTTCTATGCAACTCTTTTCTTTCTTGCCTTCTGTTTCTTTCATTCACCCTCATCAGCCTTTGCTTTGCCCTTCCCTTTGGTTCTAGCCTTCTTTACTTACCTCTTTCTTTTAGTACTTGCATCAGCATGCACTAAAGGATCATCAGTATCAGAATCACTCTTATCGTGTCTTGCTTTGTTCAATCCTGGGTCAGTGTAACTCGGATTTACCAAAGCTCCAAACAAACGTCTATTTGGTGGCTTCTAATTATCAGGCACACCCTTATACCCTTTCATCCTCACAAGCGTTCTGATATTCATGTGATCTTGACCTAACACCATCGTTGGATCCTTCCTCAAATGTGGATACTTGTTGTCAAAGATCATCATCAGGAATCTTCAATATAACATAAACTTCTTCGACTTTAGACCCTTCAACATCTCTAGCATGTGGTCCAATATCATTCTAGCAATGTTAAATGGTTTGTTGGGAGTCAACGCAACCATTAACGAACTAATACTTTTCCTCATCACATCATAACCACCACTAACACACCCAAAGACATGAATGATCACGTGTGCGAAATACTTAAACGGCACACTGAGCTTTCCTTTGTGTAGTGCTCCATCTGTTATCGGACCCTTGTATTTCATTCTTAAGAAACAAACCCTCTGCTCGGTCCATGATAAAACTCTGGGATCTGTACTCTCTTCAAACTTAATCTTGAGAGCCTCTCTGATATCTTCCTTAGTGATAAACATTTCCATTCCTTGAATTACACTTCTGATAATAGTTTTATCCTCCCAGAAATCATATTTCGCATTCTTCCAGAAATCCTCCACAATGTATTTGTAAATAATTGCTGGTGTAGCAATGGCATGGATGATTCGGCTTTTCTTCAGAAAATCCACGATCCGTGAAAACTCTGTGTTCTTCAAAACATCGCCAACATATGCACAACAGTTGTGTGGAGGTTCAAACGACCATGATTTTGGAACATTTTCTTCTTCAGCTTCCGGAACTGGATCCTGAAGAATAACATCTTCTACAGGAATCTCTACGTTCTCAGGTTGTTCAGCCATCTGTAAAGCAGAAACACAAAAATTCGTCAAAACAAACAAAAACGACAAACATAGAAAATTTTAGGTTTTAACAAATTCCATTTTCGCCCATTTTGTAGGTACGAAAGTAAGATTTTTAGAGTTCGAAAGTGAAAATTAGGCCCGAATGTGAAAATTCTTTAAACAAAACCTACATTGACTCATTTTTGTTCACTTTCGTCCCTTAGAATCCACATTCGCCGGTTTTCATAGGACGAATGTAGACCTGTTTTGACCCAAAATATGAAATTTGTTATCTGATCTGTTTTAACCTCTATTTTTGATTCAAACAACACCTAAGGTTACCGACTAAGCCTAAGAAACCATCAATTTTGTTTTTCAATCAATTCTTATTAGTTTTCAGAAAGAATTAGGGTCCGCAACCTCCAAACAAACAATCAGACTTAAACTATGAATTAACCTAATTCTTCCTATATTCTCCCCATAAAACTAATAAGGATTGAATCGTTATCAAAACATTGGTATAAAATAGGCCAAAAATGTCCATATGATCACAGTTAGGGTTCGTAGGATAAAAACCCAATTGTGCCTTCCATACTCGACCATTACCTGTAAAATTATAGGCAAACTGATGAGAATTGTATAGAGAATACGATTCTAGGGTGAAAAGAAATATGGCAACAAGATCTTGGTATTTTGAAAATTTTTTTGAAAAATTTTGAATGAGGGGTTCGAAAGTGCTGATATGGTTATATAGGCTTCACCTTCGCCCAGTTGCTTTGGACGAATGTGAATGATTTCCACATTCGCCCCAAGTTAATGACACGAATGTGAAATCTAACACACACGAAAGTGAAATGTTTAAGCAAAAAGCCACCTTCGTCCAAAACAAGAGGTTCGAAAGTGAAAATTTTCCACATTCGACCCAATTAAGGGGTGAATGTGAGTTGGAAAATTTTTGAAATTTTTACCAAATCACGAAATCGAATCCCGTTCAACATTTTTCAACACGTTAAGTCTCAAACATGCATTATTTAAATTTAGAATGATACAAAGCTCGAATGGTTTCATGAAATCTCAGAAATTGACCATCAAACACCGTCGGTTATCTAAAACTAACGCAGATATGAAAACGTTTGATTTTTCTGAAATTTATATCAAAACACACCTAAAATCTTTTTGAGTTTTGTATCTTTTTGACAATCAAACTAAAATGCATAAAAGTAAATAAAGCAGTAAACATTTTGTGATATCCGGTAAGAGGATCATATCAGTTGTTTGAGACCCTGACCACAGCGTTGATCTATTTTGTTTTATATTATCATTAGAAACAGTATGTGACCCGGCAACTGCTGATATTGTGGTCCACATAAGCTCACATGCAGACTATTATGCAGTGCTTTAAAATGATACGATTTAGACGTATTATACTAACATGTTGTGGGTCCCACACACACGACATACTCCCGTATCAAGAAATTGCACAAAGCTTCCTCGTAACGCGTGATTATGCCAGAGTTATCCGTTTAGATACAAGATATATAGCATAGAGGTATACAGGTCAGCAAACAAATGCAGCAGAGTAACATGTGCATATATACCAGGTTGAGGCTGATATCAACTACTGATTTGTATCAGTAAATTGATACGATGTGATTATGATCTTTGATTAGTAATAACATAAAGTTCCCCAATTCAGTAACTTTTGGTTTTGGCTTTTAAGCTCTTTTTAGCAAATATTCTGATTAAACTATGTCCGTAAATTAATACGACAAAAGTTTAATCAGAATATCCCGGATAACAATAACATAACGACCCGAAACCTCAGATTTTGGCAACTCTATCAAACGAAATTACGGTACTAAGACCATATGCCCATGAGGTGTTCAGCCACGAACGAGTAGTTCGTTATGTTTGTATCACTAATGCACGCAGTTTTTAGTCTACGAAGCCTATCAGCACATCACACGTAATCAACACACGCCTCATATTACATTACATATCTTTAGCCTGTGTCAGATCCCCACTGATGTACTATCATTTCCTCTTTTTCTCCTGGAAATCATTTTTAGTTTTTCTATTTTTATGGCTTTTTGAATTTTTCAATGTTTTTGATTTTTCTGATAAAAGACTCCCCCTAAAATGTAAAACATATTTTTGAGTTTTTGAATTTTTCTGAAAAACTGTAAAAACTTAAAGAAAATTTTAAAACTAAAAAGCGATAAACCGCGGTGATGATCAGTCCTGTTTTTCTTTTATATTGTTTACTTTTAAAAGATATTCAAATCGGGATCTGTCAAAAGCTTTTGTGAACAAATCTGCACGTTGATAGTCAGTATGGATTTTGACCATATCTATCAATTCTTTAGCGTAACAATCACGGATAAAGTGATACTTAATCCGGATATGTTTAGCTTTAGAATGATTGCCCGTATCTTTAGTTAATTCGATCGCGGCTTCATTATCACAGTGTATAGGGGTTTTAAGAAATTGCAAACCATAATCCACCATCTGCTGCTGAATACAGAGAACTTGCGAACAGCAACTCGAGGCTGCTATGTACTCTGCTTCATAGGTAGACAATGCGACCAAAGTCTGCTTCTTACATTGCCAGGTGACAAACCTGCTCCATAAAAACTGGCATCCAGCTGTCGTGGATTTGCTGTCCTTGTCACAGCCGCCCCAATCTGCCTCACTAAATGCGATAAAGTCAAAATTATTGTCATTAGGGTACCAAACTCCTTTCGAGGGACAACCCTTCAGATATCTAAGGATACGCTTGACCGCTATCAGATGACTTTGTTTCGGCTTCGACTGGAAACGTGCGCAGAGACATGTGGCGAACATTATGTCTGGCCGAGATGCGGTTAGATACATCAGAGATCCGATGATTGTTCTGTATGTAAACGGGTCCGTCAGCTCCCCCTTAGCGTCAACTCCAATCCCGTGATTAGGTTGAATCTGGGTTTCCATCGGCTTGGAATCCTCCATCTGGAACCAGCTCAAGACTTCGAATACGTATTTGGTCTGGTGAATAAAGATCCCCGTTGGTCTTTGATCCACTTGCAAGCCGAGGAAAAACTGCATCTCCCCCATCGCACTCATTTCGAACTTTTCCTGCATAACACGTTCAAATTCCCTGCACAAAAGTTTGTTAGTTGAGCCAAAAATAATATCGTAAACATATATCTGGACTAGAAGCAAATCATCTCCTGTTTTCTTCGTGAACAGGGTACAATCGACCAATCTGCGTTTGAATCCTTTCGACATGAGGTACGTGCTCAGCTCCTCGTACCATTGGCGTGGAGCCTGGTGCAACCCGTACAGTGCTTTGTTTAAGACGTAAACCTTATCCCGGTGGATAGGAACTTCAAAGCCCGGTGGTTGACCGACGTAGACCTCCTCCTTGACTACTCCGTACAGAAAAGCACTTTTGACGTCCATCTGATACACCTTAAATTTCTTGTAGGAGGAAAATGCCAGAAACATTCGAATTGCTTCTATGCGCGCCACAGGTGCATAAATTTCATTATAGTCAATCCCCTCGATCTGATGAAAACCTTGTACTACCAATCTGGCTTTGTTCCGTACAATCACTCCTCTATCGTCTTTCTTAAACTTAAACACCCACTTGGTACCAATCTTCTTCCGTCCTGGAGGTAAATCAGTGAGTGTCCGACTCCCAACTTTTGAAATTGCAATAACTCCTCTTGCATCGCTTCAACCCAGGCGTCATCCAAAAGAGCTTCTTTATATGTCCGCGACTCGACCTGCGCAACATAACATGCAAACGACCAATCATTCTGACAACCAGACTTTTGTATTTTTGCATATAAACCTAAAGCCCCAAAACTTTCTGGTGAATTGACACTTCTTAGCTGTCCTCTCGTCATAACACTTCTAACAGGGTCACCGATAACTTGCTCCAACGGGTGAATACGGTGAATCCGAGATTCCGAATGTTCAGGTACAGTAACTCCCGTCTGAGTAGTCAAGTTCTCTACTGCATCCAGATCATGACCCGAGTTAGACGATGAAGCAACATCTGGATTTGGGTTCACTGGCGGTGCCTCTGTTGCATGTTCAAGAATAACTTCTTCGAAATCTCCATCATCTTTCGATTCTGAAGTATCTAAAGTTGTGGAAGTCTCTTGAAACACTTCTTCCTCCGGTACAGGCGCATTGGTATCATTAGAAGCTGTGGGAGGAGTTACGGTGATCGGACGCACCAACGGTGAAGTCGTTGCGTTTTCACACTCGTAAAGTAATCGGATAACAGCCTCTTCAACCAAGCTATCTAGATTGAATGATTCAAAGAAATCTTTGTAATCAAACATCCAATCAGGACCATTTCCTTGCACATTCTGAGTATACCATTGAACTTCAACGTTAGACCAATCCTCCACCTGTCGAGTTCTTTTGTTGAATACCCGTTTGAGCGGGGTTGCATATCCAACAAAGTATCCCTCTTCAGCTTTCGGACTAAACTTTTCGCTTGGATTCAACATCGTGCACGGAGCCCCAAAAGGTTCTAGATACTCCAAGTTCGGCTTTCTTTAGTGTAACAGCTCATAAGAAGTTTTGCCAAACTTCTTCACCGTTAAAACCCGATTTAATGTATAGTTTGCTGCATAAATCGCCTCGTTCCAGAACATTACTGGAAGATTTGAGTCTGCTAGCATTGTTCTCGCCGCTTCTATGAGAGTCCTGTTTTTCCGTTCAGCAACACTGTTCTGTTGAGGGGTATACGGAGCCGAATATTCATGATGAATTCCTTTGCTTTCACAAAGATCATCCATCTTAGCATTTTTGAACTCCGTCCCATTATCACTCCGAATTCGCTTGATCTTTAGACCATAGATGTTTTCCAATCGAGTGAACAGAACTTTCAGATTATTAAAGGTGTGACTTTTCTGATGCAAACACATAACCCATGAAAATCTTAAATAATCGTCAGTAACGACTAAACAATAAAGCTCTCCAAGATGACTTTTGCGTTTGACAGGTCCGAATAGGTCCATGTGCAATCGCTCAAGTGGCATCTCAACAGAGTTTACTTTCTTCACTTTGTGAGATTGTCTGTGTTGCTTTCCCTTCTTACAGCTCACGCACTTGTCATTCAAATGGAAATGTTTAACATTCACGCCATCGACAAGTCCATTTTTCACTAAATGATTCATCTTTCTCAAATGAATATGCCCCATTCTTCTATGCCACATAATCGATTTCTTCTCTGTAGCCTTCGATAGGAAACATGTCACTTGCCCCTGGGATGTCATCGCCTTAGACATATCAAGAATATAGAGACTGTTGACGCGAGGTGCCTTCAACATAACCCACTCTTTTGGAATTTCGAAGCCCGGTTTGAGAATATAGAAAGATTTGTCATCAAAATAAACAGTAAATTGTTTGTCACATATTTGACTGACACTCAACAGATTATAATCTATCTGCTTCACATACGATATCCTCTCGAAACTCACAATTCCATTACTCACGCTTCCTTCCTTCGTGATATATCCTCCTTTGTTTCCAGCAAATGCAACATACCCTTCGTTTATGTTCTTCACATCAAACAGCAATGCTAAATCCCCTGTCATGTGGCCTGAAGCTCCACTATCAACAATCCAAAGACTGCTAATATGGCCTGCTGAAGCTCCCTGCACACATCAAGTAAACATGTCAGTTCTTTCGGGGGACCCAAGCCTGTGTGGTCTTGGGTCTCTGAATATCACTCTTCAAAGATTCATTTACTTCAACATTTGGTTTTGGATCGATCATTTTTAGGATCATTCAAAACTTTTTCAATCTTTTCATTAGATTTTGAAGTTGAGGCTCCCGGAGTACCATTTGGTGCCCAAGATTGTTCCGAACGTTTCAAAATACGAATCTGAGATTTTGGAGTCTCATTCATTTTCTTAACATCCTTCACAAATGAAACCTTCTTGGGTACCTTCTCTGATTTAACAGATTTAGGTCCAACATTTGAATTGACAGCAGGTTTTTGTGGAACCCTTTATCTATCAGCCGTTGTATTCACCATTGGTTTTCTCCATGGTTTCTCCATGGCTATCCGGTTACGACGATCATAATGAAATGGACGATCATTCCACTTTTGATAAAAGTTGTTTTGGTTATAAAATTGTTCTGTTTGAGGAACAAATCGTCTTTGTGGATAGTAATGATTATCAACCGATTTCTTCATGGATTGCGTAACTCCAACTTCGTGCCTTTTGTGCCTAACGTACAGGCAGTGAGCAAGTAAATGCCCTCTCTCCCCGCACTTAAAGCATGCACGGTATTCTTCAAACACATTTTGAGCATTCGGCTTAGCGTATGTTCTGATAGGATATTGATCATCATAACATTTACGCCTTAAACTCTCAGGAACTGGACCCTTTGAGTAAGCTGGCTCATGAAAACCGTTTGATTTTTGTTTCGGTTTGATGAATTGGGTGACATGAACCTTTGGTTCTTTTGGAACATCCAAATACAGTTTCTTTAGAATTTCAGGTGGAATATCATTTGATCTTTCATGTTTAGGAAACCATATTGTGCTTTGTTGCCAAATTTTCTCGATTTTAGATTAGTTAGCAAACTTGATTGGATATTCCTCGTCAGAGATAATCTTATCGAATCCTTCCATCCGATAAAATATCTTGACTGGTTTGTCACCTGAATCTTTTTTAACCTCTTTCTTTTTAGACTTTTTATCACGATGTGCTTTAGCCATCGGATGAACATGCTGAGATGGTGACACTGGTTCATTCGTAATAATGTGATTTTCTTTTGGAATATCACTCACATTATTAGTTTTGTCACTTTCAGAGTCTGAATCATCATTTTCAGCTTTAACACCCTCATCATTCAAACCTAAAATCGGTCTCACATCGGAATTAGGATCACCAACACTTGAAGTATTGGATTCATTTTCCGATGCAAAGTCTGATTTTACTGAGCTCTCCGGTGTCACTTGATGACAATTATGGTTTTCAAAAAGCACCGGAGATGGCACAGACTTATAACTTGTGGTTTGAGATGGTTCATCAATGATGTGGTCAACTACATAAGCAATATGCTTGTAACTTTCTAACTTCTTGTTGACCTTCTCAGCAAAACACTTGATGGTGGCCATTTCCAACTTAGTATTTTCAAGTTCATTAATGTAGTTGTTAATTGCTAATTGTTTTAATGAAAGAGTTTTCTTTAGGTCAGAAATGTCCTTTTTGTACCCATCAAGTACTTTGTTAAAAGCAATCACTTCTTTGCGCGCAGGTTAACAGTTAATCACAGCACTATCACGTTGAACGCGAAGTTGCTTGTTTTCCTCTGTCAATCTGTCACAAGTTCCACAATACTTATCACTTGTAACATCAGTGCTAGATTCAGAACTTACCTGTTTTGGAGGATCTGTCATGGCCATTAAAGCGAAATGAGCTTCGTTCCCAGCGAAGAACTTTGAATAATCGATTCTGGTGAAGGCGTCATCCACTATACACGACTTCCTCGTCTTCAGAAAGTCAGCTTCAGCTAGCAACTGATCAATGTCATCATCTAAAGAAGTAACACTGGCCTCTGAATCTGATTCACTGTCTGAATCCGAATACACCGACTCACTCTCCTTAGGAACATCTGTAACTGAGTCAATCACCACTCCTGAACTTGTTTCTTCAGCCTGAACTTCAACTGGTTCATTCTCAGTCTCCACATTCATCTCTTCCACTGATTCCTCAACCTCACTCTTAGTTTCTTCATCTTGATCAACTATCACCGACTCCTCGATATCAACTTGTTGTGCAACACATGCCACATTCCCACCTGTGGTTATCTCCTCAACACCAATTTGCATGCCAGTCCAGTCAAACCTCTCATCATTCTGTATCACCAAAGCTTGATTCTGATTGTTATTCTGTGGCTGCTCATTTGGTGTAGTGATGGGTATAACTGTTCTGTTTGTGTTATTTGGTGGTTGAGTTTGATTCTGGTTGGTTGTGTTTGGTTGTCTGTTTTGGTTGTTGTTAGAGGTGTTTTGTCGGTTTTGGTAATTGTTTTGGTTTTGATAGTTGTTGCTGTTTTGGAAAGAAACTTGGTTTTGGTTTTGAGATTGGCGGTTTTGGTAGTTTGAGTTGAATGGATTTCGGTTACCTTGTTTAGGAGGCTGAGTGCATTCTCTTTTGAAGTGTCCTTTTCCTCCACAATTAAAGCATGTAACTTTCTCCTTGTTAAAGCCATATGTGGTGTTCGGAGAAGTTCCCAAATGAGTCCTCCTGGTCTTTTCTATGAATTCAGTTGCCCGTCTCATAATGCTTGCGAAAGCCCACTGAATGTCAATAAGCTCCATCAGGGATGACATCTCCTTGTAAATACTTCATTATAGGAGTCATCCATGACGAATCGTCTTGAACCTGAGTGTTTAGAACAGTGATATACTCGGGATGTACTGTTTTATCATTAGGATGGTCAGCGATATCCTCAGGATGTGCCTTGCTATCCTCAGGATGCCACTCTTCGATTGCTGGTTTCTGGATGTGGATAATAGGAATCTTGGATCCTTCAGGTAAATTCAAAGAGGATCCAAGATTTGCTAAGGCATCAGCTTCAGCATTTTCTTCCCTAGGTACCTGTGTTAGTGAAAATTCTACAAAAGAAGTTGCTAAATTTTTAACTATTTTGAGATAAACAGCTAATTTTTGACCCTTTACTGCATAAGATCCATTAAAATGGTTAGTAATCAACAAAGAATCAACAAATACTTCAATATATATAACATGCATGTCCCTAGCAAGTTGTAAACCAGCAATGAGAGCTTCATATTCTGCCTCATTATTGGTTGTTTGAAATGCACATCTAATAGCATGGGGTATTTTTTCCCCTTGTGGCGATTTTAGTAGTATTCCTAAACCTGTGCCTCTTGCATTTGAAGCACCATCAGTGTATACAGTTCATTTTTCTAAATTTTCATTTAATTGTTGAACCTCAGACTCTACTTCACCCAAGATGTCACTACTAAAATCAGCCACAAAATCTGCTAGAGCCTGTGATTTGATTGCATTTCTAGGTTAATATACCAAGTCAAAAGCACTCAATTTTACTGACCATTTTGCCATTCTTCCTGGCATTTCAAGTTTTCTAAGTACATTTTTAATAGGATAATTAGTTTGAACATGTATCTTATGTGTTTTAAAATAGTGCCTTAACTAGGTAGATGCCATTATTAAAGCTAAAATAAGTTTTTCAAGATGTGAATACCTGGTTTCAGCATCTAGTAGAGTTTTACTTACATAATAGACAGGATGTTGTTGCCGTTCAAAGTCTTTTACCAAGATTGCACTTATTGCATTTCTAGAAACTGCAAGGTATAACTTGAGAGGTTCACCATCTTCAAGTTTCATCAGGAGTGAAGATGCTGCAAGATACTCTTTCAACTTCTTCAATGCATCCTCATGTTTCTGTCCCTAGTCAAATTTATTATTATTCTTCAGGATGTCATAGAACTCCTTGCGTTTCTCTGAGGATTTTGAGATGAATCTTTTTAGAACTGCTATCCTGCTAGTTAGTCTTTATACACCCTTGATATTTCATGGGGATTTGAAATCAAGGATGGCCTTTATTTGTTCGGGACTAGTATCTATCCCTCTTTTAGTTACTAAATATCCAAGAAACATTCCACCACTAACTTCAAAATGACATTTTGCTGGGTTTAACTTCATATTGTAGGCATCCAGGATGTCAAAGGCTTCTTTGAGATCCCGAAGATGATTCTCTACTTTCTTGGACTTGACTACCATGTCGTCAATGTAGAATTCCATCGTGTCCCTGATCTTTTCCTTAAACATCATGTTCACTAGCCTTTGGTATGTTGCACCTGCATTTTTTAGTCCAAATGGCATAGCTATATAACAATATATACCTGATGGGGTCATGAATGTCGTATCCTCTTCGTCATCTGGTTCCATTTGGATTTATTGGAATCCTGAGGATGTATCCATGAATGTTAGCATCTCGTGGCCTGCTATGACATCCACCATTGAATCTATGTGTGGTAATGGGAATGGGTCTTTAGGACAGACTTTGTGCCTTGACATCCTGAGGATGGGACAGTGATATCCTCGTTTTTATCTTCGAGGTAGACGGCCTTTACATCGTCAGGATGTGCCTTGACATCCTGAGGATGGCATTGTGCATCCTTCTGTAATTGCTATGCTTGTGTTGATGAAGCCTTCATTGATGTAGTATAGCAATCATTGGCTTCCGGTTGATCGTTGTTGACTTTAACAACTCCCCATGGTGTAGGTAACTTTACACACTCGTGATATGTTGCAAGGACTGCTTTCATGTCATGTATCCAGGGTCTCCCCAGGATGGCATTATAGCAGGATAGAGAATCTATCACACAGAATCTCTGGATAGAATTCACTCATTCTACATATACCTGTAGCTTGATGTCACCCACTATACTCTTAGTTTCTCCACTGAAGCCCACCAGGACTGACGATCTAGAAACTATTTCAGATTCTGGGATGTTCATTCTTTTGAGGGCTTCTAGCTAGATTATATTCACTGAGCTTCCACCATCTACAAGGATCATGCGAACAAAGTGATTAGCAATATATAAAGTTATAACTAAACCATCATGATGAGGGTCAAGGATATTTTCTCGATCTTCTTCTTCAAAACTGATCACTTTAGAAGTTGTCAGGATGGTAGTCTTTGTGGGTCTCTCTCCTTTTTCTGACTTTGTTTCTCTTGCATGCCTTTTAGCAGCTGAATATGATGTTCCACAAATCTCTGATCCTCCGGAAATAAAGTTGATTATGCCAACATCCTTAGGTGGTGATGCTGCTCTTTCTGGGATATTGGTGCCATCCTGAATCCTTGGCTTCTGTTTTCCTAGGAGATCTTTAAGATGACCTTTGCTCAGAAGATATGCAATCTCCTTTCTCAAGGCGATACAATCTTCAGTGATGTGACCAAAATCTTCGTGGAAGGCATACCATTTTGATTTGTCCTTCCATCCTGTCTTGTTATCCTTATTCGGCCATCTTGATTTATCCCCGAGATCCTTCATGGCGTACATCAATCATGTTACATCCACAGAAAAACAGTAATCTGATAATTTAGGACATTCATCCTCATCGTCATCCTCCACCACATTAACCTTTTTATTATCAGGTCTAGCATATGGTTTATGCTTGTATGGTTCGTATGTGGGATTGGATTTTCGATTAGGATGGTTATATCTCGAGGATGATTCTATCCTCTCTTGTATCTTCTTATCATCCTCAAGTCGGATGAATCTTAGAGCCGTGTTCCTGACTTCATCCAAGTTTCTATAAGGATTCATCACCAATTCTTGGTAGAATGGTGAATCTCTTTGAAGTCCCATATTGAATACTTGTACTGCTGTTGTGACATCCAAGTTCGGGATGTCAAGTGCTTACTTTCCGAGCCTAGTGATATATTCTCTTAGTGATTCCCCCTATGGTTGAGTCACCTTGTATAATTCACTTGTCAAACGTTCAAACGTTCGACTACAAGAAAACTTATTGTTAAACATGTTAATTAAATGTGCAAAAGTAGTAATTGAATAGGGAACACTTAGGAGCCATTTCAAGGCTGGACCAGTGAGAGTTGAACCGAATCCCTTGCACAAGCATGCTTTCTTAAGATTGGCAGGAACTGGATTTATCTCCATCCTTTCCCTATACTGAGCCACATGCTCCTCAGGATCTGTAGATCCATCATAGAGCTTCATGCTTGGAGTTTGAAACCTCATTAGGATCTTTGCATCACATATGGGAGGTGCAAATCTAGACACCCTATGACATGTTGTCGATACTTCAGGGATAGGCTGCACTATCCCTGGTACACTTGATACCATATCCTTAATTTTTTGTAGCTCCCTTGCTAGTTGTGGACTTATACCTGTATCCTGCAAAGAAGCAACATCATTAGCAATAAAAGTAGTGGAACTTAAATTGTTACCGTTATTGTTGTATCCTTGGGATGGCCCTGGTGTATATCCTGGATCCCAGGTTGTTGCCATCCTGGGTGCAGTAGTTGTTTTAGGAGCAGAGAATCCAGTGCTCATGGGGATGAAATCTCCTTGATGAATGCCCCTAGAGATGCAAGAATTGAAATCTAACACCCTAGGTTGTAATGGGGTCCCCATGTCCTCAGTCGGTCTCTTTGAGGAAGTTTTGAGAGATTGTATTTCTCTCATTATCATCCTGTTGGTTTCCTGTTGTTGCATCATTTGATCCTTCACTATTGAAAACATGGAAAGGAGTTCATTATTCCATACAAAAACAGGAGGAGTCGATCCAGATGTCTCCATTGTTGGTCTAGGTAGAATTTGGGAAGTAGAACTTCTTGAGAATGCAGGTGGGGGTGGCAGTGTTGCATTTCAGGTAGAGGTTGAAGATGGCATGGATGAGGAAACAGTTTCTGGGAAGAAGACATAGTTGTCAAGTTTTCTAAAATGAGTTATTTGACAAAATGTTTTAACAAAGTTTTTTGTTAAAATAGCATCACTTGCCCCACGGTGGGCGCCAAATTGTTTTAGTCAAAAATTACTTAGTAGAAATAATTTTCTTTTCAAAATTAGAAAATGTGAGGTAGTGTGCTATAAATGGTAAAAAAGTTTATAATTAAGTTTTATTCTGAGAATGGTGTATCAGGATACTAAAGAAGTAAATATATGACAACTATGCTCGGGATGGCAAAGGTAAAGTTCGGGATGGACAGTTATATCTTGAGGATGTAACTGTTGGTAGAGTTGTGAAATGAACAAGGAAAGTTGTAAAACACAAAAAACAACATTTGATGTACGAGGAAAGCCCTTGATCAATTGTAGATCGCCGGCATAAAACCTCAGGAGGAGACTAGGACCCTGCCTTGTTTGTTAATATTAAGATGGTAAAAAGATTACAACTTTGGATGGATGATTTGACGAGTGTACTAAAATTACAATGATTTGTGTGAGTGTTCTCTGAGTGGCAGAGTGTGTGTGTAATTCGAGTAATTCTAATTTGTCCTATACCTGTCAATCATCCCCATTTATATAGTACATGAGAGTAAATAAAGAATTATGTGTGATCCGCTGGTCTTCAATGTTGGTTAAGGCTGTTTCAAGTGAACGTTGAGTAGGCTTTAACTGAATATAGTCGTTAAATGGTTGTTTCCCCTTTCATCGCCTATATTTAATGCAAGACGGTTACAGGTTTGATCTCTTCCTTGAGCTTGGACCTGGCTTGCAAGTATTTCATCTTTATTCTTGATTTCTTTGACGGATCATTGACAAATAGACGTCGGATAACAGTTACGAGTTCGTGTTGTACCTGCAATTATATCATGTAAAGTTAAGTCGTTAGTCCATCCTCAGGATGTGCACATGCTGAAATATAGTTATATCCTGAAATCAGTTATGCCCTTCAGCATCCCGAGGATGCTACATTAAGAATATAAGATAAAATCATCCTGAGGATTTTCACCACCAACAGACATATTGTTATAACGTTCGAGTCATACGTTCAACGTTGGGAATGTGAAATTGTGTATGGCTTTTGTTGCTACATTTCACAGCAGATCGTGCTTGATAATCAACGCATGCCAACCTGGTAGACAGGATTGTTAATATTGCTCATGTTCAAAGCTCCTAAAAAAATTTGATAAAAACTGGCTTGGAATTGGCTTGAATAGTTTCCAAGCTACGCAAAACTGGCTTGGTTTGTGAACGATACAAGATGACATGAGGCGACTCACTTTTTCACTTGCTCAAATAAAATAATTTTAACTTTCTTTTTTGACCAAATTTATTTTAGCCAAACTATCTAGCCCACTACCTAACCATACTTACTGATTTCTTAACTCTTTTAGCTTATTTATTCACAAATTACACAACTAGGTTTTGTGTGTGAGTCAGTCACTCGCGGCCTGTCCACCATCACTCACCACCAGGCTACCACAGAACCCTTGTTGCTTAGGCTATGTGTTATAATTCACAAAGATTTACTCCATGTCACTGCCACGTACGCATGAGCTCTCGCTGATTTTTTTTCTTTACACCTTGTTTTGGTTTCACCTTGCTTCACTAACCACCATCCATTAAAATAATAATTAAAATATAAAAATTAAAATTATTTAAATGTTGATTGGTTGAATCATAAAGAGAACGCCACATATTTTTTTAATTGGTTGGTAATTAAATCCCCACACAAACATCTCTTCACTTTTGGCTATAGTGTCAGTGTGCTTTCACGCCCTTAGGCAGTGTTCGGGCGTGAGTGACCTTATGTGGCAAGAGTGCATGATACAATAACACATGGCACTACTTTCATCCACAACTCACCACTAGCCCATACTCGCTCTCCTCCGCTAGATTAGTTCTACAAAATTCAAAAGGTGCATCGCCCCCGGCACAAAGAATCCATGGCATAGCGTGGAGTCTATATATATATATATATTATATATATATATATGGTCAAGATCGTGTACAAAGTGTTTTTTTTTGTGAGAAGTATTAAAAATTGATACTTAGGCATCATTTTTTGAACTTAGTCGTGATGTTTTGGATTGTTTTGCCTATAAAAACACCAAACATAACAATTAAAAATCGAAAACAATGTATTTTAAGCTTAAAACTTAAAACATCATGCTAAGAACATTAGCAGTGTGTTTTAAGCGTTAAGTAGTGTGTTTTTCAAGTTAAAACAACCTAAAACATCATTCCTAAATCCAAAACATGATGTCTACATGTCAATTCTTAGTCCTTCTCACACTTCTCACGAAAAATGTACTTTGTACAGGATCCTAAACCTATATATATATATATATATATATATATATATCATATGACCTAAAACAATATTTCCTGCCATATCGAGATTGTAGGAGTCCGTAACAATTGAAAGTATTAGTCTTCATTTTCAGTTTTTTTTTTGTTTTTTTTTTTTTTTGTTTTTTAATCCGACTCCATTCAGTTTATACACGAGCCAAGTTGTAGCTCATGTTTTTTTATCTTGGCTAAGTATTTTGAGCTAGGACAACATAACTTGTTTAAAATTAAGGCCACACTAACCATGATATGGGATTAGCTTGGTTCGAGTCGTGATCAATCCTACTATTAAAAGGTACTTTGATACAAGTGTCACGATGGGCACCGATGGGCACCATATGTACTCGATATAAGTGGCTACATAAGTTATATTTAGTGCATTAGTTATGGATCGCCTCTAAAAGAGGCCAAGTACGTATATTAGGATGTGTGTTGAGGGTATGTGTTGTGTGGCAAGAAAGGTAAAATTCTGTTGATACGTACAGCCTATATGTGCAAAGATAGTTTCACCTTTCATCTAGTTGTGTTTTAGTGTGAAAGTGAGCCAATTTTTAGTTATTAGCTCATCATTGTTATTAACTTTAAAATACTTATTTAATAGAGTCATACGTGTGTAAGTATTCACACGTATAACTCATACGTGTTAAGTAGGACATGTAGCAGGGTAAGAAATTCATATGCATGAAACTATAAGGGTGTACCTTGTCATCTGCGTGAAACTTTAGAGATCAGACTGTCTTACACGTGAAACCTCATAGGTGTGAAGCGTTTCACGTGTATGAGTTGGCATAGAAATAGAATAGTTCCATCAGTTGTTTTCAAAACCTCTTACGTGTAACACTAAAACCCTTTCACTTTGACTTTTTGACCTTCTATTCCTTTGACACCTTGTGCGTTTTATTATGTTCTTCATAATTAGAATCATAAAGTGAATCTGCTGAACCGAACATTGTTTGATTTCATCCACAGATTCAATAGATATGATTAGTTTATGGTGATCATTCAAACCCGATAATAAACCCCACAATACACATTCGAAATCACAATGTTTTGCAAAATCTTGTCTTGGAGTTTGTTAATAGGCCACTTATGTAGATCCATATCAAAAATCACACCGTAAATCGACCAAAATTGAAAGTTGGATATTTTGAATTTGGCCACGCGTAGGAGTGCTCCTACACCCGAAGCACTTTAGACGTATGAAGTCATACGCGTGGGATTTCCCACGCGTAGGACACTCCTACGCCTGCAAGTCAGGATTTTTGGCGATTTTGTCATTTTTTATTTATTTTATGCCATTTTCGATGTACTTATGCTTGTTTGATGAGCGTTTGCAGATATGGACATAGTTCCATGTGATTAACACAATATTTGCGCTCATCTTGCCCCAGAATCGAAGAATGCGGTTGATTATGTAGATGCGATCAATTTCTTTAGGCGTTCAAGAATTTTCTATCCTATCTCCGCACCTAACATGCCCTATCTTAGCCATCAACAACAATTTTGTGAAAGAGCGGTGTTGGATTGCAATCGTAATCCAATTGCGATTGTTGGACGGATTAATGGACGTGAACTTTTGGTTTCTCAATGAAGCATCGGGGAAGCACTTCATCTTGATGATAGAGATGATTATCCGATTTGTGTCCAAAGTTTCTTATCAGAGGCTTCTTTCGGAGATTGAAGTATGATGGAGAGGTAAAAGACTCGATGCTGTTGAAGTCAGGAATGTGTCAACATTACAGATACTTTATGCATATTCTGATACACTGTATTAGCACGAGAAGAAGCAGTTTTGACATAGCTGGAGGAACTATATGTTCTGCTATGGTGGCTCTTATATTAAATAAGTTGTTCTATTTCTCGTGAATAATCTTTCAACATCTTAAAGAGTATGCCACTGTGAAGTTCAAGACAAAGAAGTCGCATATGTATCCAAGCTTCTTACAAATGGTTTTCGACACTCAATTACTCGATCTACCAAAGGTTGATGTAGACAAAATCAAGTTGGGTCATATGAATGATATGTTGATGTCCCAAATGAAATAACCAGCATAAGAATGAACCACCAATAAAACGATTGATCAGACATATAGCCAGAATTATGACATCCGTCACTCTCGTCTTTCATCTAATTGACAATAATAGTCCTTCAAATATTTTTATTTTTTATTTTAGTCTCTATAAGTTTTGTCGTTTTAAAATTTAATTTTAGAGCGAACTCAAAATTTATCATTTACATTTATTATGGACCGTGCGTATGTTTTAAATCAAATGCGTATGTTGAAATGTTATTCAGAAGGGATATTATAAAAAAAAATTCAAGTTTTAATAAAGCTTTAAAAACATTTTAGTTTAAGTTGGTTAACTTGGTTAGTTTATATAAAGGAAAAAAACTAACTAGATTAAAATAAAACTAACCTAAGTTAAATTAGAGGGGTCAATTCTGTAAATTACTCAAAGTTTCAAAAAAAAAAAAGAGGCTCCTGCCTCCTTCTTCGTTTTTTCCGGTAATGAGTCGTCGGCGGCGACTCTACTCCGGCGAAGTGTTTAAACGTATTATTTAATGTTTTTCATTGATTCCGAACGTTTCTCCACAAATAACCAACGTTTTCCAATCAATTAATCATGTTAATAACGAGCTTTTATGGGTTATTAATCGATATATATATATATATGTAACCGGCCGGATCTTTTAAAAACTCATTTAAATGTTACTTTGATCGATTTATATATAAATTGGTCTTTCCATTCGATTCCTGCATCCATTGTTGTACTAAACCCACTTAAAAACCACAAGAAATCGTTTGTTGAAGCCCTTTTCTTCTTAGTTTTGTGTTCGGTTCATGTAACCTTAATTTCGGTTTCAATCATGCTTGTAAGTTCGTTTTTTTAGTGCCATTATATTTGTCGAGTCTTTATTACTAAAAGCCCCTTAAATTCATAATCCAAATGTGTCTGAGATGGATTATTGGATTTGGGTATAGGGTTAGGGTTCTTAGGTTGAATTGGGGAAGAAGATGATGAACACTTAACATATTATAAATATATATGGTTTCAATTAAAATTAACAAAAGGATTTGTGGTGGAGTGGTTTCTTAGTGTTTGTATAGGAATTGATCCAGGTTCGAATCCAAGCAACATCAATTCTTTTTCAGCATTTTTTTTCCTTTTCCTTTTTTTCTTTTATTTTGTTATTTATTATATATATAATACATATAAACTTAGAATATTCATATTAAATTCATTTTTGCTCTAAAAATTATAAAAATTTAGGAGTAGTTTCTTGATACCTCCTAGAAAATTATTATATTTTTAGTTTCTGGAAAATATTTTATTTCCCTAATTTTATTGATTTAACTTGTTTTAATCATATTTAATTGATTAAAATTTCATTTTTAACGATTTTAATCTCAAACTTTTTGGAAAATTATTTCTCATCATCATGAGCTGAAATAAAAATTATCAGTGCAGAAAACATCCATTTTTATAGATTTTGCTATTTTTAACCATTTAAACATGATTTAATCTCAATAAATCAGTTTAAAATATAAATAAGTTTATAAAAATTAGGGGAAAATTAAATTTATTAATTTTAATTTGGATCATGTCTTGTATTTTTATTCTTATTTATGTTTAATTAGACATAATTAAACATTTATTTATCTATACTAATTAAAAAATATTTTATAAATATTTTTCTTATAAAATAGAAATATTTTTATGTTGGAAAGTCTTAGCTATTATTAGTTGAATAATTCTATAACTCATAATTATTTACTTATACATTTATGATTTTTATATTTATTTACAAGAATTAGTTAAATCAATTAACAAAATTATTTTGTCTTAATTAGTCAAACCTAATTTTTATCTAAATATTTAATTGGTAATAATTATATTACCTAAACCATATTTACAAACTTTGGTATATTATTATACAACTTTTATATTAATTCGGCTTGTCATAAAAACTCTAATTCCCCAAATCGTCTTAGCAAACCCTAATGCCTTAGACCCTAGATACTTCAGACTCATAGACTTTTCGCTTATTAGTATTCTTAAACTTTATAGGTTGAATTCCTCGGAATTCCCATTACTTAGCTCACGACTGCTTAAGTTGGATTTTGATCGCTTTCGCAAACTGTGAGTATATCTTTCCCCTTTTCATGTTTTACTCTTTTGGGGCTATTCATGTACATTATGACTAAATGTTATTCTTTCACTAAAATGCAATTCTCATGTGTGTTTGCTTTATGTTAATTTGTGTGTCTATGACTTGTCAAAATTATTAACCTTTGAGGGCCTGGCATTTCTGTTAGTGCATTCTTCATGTATGTCCCTAGCTAGTGATCCGGTACTGAATGTCGAAGGTCCAGATAATCAGAAAACGATCAAGACTTAAACATGAAGATACATTCGACCAATTAGAAGTGGGCGAATGTGGAATAATATAGGTCGAAGGTAGCTTAAAGTGGGCGAATGTGAAAGTCTAGTGGGCGAATGTGAAAGTCTAGAGGGCGAAGGTGAATCAGTTTGGGCGAATGTGGAAAGACTCCACATTCGTACCTTAGAAATGAGCGAATGTGGAAAGATTCCACATTCGTACCTTCATTATGGGCGAATGTGCAGTGGCTATAAATAGGATTTGCTCATTTTGGATGAGAGAATAGTTTTGGAAAGTGTGTGTGTCAAGGTCAGGATTCTCTCTAGAGTGTGATTGTTTATGTTTGGGCTAGATTAACTTGTATATTGATTGTAAACACGTTTGGATCAAGTTTATCTATAAAATGGAGATTGAAAAGGTGTCTTACGTGTTTTGATTTGCATATTATCATTTTGTTCAGTTCTAGGGTTTCCGCACCTAGAATTGTGACTTGTATGATCATAATATCCTGTTTTAGCTAAAGTTTTTCATCTACAAAGTGGTATCAGAGCTATACGGATCATACAACAACAAAATTGATAATATCAGAGCTGATTTGGACTTAATTTTGATCAATATTCATCTGTTTTTATATGCAAATGGTTTTTGAGTGATTTTGAAGGATTTCGAATTGAATTTGTGGTTAAAATCAAGTTTTCCAAGAATTAAAGATGTTCCAAATCAATTCCGAATCATAACCTGATTAAGATCATCAAAATCTATAAACTTTTGAAAATCTCAGATCAAAATAACCGTTTTTCAAAGATTAACCGTTTTTCAAATATGAAATGGGCGAACCTAGAGAGAAGTGGGCGAACCTGACCTTGTTAGGGCGAACCTGAGGGATTTTTGGACGAAGGTACAATTATTCAGGTCGAACCTAGGTTGTTGTGTTTGAAGTTTCCACATTCGGGTGAAATATTCCACCTTCGGTTCATCGGGCGGACGAAGGTGAAATCTTAGTGGATGAACGTGACAAAGTTTGGACGAATGTGGAAAGTGATTGTGTATATTCTACATTCTGGTCATAATTCTACATTCGGGGTTACTGTTTGAGCGAAAGACTGATTTCAGAATATTTTTGAAATATTTTTGTTGGAAAAATGATTAATTACTTGACCATATCAAGAACGGATGAGCAGATAAGAGCTATGATAGAAGCTGAACGACAACAATTACAAAGACAAAATTCTCAAGTTGACAACATTTGGGGATTTCCAAAGACATTGAAATCAACTGATGAAATGGTACATGTTAACAAGTGTGTTAACAAAGAAGGTGTTCATAGAAATGTTGTGTGTTTAGTCAAACAATTGAGACATGATGATTCCAGTGAAATGTCAAAGAGTGATTTGAGTTCTGATACGAGTTCAGAACAGAGTGATATCAGAAAAGTTAATGCAAAATCTAATAATGGTAATAAATCAGAAGCTGAGGTAAGATCTAGTGTTGAGTGTGCTAGTTGTTCTGAATGTGTCAAGTTGAAACGTGAATTGATGACACTTATTAAGGACAAACAGAACCTAGCAACTGAGCTAGAAAATTGTCGAAACCAAAATAAAGTTTTTGAAAAGAATGAAAAAGATTTGTTAAATAAAATTGAATCTTTAAAGAAAGAAATGATAGAATTGAATAAAAGCTTTTCAATAAATAACACCACATCAGAGTTGAAAGACACAATATCTTGTGTTGATGTTTCAAACTCTGAGCTGAAGTCCGATTCTAGTCAGAAAATTGAAAATGTGGTAGTCACTTCAGAACCTGAGTCTGATGAGAAAACCATATTTAAATTTCCTGATGGAATAGAAGGATCCTATATGTTGGAAGGACATGACAAGTTGATTCTCGATAAATATTTTCCAATTGATAATATCGAACAATCTTTACTCAAATGTATATATGTTGATAATATCGATTTGTTAAATCAATTTAGAAATCAATTTGATCATCTTCATTTTGAACTCAGTTCTAACCAACATGAGAATAAAGAGGATCAAAAGAAAAATGTTGAAAAGAAAAATGTTGAAAATAAGATAGGTTCTAAAGTAAAAGGACCAAAACCAAACAAATCGAAAGGAAATGATCAGATGAAAAATTCTCATCAAAAGAATTCAAGAAATTTTTCATCTAGATCATATGGCTATTATGATTATTCATATAACTCTCGATTTGATGGTTATTGGGGAAACAACTCACAACAGTATTCTCATGGTTATGTTGAATGGAGAAGCTGTTTTGAATGTGGTGAAGTTGGTCATATTGCTGCTTATTGTCCCTATTGGTATTGGGATGACGGGTATGCATGTGATTTTGAAGAGTATAGGTCTTATTATAACTGCGGAGAGTGTGGGCATTTAGTTGCCGCCTGTCCGTATGTTAAACATAACATCATCTCCCACGCCATTCTTTGGTAGAACTGCAGTCTTCACTGAGTCAGTCTCAGTTGCAGCTTATATTCCAACTACCTCAAGCCAAATTTCAGTCGATGCTGAACTGCAAAGACTGGAGTTGTTATTATGTTGAAGAACGATCCAAAGATCTGTCGTAAAATACGAGTTCATGATCTGACGTGGCTCGTGAATTTATCAGAAGCTGATGTAAAGACCTTGCATCTGAATCAAATTCACTTCCAAGATAAAGATGCAGATCGACCTTGCAACAGAAGATGGTCAGATATCGTTTTGCTATGAAGATGCATATGGGGTGTGACTGGTAAAAATTGCTTGTTCTTGAACCTTGATAGAGAGTTGCTGATTGGAGATCAAAGTTGCTTCAAGTTGCTTGCAGTGGATTTTGAAGATCTAGCTAGGTACACGAGGGAGTCTATTAGTGCACCCTTCGGCTATGTCCCTAGCTTAGATATTGTATTAGAATCATCTATGTATCTTTCAGGCTTAAATGAGTAGCATTTCAGGGGTCTAAAGTTATTTTGGTCATTTATGTAATATTCCAGGCATATGAAGGGTGCTACACCTAGAAGCCCCTAGTCATAGGAGCCCAACCCTATAAGTAGACCCCCTAGTCTCAACATTTGTATGTTTTTCTTTCAACCTTAATGAATTTCTGCCCATTTTGCGTGTGATTATCATTTCCATATCTCTCAAACACTATCTTAGACCTCTAAAAACTAGTTGATCCATTGATTTTGCCTTCAGATCGGCTACGCGTGTGATATCTCAATTCTTGTCCGAATAATGATCCTACAAGTGGTATCAGAACTATGGCTCAATATCATTCCTGTTGTTAGTGTTAGTTAGCATTAGATCCGAGTTTTTGAAGCAATTATTCAAGTTTGTGATAATATTGGGTTTTATGAAAATATTGAATTTTTAGGCTTGAGTTTCTTATTATGGATTGAATTTGAAATATGATCGTTGTTTTAGCTTTTAAATCCCTTTTAGAACGAACGTGAATTAAAATTTTATGAAAAACAACGTCAAATTAATCCAGATCTGAGTTTTTGATAAAAACTCATAAGTTTGTGTGCTTGTGATTTTTCTTAATTTTGGATTATAATTCGTGTTTTTGGAGTGTTTTGGGCAATAGAATCCTGTACTAGATCAAATCCTTCACATAACCTGATAATCAGATCATCCAAACCTTCATTTTCACCCAAATTCATCAAAATCAGCTATGTTCTTGAGTTTTTGTGTCCTACGCCTTCCCCTATGTCATACACCTGGATTGTAGGGACAAAAAGGATTGAAGAAACCACTTTTTGATAACCTTAGTCCAAATCATATTCGGCTAAGTGTGGAAGAATCTACTGAAGAAGAAAACACAAAGTGCTAAAGAAAAAAAAAACAACAAAGTACTGAAGAGCAAACTGATCAGTAGTTCTGAGGTCTAACCAGACACTTCACTTCAGAACTACTGAAGACAAAACTACTCATCAGTAGTTTGTCTTCTCATCAACAGTTTGTTGATCTTATGTTATAACCGAGTCAGACTTCAGTAGTTTAGTATAATATTGTTTTGTTAAAGTCTTTGAACAAGTTTCAATGCTACAGCCTGTTGTAAGTAAAATCCTAAGTAAAATATCTTAGCTAAATATCTTGTATTACTTAGTGCAACAGTTTGTAATCGTCTATAAATAGATGGGTTTATCCCACTATTTTAGACATGTGATTTACATTGATTTTAATTGAAAATCCTTCAAAACTTTTATAACTTATTATCCATTTCACATCTGAGAATCATTCAATACTTGCACTTACTGCTTTATACTTTGAATTGCTTTTAATTCTCATTAACTGCTTAGTAAAGGGGGAGTAATAACTCTTGTAAAAGTGATACTTTAACTTAGAACACTTATCATTCCGCTGTGCAAATAACTTTGATAAAACTGCAAACACATAAGTGTTCTAATACTTAACTGCTATAAGAGACCACCTGAACCAACAATTGGTATCATAGCTTCTGGTTTATCTGATCAAATATCAATCTAACAAATTGAGAATCAGACACAGGCTCTTATTGATATCAAATAAAGGATTAAAAGGTTCACTTTTACTTTTTCATCCATCACTTTAAAGAAGTATTGACAATCCAAACTTCTTAAAAAATGGACCCTTACAATACTGGATCTGCCAATAAGCCTCCCATGCTAGTCAGAAATGAATATAACATCTGGCAAAGAAGGATGGCACACACCATATCTCAGACCAATACTGGCTGTTGGAGGTCTGTAATTTTTGGACCTCACAAACCAGTAGTAACAGATCTAGAAGGAAAAACTGAGAGACCAAAAGACCCTAAAGACTACACTGAAGAAGATTTCCAAAAATTTGAGCTAGATGCAAAAGCTTTTTCTATGTTGGCTATGGCTCTCCCAAACGAAATTTATGCTGGACTTTTACATTGTGAAAGTGCCAAAGAGCTGTGGGATAGTCTAAAAGAACAATTTGGAGGAACTGAAGAGGTGATAGCCAACACTAGAGAAATCCTAGCCCAACAATATTAAACTTTTACTCATGTAGATGGTGAAACATTAACTCAACAATTTGAAAGATTTTCATCACTCATCTCTGAGTTAAAAATTAACAATCAGACCTATTCAAATGCATCTATGTTACATAGATTTTTAAGGTCTTTACCTTCAAAATGGGAAACTTATTCAATAGTCCTCACAACAAGTTCAGATTTTAACACCCTGAACCTAACAAGGTTACATGGTAGATTACTTACTTTTGAAAGAGAAATCAATCAAAAGAAAAAGTTACAAGAATCTGGTAAAACTGTTGATGACTATGCTCCAGGTATCACAGCCTTATTGGGACGTGACTCACCATCTTGTTCTAATAATTTTGGATCTTTTGATCACATTGACATAACAGCTGGGATCTCATTTGATGGATCTTTCCCAGGTTATGACAATGAAGATCTAAATCAAACTGTTGATAACATGTGTTTTATCATGGATGACTTAAAATATTTTAGTAGTGTTGACTTAGAAGAAATGGATATTTTACACCAACTGCCCTTGTTAAGCATCAAAACTAATAAATTTTACAAAAGGTCAGGAAGAAAATTTCCAAGATTAAAAAACTCTACAAAAGTTGGTTTTAACAAATCAAAATTGAGATGTCATAAGTGTCAAAAGTTGGGACACTTTTCTAGAGAGTATAGAAGCTCTAGCTATAACCAACCCATGTCTGGAAATAAATTTAACCCCAATTATAGTAGGAATAATGGAACTCGAGGGAGTGCTCATTTTGTACAGGCACAAGCTCCACAAATTCAATATGTGCCACAAGTACAATATCTTCAAATGCCTGCTCAATAACAGCAACAAATGCCTCCTTTTCCAGCTGTTCAACAACCTCCATAAACTCAACAACCCCCTCAACAACAAAGTCTATTTACATCAAGGTATGTTGACTGGAACAGTCTTCCTTTTGACACATCTGAATGCAGTCAGGATGCAGACAATAAAGTCTACGATGTCAACTGGGGAGAACCTGATAATGGCAGAAAGAACTGTGCCTTAATGGCCTTTGAGGGATACTCCTCCAATTCTGCTCTAACTCAGGTATCACAACAATCTCTTTTAAAGCTTTGTTCAAAATCTTGCAAAGAGTCTTTTGCTTTAATTAGAGAAACAAATGTGCATTTACAAGGCAAATCAAATGACTTGGAAAGAAAATACACTCAGATAAAGTGTGATTTAGAAAGAAAACTTGCTTTGAAAAACAAAGAAATTTCTAAATTAACTGATAAATCCATTGAAACCCAGGAACAAATTAAAAGCATGATAGACAACCTAGGTAATGTCAGAAAAGAGCTTGCTGACACTAAGGTTGATTGTGAAAAATGGGTTGAGTCTTGTAAAGGATACCAAATGCTGCTTAACAAGCAAACTACTGCAAATGTTAAGTTTGGCATAGGGTATACTCACACTGAATCTCCAACTGATTTCACCCACAAAACTGATAATGATGGGAAGAAATTGATTCAAACTTCTGATATGGAGGAATGCACATCCTACCATCAGAACTTTCTCAAAAGTGAAAGTACTATAGAAGTTAAAACCACTGACAATAAGCCATCAGTAGTTTCATCTACATCAGGAGTTGACACCCTGAAAACTACTGATGACCTATTGAAAAATACTGATACTGTCAGTAAATTGCCTTCCAACTCTCTTGCTGTATCAAAAAGGAAAGAGAAGACAAAAGCATGTGAAATATGTGGTCTGTTTAACCAAATAACTGAACTTTGTAGATATAGAAAGGGAAATCAGTTCAATAAGAAAAATCAACAACTGGTTGTGGGAAAACAAATTAGACAATATTTTGAAAACACTTTCTTTCCCAACAAACAACAACCAAGTAAAAACCTTTCTCAGAAAAAGATTTTATCTCAACAAAAACCTTTTTCTCAAAGTTCATCTTCAGAAGTTAGACCTAACTCATCAGCAGTTTCACAAACTGCTGAAGTTAAAGACTTGATAAATATGGTTAAACTTCTGATGACCAAAGTTGATGGTGGTCACCAAAAAGATACCACCATTGTCCCTAATGAAAAATCCATTGCCAAAAAGACATGGATTTCAAAAATTGGTCCTCAACAAGCTGCACCTGTTCTCAAGAGTAAACCGAAAGCCAAATTGGCTTGGGTTGCCAAATATAACTAATTTGCTATTTTGTGCAGAGGGTTTCCAGAGGCTTAAATAGCATTTGGTATGTTGATAGTGGAGGCTCAATGCACATGACTGGATGCAGATACCTGATAAACAATTTTATCAGCCAAAGAGAAGGATCTGTGTCCTTTGGGAACAATGCAAAGGGATTTGTGCTAGGATATGGCAATGTATCCTCAGGCAAAATGCAGTTTGACGAGGTCAATCTGGTTGAAAACCTTGAGTACAACTTGCTGAGTGTGTCACAAATGTGTGATAAAGGATATTCTTCCTTTTTCACCAAGATAGCATGCAAGATCATATCACCAGAAGGCCAGAAGTTGATAGAGAAGATCATTGAAGATCATACATTGCTGATTGCCAAAAGATGTGGCAATGTCTATGCAGTGGACATTAAGAAAGACAAAGTATTGAACAACACTGCCTATTTCTTCTTAAAGGCATCAACTTCAGAAACTGATCTCTGGCACAAGAGACTTGGCCATGTGAACTTTAAAACCATCAATAAAGTCACAAAAATGGGCTTGGTCAGGGGTCTACCTTTGAAGCAATACCAGTGTAAAGAACACTGTGTTTCCTGTCTTAAAGGTAAACAGCATAAGTCCTCCTATAAGTCTATTGAAGAATCAAAAACAACTGCATGTCTTCAACTACTCCATATGGACTTATTTGGACCAGTAAAAATCATGAGCCTTGGTAAGAAGAAGTACTGCTTGGTCATCATTGATGACTACTCAAGATTCACATGGGTCTTCTTCTTATATTACAAGGATGAGGCAGCTGAAATAATCAAGTTCTTCATTCTACAAGTAGAGAAACAATATTCTCTCTCTGTCAAAGTCATCAGGAGTGACAATGGGACAGAGTTCAGGAACAAAACTCTGGATGAATTCAGTTTGTCTAAAGGGATTGTTAGACAATTCAGCATTCCCAGAACTCCTGAACAAAATGGTGTGGTAGAAAGGAAGAATAGGACTTTGATAGAAGCAGCTAGAACAATGTTAGCTGATTCAGGCCTACCTTTGTATTTTTGGGCTGAAGCAGTCAACACAGCTTGTTATGTTCAAAATAAAGTTCTTATCAACAAGAGACATACCAAGACTGCCTATGAAATTCTTCATGGCATAAAGCCCCTTATCTCCTTCTTCAGGGCTTTTGGATATCAATGTTTTATCCTCAACATCAAAGACTCTATTTCAAAGTTTGCTGCTAAAGTTGATACAGGTTATTTTCTTGGTTATTCTCCAATGAGAAAAGCTTACAAAGTCTTCAATTCAAGAACCAAGATAGTAGAAGAAACACTGAATGTCAAGTTCAATGAATCAAAACATATTCTTATTCCAGCAAATCCTGCTGAACTCTTTGACCTTGACAATTTTTATTTCGGACCTGAAAAGACTGTTGAATCATCCAAACCTCCTCAAAATGCTTATCAAGGATTTGAAGATGATGGTCCTACACCATGGACTCCAAACACAGTCATCAAATCAACTTTTAAACCTTCAAAAGTTTCACAAGCTTCTACTTCAAAAACTGCTGATGAACATCTTGAAACTACTGATTCAGCTGAACCAGATATTATTAACCTCAGTGGTTTATTTGAAGAAATACCAGAGCCATCCTCATGTACAAGTCTACAACAACTGATTGAACACAAAGATCATCCATTGGAACAGATCATGGGTGATATTGCATCAGGGGTGCTTACAAGAAACCAGCTCTCCCACTTTTGCTTTTTCTCAGCATTTATTTCTCAGTTGGAACCAAAGAAGTATCAAGAAGCCCTCAAAGATAACAATTGGGTTCAAGCTATGCAAGATGAGCTGCTTCAATTCAAGAAGCAACAGGTTGGGAAATTTGTCCCTTACCTCCAAACAAACAACCAATTGGTACTAGATGGGTCTTCATAAACAAACAAGATGAAGCTGGTATGATCATCAAGAAGAAGGCAAGATTGGTGGTACAAGGCTATTCTCAAGAAGAAGGCATTGACTATGATGAAACCTTTGCACCAGTTGCAAGACTTGAAGCTATCAGGTTATTTTTAGCTTATGCAATTTCCAACAACATAAAAGTTTTTCAAATGGATGTCAAAAGTGCATTTTTGTATGGAAAAATAAAAGAGGAAGTGTATGTCTGTCAACCTCCAGGGTCTGAGGATCTCTCTCATCCTGACCGGGTATATAAGCTTGACAAAGCTCTTTATGGGCTAAAACAGGCTCCAAGAGCCTGGTATGAAACACTTTCAAACTTTTTACTTAAGAATCACTTCACAAGAGGCTCCATTGATAAAACACTTTTCATCAAACATGTTGGAAATCATGTCTTACTTGTTCAGATTTATGTTGATGATATCATTTTTGGTTCAACAAATACCAAATTGTGTGATGACTTTAAGAAACTCATGCAATCAAAATTTGAAATGAGTACAATGGGAGAATTGCAGTACTTTTTAGGACTGCAAATCAAGCAACAAACAAATGGAACATTTATACATCAATCAAAATATGTTAAAGAATTATTAAACAAATTTTCTTTACAAGACTATAAATCATGTTCCACTCCCATGACACCAACCACACAAGTTGAACCAGATGATCAAGGAAAACAGATTGATCAAACCATGTATAGATGTATGATAGGTTCTCTTTTATATTTAACTGCTTCTAGACCAGATATTATGTTTTCAACTTGTGTCTGTGCTAGATGCCAATCTGCACAAGAGAATCACACCTAATTGCTGTCAAAAGAATCTTCAGATATCTGAAAGGAACTCCTACTTTAGGAATTTGGTATCCTGCTTCAAGCAATACCAAGATAACAGCTTTTTCAGATAGTGACTATGCAGGGTGTAAAATGTCAAGAAAATCAACATCTGGTGGTTGTCAATTCTTAGGAAACTGTCTGGTGTCCTGGCAATCAAAGAAACAAACATCTGTGGCAACTTCAACAGCTGAAGCTGAATACATTGCTGCTGCAAGGTGTACATCACAAATACTATGGCTCCAATATCAACTTCTTGATTATGGAATCAAAGAGACCAGGACTCCTCTTCTAGTAGACAGTAAATCTGCCATTAGCATCATTCAAAATCCTGTTCAGTTCTCAAAGACTAAACATATTGAAATGAGGTATCATTTTATAAGAGATTGCTATGAAAAAGGCAAGATTGAGGTGAAACATGTCACAACTTCTAATCAAATAGCTGATGTGTTCACCAAACCCCTTGATTCAACAACATTTCAGTGGTTAGTATCCATGCTTGGGATGCTAAATTTTGAATAAAGTCTGTAAGTGTTTTCACTTTTTAGTTCTGCACATATTTTTACTTTCACTTACATACTTATTAAAAACTGATACAAAAACCTCCGATAAACAAAGAGAGAGAGAAACTACTGATATTTTGAAAAACATCAAAATGGGAAATTTCAGAAAAGAAATAACCACTGATGATTATCAGAAGTTATTCAAGTGTTTTGAAAGTTATTCTCATCAGCTGTTTCAAAACTACTGAAGAGATGACTAAAACCACTGATGAAGAAACCTACTTCATCAGTAGTTTCATTAAAAAGGGTAAAAATGACATTTCACTCATCAGAAGTTTGACCTAGTCGGTTAAAAACTTCTGATAAATGCCTTTTTCAAACACTTATCCATTCAAAAAGTATAATGCCCTCTTTCTCTCTCAAAGCAAAACCAAAACCCCTTCTCTAACCTAAAATTATTGTTCGATCAAAGAAACCATGGCTCTTGTTCTAAAACAGGGACATAATCAAAGAGGCTACTTCGAGAAAGATGAAGCCTGGTCCCAATACGACAAAATCATTGATTTGGTCGTTAAATCCCAATACTACACAGCTTTCACCGTTGATCCTCCCATTCATATAGAAACTCTCAATGAGTTATGGGGAAATGCAGAGGCGGTCAAAGTGAACAATAAGGTGATTTCCCTCAATTCAACAATTCAAGGGAAGCACATGGCAATCACACAAGAGTCACTGGGAATAAGGCTTGGCCTTAATGATACTGATGCTCCTGAGCATATTCCCATTTCTGACATTCATCTAACCATGACTGAGTGTGGTTATCAAGGTACTTTAGCACAAGCAATAGTTTATAAGAAATATTTTGATCCACAATATAAACTGTTATTTCATTATATAATAATGTGTTTAAGTCCCAAAACTGGATCATATGATCAGATGCCTTCAACCTTTCAACCTATTTTTCATTCTATAATAAATGAAACAACTTTTAAGACATCTTCATTATTTTTCAATGAGTTGGTCTTACATCACCAAAAGGATAAGAAAAAGTTTTTACTGTACCCAAGATTTGTTATGCAATGCATAATAAAGGAACTTGGTGAGGGAGTACTTGTGGGGGAGTCAAAAACTTTAAATCCATTAACTTCACAAGTATTCTCAAGGCATAACAAACCGGCACTTTTGCCAGAAGACGACCAAAGGGAACAAGAACCAGTCCCTGAGGAACCCACATCTTCAAAACCCAAGACTATGAAAGCCAAAAAGCCTAAACATCAAAAACAAAAACCCACCAACCCAAAGAAAAAAGTAGTTCAGGAAGTGGAGATCCCTGAAACTACTGATGTGAAATCTGCACTTGAAAAGGTAGTGGCTGAAACATCCTCTCAGTCCACTCCATCTCCACCACCCAAAAGAAAACCAGTTACAATTATTTTTCAAAGAAAAAGACTTAAGAAAACTGTAACTACTGATGCTTCTTTTGATCCCTTACCTACAACTGAAGAACCTGAACCCTCCCATACAACCATAGAAATTGCCCAACTTCTCTCAGGACTAAAAGAGAAAGTCCCATCCAAACATGTCACTCCCCAAGAAACACATAAAACAGGGGAGATGCCGTCAGAAGTTGACATGGATGTGGACATCATTAGTCCTAACCAGGGAGATGAGGATGAACCAAGGTTTCTAAGCCCAAACTTAGATACCTTAGGTTCATTTGAGGTTGCTTCTACTCATTTATCACCCAGTGGTGGATATGAGGACAGAAGTAACATTCCTAAGAGCTCAAATGTGGCAACTACTGATGAAGGCTTAATGCCTGAAGTAGAAAATCCTCAGTACCAAGACAAAGAGGTTCATGAGAAGACTAGTTTGGGACTAGCTCATGATTAAACTGATGTTGCCCTCATTAAGGACACTATCAGGGATTCAGATGATTCCATTAGTTTGGATGATGATTCGAAAATTCCACAACATGAATTGACGGCTCATATTGAAGGTCCTGAATCTGATGTCTCTAAGCTCAAAGAGCTGGTCACAAAAGATCAGGTTAAAGACCACTTAAACCCTGATTCCCCTAAAGTGGCATCTTCAGTACATTCTGAAGATCACCCAAAAACACCCCCTTCACTTAAACATCCTACCCAATTCCCTGGGCCTTCCAGCATAGACTTGAACTAACTATGCATCCCAGATGGTCCCCTGTACCAGATAATAACCAACATCATCTTTAAGCAACTCAAAACCTTCACAACTACTTGGGAGTTGAAGACAAATGAACAATTTAAGATGCTGAATACCCAACTTGCAGAGCTGAACAAGAAGATTGATCATAACACAAGACAGCTTGCATTATTATCTGCTACAACTTCTCAATCTTCAAGGCTTCCAGAAGTGGATGAAGCTGTCCACTGCGGGGTTTTACCGCGAGGCGCATGACATACCAGGATCCCATAGCCATAAGTCATATGAACGAACTCTAAATGCCCAAACCATTTAGTTCGTTTTCAAAAACCAAGTTTAGTTAAGCTGCGGAAGCGTAAACCAAATTAAACCTTTTAGAAACTATGCGCAAAACAACGCGCCCAAAATTAATGCCATATAAAAATAAAGGTAAAAGCATGATATGTAAATTAGGTGTATGCCCAAGACCCAATGCAATGAAACGTGCAGTGCTTCCTAATCGTGACACCGGAAGCTAACTACCTGCAAAAGCATGTAAATGGTGGGTCAACAAACAATGTTGGTGAGTTCACTAAGTAAAGTAGGTGAGTAAGTAAAAGTGTAGGTTTTCCAAACCATGTAACCAAATAAAAGCGTCGGTCTCCCAGACCACATAACAACAAGTAAGAACGTCGGCCTCCTTGGCCACAAGTAAACAGCTAATTCGTATGCCAGGGGTAGCTGGCCCACTCATGATAACTAAAACCGGCGAATACCGAACTACTAATGAACAAGTTCCCATAACCGGGAGAATAGTGCCTTGCGTCATTGCCCATCAACAATGACATATGTTTTAAGTTATTAGTTCACACCCATGCTCCCAGCACGATGTGAGGTTTGTTAGACCTAATAGCGCTATCAACTAGTAACCCGCTTGCCCATCCGGCAATTGATTCGGTATTTTGAAGGACTTAAGAGATAGGATTGGTTTAGTTCATCAAGGACATAAACATGAATTAGTAAAAGTAGATTCACCCCGTGAACCATGCACCCCAAAACCCAGGATGTGTAAAAGTAGTCCCAAACCGGACTAGAAACATTAAGTAAGTTGTCTCAACCCGAGACGCATGCTTTTGAGAAAAGAGTAGTGAAACTCACCTTAGGTTGCAAGCAAAAATATCCAAACTCCAAAGTAATAGAGACTCGCTACCGACTCCCTATTATATGTGTCACTATGTGAGTACATGTGCATAACCAATACACCATACAATTCGTTTATTCGAAACTTTCAAAAGTTCAAAACCGTGTAGTGACACCTAGTGACTCTACATGCACAAGTATGTCCTACGTATCCCGTTGGTGATCATGGTGATTATTATGAGTTTAACACATCAAATATACCTCATGCAAGCTTCCACACAAGTACATGTCAATTGCATACCACATACAACTTCAAATAGTCACATAAAGACCTCGTACACAATCTGCGTTTTTATGACAGATTGTGCGCTGTGAAAAACGCGTCATCTAACCCACTTAACGAACGAATTAAAATCCCAAATTTTTACTGAGTATTCATGCGGATTCAGTTGTAAATTTCCTATTTTTATCTTGTCTTAAAACCAAACACAAAAATTATAAAAATTCGTACAACACAGCTATGTCCAGAAAATTTCCACAACAGGTCAGTTTAGTAGAAAAATTCTCAAAAATTGTGTATCCATCCAAACGGGATGAATCCACTTGGAAAAGCCGAGTTTTTCCAATGTTGACCTACTGTAAAAATTTCATAACTTAATTCTTTGTAAATCTCCAGTTATGACCATTTAAAGTTGACCCAATTTTCAGTTCCGAAAATCTGATATGACCCCTAATCAATTAAAATTCCAAAAACGACTCAACCGACGTCCAAATCTGATGGTTTTGCCCATTATGAAAAGCTAAGACTATGTACAACCCAATCATGCAAAGAAATCATCAAAACTATCAATTTAACAACCCATTACAGCCCCTATAAAACGTCCAAACGAATCTGCCAGAATTTAAAACTTGCAGCCCAAGTTATTCACAAACCCTAATCATGCTCAAAAATCTCTAACACATGAATAATCCATACTCTCATGATCAAACACATATATTATCATGTAAAAACCCTAATCATGGCAACTAACAACAATCATCATTATTAAATCATCAAAAACATCCAAGAACTCCTATATATATGCGATTATATATGGGTTGTTTTTAGAGTTTTTAAAGTTTTTCAATTATCATAATTCATCAAAGAACATATAAACGCATACCTTGCAATGCTAAAACTCCCTAGAGCCTTGAGATTAAACCCGAACTAGCTTGATTAAGTGAAAGATTGATTGATTGTTTGAAAAATTGAGAGGGATAGGGGGAGGGGAATTCACGGCGCAAGGGATGAATGGGGTTAGGGTTTTTTTTAACCTATAATTATAAGAGAAGTTTGCTTGTTCCCCAAGTAGTTGGGTATTAGGGCCCCTTTTTGCACCATATCCTGACCCGTTAAACCTATACTAGCCCAATACCGGACCCGATAATATTAATCACTCTAAATTGTATAAAAACTATTGTTTTTATTATTACATGAGATATTAATCATCAAGTGTACGTAATTTGCATGGTTTACGTATTAACCTTCAGTCAAGTGATAATTCACATAATTCACATAAGCAGGCACTTCACGTCCATCATGATTTAATTGCACATATTATTATTATACATGCCATATAATTCACCAACGTTCGGGATACAGGACTCGTGTGTGTGTTCAACAATGATTTTCCTATTTAACACATATGTTAATATTATCTAACATACGTTAGACCTACTTAACTAACCCTAGTTAAGTATCTAACCATGTACGACACGTAAGTTAACTAGAGTATATCATCTAAGTTAACTAGAGTTCAGTAAAAGTATTAACCTGAAAATGCGGGGTGTCACAGAAGCCAAAAAGGGGGAGAAGATTAAGGGACCAGTTGAAGTGTCTCTTGAAGCTCATAGACCAGGAAAAGAGATCCTTCAAGTGTTTGGACCATCCCCAAGGCAAACTGAAGAAACTTCTGATGACTATACTCAAACTGCTGAAGACAATCCTTCAGTAGTTGTGACAAGAACCAGTCCAATTAAACCTTCAGAAGTTTTATCTTCCAAGACTGATCAAGGACAGTCTTCCAAGGCAACTGATCAAGAACCAACTCAAATTCCAAAGCCTGCACATGTAACAACAACAACTGTTTTAAACCCTTCTCCAATCTTAATGTCCAAAGAACTACTTGAGAAGAGTTTAAAAGAGGCTCAAAAGAAGGCTAAGGAAGACAAAGTATGGAACAGCCTGGAAGCAAGGGATGATCTAAGCTTTGAAGAGAAGCTAGTTAAGTATCAAGCCAAGTTAGATGAGTTAGAGGCTGAAGAAAGAGCCAAAGAAGAAATTGCTGAAGAAGACAAAAGACAACAACTCATCTTGATGATTACAAAGAATTCAAAGGCTAAGAAGGCTTCTCTGAACAGACTCTCCACAAAAGAATTGACAAGAAGAGCTCAACTAGTAGCTGACAGGTTGGCAACTGAAAAGGGAAGAAAGGAAAAGAGAGCTGAAATAGTTAAAGAACTAGTAGCAAATGGTTATGGTTCAATGGCCTCAGTATCAAGATGGAAAGAGGACACTCTTTATGACACTTACAAGAAATTCAAGGCCAGCAAAACTGCACATCTAGAAAGATATACAACTCCTGAAGCCCAAAAAACTTCAGTAATTAAGAGATCATCTGGTGCACTACAGAAACCTGCTACAAGAAAGAAGAAGCAAGAGGAAACTACAAAGACTGATTTCAAGATGGTGCTGTTAGAAGGAAGTCAGTTAGTGCATGAAGACTTTGACATAGAAGAAAAACCTCTGCTCACACAATTCAGGGATCCTGCTACATATGCTTACTAGATACAACAAACAATCAAAGAAAAATCTCACACCAAAGTTGTAACAACACATCACTTACCCAAATTTGCATTTCAAAGTGGTGTTGATCTTAAAGATAGTAGAGAATCTCACATGAAGGTCACTGAAATTGAAGACATACCTCAATCATCAGGTCAAACCCAGGAAGCTAGCTTGGTTTCCTATGCCTCAGACTTTGACAGGTCTAAGGTAAATATAGTTAAGTGGTCATTCATTGATTCCAACTCAGTAATGGTGACCAAAAGAGATCGTTCAAGAAAGGTCTACAAAAATTCAAAGAAGTTGAGCATACTATCAACTAAAGACCTTCTCACCATTCAACATCTTGAGCCTGAACAAGGATCTCTCTCAAAGCAACAAAAAGATACGCTTACTACCAATATGACTGCAGAAGTTTGGAGGATACTAGAAGCGAAAAAGAATGAAGGAAAATAAAGATTGAATAAGGTTTTGGCTTCATCAATCCAGGGGGAGATTGTAGGGACAAAAAGGATTGAAGAAACCACTTTTTGATAACCTTAGTCCAAATCATATTCTGCTAAGTATGGAAGAATCTACTGAAGAAGAAAACACAAAGTGCTGAAGAAAAAAAACAACAAAGTACTAAAGAGCAAACTGATCAGTAGTTCTGAGGTCTACACAGACACTTCACTTCAGAACTACTGAAGACAAAACTACTCATCAGTAGTTTGTCTTCTCATCAGCAGTTTGTTGATCTTATCTTCTAACCGACTCAGACTTTATTAGTTTAGTATAATATTGTTTTTTTAAAGTCTTTGAACAAGTTTCAATGCTATAGCCTGTTGTAAGCATTATCCTAAGTAAAATATCTTAGCTAAATATCTTGTATTACTTAGTGCAACAGTTTGTAATCGTCTATAAATAGATGGGTTTATCCCACTATTTTAGACATGTGAGAAAACTGCAAACACATAATTGTTCTAATACTTAACTGCTATAAGAGACCACCTGATCCAACATGGACCTTACCAGCCATAGGAGTGTGATATGCCTGAAGCCTCATACGCCTGGCTTAACCCTCATACGTGAGAAAACATCCCTCATACATGTGAAAGTCAGATATAGTCAACTTTTGACCCGTTTTAAGTCTCACTTTGTCCGAATATCACCCATAGTTGACTTTTATTAACTAAATCAGTTGAACATTGTTTGTTGGGAAAATTTTAGGTGTAAAAAATTTTGAAACTCTAAAATGTCCAAATCCAAATGCTGGTTTAACGATATCATCCGTGCTGAATATATGCATCCGAGGGTCAATACAACTGTATCATTAGATCCATTCTCTTAAAATTCACATCAACAAAGGATTAACATTAACAATCCGTGGATAAAGGGTGTGTGTCACACCCCGCCAAGGCGGAAACACAGGATATGACTTCGAATGATTTCCAAGCACAAAGGTCACACGAGAATTGATTAAAGTAAAATAGGAACTTCCATTAGACAACTTAGTTTCACAAACATAAGGTTAATTGTCTTAGATAAAAAAGATTTGTAAGAAATTTTTTTTTTGACTAAAACAACACAACAATGGTTTAAAAGGTAGTATCCCATGATGCTCGCACGCAAGCCTCCCAAGTTCCATGCTTCGTGCTAGTTACCTGAAAAACATGCATGTAAAAAGTATAGGTCAACAATAAGTTGCTGAGTTCATGGGTTTGTATATAATGGACATGTAATCCAAAACCAAATAAATTACCCCCTAGCTAGGGCAATAATTAATATGTGATCTGACATGAGTCCATAACCAAACCTTGACATGTTGTGCCTTGTCCATTGTACACTAAAGACAACGAATAAATGTGAAATACAAGCACTCTTTGATATCTGTCATCCGGTCAGAGCGACTAACCAAGAGTGGGTGTGTCAACCTAATATGGACTGTGTAACACTCAATGATATCTGAATGCTACACTGGATTGTATCTGACGTGGAAATGTCTGGTCTGGGATGCCCTATATTCAATTAATGGCAACTTAAGTCTATGTATTGTCCTATCTACCATGCATTTGTTCACCCGACTTGAACACATATGGACTATGTGTTTCTGTACCACTATTTATATATGTCACACACTGTATGTGTTGGGAAATGTTCGTTTTTGTTGTTATTTGTGGCTATGATTAACCTATTATGGTACAACCAATGACGTGAGTTAGTTAATGTTGTCATGTGACACGTGAGTATTTGTCATATGTATCTAAAAGTAAGACATGGACATACACTTCAGTAGTTTTGTATAAAAATGACATATTTATGTATTTTGCCTTGTTAACACACATGTTTTTAGGGTTTAACATAGCTTTCCAAGAGAGCTCTTGTGTTAAAGCTCATTAACATATGTTTTTGCTGACTTTAACACATGTTTACAAAGCCATTATTTGTGTATGTTATAACTTTGAGTATAAAATCCTTCGCATGGGCCGGATCTTGACCCCATACATACACGCATACACTCTCATATATGTGTAACACTTGGGAATGGGGTGTTATGGTGCGTGTTTGAGAGATATGTAGACATGTGTGTATGAGATTATATATGTATGCGTGTGGGTGATAGATGGTCAATTTCCAAGCATGTGTTTGTGTGTGTGTGTGTGCATCCGTGTATATGTATACATATATATAGGGTTTGTGTGTGTCTTATATGTCGATGTATGAACATATATGTATATAGAATATTAGTTTAATAAGGTCGAATCATATATGTATGTATACATGGTCGTATGTATGTGTGAGTGATTATGTATTTGTTTGACTCTAATACTCACACGACTCTTTATGGATAGAATTTTAAGGTTACATGTGGGCACATTGTTCGTGTTTTTACTAGTTTTCCATGGATAACACATCGGGTTATCTAGTGTTCTTGAACATTGTTTGTTTTTGTTTTTGTTCTTGATTGGATCACAAAATGGAACCTTGTGCTTAATTGTATTAATTCCAAAAACTAGGGTTTTGCGTGGATTTTTCCTGTAGTCTGTCATGAACTATTCCACTAGCTAGGAGTTTGTATCAACTAGTGTGTCTACTGCTAGACTGTATGTCTCAGGATTGACTAGTTGGAACCCTTTATGGCCCAATTACGATGAAATAGATGAAATGTAATGCCATGCACAATTTATACGTGTAAGTAAGTGTACGGTCATGACCTGTGATTTCGATGAGTGTCACAGTGTGTAAGGGTTACAAGATTTCGGGATGAAGAAGAATCCTCAGACACTGCTCAGAGTTCAGAAGAACAAAGTAGTGGAGCATATGAGAGCTCAAGTGAGGAAAGTCAGAGCTCCGGTTCAAGTTCTATGATGTATGAAAATAGTTTAGGTGAAGAAAGTGGATCGTCTACTGATGAACGAACTTCCGAGTCAACGAGTAGCACAGATGTAGAGTGTTCAACATCTGGAAAGGATGATCCAAAGGAGGAAGATAGAGGAGAGAGATGATGATACTCTAATTCAGTCAACTGAAAATCTGACTGAGCAGCATACTCAGGTAAGTTCTAACCCTTCTAAACCGGTCCGTGCTAAATACCTATAATATGAACGCAAATATAGAGGTTAAGAGAACACAATATGAATCTGGTTAGTGATTTGGATATTGGCTGAGATGCAAATCTTGTTTTGAAAAAGAATTTAAAGAAACTGTCAATTTATGGAAAAAAGACCTTTCAGACTTAAAGAGAACGATTTTAAACAAACAAGATGCAATCAATAACTAAATTTGCTCTTGGGAACAAACCATAAAGGAATTAGCACATATTCAATGTGATTATGAATCTCTAAAGAAGAAACTAAAAATCTATTCCAACTCTCGGTATGTCCTCTATCATATCATTGAAAGTCAAATTACCCAAAGAAGCAGTTCAGGTGTAGGTAACAATGCAGTTCCTCCTCCTTTGCGTGACAATTATTTCAAGTCACTAGAGGAGACATATCTCACAAACTTTATTGTCACATCACCATTTGCTGCTGATCCATCTAAGATAAAGGAAATTGAGATTATTAAAGATGAGAATTATGTGTTCGTCAAAACTGAGTATGAATATTCTTATGAGGAATCTGAGAGACCGGGTTTAGGATGTGATACTTAACCCAATGTTAAAAGGCAGCATGGTAAACCTCAACAGGTAAAACCACAAGTTGTACCTTAGAAAACTCATCAGAATCAGCAAAACCAACCGAATCAATCTAAGAAAATCCATTGGGTTCCTAAAAATAAGTCTAGGAAAAACAAGTCCGTTCCAAAGACAAAGGATGTGAGGTTTGTCAAATCTAGGGGTACGGATTAGGTGCAATATTTCGAAAATCATTCGAATCTTACTTACTTTGAACAAAAAGATCAACGATTTAATGCACCTAGATCTTATGACCATGAAGCATCTTCGAGTACCACTAGTTTGGAAGCTCCATCCCAAGATCTTCTGAGTATAGCTCGGGGTACTCATAGTATGATCCTCAATACTATGAAGATTGGAGTCATGCTTTGAATGCAAGGAGGTAGGACACATTAGATCTTATTGTCCCTATCTGAGAAAGATAAAGACTAGCACGTGTGTTAAAACCAAGAGCAATGACTATCAACCTAGATTATCACACTAATCCATGAGAGTTTACTAACCACAAATAAACCCTCCTTTTTCCTAGTCATTTTCGTCCCTAAACCCACACACAATAGCAACCATCAAGTCCATCAAGTAAAGGTTTATAACACACAAAAATGGTTAATTACTTTAATCACTCCAAATTCAAGAAAAGTTGACTTACCTTAATGTCACCATTTCCTTAACCTTTCTATCTCTCTCTCTCTCTCTCTCTCTCTCTCTCTTTCTCTCTCGCTATATAAGAGCCAAAGCTCTTGGAGATTTCATTCACCACTCATATCCAGGTAATATCATCCTCTCCTCTCCCTTATTTTCGGTCCACACTCAAACTCCCACCATCAACCATATAAAGGCAAAACCAGCCATTCCAGGTGAAGAGAACCCATCCCCAAGGAGATCCAAGACGCCTAATAGCTTGTTTGTGTAGTAGATCACCTTGCACGCATGCTACTTTCCTTCTTTTGGCTAATGGTATAATACTAAACCTATTTCTTTTATCCATACATAAACTTAGTAAGGTTCACCCATATCAAAAACACAATCTTTTAAGAACCAAAACTCTACCAATGTACAATGGGAAAATCATAATTTTAGATATTTAAAGTGTGTGTGTGCATGTGTGAGTGTGTGAGTGTATATATGGAAATTATGTGTAGGTGCGCGTGTATGTATAGATATATGTATATGTATAAGTATGTATATGTGTGTATGTGTTATATAGATATATGTATGTGTGCGTGTGGGTGTGTGTTATGTATGTATGTATGTATGTATGTATGTATGTATGTATGTATGTATGTATGTGTATGATAAATGTTTATGCATATATGTGTGTTGGCTTTATAGACATGAGTATTGGTGTGTTTGTGTGTATCGAATACATACATGTATGGGTATGTATGTGTGCCGACTTCATGGACATGGATACTTATGTGCTTGTGTCGAGTACATACATACATACATATATATATATATAAATGTGTGTGTTGTGTGTGTCATATATATATATATATAGAGTAAAGATCAAATACAAATAGTTTTTTGATAAGAACTGTGAGAATCAAAGGGGGTAAAAAAATTATTTATTTTTTTAGAATTTTTTTCCCATGTGCTTAAACATTCTTTCTAGATGAATAAAACAAAAAAAAATTAGTGTAATTACGTCATTAAGATAAATACATTAGTTTACACTAGAGTAATTATGTAATTACTCTACACCAATTTTTTTTTTTTAGTTTTCAATACTATGATACATGTTTAACAATATGGGAAAAAAAATTTTGAAATAAAAAATTAAAAAAAAAATACCCTCCTTTGATTCTCACGGTTCTTACCAAAAAACTATTTGTACCGGATCTTTCCCCTATATATATATATATGTGTGTGTGTGTGTGTTGTTTGTGCAAGTGTGTAAAGATATAAAGGTGTGTGTTGTGTATCATGTATATACATATACAAATATAGATAGATCCGTGCATGATTTATAAGTACATTAACTTATTATAAATGTTAACATATGTTTTATAACTAAAACAGATGGTAGAAAATCATGGGTTATGAAAGGGTATTTTATACAATAAAACCTTGGTTTTTGAACAATTTTTTGAAAACATAAAATTCACCAATGACACCGAGCTAACATGTTACAAAAGTTGGGTGAACGTTGTGTACAAAGAAACATTGAGCTAGACCTAAAATGTCCATCTATTATAGGGCGTGTTGGTCGGACTCCTAGTACATCGGGCATAGATTCTTGCTAGATTTTCACACGGACTTGGGGTGAGTTTCATGCCCCCTTTTACTATTTTATATTTTGGGGAAAGACAAGCATTATTTACATTGTTTTAGAGTGAATTCCTTGTAGACCTATGTACATGAGACAATATGTTTAGAGTACTCATAAAGCCCTCGTGTTATTTAGTTTACTGTAACCATTAGTTATGGACTTAGCCATGAAACACTTGAATAGATCTATTGGGTTGACACCCCCAATCTTAGTTAGTCGCTCTAACCCGGATATATACGATAAAGTGTGCTAGCATTTCACATATGATGATACATTGTCTTTATTATACAATGTGTGGTGCACAACTCGTCAAGGTTTAGTTATGGACTCATGATCGTTCAATATTGTCGTTGTCTTAGGTAGACATTGATTGGTCATTCATGGATTTCATTAACTTTACGTTTTACAACTATTTTAAACCTTTGAACTCACCAACTTTATGTTGACAAAGTTTTTATGCATGTCTTTCAGGTAACTAAGCGTGTGGATAGAACTTGGGATATGTTTTGAGCATGCATCTCAGATACCTTTTTGTGTGGTCTTTAAATTTGAAATACTTGACTTTTGAACTATGCATCTTATTATGGTTGTAAACATTTAAACAATTTGGTATCCTAACCTCTTCTCCAATCCTATTGTTCCCCGCGACAGACACCCAAACCCATCCTTCCAAATTGTTCGGTGATAGCCAAGAGAAATCTGAACTCTTGACAACTCTACCAAACAAACCTCCCACCTTATCAAAGAAAACACATTCTCTAAGTTGAGGCGGCATCCATGTGGCCTTTAAACACGTAACCCTATCAAATTCCAAGATCTCTTCATCCCGCAAAACTACACAGGTGAAAAACACTCCCCACAATGTATCCTTCCTGCTTATGAATTCTAAAGCCGTTCGTTTATCACGAAATACCATCATCACCTTCATACCACCAATGAGACTCACCGGACTTTCTTCGTAGCCACCCATCTTCATCATGGGCAAAACCCCCTTTATAGCGTTAACATCCTTTGCTTCAGCAATGATTGTTCGCATGATATAGTGGTCTGGGTATAGAATGGACGTCTCTTCCACCACCAGAACTTTTGACGAAGCAGATGGTAAATCCGTTTCACTAGTCACAACATTCTTGAAAGATAATCCATTGTTTTTACTCACCAGAACATACATCATATTAGGTTGCGGCTGGCCCCCAACACCTTGTTGATCCGTCCTTTCGTGCATAATCGTCGACACCACTCTTTTATTATTCTTGTCATATTTTGCAACTGATACACCCATCTTAGTCTCCACAATCTTCATCGTGTTCATGTTCTTCAACACCTCATTTAGGTTGGTCACACCCACGTATCTCACAAAACCGAACCAATTTCCCCTCGAGTCCGTCTTCCTTGCAACGTATACGTCTTGCACAATATCATGGGGCTAGAATGCCATCCATAGCATTGAGTTGGTCACCCCTCTATGCAAATTGGAGACAAGGAAGGTTGTCACAGGCCTAGGATCAGTTTTCCCTCGGTTTTTCTGATGACGGAAAGACGTGTCTCTTCGACTCCTCATTATCTTAGACCAAACATCAACACATAACACTTTTCTAATCCGAATGATATTAAAAAGACATATCTAAGTTGTGTTTATATATTTTTTTAACGGTCAACAAATCAATCCCGGTCGCTCATGAAGTACCCACTGGACAAAGGAGTACTCCGAGAGTAACCCGGGTACACCAATAATTTCACACCGGTTCCCGGGGAAAACCTGTCGTCCGAATGCCCACTACGGTAAAACCCGGCACATCCAGCATTTTGGTGCCGGCAGTACTCGAACTCCCCACCTCCCATAACAAAAGCAAAGAGGGTGACACTCAAACAAATGGGGTTGGCATTTGTGTTTATATATTATGCTAGATAATCACACCATATATAATCATCGTATACGACTATGAAAACAAGATTTTAATTCAATGAGCCACCCGGGCACTGAAACTACCACGGTACCGCCCAATGCAATGGTGATGTCATTATTTTTTTTAGAATAATTAAAACAATAGTGTCAACAACATAATATATACTATTATCATAAGTAGAATCTTAATATTCGAAAGCATCTCATGAATTCTTAATCACCAGATATTGGGTCGCCATGCATGTGCTTTTCGTTCACACTAACTAAAGCTATTAAGTATGGATATTATATTTAACTATTTATGCAACAATAATCTTCAATAATCATAAATAAAATAAAGAACACAATTTTCAGTTGAGAAGTCAAGTAGTCAAGCAAGCAGCCTATCAACTTTTTCGACAATTAATTTACGTTTTTTACATAAAGGGATCTGCTTGGTGATCCACTTATCCTTCCTTGTATGGTACTTTGTACACACTATAAAACGGTCATTTTTAATATAATAAATTATCAAATTACATTTTTTTTTAAATCATTTTTTACAGAAAAAAGGTTATGACTTAAAAATTATGAAAACGCTATTTAAAGCATCTTCAAAACAAAACGGATTCTAAAATTCAAATTTGTTATATTAATATGACACATCATTTCAGGAAGTGATTGGCTGGTTTTTTTTAAATTATACACACCAACTTATTCATGTCCCAAACTTAAACCCCTCCAATTCCCAAACCCAAGCCCTTCAACTTCCTTCAGTCTTAGAAAAAAAAAGCAAAACTTTACCCCTTAGTTGTTTTATACAAATACAATTTTAAACTTTTATGTTTTACACCTCTATTTTGTTCTACTCTTCTACTTCCACGGTAATCACTTTTTTTTAAAAAAAAAACAAAAAAAGAAAATAAATTCATTCACATGGAGCGGTGAGGGGTCTGGTAAAAAATAAACCATGTCTTGAAAGGCAAAACACTCCGTTTCCATCCAAACTTATGTATTACCAATGTATTGACCTTAACATCCATATATGCAAAACATGCCAGCCCAAATCGTAGCGAGTCAGTTCACTTTACCAGCAAAAGAGCCAAAATTTGATCGTTACATGTATCATGATCCAACTTCATTACCAAAACCACGATATCTGAAGCCGCATGAAAATGTTTTCGAACTGTACTTGAGACTACGAAACACATATGTAACTATACCGATGACGTCTGCAATATATATTGTACGTTAACAATGGTGTTCGCATAGTTATATATGTGTCACATAGTGTTTCATAGGATGTTGCACATGTTTTTCATGATTGTTACATGGTTTTACAGGATTTTTACAACTTAAGTGGGTTTTGAGGTTTGATTATGGTATTCACCACACACACACACACATATATATGTGTACATATTTGATAGTAAATTTTTTTAACTCATATAGGAGATCGAAGTTCTTACAGTTCTCAAGAGATTTCTTAAATTTTCCACACACAGGTATATAAGATCCGGATAATTTTAAAAACTACCTTCAGTTATGAAAACTTGAGAACACATAGATAGGATCTTACCACTCATGAAAACTACCTCATGTGTTTTGCATATATGAAAACATATATGCAAAACATGCCAGCCCAAATCGTAGCGAGTCAGTTCACTTTACCAGCAAAAGAACCAAAATTTGATCGTTACATGTATCATGATCCAACTCCATTACCAAAACCACGATATCTGAAGCCGCATGAAAATGTTTTCGAACTGTGCTTGAGACTACGAAACACATATGTAACTATACCGTGACGTCTGCAATATATATTGTACGTTAGCAATGGTGTTCGCATAGTTATATATGTGTCACATAGTGTTTCATAGGATGTTGCACATGTTTTTCATGATTGTTACATGGTTTTACAGGATTTTCACAACTTAAGTGGGTTTTGAGGTTTGATTATGGTATTCACCACACACACACACACATATATGTGTACATATTTGATAGTAAATTTTTTTAACTCATATAGGAGATCGGAGTTCTTATAGTTCTCAAGGGATTTCTTAAATTTTCCACACACATGTATATATAGGATCAGGATAATTTTAAAAACTACCTTCAGTTATGAAAACTTGAGAACACATATATAGGATCTTACCGCTCATGTGATTTTTTGAACCATTTTTTCCAAAAAAAAAACAGAGATAAATATCTAACTAAGAATCTATTAAAAAAACAAAACCTTGTTTCTTCAGTTACACATGTGTAAGTAAGATGATGTAAAACTATCTTACGCCACATTCATACCACATTCGTACGGACATCAGACGGTGTGATTTTTTCTTACACTGATGACATTTTTGTAAACCTTTTTTTCATTTTTCCTAATGGTTAGATAAATTTAAGATATTTCAAAATAACAATTTAAAAAAAATTCATGGAGTCCTCACAATTCTAGCGATTGAAAGGATTTCTCAATGGATCTCTTCCCTATATATACACACACACACAACACACACATGTATGCACCTCATACACCCGCATATGTGTATGTTAATATATGGTTGAGTTATTCTACACAGCGTAACAAACATGAGAAGAGTGAGAATGATATAAATAGCACAATAAATCATGAAATATGACATAATAGGCCACAAAAATATAACACAGTGCTAAAAAATATAACACAATGCTGAAGAAAAAAGACACAATAAATTGAAAAAATGACACAATGATTAAAATAAGAAAAAGAGACAATGGTACATAAAAGATACAATAATACAACGCATATTCTAAAAACTACAAGCTAATACCCCAAATACGAAAACTTAAAAACTAACGTCATACGATTCAATAAGACGGTTCCAATGTCGCTTGAATGAGTTCAATCGGAGTCCGTTTAATACCATTCCTATGACTTCCTATTTTTCTTTCACTGTGTATTTTATCATAACCTTGTTTATATATATATAGGGGAAAGTTCAATTGAGAAATCATAGTTAGGGAGAGAACTCGAGAACTTCTACTTAAATTAAGAAAAAAAATCATAACTCAAAATTTAAGTCAAAAACCAAAAATCTGGTTCGGGGCTTCTCTTTCCCACGTCATCCCGGTTCAGAAAAAAAAATAAAAAAATAAAAATAAATAAAAAATAGGCAACTTCTAATGCACATGTGTAGTAAATGTCCGGTTAGCTTTAAGGTTTAGTTTTTGGGTTTAGTTTAGCTTTTAGGGTTAGTTTATTTTAGTTTAGTTTGTAAGGTTTAGGTTTTTGGGGGTGGGGTGGGGGTGGGTAGGGTGGGTTTAGGTTTTTGGGTAGGGGGTTAGGTTTTTTTTGTAGGGGTTAGGTTTTTGGTTGTGACAGGTGGGGCTTAGGTTTTTGGTAGGCGGTGGGTGGGGTGGGTTTAAGTTTTGGGTCGGGGTGGATGGGTGGTTTAGGTTTTTGGGTAAGCGAATTAAGTTTTTTAGTGAGGGTGGGGGTGGGTGGGGTGGAATTAGGTTTTTGGGTGGGGGTAAGTTGGGGGTAGTTGGTTTAGGCTTTTGGGTTATACTACACATGTGCAGTAGCGTTTTTTAGGTGTGTTTTTTTTTTTTTTTTTTTTTCCGAATGGGTATGATGTGGGAAAGAGAAGCTCCGAACTAGTTTTCTATTTTTTTACTTAAATTTTGAGTTATGATTTTGTTATTATATTTTTTTGTATTTAATTAGGTGCTCTCGAGTTCTCTCAATAAAATGAGTTCTCTATTGAACCATCCCCTATATATATTATTTAAAATTAAATGTGGAATATGAAATGGCGAAAATTGAAACGGCTTCTTTTAATGTAGGGAAATTGAAGACGTGAGAAAATGCGTGGAAAAGTGATTCTAAGAATTCGAAGAAAAATTAGAGGACTCCCACCAACGTGATCATCATAATGAGATTGTTACCATGCAGCCCAATGACAATTCGTCCTACGGGCTTCCCATCAATCGTTATTAGGGTTGTTTATAAGCCGAGCCGAACCGAACGGACCTTTGCTCATGTTTGGCTCATTTACAAATCGAACCAAGCTAAGTGGCTCGTTTACAACCGAGCGGAAAAGTGAGCGAGCAATGTTCGGGCGCAAATTTTTTCGAGCGAGAAATGAGCGAAGAGTAATTTGGACAACCATGAAATTGGGATGTTATCTTCAATGTTTTCGTTGTCGAGTGACAACTAAGGTTTAACTGTCCGATGAGGACACTAGTATTGAGGTCCGAGTGTCCAAGAATGAGGTGTAGGTTAAGGCAAGGGTGATATCAAGCGACAACCAGGGACGGACGACTAATAACATAAAGAAGTCAAGACTATCACGTTACGACTTAGGGTTTTAGTATTAAAATTAGTATTAGATTTTTATTTGATAAGCGGGCTATTCATATTTTATTTGCTTATATTGGGCCAAATGTTATGTATAAAGCTATAAGTATTACTATGATTTGTGGGTAAATATATAATTATATATAATAGATAAATAATAATTTATTCGAGCCGAACCGAGCCGAGCGGACCTTTGCTCGTGCTTGGCTCATTTACAAACCGAACCGAGCCGATCTGCTCATTTACAACCGAGCTGACGATCGAGCGAGCATTTTCCGAACGAGCGGCGAGCGATTTGAACAGCCCTAATCGTTATGTCAAGAAAAGCCTGCTTCGTAACAACTTTGTCCATGCAACTGTCTACTTCAGTTGTGGTTGACTGAGAACCAATTCATATCTGGAAAAGTGAAACTAACTCGCCTCCTAAAACTAGTAAAACGGAAATTTTGATTTCGGTTAAGGCTCATTTTAGTCAATAAGGATGACATTAATTTTCTCTCGTAAATGAACGAACCAAGGTTTTCAGAACCGGACCGGACGTCGAACCGGACCCCCGGCCGGTTCACCGGTTTGACCGGTCCGACCGGTCCAACGAACCGGGTCAAAAATGATTCGAAACCGAAAAATAATAAAAAATAATAAAAAAAACCGGTCCGACCATGCATTTTTCCGGTCCGAGGCCGGTTCACTTGCATGCCGGTCCAAACACCCGAACCGGACCGGTCCAGGTCCCGAAACCCGATCCGACTGGTCGGTCTAGTCCGGTTTTCAAAGCAGTGGAACGAACATAATATCAAGCACAATTCATGGTCATAAGTAATTTGCACCCCATTTCATTATCTCTATGGCCCATTTAATAATATCTCTATGGCCCATTTAATATCATCACATTATCATGCATACATCTCAATATTAAACTTTTGACCTATTTGGAATTTTTTTTAAACCCAACTCTTTTCAAGTATTCACATTAATTAATAGCAACTGTCACACATATATAAGGTTAATTTAAGTCAATTTCTCATTCTTTCCTAGGATCTAATATTTACGGGCTCAGGTGGATAGTGCCATCACGTTTGGCTCCCACCTCGTCTACGCACACATCATAGCCAAACGCCAAAACCCGTAATTATACCGCTAAAGGCGGAATAAACTGGCCATAAACATTAACTTCAAAAAGATATAATTCCATCGCATACCTCAATCACCAATATTATATTAGTAAGTAGAATATTTTTTAAGTTTTGGCGTAAAACAGCACTAACACGCAGCAATTAAGATAGTAACAGGCTTAGGCGCATAATGTGAAGCAGTTCGGTTGCACAATATTAGTGCCATCACGTTCGGCTTCCACCTCGTTTACGCAAACATCATAGCCAAACTCATTAGCGTGTGCAAATTAATTACCATCTTCAACGGCGCAACATCATTAAACAACAAAGACGCGGGAACAGACCCAGATTACTGTCTCTGAATATTGAAAATGAACGTTATATCCAAGACCAACAGATTTGAGTGAAGATGTCAATTTATAAGTGTAAAACATAAGGTAAAGAACTTAAATATTCTAGCAGAATATTAACATGGTATGTAAATACTAAAATGCAAAATTGATTGACAGACAATATTTACCTCAAGAACCATATGAAGCAACTGAAAAGGCGCACGCATTCCATTATCTCATGTGGAAAAACGGAATTCCATACAAAGAAATTCTTTTGTCGACTCTAAAGAACAATTAATCAAATGATTCAAGCAGAGACAACACTGGGTGAATTTGAAAAAAAAAAGATCATATATAGTCATGTCACAAGAAAAAGAAAAACTGATGTCACACAAACAAAAAAGAAAGAATTTGTAAAAAAAAAGATAATATATACCTTGTAGTTAATAGCATCACATTCGAGAAACGACACTGGCTGATTTCTGTATCTATGTCATGAAATCTAAAAGCATTCAAATGTGATGAACCAGTAGGTACAAAACACGGTTGTAGCTGTAACTTCAAATCATCCACATCTGCCAAGGTTATCAAGTCCTTTGGTAGGTCAAACTGCATTCAAAAAAATAAAAGAACTCGGTAAATATATACAGTCATAATTGTCACAAACCTTAAAGAAGCAGACAACATACCTCAGCCTCAGGCTCTATGGGTTCCATCAAACCTTCTTCAATAATAATAGCATTATACTTTGCAACTTCAGCACGCGTCTTATTTTGTTCGGCTATCTGAGACAGATCCCTGTAGCTGCTCTTTTCGTTAAAGACGTTGAGGTTTCTGATTGTTGCAGCCCATTCAGTGTCCTCTGAGCAAGAGCCCATTGGGCATCTCACTCTTCTCTACCATAATCTTTCTTGCTTGTGAAAGAAGCATGTTAAAAAAATGACAGGCTTAGTTCAGAACTTAAAGTCATATTTATAAACTTTCTAAACTTCTAAACAATAAAAACAAAGAATGAATGTACCTTGTTTTCAAGCAAGCTGTTCCATGCTTTTCTGCAGAGGATATATCGAATGACGAATCTCATAAGATCAATAGGGAAGTAGAAGACAATGTTGTAGACCCATATGACACCAGCCCATCCCCATCCGACTTCCTTGATTCTTGCAAATTCTCACTCTGCATACACTGTTATTGAGGTTGCCACCTGAAAGTTTTCATATTTATAACAGTTGTTAGTTTGTTAATAAACAATGTACGGTTAGTATAGAAATTCAAGCGGGTTTCTTCACCAGTTGTGCTGCTAAAAAAGCCCCCAAAAGTAAGAGACCGGGGCGAAAATTAAAGCCTGGCTAACTATACTAGCTTGAAGAGATAAAACACCAAATGTGTCATGTGGGGAAATAAGAAAACAAAAATTAGATATTAACGGGTGGTCCAAGCAAACTTTTCGACTCCCCAGGGGCGTGGATTTGTTTTAAGTAGATTAGGGTTTTGTATTAAGAAAGGGGTGGCAGCGCAACTTGTTGCCCGTCTACCTGATATCCTTATGTAATTTGCTTTTGTGGTTTGAAATGAAACATTTATTGAAATTAAAAAAGATATTAACCAAAATGAGATGTTAAAACGACTTGAGGAAAACATGATGAAATAAAATAAAAGGTTAGAAATTAACCAAAATCTTACTTATGACAGGAATATTCTTGCAGAATTGATGTTCCATAATCAAGGTGAGAGGAGTTAACCCAAAGATCAAAGGCAGCTTGACTCCAGTCAATATAAGATCGATATTATGCGATCTTCCTTTCAGCACCTCCCATGCCTTCAAACCATCAGAAACAACCGCAATCTTCAAAGCCTTACGGCTTTTCTTTTCGTTGTTGGCTGCCAGTCTGCCATATTCACAACAATCTTTTGCTGCAAAATCAACTAAATGTTCAAATTGAGGTCAACTGATTCAGCCAAATTCCAAATGAATATTATCAGTAATTTGAGTGAACAGATGACAAACGTTAACAGATATTTATTCTACTGTAGAATAATTTGAGGATATGGCAACAGTATATAGGATTTTATCAGTTGTTTGTAATTTCTGTTGACTGGAACACGTGATTAGAAAATACATAATATATAAGATTAAGAAATTCTTCTTAACCTTTATTGATTTAATAGTATTTAAATGAATTTATAGTTGTAATTTAAATTAGTAAAAATATATCAAATAAATATTTCATTTAAGTTATAAGTTAATAATGAAAGTCTTTAAGTCAAAATTAATTTAATATTGAGTTTTTAAGTGCATTTTTTTAATAGAATATTTGAATTACAAGTAACTATAGTGTAAGATACATCGGTGTCCTCACCCAATATATAAGTTGTCTAATATCTGAGTTAAAGTTTTGTATCAAAGTTGTGAACAAATTAAAAGACTTCCAAGTGAATCTGTAATGTAGATATCCATTATTTACAAGTACTAAAGTTAACTTCACAAACATTAAATCAGGTAAAATCATTTCCGAATCAAGATATCTTACGTGAATATTTACAAATATTTAACTAACATGGAAATCAGCCGTATTTTTTATTGTGATTCTAGTTTTATGATTCATTAAGATATTATATCTGTGTTAGTAATTTGTTTTACATTGATTCTAATATGTAAACAGTTAAAATGAGCTCATTCATTGGATGTGTTGTTGAGCTTGATGTTGAAAATTTGGTATTTATTATGTTATTGAAAGTTATATTACTTATAAAACTTGTAATAAAGTATTTTTGGGTGCTTACATATTTATAAATGTTTTGTGTTTATAGAATTTATCAGTAAATGTTGTTGATAACTCTCATCCTTCTAAAGCTATAGATAACCATGTAATTATAACTACTACAACAGATACAAGGAAATGGGAAGTTGTTTTAACGAGATATTTTTTAAATGAAAGCCGAGTTCAGTAAAGGAGGACAAACTGTTGTTAAGGATATCGGACTTGAAGTCCATGATATATTATTATTTGAGTATGTTTCACCTAGTAACTATTAATAAAATAATTGACTTATTATGATGTGACATTCAATTGAGGCCTCAACCCCCCATTGAAAGTGCCACGTGGCACGTTGAGGTGTGAGTGTTTAATTTATTTTTTTATATTGTTTTTATTATTAAATCTAATAATAAAATTAATTAAAACTCTGTAAAGATATGCATATCTTATAATTTAAAATAAAAGATTCACTTTACCAACTAAAAACAAAATTGGATTTTTTTCTCTCATGTTTCATCCCATAATTTTTAAACATTAATATCTTTTATATACGAGATTTTTTAAAGAAAAAAATTACACCAAATTAACGAGCGTTTTATAATCTTTCCAACGAGTACCATAGTGCTATATAAAAAACGAAGAAAATAAGAATTCTTTTTGTGGGGTTTTGTTCATACAGGAAAAAAAAACAATAAAGTGTTCAGGTTATTCATTAATCATGTATAGGCAAGTCATTAATTATGTTCAAACAAGTAAATATGAATTCTATGATACTACAGTTATACATAGTTTAAGGTTAGGCGTTAACATTGGAGATACATTGTTAATTGTTTTAGGTTAGGTGCTACCCGAAACTTTCCTGCATGTAACTGTAAAGTGCATCAGTCTATTTTGTATGTTAAATTGATATGTCATATTAGATTTCTCAACCCCTATATTTCAAAGGGCTAAATCCTACATGTCACTTATATAACAATTCTCCCTATTGAGAGTGTCATGTAGGAAGTCATGTGACATTAAAATATTTTAGAAAAAAAATAATTTAAAAACAAAATTAGATTTATTTCCCTAATGTTTCCTTCCATAATTTTTAAACGTTAATATCTTTTATATACGAGTTTTTTTAATGAAAAAAATTACCCCAAATTAATGAGCATTATATTATCTTTCCAACGAGTGCCATAGTGCTATATAAAAAACGGAGAAAAAAACGACAATTTTTTTGTGGTGTTTTGTTATACAGAAAAAAAAAACACAAAGTGTTCAGGCAAGTTATTAATCATGTATATGCAAGTCATTAATTATGTTCAACCATTAAATATGAATTCTATAATATTAGAGTTATACATTGTGTAAGGTTAGGCGTTAACATTGGAGATACATTGTAATTTGTTTTAGGTTAGGTGCTACCTAAAACTTTTCTGCATGTAACTGTAAAGCGCATCAGTATAAAATTGATATGTCATATTAGTTTTCTCAACCCGGGACGCTCCCAGGTTATAAATATAGTAAATTATAAAACTAATAAGGCTAACAAGTTAAGGACATCGACCCACACATGACGTGTTCAGGTAGATATGTTCATGAATCAACCCGAAAATAACCAACCAAAACCCATTTTCAACTAAACATAAATTCATATAAATTGTTGGATCCTTTTTCTGTCAAGTCATAAATTTAAACCTTTTTAAAAATAGAAAAATTTATATATTAATAAATATTACTAAAAATGGTATATATATATTGCTAATTACTAATTACAATTGTTTCGTTTTAAATGTTGGTTGTTTCAAACTTTGAAAGTCAAACGGCTGTGTTCAAACACACAATGTGTGACACACACTCATCGTTAGTTACATGTGTAATTCCCCATGTAAATATCAAGGAACATACCCAATCACCTTTTTTTTAATACAAACATCCATGGCCCATTCCCACTATCCCTACTACCCCACCCCTTTCCACACACACATACACACACACCTCAATGATTGTATATATAAACACCCTTCTTCTTTGTTTCCTTCACATCATCATACAAACACCTCTCTCTTCAGATCACAAAACTATTTCTTAAATATATTAAACCCTACTAGATAACTCTATCTGTTATTTAAGTGAAGCACTCATGGATAGACTTGCAAAGTGCCCATCAAACTATGTCCCTCTAACTCCCCTTACCTTCATCAAGAGAGCTTCCATGGTGTATGCCAATCGGACTTCGGTTATATACGCCGGAGTTCGCTTCACTTGGCGCGAAACTTACGAGCGATGCTGTCGCCTCGCGTACTCTCTTCGTTCCCTTAATGTTGTCAAGAATGATGTTGTAAGTATCTTAGTTTTTAAGTCATTAGAAATATTATTGTGTTATTAATTATTCTTGATATTAATTTAGGTTTTGGATTGTTTTCAGGTATCTGTGTTGGCGCCAAATGTGCCTGCTTTGTATGAGATGCATTTTGCAGTGCCAATGGCTGGAGCTGTGTTAAATGCAATTAACACAAGGCTCGATGCTAAGAACATTGCCACAATTTTACTTCATTCGGAAGCTAAGGTGTTTTTCATTGATTATCAGTATGTTCCGTTAGCATCCGAGGCGCTACGGTTGCTGGTGGCAGGTTCTAAAGGCGGTTCTTCGGCGCAGTATGCGATGCCTTTGGTCATCGTGATAGATGACATTGATAAGCCCACAGGGGTACGCCTTGGAAACTTGGAGTATGAGCAACTCATACACCATGGTAATCCTGGGTACCCTGGTGAAGATCTTGAAGATGAGTGGGATGCGATCACGTTGAATTATACATCTGGGACGACCTCTGTGCCTAAGGGTGTGGTGTATAGCCACCGCGGTGCTTTTCTAAGCACAATGAGTTTGATTCAAGGTTGGGAAATGAGTACTGAGGCGGTGTACATGTGGTCGCTGCCAATGTTCCACTGCAACGGGTGGACATTCACCTGGGGCGTAGCTGCAAGAGGTGGGACCAACGTGTGCATACGCAACACAACCGCCGACGAAATGTATAAGGGTATTTCTAAACACAAGGTGACCCACATGTGTTGTGCACCTATAGTGTTTAATATACTTTTAGAGGCCAAACCTCATGAACGTTGTGAAATAAAAAATAAAGTTAATATCCTCACAGGAGGGGCGCCTCCACCTGCGCCCCTTCTAGAGAAAATGGAAACCCTGGGGTTCCACATAATGCATGCCTATGGCCTCACTGAGGCCACAGGGCCCGCCCTTGTTTGTGAGTGGCAAACAAAATGGAATCAATTGCCACAAGAGCAACAGGCTCGACTAAAAGCACGCCAAGGTGTTGGCATACTGACTCTCGCTGACGTAGATGTCAAGAACAAGGACACGATGGAAAGTGTCCCACACGACGGGATGACCATGGGAGAGATCGTTCTCCGAGGAAGTAGCGTCATGAAAGGGTACTTAAAAGATGAGAAAGCAACCGCAAAGGCCTTTCAGAATGGATGGTTTTTAACTGGCGACGTTGGAGTTATCCATCCCGACGGTTACCTTGAGATCAAAGACCGATCAAAAGACATAATCATATCCGGTGGAGAGAACATAAGTAGTGTGGAACTAGAGTCCATTTTATTCAAACACCCCGCCATACTTGAAGCCGCGGTGGTGGCAATGCCTCACCCGCGATGGGGAGAGAGTCCTTGTGCTTTTGTCGTTTTGAAGAAGACCGCAACAGAAGCAGATATCTTGGCATATTGCCGGAAAAAGATGTCAAAATTTATGGTACCAAAGAAGGTTGAATTTGTGAAAGAGCTACCAAAAACAGGAACAGGTAAAATTCAAAAGGTAGAGCTAAGGAAAATAGCACAAACCCTTAAAATCTCTGAAAATACATCTACAAACAACAAAGTATCTGAAAAGGAAATCCACCAAGATGAAGTGGATGATCAACATAAACTCCTTGCAATGTCTCGACTTTAAATTAGTAATTTACATGTAACTTCTTTTTAATTACTATATATATAGTATTCCCATATGTATTGGTTGAAAATATTATTGTAGTTTTTGTGGATTGTAAGTCACATAAGACTCAATTTTTAATTTGCGCCTAATTAGTATATATATTAATTCACAACAGTCGGCGCAACAGCAACAGCCGACTGTTGCTTTTCCAACTTATTGCCCCAAGTTTTTACTCTTTCCATTTTGGCTACTTTTGTCGGCGGAACAGCGTCAACGAACATTCCCGGTTTCACGTGACAACAGATGATTGGTCCTGTGTTTCCCCCGGCTTTTCCGCCTGCTCCGTCGCCACCGCCATAGTTGCATCATCCATCGGCGCCGCCGCCGTCGTCTGTCGCGTCACCACCGCCACAACTTCATTATCCCTCTCACCACTAAAACACATCAACCACTCCAAACTATTACGACAACTGTACCACCATCGTCACTGTCTTACCATTATGAACCTTCACCACTAATCGTAGATTATTATCAAAGCATCCTTCTTATGATGAGTTAGTCCATGCACTTCAGAAGTGACAAGTAATACCATGCCTCCTTCATCAAGCACATTTAGGCAATCTCAAGGTGATACTCTAGAGGGTAATGAAAGTATCGATGAGTGATGTCGTTTAGTAATTTTATATACCCGTTAGTAACTTAGGGCCAATATTTGCTTTGTTTGTTTAAGTGTTTTGTTTGGTTGAACACTTATGTTTTGATTATGAATATTAATTTGGTCACGTATGTCTCTATAACTTTTTTTGTATTTGTTTGTATATATTTAAAAAATATTATTTAAATAAATCATGGTTATTATCTACACATTTAAATATTTTTACCAACACATCAATATATTATTTCTACACATGTTAAGATCAATACCTACACATAATTAGCTGCCACGTTGGATGTCACGTCATACGCCAATCTAATAAATTGCTATACTTCTACCAATACATATGTATTAGTTTTAGCCACACATATATGTGTAGGTATAGCTTGCTATATACCTACACATAATAAATGTGTAGGTAATGATCTATATCCACAGTGCTGAGTCTACACATCATGACACTTAATTTATGTGTAGGTAAACATAAGTACTAACACATTATATGGTTTTTCCGACACATACTATGTGTGGGTTGACGTGTGCGATACTATACATATTTTTCAATGGATTTTAACACACGTTTCTGCTTTAATATTTATAAAAATGGTTTAGACCTTAATATTAAAACACACATAATAGGGCAAGTGTACCATGTCATATATGTAGTAATGTACAGATAAGAACCAAGTATCGATCCATGGACGCGCGCGAAGCGATTTTACTGAACCATTGTCACAGATTTACCGGTAAGAAAAGATAGCGAATGTTTGTTTTAACTAATTTAATCTAATTTAAACTAAGCATAGCAAATATATATATATAAGACTCCAAATAGAAAAATAGATATATAAAGACTTGTTTTCATACAACCTAAGCATGTAACTAAGTTTGAATAGAACCAAACTCTTAAATAAATATTCCTATTTTCGGACAATTAGTATCCCTTTCGGGAATCCTAACATGACAACTCTTCGGAAGGCTACCACGATAACACATGCTAACCACCTAAACTTGTTCATTAGCGAGAAATTGATATGCACTCATGTAAATCCTTAAATATAAGTTAGTATCACCTTTCGGGAGTCCTCAACCTCACTCAATTGAGAAAGCTACACTGTTGAACACAATATAGCCACAACAACGAGCATAAACTAGATTCATACACAATCAATCTCATCTTGCACGCTTTGAACATAAATCTACTAAGAAAGCGATTTCAACCAAAATCTCTAAACAAAGATCATTAATCATGTCAAAGACGCGCAATAACACCATTTAGCCGATTAAAGCTATTTTACGTGCAAGTCAATACTCTCGGTTATTATTGAAACTACCTTTTACTAAACCAATACCCGGTTACAGTTTCATGGCACAAAGTTACTAACAAGTTATTAACTTTGTTAACAAAGCATAAACTAGGAGTTTTTAACCATATCTAACCTATACTTTGTTAATCCTCCAAGGCACAACAATACCAAACGAGACTACAACAACAACAGGAGAGTTTACATACAAATCATGAAGATTCAACATGAACATAAAGCTTAATGATTCATTCAAACAAAACAACATACAAACGATAAATAAGAACAAGCTAAGTATTGTTTTTACCCGTAGGTTTACAAATACTAATCATAACAACATAACAAAGCTTCAAAATCATATTTGATATAATATTAGGTCAAGAATCAAACCATAAACAAGCAAGGTTATGATGGATTGGATGATGTTAATGGACTTGGATTGCTTCCTAAGCTTGTTAATCGGCTTCACAACAGCTTACATGCCCAGAAAATCGCCCAAAATCGCCCCAAAATCGCCCAAAAATCACCCAATACTTCGAACAGAGGCTGAATGGGAGTTTTATAGCTGAACAGGCCCTGTGAGCGGCCGCTCGGAGGCTTGGAGCGGCCGCTGACTTTTAAAAGGTGGAGACAAGTTGCTCGGGTGCTGACGTAGGCCTTCTAGAAGTTTCTGATAATATCTGGACGCGCGAGCGGCCACTCACAGAGAGTGAGCGGCCGCTCACAGAGAACAGCACGACAGCACGATCTTTTAAATTGCATATAAAATCGTAGAAAAATCGTTAGGAGGTGTTCTTTATATGCCTGGAAAGCTCTCGGAGCGTAGAACAATTCTCATTTGAAAGTCGAAGTCGGATTTTGGGTTTTAGAAGGGGTAAAAACGATCTGAACAGCTGCTGCGCAAAAGTTCTCCTGATAGAGGGCCGAAGTCCTCGTTTTTCTTCGGGTTTGCTTCTGGGACATCGTTTAAGACCTGTAATCATAAATATACCAAATAAGTGCCAATTCATCATCTATAAGGCCAAGAACATATAAAAATGGGAGTGAACCGGGGACTTTTATATGTGTAATTTAACGTATATCAAACATCCCCACACTTAAACATTGCTTGTCCCTAAGCAATAGAAAACTCAACAACACTCCCAATGGCAACACGAGTAGCGACCGGAAAGTTAATAAATCAGATGGCTAGCTGGTTTGTCAAAAGACATCATCAAAGATTTCAAACCGACAAGCACATGGAAATATAGAAATCAAAAGCAATGGTTAACATCAAATCGACTAAGCATGCATATCTTTACACCACTCACAATGTTCACACACACTCGGCTATTTGTACGTGGATCATACATATGAAATGTGTATGTGTAAACTCTCAATGCCTAGACAATGACTTGTGCGATATCATATGCTTGTTAAACGAACTAATCTCTACCAATTCATATATAGAAATGCATAAATCAAGAGGACTTGTGGGTTGTAATGATAGGCAAAGGTAAAGGGTATGGAATGGATATTTAAAGTGACAAAACGGCTAAAACTCGGCGGTTATGTCTAACTAATAGATACAAACGTAAACTATACAAACCACACGCGAATATAGGTGATTTTTATTTACCTTGAGCTAACCACAGAATTCTATCTTTAAAGCACTGAAAACTGCTCAAACTCTTCTAAATCACCCTATTTTAGGGTATACTATTTTTCTGGATTTTTCTGATTTATTATTTTTTTTATATACAATACTGAATACAACTGAGAACTATACACGAATAAACCAAAACACGGGGTCTAAATGCCCGAACATGAACTATATACAACAAAAAACGAGTCAAACGATAACCTAAACCGAGTTTCAACACAAAGGGTTTAAAGTAAAAAGGCTAAATTTGGTTAAGTGGTGAAATGGTAGGTTAAGTAAGAAAAACACGGAATATAGGCTCAACATGGTTAACTAATGGATAACATTTGGGTGCGGGAAACAGATAAAACGAAAAGAAAAGGTTTAAATCAAAAGGGTATCCTAAATGCCTCAATCACTTTCATGCAATTCTACACATATATGATCTCGACAAGTATGCTAATAACAAGTTCTAAATCACATAAGCCATTCAGCGCACTCATATTTCGCATATAGCGAGCAAGTATCGAAAAAGCAATAAAAAGCTCAAAAAGAATGCTCAGGTAACGGAAGGAATGGGTACAAGTGTAAAAATTAACATGCTAGTCACTTTTTTGTTTACCACGCTTCTCATATTTGGCTTGTCCGCTTTTATTAAATCTAATGCTTCCTAAAACACAACCAACTGTATTAATTTACAAAAATTATGATGAATTCGCGGCTTTTTGCTCAAGTGTTATGCCACAAAAATTAAAAACTGGGAGTTTTTTTATTTTATTTTTTTCAAAATTTGGGACAAGAAAAGCTAATATTGTTAACAACCCTCCCCACACTTGAATATCACATTGTCCTCAATGTGACTCAAAAAATAGTGAAGCATTATGAAGAGCTAAACTATAGTGCAAGCTAAGTAAAGTTAACATAGTTACCCTCCCCACACTTGAACATCACATTGTCCTCAATGTGACCCAAAAAATAGTAAAGCATTATGAAGAGCTAAACTATAGTGCAAAGAAGAGGAACTAAAAACTCCCCTGGTGCCGAAGCAAACTGAAGGGTATCCATGGACGTTGTCGTGTCTGCTCAGCCCTTAGTGCTCGTGTGTATCCAGAACTCCTTTTCCTCTGCAAAGGTGCTAAACAAGTAGCGAAAGGTATAAAGGCAAAAGGGTGTTGCAAAACACACAACTCATCAACATCAAACTCCTAGAATTTATTATTACTGAATTTAAAACAAAGACATAAAAGTAAATTGTCTAAAATGAATACATAAACTGGGGGGTTTTTAAAAGAAACCCAAAACGAAACCCCACAACTACAATAGTGCATAAAATATAGTAAAGATACCACCGCCGCCTTCACACGGTCTGACTAGCCTCCTAATCCTCCTTGTCTGCTTTAAAACACTTTTAAATATGTTAGACATAATCGAAGGCATAGGACCCGGACCCAAAAGACGCCAAAAAAAACGACCAACAAACAAATAGACTATTTGAGCGGCCGCGCGGGGGCAGTGAGCGGCCGCTCACTGCACCCTGCGCACCAAATTTCTGCTGCAGCCTCGTTTTTTTCGATCCCGTGCACTGGCTTTCGTCCGTTTTGCAGTGTTTTAGCCAAATGCACTCTAAAACCGGCCATTCAAGCACTTGGTTTTTGAAAATTTATGTAACTTTGATGATCGAATGGCCGAGCTTTGCGCCTTTATGAAGTATTTAAATCAATTCGGAATTTTAACACCTATGCACTACGATTTTGCAAAATCATTTCAAATTCAAGTCATTTTACAAAAGGCGTTTAAAAACCGAATATTTATGAAGTGTTATAGAACTTGGGGCTCGTTTGTTCAATTATAAAGAGTGCCCCAAAGTTTCATGAACTAACCTAATTACAACTAAGATTAGTTTAGGATATTATGAAGTAACAAAGGACATGAATGCCCCTGCTAAGCTAAGTTTTTGCACGAGTCGATAGCTTGACTCGATTTTCCACGCGCGTTTTAGGCGCGCGGTTGTGGAATTCAAGTATTTCCACATCCGGGTCATACGGGCTTTAATTTTTGTATTTTAATTGCTGCCCGTTGACTTCAAACTCAGTCCAACTTGGACTTTGACTTACTGGGATGACCGTTTTCATAAAATAATTTCTTTAAGATCGCTCTCGCCCGAATGGAGATTGAGTACGGGCGAAAATATCGATCAAGCAATGAAAAGAACATTGATCATCCCATGATTAGACTGACACAATGTACAAAGATAAATACAGACTCAATCTATGAAAAATAAAAGAAATATACAAAATCAAAATACTAAAAACTATACACTAAACTTAAAAAATATGAAGATATACATTATGAAAATATACAAAAATTTCAATGGAATCATAATCACTCGCGCATCGTGAAGAAGTATAGACCGCTTCTCGCGTGGCGCAAGTAGATACAATGACTCAAGGTGCTCGCGCGTCGCAACAAGATAAAGACCGTCTCTTTGCTTTGCGCGAAAACAACCCTTTTCACCGAAAAAAAAAATATAATAATAATATAACGGAAGATAATGGATGAAAATAATGATGATGGTTGCCACGGAATAGTCGAGCGGACCAGAACAAAAATGTGTGGGTTGGAAACGAGGTGCCGCCGGATCGAACCGGGTATCTACTGTCCGCCAACTTGCACCTAGCCCATCTGGACTAGATGTCCAACCCGTTTTAAAACTGATCCTAAATGTATTTCAATACAAAATCGGTTTTCATTTCACGAAAACCACTTTTATATCAACGAAATTTCTCAAATTTTCTTAACCCAAACCGTTTACAAAAGCATCCAAACCATCGAATTTAAAATTAACGCACCCATAATTCCATATATATATATATATATACAAAAAGAATATACTACATAAAAAAATTATAATTATACAAAAAGATAACAAATACGAACACAAAATCAACAAATAAAGAATTTAACACTAAAAATCTACGAATAAAAAAAATTAGTCCGAATTCGGACAAATAAATCGAATCAATCAAATTTATACACAAATCAATAAATACAATAATCGATCAAATAAATATATTAACATTCAAATTTACAAATAATCAATAAAACAATCCTATTTAACAAATAAATAAACAAATATATATGCAACCTATGAACAAATAAATAATCAATCCAAAATATCAACAAACAACTTAATCAAATAAAGAACAGAAACAAAATATTTTTTTTAACAAATAAATGAACAAATAAAGATTGCTATAAACAAATGAATGAATCAAATAAATAAGTATAGACATATATTCACAAGCATGTACACCGGTAAAGGAGTAACTCGGGTCGTTCCTAAAGCTCGTCGCATCCCCGGCAACGGCGCCAAAAACTTGACGTGTGCGATACTATACATATTTTTCAATGGATTTTAACACACGTTTCTGCTTTAATATTTATAAAAATGGTTTAGAGCTTAATATTAAAACACACACAATAGGGCAAGTGTACCCTTTCATATATGTAGTAATGTACAGATAAGAACCAACTATCGATCCATGGACGCGCGCGGAGCGATTGTACTGAACCATTGTCACTGATTTACCGGTAAGAAAAGATAGTGAATGTTTGTTTTAACTAATTTAATCTAATTTAAACTAAGCATAGCAAATATATATATATAAGACTCCAAATAGAAAAATAGATATATAAAGACTTGTTTTCATACAACCTAAGCATGTAACTAAGTTTGAATAGAACCAAACACTTAAATCAATATTCCTATTTTCGGACAATTAGTATCCCTTTAGGGAATCCTAACATGACAACTCTTCGGAAGGCTACCACGATAACACATGCTAACCACCTAAACTTGTTCATTAGCGAGCAATTGATATGCACTCACGTAAATCCTTAAATACAAGTTAGTATCACCTTTCGGGAGTCCTCAACCTCACTCAATTGAGAAAGCTACACTGATAAACACAATATAGCCACAACAACGAGCATAAACTAGATTCATACACAATCAATCTCATCTTGCACGCTTTGAACATAAATCTTCTAAGAAAGCGATTTCAACCAAAATCTCTAAACAAAGATCATTAATCATGTCAAAGACGCGCAATAACACCATTTAGCTGATTAAAGTTATTTTACGTGCAAGTCAATACTCTCGGTTATTATTGAAACTACCTTTTACTAAACCAATACCCGGTTACAGTTTCATGGCACAAAGTTACTAACAAGTTATTAACTTTGTTAACAAAGCATAAACTAGGAGTTTTTAACCATATCTAACCTATACTTTGTTAATCCTCCAAGGCACAACAATATCAAACTCGACTACAACAACAACAGGATAGTTTACATACAAATCATGAAGATTCAACATGAACATAAAGCTTAATGATTCATTCAAACAAAACAACATACAAACGATAAATAAGAATAAGCTAAGTATTGGTTTTACCCGTAGGTTTACAAATACTAATCATAACAACATAACAAAGCTTCAAAATCAGATTTGATATAATATTAGGTCAAGAATCAAACCATAAACAAGCAAAGTTATGATGGATTGGATGATCTTAATGGACTTGGATTGCTTGCTAAGCTTGTTAATCGGCTTCACAGCAGCGTACATGCCCAGAAAATCGCCCAAAATCGCCCAAAAATCACCCAATACTTCGAACAGAGGCTGAATGGGAGTTTTATAGCTGAACAGGCCCTGTGAGCGGCCGCTCAGAGGCTTGGAGCGGCCGCTCACTTTTAAAAAGTGGAGACAAGTTGCCCGGGTGCTGACGTAGGCCTTCTAGAAGTTTCTGATAATATCTGGACGAGCGAGCGGCCGCTCACAGAGAGTGAGCGGCCGCTTACAGAGAACAACACGATCTTTAAAATTGCATATAAAATCGTAGAAAAATCTTTAGGAGGTGTTCTTTATATGCCTAGAAAGCACTCGGAGCGTAGAACAATTCTTATTTGAAAGTCGAAGTTGGATTTTGTGTTTTAGAAGCGGTAAAAACGATCCGAACAGCTGCTACGCAAAAGTTCTCCTGATAGAGGGCCGAAGTCCTCGTTTTTCTTCGGATTTGCTTCCGGAACAACGTTTAAGACCTGTAATCATAAAGATACCAAATAAGTACCAATTCATCATGTATAAGGCCAAAAACATATAAAAATGGGAGTGAACCGGGGACTTTTATATGTGTAATTTAACTTATATCATGGGTAAATACACAAATTTCTTGTGGTGAAAGAAAAGAGATGGCTTGAAGTTCTACCTTTACAGCCGGTGAAAATTTCTCCACTGCCTTCATGACGGAGATCGACCAATCTCCTTTTCTCTGTCATCGCCTTCTCTATGTAGCTCTCTATCTCTCTCTCTCTCTAACGTTTCTATAAAGTGTGCTGCTTGTGTGTGGGTTTTTATAAAGTGTGTGTTAGGGAGGGGGTGTAAGTGTGTGCTGGGTTGTACCAAGTTAGGTGTGGTGGTTGCCGGAGTTCGCCGAAGAGACACAGATGAAGACGACTGTTGTAAATTGGTGACGATTGTTTCATGGTTGCCATGGCAGTGTTGGTGATTATACAAGGAGAGACTTTGACTACGATGCCAACTGATTTTTTTCCCTGATGGTGTTTTGAGCACATGTTTGTCTACAAAGATCTGGTTTTATGTTTGAGAGAATTAGGTGGTTTTGTACTACCTACTATGCACATGGTTTTGTTTTTCTTTTGTTTTTATTGTTTCTTTCAATAAAATTTCCTTTGAATGGTTTCATAATTACTACTCTCCTATATTTCATTTAAATTTTATTTCGTTTATTTAACTTTCAAGTTTACATATTTTAATTTATTTTACTTTTTCTATTATTAGACCCACTGTAGTGGGGCGTGATGTGGGCAAAAAATTGAAAAATAGCGCCCCAAACACCAAAACGGAGGGGGCGCTATATACAAAAAATGGGCAATGGCGTTATATAAATAACGCTGGAACAATCAAACCTCAACCAATCAAACCTTGCCACGTGGCAAGGTCAAACAATAAAAAAAATGACCGTTGCTCTAATATTTATTAAAAAAAATATTTAAATAAAATAATAAAAAAAATAATTAATATTAAAAAAAATTATATTCAAACATTTGAATTTTAAACGGTTACTGTTCAAACCGTTTGAATTTCAAATTTTTCCCCCCAAACGTTTAAATTTCAAATTTTGAATTTCAAACGTTTTCCCCCCCCCCCCAAACGGTCATATTTCTAACCCTATAAATACAACACCAAAACTGATTTTCAGTCACAACTCGTCAACCTCCTCCTCAAAGCAATGAATAATATGGGTGACGGTTTTGCACCAGAAGCTGCCGGACCGTCTAACCTCCGGCAGTACTCTCACAGGGGCCGGGGCCAGGGCCTCCCACGGAGACTACCATTCTCCTCCTCCTCCTCCGCCTCCTCCTGCTGCACAACCAACTTTCTATCCTCCTCCACAACCTTGGTTCTATCCTCCTCCTCTTCCTGCTGCTGCACAACCAACCTTCACTCCTCCTCCTGCACAACCAACTTTCTCTCCAACTCCTCCTGCTACTGAAGCCGATGATGACTTCACGGATGAGAAATTGGTCTGGGCCATGGATTATGCCATGGCTCTTAGAGAAATGGACCGACTAATGTTGTCGGCACCCACCCCCCGGTGTAGGGAGACTACCCCCACCCCCCACCACCAGACTATCCCCACCCCCCACCGAGGGGAGCCAACCGAGGAGGACTTGGAAGCCCTTAGGGAAGCTGAGGAGGAGGAACGCTTCTGGAAATATTATTCCCCTCCTCGTGAGTATTGCTGGATCCGCGAGGATGCGAGATCCGATGGTCGCGATAGCGATCGTTCCGTGTCTCCCCCGTACTACACACTCGAGGACTGGGACAACTACTCTCCATAGTGGAGAAAATTAGGATTAAATAAGTAATTTAGGAATTATCTAGGGTTTAAATAAGTAATTTAGGAATATGTAATGTTTAAATAAGTAATTTAGGAAGTGCGTTTTAATATTAGTTGTAACTTTTTTTTTAATATTAGTTGTAACTTTTTTTAATATTAGTTGCGTGTTTTTAATATTATTTGTAATTTTTTTATATTTATTTGTCTTTTATTTTAATTATTTTGAGTTAAAAGATTAAAAAAAATAATAAAATAAACAACCAATCAGAAACAGGAGCTTTATAAATAAAGCCCCTATCACTACACCCCTTTTTCACTTTATTTCTCCATGCTGACTCAGCTGCCATGTGGACCAATAAAAAAAACAGAGGCTTTATAATAAAGCCCCCCACTACACATGGTCTGAGTTATGATTAATTTTGAACTTCTTTTCTTTACCTTATAATTTTCATATACAAAGTTTGAATATGGGTTACATTTTAATACGTCTTTAATAATTTGAATTTGATTTTGTTAGGTTAACAAAGGTAATACGTACGTGTATTTCAAAATAAATTCTATTGAATACAGAGTTTTATTCCGATTTGAAATTGTATGCTATGTTCGTATACGTATTATAATAAACCTAATTGACCCGCCACGTCCTCGTGCAACTCGCGGGGACCATCAGGACGGTAACGGGTGACAGCGATTGTTTACCAGTTCAACATCGAAGGCTGTTTTTAGAGGCCGGTGCGAAACGCCGGGAATTGCACTAGTTTAACATAAAAGACCGAGTTCTAGTAAAATATATGATCAAATGTAATTTTTTTACGGCTACTAATAATAAACCCTTTTAAAATCCAACTATTAACTACCTTGTAAGACCATCTCCAATGTAATATTTCTACAAAAACATCAAAAACACCATTTTTTTTTCTCCAATCCTACAAACATCCTTACCTATACTTATATTTCCACATCATCACTTCTTTTTACATTTATTTTCAATCCATTTTCTATTGTTGGTATAAATAAATTTATTAAATATAACTAAAATAACTAAACGCATTTAAACTACTTTCTACTGTTGAATTTGAACTTTGTAAATATTAATTTGGAGTTTGAATGTTTTTTTTTTACTTACTCTCGAAAAAGAAAACGACATTAAGTTCTTAGAAAAAAAAGTTTGACAGTTTGTGATAAAGAAAATTTTTTTTTTTCTTTCTTTCTTAATATCATGTATGCCGTTGGAAGATAAATAAAAACATCCTTTTTTTTCCATAATCATGGACAAGTTGGAGACATTGGGAAATAAAAAAAAATAATGTATTGAAATAAAATTATATTATATGGGAAAATTTGAGAACACCTATATTTCGTGCGAACCGTGAGAACGACATCTAAAACTATTCAAATTCAAAATTTCTTTTTACAACAATCTTTATTACTAAAATGCAATCTCAAAAACACAATTTACGCGTAAAAAGTTATTTTGAAAGTGTTTTTGCAAGAGAAGATGAATTATTTGGAAAGAAAATTCATTTATTAATCTCGTATTTTGATTATAATGAGGTTTGTATTAAAAAAAATTGATTTTGATTGATTTTTTTACTTATTCTCACGGTTCTCACAATATTTAGCGTTCTCACGTGTGATAGTCATGCTTTGTATTAAAACCGTTTTTATAAATATTAAAACCAAACGTGTGTTAAAAACCATTGCAAATTATATGTGCGTTTGCCTCACGTCATTGCATAAGGGTATTTATATAAAGTGGTAGATAATAATCTTTGTCTCATAAGCTTGATTTAGGATTAGGATGGAGTCGAGATGCTTGAGTGTGAGACCCTTAGATAATTGAATGAAATTGAACTTAATCGATTGAACACAAAAAAAGGCTTGATCAGTCGGTGATTTGGTTTATGTGGACCACAATACCAGCAGTTGCATTTAGTATGTTGTTTTTCCTTGCTAAGAAAAAGTATTGAAATAATTTGGAAACCGAATATCTTAATTATGATTCCATTGTATGCTTTTTCAAGGACGAAAAAGACTCAAGTGTAGGGATATTTGATGTGTTGCAAAACACATGTACTTTTCCTTAGCATTTTAGTAGTCTTTCGAGTTATTTATTATTTTAGTTAGTTTTCGGTTTATTTTGTTTATTTAGTAATTTTATACGTTTTATTTATTTTTAGTTATTATTTACGTATTTTTGTTTGTTTTAAATGTTCGGTGGAAAAAGGACATGAATGGAAGAAATAATATTTGTTCTGAACATCCGGGCTTGAGAGTTGATGAGTAAAGAAGTTCATTTTAAGGAGCCAAGAAGAAGATTGGGCCAACAATGTTTATTGACTGAAGATTTAGAGCTAAAAAAACCTAAGAAAAAGAAGCCCAGAACAAGAAATAAGCCCAAATCGATGTTGGGCTCAAAACCGACATGTTAATAAACGCGCCGTAGTGCATGATGAAACCCCCCGTGGGGCACGGGGGGGGGGGGGGGGGGGGGGGGGGGGGGGGGGTAGGGGTGTAAATGACACCTAGCGGCTCGAGATCGGCTCGGGATCGGCTCGGTAAAAAGCTCGAACGAGCCGAGCCTTAACGAGCCCGAGCCCGAGCTCGAGCCTGAAATATGGCTCGTTTAGTTATCGAGCCCGAGCTCGAGCCCTAGATACAAAGCTCGATTGGGCTCGCGAGCCTAATCGAGCCTTAACGAGTTAGAGCCCGAACCCGAGCCCGAGCCTAAGTTACAGCCGAGCCTAAGCTATAGCCTTAACGATTGGGCTCGCGAGCCTAAGTTATAGCCGAGCTTTTGCGAACTCGAGCCGAGCTTTTGAGCTCGTTTGAGATTCTCAAATCACCTCGAGCCGAGCCGAGCCGAGCTCGAGTTTGGATTTTGCTAGCGAGCCGAGCTCGAGCTCAAGATTGTAGGCTCGAACCGAGCCGAGCTCGAGCTCGAGCTTCACAAAACCTTAACGAGCCCGAGCCGAGCCCAGTCAGGCTCGGGCTCGGCTCGGCTCGTTTACACCCCTAGGGGGGGGGTAATATGTCGAAAAAATTATGTTTAACCAAAAATTTAGGCATAAGACCTCATACAAATACTTAAACAAACCCTAATTCGTGTCATACACCTTTTGGGCGAATTTGGAGACTTGATTTGGAGATTTTGGAGCAAGAGGTATACATCGCATATTCGAAGAGCTTTTGGTTCGGTTTAAGTTATTTAATTGTCTCATCGTTCTGAGCATGTTTGATTTCTATTGTTTGAACTTAGTTTTTGTTTTCATGGATATTATGAGTAGTCAAACCTTTCATTGGTGACTTGGGATGATGAACTAGATTTTGGTTTAATTTTTAATTAATGACTTAGGTTTTCCGTTTTGGATGTGTTGACTTACATGATTTAATTTTTATGTTTGATTTTAACTATTTGTGTATTAGCGCATTGTGATTTGATTACTTGTTTGTTGGTTTTGATGTTCTAGGCATATATGAATAGCCCCTAGATCTAGAAATCATTCTAGTTTGTTTAACTTTGGTTTTCGAGCTAGTTCTTCCAGATAGGAATAACGCAAGTTTAACAGGTTTTTAAAGTCAATTAGCTAAGGTGTGCAAGCCTTTCCCGAAGGTTAGGAATATAATTCGGGATTGCTAGGTTGACTAACTAGGCATTGTTTGATAGTTTGGTTATCGTTGGGGCGAGACTAGTTACTTATTTGTGTTTAGAGTTTTCTTAGGATTTCATTAGTATTAGTTAAGTTTGCTTCAAAGTTGGGGAGTTTTCGATCCAAGAGTGGTTGCTTAAAGGATTACTATGGGATTTGGTTTCGCTGGGGCGATCCACTTTCATTTTAGCATCTCAGTACTTGTCCCACCTTGAGTCTAGTCGACTATCCTTGACAGGAGGTTTATTAGGTGAGAACAGGGTCTCCAACCGGATTACATAGGTCAGCTTTTATAACCAGAGTATAGGGATTCTACCCAGGTTACTAGTCTTATCCTTATTAGAGTTTCAAACTAGTTTCTTGGCTTTCGTTTATTTTTAGTTTCAAAGTTTAATTAATAATTTAGTTTTAATTTGTTTTAATTAATTTATTTTAATTTCAATTTAAACCCCCAAACAACAAATCAAGTTAATTATAATAAGAATTAATAATAATAATAGTTTACCAGGTATAAAGTGATCTCAAAAGTGTTAGATAAAGTCCTTAGGTTCCATACCTGATCTTGCCTACTTGCTACTTGCAATCGGTACACTTGCCGATAGTGTGTGGTTTTAAAAGATTCTAGGATTTTAACTTGATCAATTTATTTATATACTCATTTGCACACATCTAAGATTCTCTCTTTCTGCCAATTCTCCTTCTTCAATGCTTCTATTTGAACTTCAAGGAGTCGATAGAGTATTCCCGATGTTATGACCAGTGTAACACCCCAACCGATGGCGGAAACATCGAGGTGCCACGTAGTGACGATTGTTCAATAGCTCATGGAACTAAATAAAGTTTCAATAGAGTCGTTAGTTAATTACAACATTTACATACAGACTAAGTAGGTTCAAACAACAATAGCCAATTTAATTTAATTTAATCGAAGGCTTCAGCACCTACGTGATCCATAAGCAAATGCTAAAACTTCCAAGCAACTGAATACCTGAAACATGTTAAGTTTGGAAAATGGAGGGGGTCAACTATAAATAGTTGGTGAGAATACATAAGTTTTAAAAAAAACAGTGATAAGAATTCATGTAGCAATTACTGTGACAGAAAACAATCAAAGATAATATGCGTGAACATGATCTACTGGTAGCTCAAGTCGTTGTTTGTACAATCAACCCTTGTGTCGACTAAGACCTAACTCCCAAGTTAGTTAAATGTTGTTACTGTTTCGATCATCCCTGATTTTATGCGAGGGATGAGCTTGTCAGACCTATAGCGCTATAATCTACATAGACGGCTTGATCAAAGTTAATGAATATACTGAGTCGGACTATATATACCACAACCAGTTCACAAGTATATGAGTTTATTGTATGATGCGTAAATGTAATTGCACAAGTTGAAAACATGTTTCTCCCCAAAAACATTGAAAACAGTAAAAAGTGGGGATTTGTAAACTCACCTTAGCAAGCAAGCAAGTAAAATCCCAAGTATGCAATAGTGGATAAATATTATTCCCAAAGGTATCAACCTACATTTAGCATTGTAAAGTCTAAATGTCACAAGTCTAATAAGTCTAAAATTTCTAGGTCGTTCGATTTGGGTTCTCTAGTTTTGGGGAAAGACGCTTAAATGTTAATGCTTTAGTAAAGAAAAATATGATAATATTTAAACCATTATTAATTTTTACATAGACTAAAAGATATAATTTAAAACTATGAAAAATATATTTCTATAAATTATTGCCTATTTATTTTGTATTTAAAACAATTTATTTACACAAAAGATTATAGGATAAAATATAAAAAGTATATATTTTTTTCTCAAAAATTTTATATCTTTGATCAATTAGATTAGAAATAATTTTAGAAAAATATTGGCTTTTGAATCATTAAAAACAGGATTTTTATGAATTAGTTATGAATAAAACAAGTTAGATAACAATAAATATATAATATTCAGCTTTTAAAAAAAAAAATTGGGTTCGAAACGGGTCTGAGAGTAATCGAACTCGGGGCCTTTGCGTTTCAAACAAGACAACCAAACCATCTGATCTAGACAGTCAGTTGGTTGTTAGACCAGTTAAAACAATTATAAGCAAACAATCACAGATCAGTTTCTTTTTTTTTTTAAATAAACACCAAAACCTGGGTCTAACATGGATCGAACCTGTGTCTTTAGCTTGTTAAATGAACAGACAACCCAGCTGGTCTACGCGACCAGTTGTTTTTTATTCCGATCAGAGTTTATATAACCATAACTTCTACTGGTCATCTTCACCAAATTGATCCCAAACTAAACCCTAACCCACGAACAGATTCAATTAACCTAGAAACACTCAACGATTGATCGATATGATTTAGGGGTTTTATTGTGTGATCTATTTCGAACCTACATCAGAATTTAATTGAACAAAGACGTACCAGAAGCGTTGTAAAAGCGAAGAACAGAACGAATAAAGAAGGTTCGATTCCGGCTACTTAGGTGACGAGTAGATGATATTAGTTTGTGGTTTTAGATGTTTTTAATGTAGAGGGTAATGAGGAAGGGTATTTATAGAGTATGAACAGATAATGAAAGCGAATTGATGATGCTTATCTATCGTTTAAACCCGGTTTATGTTTATCTCGAATGTTCTTCAGATTAAACGACTTAGACCTGATCTAAACGCGAAATCAGGAACAGACAAATTCGGTTTTGAAGCTTGATCAGATTTGTAGATTCTATTGTACAATCCTTTTCACAATAATCGCCTAATTGGATTCGATTTAAACGGAAATAAAACGGATCGGGTATTATAGTTAAACTGGTATCAGATTCAATATAAAGGGTTTGGACTTTGGCTACTGATCTTGGGTCTGGGTTATTTTATAGAATGCAATTTTTTTGTAAAGTATAAACCTTGATAATAAAAATCATATGTAAAATAAGTTTTATAACCTTTATCTGTAAAAACTAAAAGGTATTCAATAATATTTAATAGTTCCAAATATTTGAAAAATAGAAATAATAGGAGTAAAAACAATAGTAAAAATACGCGATGTTACAACCAGTTGCAAAGATTTTACCCAGATCAGTTCATAGTTCACTTCCCGGCTCAACGCATCGGCCACGACGTTAGCCTTTCCCGGATGGTATTGAAATTCACAGTCGTAATCTTTTAGTCGAAGAAGTACTTGAGGCTTTGCCTCATGTTCAGGTCCTTTTGGTCGAAGAAATACATAAGGCTTTTATGGTTTGAGTAGATTGTGATCTTTACTCCATATAAAGAGTGCCTCAAGATTTTCAAGGCAAGCACCACTGTAGCAATTCAAGATCATGAGTTGGATATTTTATTTTATGCGTTTTTAACTGTCTTGAGGCATAGGCTATGACCTTTCCTCGTTGCATGAGTACACATCCCAGCTAAGGTGTGATGCATCAGAATATACTATCATGTCCTCAGTGCAATCCTGTTAATGTGAGTACAGGAGCATTAATTATTTTTTCTTTAAGAGTGTTAAACGCCTTTTCTTTCTCCTATTTCCAAACGAACTTTTCATCATTGCGGTTCAGGTTGGTTAAGGTAAGCGATTTTGGAGAAATATTGTATAAACCTCCGGTAATACCCTGCAAGCCCTAAGAAACCTTGAATTTCGGATGGATTTTTGGTTGGGCTCCAATTTGAAAACACCTCTATCTTTGATAGGTCGGCCAACACCCCTCGACGCTAATAACGTGCCCTGGGAAAATGGACTTCCCATAACCAGAATGCGCATTTAGAGAATTTTGCATACAATCTTTCTCACCTCAATGTAGTCAGCACTTCATGTAAGTGACTAGCGTGATCCGCCTCACTTTTAGAATAAATAAGAATATCATTTATGAATACTATTAAAAACTCGTCAAGCATAGGTTTACACACCCGATTCATGAGATGCATGAAGGCAGCAGGCGGAGTGGTTTGTCCAAAGGACATTACGAGGAAATCATAGTGCCCGTACCTTCTACGGAATGCTGTCTTGGGAATATCGTCCTCCGTCACTCTTAATTGATGATACCTTGATCTCAAATCGAGTTTTGAAAACCATCTAACGCCTTGTAACTGGTCGAACGGGTCATCAATTCGGGGCAACGGATATTTGTTTTTCATCGAGAGTTTATTCAGCTCGCGATAATCAATGCACATCTGCATACTACCGTCCTTTTTGTTGACGAATAATATTGGTGCTCCCCACGGGGATATACTCATTCGGATAAAGCCCTTGTCTAACATGTCTTGTAGCTAGGTCATCAGTTCTTGTAGTTTCGAGGGCGCCAAGCGATATGGTGCCTTGGCTACGGGCTTGGCCCCTATTAATAAGGTCAATTTTTAAACTCCACCTCTCTTTCGGGTGGTATTCCTGGTAAATCTTCTTGGAACACGTCCTTGAATTCTTTTACTATCGGTACATTCTTGACTCACACCTTCTTTCCGAACATCAATAATATAGGTCTAGTATAGAACACACGGTGGGTTTAAAGTGACTATCACCATGGATTGTGATGTTCTTCCCGCTTGGTGATACAATTTGTATCGTTTTGTGGGAACAATTCACATTGACATGAAAGGGGAATAGCAAATCTATTCCCACTATAGCTTCAAATTCCCCCATCTTCTTCAGTATCAAGTCAATGGGAAATTCCACCCCATGTATTTCAAATTTGTAGTTTTGGCATATGTTACAAACAATAAAACTTTTACTATTACCTACTTTAACTTCAAGGGGAATAAATAATTTAGACAGAATAAACGAGGGGTGTCGGATAAGTCTTTCTGAAATAAAGGACTTATTCGCACCCGTGTCAAATAAATTTTTTGCAGGTACAAAAATTATAATTAAAGTTCCTGTGACTACACTTGGATCTGCTTTGGCCTGTGCAACAGACATTTGAAAGGATCCTGTACGAGCTGTAGGAGTCTCAATTTTCTGTTCGGGTAGCTCTCCTGATTTTGGCAGATTGGGGCACTATGTTTTTTATGACCCGTCTAATAACACCCAAATGAAACAGTGATTTTACTCGAGCAATTTACAAGGAGATGCCTGGTTTTACGACAGTTTGGGCACGGTTAATTTTTGTAGTAACAATCTCCCATGTGTTTTCTACCACATATTTTGTAAGGATTTGAAGCCCCACGTCCTTTGACATTCCCTTTCTTAGGTGATTCAAAGATTCTCGGTTTCTTAATCGGACTTAGATTTGGGTCTATCACCTTTCTTTCAATTCGTTCCACCTGTCTCTTAAGATCCATTTCCCGTTCACGAGCTGCGTTTATAATATCAATCAAGGTTTCGAATCTAGATGGGGTGATAAACTCCTCATATTCAACACTCAGCATATTGTGATGGTAATATATTTTATGCTCCTCAATCTGAGCCAAATCTCCATCGAATTTAAGTTTGTCAAGAAAGATCCCCGTGATCTTATCGACGGTTTCACCCCTTTGCAGGAGTTGTATGAATTCATCGTTGATGTAGTTTACCGTTACCTTTGGATTGTGATGTTCAAGGAATGGAATTTAAATTCCTCCCAAGTCATGGCCCTGAGGGCCTCCGTTGTCATGCTGTTCTTCTTCAAGTCCCACCACTCCTTCACCAGATCCCTCAATTGACTTGTACAATAGGGCACGCGACCGCGGGCTTCACAGTCAGTTTTCTCAAAATTCTCTTCCATCTTCGATATCAACTTTTGGCACTTCACTTGATTTACCTCTCCTTCATAAGTCTTTGGCCTATATGCCCTAAACTTATCATAAGAGCATGCCTTCTTGTTATTACCTTTCCCTACCTCATGGAGGATGCCTTCACGGATTTCTAGGCATTTTTCCTCCAATGAGGTTTGAAATATTTCATGAATTTCTTTTAAGAATTGAGGTAGACTAGCTTCAAGGGATTTAGCGACCTCTTTAGAGGTATTTTTCTTGAATTCCCCTCGCGTGAGGGGTAATTGATCATCACCAGTATCATCAATCATCGCTTATAGAAATGTTAATCATTTCAGTTTACAATTTCTTTCAAGTTAGTCAGATTTATTTTTGGTCTCACTAATAAGTGATCCATTATGATTTTAGTCTTCCTAGATTCAGTTCTATACCAAGCATGCTCTAATGCATTCCCGGTTTAAGTTCCAGTTGCATGTTTATGCACATTAAAATTTAGCTGCCAGTAGTTCTTTCGTACACTTTTAGATTTAAGTTCCAGAAATATAAGTATCAACTTTCAGATGCCAGAAGTATATTTACGCACTTTCAGATTTAACTACCAGTAGTTCTTCCGTACACTTTCAGATTTAGTGTCAGAAATATAAGCATGCACTTTTAGATTTAAGTGCCAGAACTATATTTACGCACTTTCAGTCTACAGTTGATTATTTAATATTAAAACTCGTTTACCTTTCAAATTGATTATCAATAATTAACTAGTTAAGACTAAAAGACTGTTAGGTTATATTAAATATTTAACCCCGAACAATTAGTTTGCAGAAAACAATCCTTTTGTGTTAACGAGAGAATTCACATTATATTTTCAGCAGTAGTTTCATTAGAGATCCCAAAATTTTACATTATTTCATCATAAATAATCCATCTTTTCATATCTGAGTTCATACATAGCCAAAAGGCATGGTCATCATCCATAATCCATCTGTCCATACCTGAGTTCATACATAGCCAAAAAACATGAAGACCTAATGTCAAACATCGAATAAGGACACTTTAAATGATTAATGAGGTTTAAAACTTGATTTAAAACATTTAATTCATCTCTGAGGAAGTTCGCTTTTTCACCTGGCCGAGCAAGCATCTGACCCGCCTGGGCTGACATGCTGGAACTTTAAGATTTATCTCATCTTAGAACTGTGACCTGGCCAAGTCAGCATTTGACCCGCTTGGGCCGACGTGCTGCAAATTTACTAAGGCATGAATGCTTATGCCTTCACAAACCCAACTATAGACATCCGGGACATACCCACGATTATTTTAGCCCTACGTATATAGGTTCTAACAAGATATATATTTCACTTCTCGGTTTTGACCCATTAGAATTGATGTCGTGTGGATTAGGTCTCTTTATAAACTTTCTTTTTACAGTCAACACTTTCCCGAAGGAAATGTGAAGACCCGGTGAAAAAGGGTTATTAATGGTGACCATCAAATTAAAACACTTATCGAAGTTTTAAATTTATAGAAATAAAACGATATCTGCTGACTAGTCTAAACACACACGATAGGCAAGTGGACCTATGGAGCGTAGTATAGGTAAGAGCAAGTACCGAGTATCGAACTCTAAGATACGACTTCCCCTACTCAGTTTCAAGTTGCCTTTAAAAACTAAGATAAAATAAAAGAAAGAGAAATGAAAGTGATCAGAATAAAAATCAATACTGACACGAAGTGTTGCTTCTGGATCCGACTTTACCTTGCTATGGATTAATAGTAAATAGTTTATTAAAGTGGTGTGAACTAGTGCGCACTTATGCTTAACTTGGAGTTGCTACAGCATTCTCCAGAGGTGACTATTATCGCAAGACTTAGCTGTGTTCTTGTGTTTAAGTGAGGGTCTCCCGAACCCGTAAGCTCAACAAATAAATGACCCAAGACTGTGTATAACCAACTCTGAATGATCCACCTCCCAATATTGCGATAATGACATCTAGACACTTAAGACTTTTATGGACAACTTGCCGGAGGCCGGAGCATGACCGGACAAGAAACCATTTGATAACATAAAAGAGTCAAGACCAACCGGTACAAGCTCATCTTTTACTTGAATTAATTAACTTTTTAAACAGTGGATGGTCTATCAATAACTGTGCGGCAGTATAATGATAAAAGAAAATAAAGACCGTTTTTTTTCAACACGGGTTCATCAAACCTTAACCCGCGCCAAGGCTAACACACAGACCATGTAGCCAAGTCGCAAGATTAAAATTTGACTTATCACTAGGACCACCGACCCTAAGTGAGATCTTGGTAGTAGAGGATTAAGTCTCTAAGTGTGTGTAATTCTACCCACAAATGGACCAATCACTACTCGTGGGATTAGGTTAGCTCACAAGTGTATGGGTTGTTACACACCATGGGTACACTCATGAGTCCTCCCACTTACTACCAAAACACCCACAAGACCATAGACTAGCTAATTAGTTAGTTAATTCATCAAGCAAAGTCTAAGTGAAAAGAATTAAACAAGAACACAACACCACTTAACAAACATAAACTATATAATCCATACCAAAATAAGTCTTCACCCTAACAACACTTGATTAATCTAGCCAGATATTGGTTGTACAACAATCACACTATCTTGGGTGCAAGAATAACACATAGTGGTGAGTGTAGGTGGATTAAAGTAGGTGTTTTGGATGAGTTTTAGTGATCTTTCTCTCAACTCTCTCTCACCAAGTTTTTATGGAGTTATCCCAGGCTCCAAATGTCACTTGCAAGACCTTAGAGGTGGCTAAAGTGTGAGTAAAACTCGGGTGAAATGGGATGTCCAAAATGAGGAGTGGAGGGCTCTATTTATAGGCAAAACAGCATAAGCATGCCCTTGACAACGAGTGGGCACGCCCATGCCAGACAGCAGGTACTGTTGCAGAGTCCTTGCATGCAGAATTGTCTGTACCAGGGCTTGCACGACCGTGTAGCTTCTCTTGGCACGCCTGTGCACTCAAACCTTTTGTAACCGTTTGTCAGCCTTAGTCGGTTTGAGCCTTGGAGAACACGCTGTGGTAAAGCATGCCCGTGCACATCTGAAACCTTCAGATTTGACTCCTGTTGACTTGGAAATGTTGACTTGTTGACCTGGAACAGTTGGCACGGCCGTGCCTGCCCAGATCGCAGCCGTGCTTCATTAGGAATCTTGCAAAAAGTCTTCAAATCCTTGTCTTTTAAGCCGGTTTTCACTTCTATTCACTTTTCACCTTCAATACCTGCAATTATCATCAAAAGGAAACAAACCGTGACAATACCAAGATAAAAGCCTGATTTTAGGTGATAACAAGGTGAAAATATGTATATAAAACTTGCTAATTTTGGGACTCATCATATCACCTCACACTTAGACGTTTGCTTGTCCCAAAGCAAACCAAACCTAGGCAACGAAAGTAGAGTAAAAATAAGCGAGTGTATTGCGACAAGTCACAACAACCCACCTCCTAGGAGTACCACTTACTCAACACATCCCTGGTAGATGTTTCAGAAAGCCTTGGCTCGCCTAGTCAAACGTCCCTCTAGTGTTTTACTTCATATTTTCCTTATTATTTCACTCGGGGGTTATTTGGGGGTGATCGCTCAGATTCATCCCATGGAACGTACAGACTAGGGGCGGCAATTATTGACACGACCCGAAAACCGACCCGAACCCGACACGAAAAAAATAGATTTGGGTCAACTAACACGACCCGTTTTTTTAAACGGGTTGGGTTCGAGTCAACTAACACGACCTGTTTAAAAAAACGGGTCGGGTTCGGGTTGACACATATATAAAATGGGTTGACCCGTTAACCCGTTTAAGTAATTAGAAAAAAAATATATTATATTTTTGCTTTTCTTTTTCCATTTCTATTTACATGGTTAGTTATATTTGTGTTATTTTTGGCACATTATATTATTTATTTGTCACACTTATATACTCACCATCAAACATTTTATTGATAACCCGCTTACAACCCAACAACCCGCTTATAACTCATGAACATGTATTACTCATTTAAAAATATGGGTTAAACGGGTCGAATTCGGGTTGACCCAGATTTTATGTGGGTCGGGTTAGGGTTGAAATATTTGACACGAATAATAATATGGGTCGGGTTCGGGTTGCACATTTCAACCCATCAACCCGCAACCCATAAACCCGCCAACCCATCAACCCGACACGATTGACACCCCTAGTACCGACCATAGGCTTGTAAACAAATTGAATCTCCGCCTCTATAAAATGGAGAGGAACTGTAAATCACAAGGTCTTTTCAGGGGTAAGAGCGATATAATGGTAAATGGGTAGGAAGGGAGTCTACTGTCGTGTCTGGCTTAGGCAGCGGCTGTGACATGATGGGTGAATGTCAAACTCTGAATGGTTGGCTTGGTGAAACTATCCTCCTTAGAGACTTACTGCTCTGACGTCCCTACTTTGCGAATTTTTCGGTTTTCGCACCTAATCTCCTCCGCTAGGAATGTCCTAGAAATAAATCTTCAACCAGAACTGTTTCTTTTTGCCCTCTTTTTGTTAAGCTCTTTGACTTATTCTTTGAACATTTTTTTAACAAACATAAACAAGCAATGCCTCTGTGAAGCTTATTCTTTGGTATGTTTAACTCTGGATGGCCGTTTTTTAATTGCGAGAACTTTTCTTCGCGACGTCTAGTCTATCTTCTATTGAGTCTCGAAACTGCCCAAGAGTGTCCCAGTAGCCAACATCACGCATTCTTTACCAAAATCACGACAGGGGCTAAGTATGATGAATGAAATGAAAAGGCTAAAGCTCAAATGGGTTAACTAGGTGAGGGATAAATTTATGGAAGGCTCATATGAAATGGAAGGGGTATATCCTAGGTGCCTTGATCACTTTTACAATTCCTCACCTCAAGTGCGGTCTCGAAACGCATGAGTTGCACAAGTTCTAGCTGTAACATGCCAAGGGTGAATATCTCTCTCGGTGAAATGAACGAGCATCAGTGAATATCTACAAGTGGATGTGCTCGAAAAGGCTCAAGATACTCACATGGAAATGGGTAGACACTCAAATATGAAGCAAAAGACACTTTGAGTTGGTTCTTTCGGCGATGCCAACACCTCCAAAAAATCCCTTGTTCAGATCTTTGGGGTGGACTCAAAGGGTTTGAAAAAGATTTTTATTTACTCTGAAAACATTTTTAAAACTTTTTGCCTTAAAAGGTTTTAGCTTGCCTGGCTTAAGAGGTGGTAAAATTTATAAGATTTTATCACCTCACACTTAGTTCTTTAGCATATTTTTGAAATTAAGATTTTAATAAAAAGTATATGCTAAGAATTAAGCGGGACGTAGTTACGTCTTCCCCTAATTACTCAAGGCTGTTCGGGTGTAGTCTGAAATTGAGCCGTGAGAGAGAACACCTGGCGTGGATATATATATATAGCTATTTACAAACTAAGAAGGATAAAAACTACTACTACTACTAATAATAATAATCTACTAGGTCCTAATGCCCAGAGGGCATACCTGGCGGTGAGAAAATAAAAGGGGAACGATCATACCTCAGGGTCATCGATTGCTTTCTTACCGTATGCACCAACCTCTCAACTTATTCTTCTAATATACTGATCCAGGCTGCCTCCCAGGTAGCGCCATGTTTAAGTCTTTGGCTGGACGGAAGGCGGTCTGATCAAGTGTGAGCTGGCATTTCATCTACCTCCTCGTCGACTAAGAACTCGAAGTACGGTTTGAGCCGGTGATCATTGACTTTAAAAAGGACTCCTGTTTCTGTCTCCAAATCTACTGCCCCGTAAGGATAAATCTTCTTCACAAGGTATGGCCCAGTCCATCTTGACTTCAGATTTCCAGGAAACAACTTGAGTCTTGAACTGTAGAGTAACACTTTCTGACCTTCCTGAAACGGTTCTCTTTTCCTGAGTCTTTAATCATGAAACTTCTTGGTCTTCTCCAGGATTATCATAAGCTTGCCGGCGTAGTTCCTCAAGTTCATGAAGCTGAAAAAGTCGGTGTTGCTTAACATCTTCAGGATCATAATTTGCTGCTTTCAGTGCCTAGTAAGCCCTGTGCTCCACTTCTAATGGTAAATGACACGCCTTCCCGTACACGAGTCTGTACGGAGTGGTACCAATCGGGGTTTTGTATGCTACACGTAGTGCCCAAAGTGCATCGTCAAGTCGATCGGCCCAATCTTCTCTGTCAATCCCCACCGTTCTTTCAAGGATTCTTTTTATTGGCCGATTTGTAACTTCTACCTGACCATTGGCTTGGGGATGATAAGGAGTGGAGAACCTCTGCTGACAACCATATCTCTGTAGTGCTTTCTCCAACTGCTTGTTGCAAAAGTGGGTTCCTTGATCACTGACGAGAGCTTTTGGTATCTCGAACCAAGCAAAGAGAGCTTTCAGAAACTTGACAACAACCCTGGCATCATTCGTTGGCAGTGCTTGTGCCTCGACCCATTTAGAAACATAGTCAACTGCAACAAGAATGTAAAGATACCCCCTGGATGGTGGGAAGGGTCCCACAAAGTCTATACCCCAAATATCGAAGATCTCACAGACAACAAACCCGGTTTGTGGCATTTCATCACGGGCATTGATATTTGCGGCTCTCTGACATGCGTCACATCCCTGGACGAAAGTGGCAGCGTCTTTGAAGATTGTGGGCCAATAGAATCCTGCTTCATAGACTTTTCGAGCCGTATTCACCGCGGCGTGGTGCCCTCCTATAGGACCTCTATGGCATTGTCGTAGAATCTCTTGGGTTTCCTTCCCGTGAACACACCAGCGAATAACATGATCGGGGCATATACGGAAGAGATAAGGATCCTCCCAAAGATTATACTTCAATTCCAAAAAGAATTTCTTCCTTATATAATACGACTGTCCTTTAATGAGCATCCCACTGGCTAAATAGTTTGCATAATCAGCGTACCAGGGATATGAGTCTAGGTCTTCGATCCGGAGGATCTGTTCATGAGGGAAGTCGTCATGGATTTCGTCTCCCTTTTTGTCGGGTGGCGTTTCCTCGAGACGAGACAAATGATCGGCTGCAACATTTTCGGCCCCCTTCTTGTCCTCTATTTCTATATCAAACTCCTGCAGCAACAGAATCCACCGTATGAGCTTCGGCTTTGCCTCTTGTTTGTTGAACAGATGGCGCAAGGTGGCATGATCAGTGTAGACGATGGTCTTTGACAAGATCAGGTACGAGCGAAACAGGTCAAATGCGAATACCACAGCAAGGAGCTCTTTTTCGGTCGTCGTGTAACTTTCTTGGGCATCATTGAGGGTTTTGCTTGCATAGTAGATTAGGTGAAAACACTTGTCTTTTCTTTGCCCCAAAACTGCTCCTACCACCATATTTCTTGCATCACACATTAGTTCAAATGGTAGGTCCCAATCCGGAGAAATGACAACCGGTTCTTCAACCAACTTTCTTTTCAGGAAATTGAACGCCTCAAGACATTCTTTAGAAAATACGAACTCGCGATCTTTTTCAAGAATCTGAGTGAGTGGACGAGCGATCTTTGATAAATCCTTGATGAATCTTCTATAGAAACCGGCATGACCGAGAAAACTACGAATTCCCGTAACCGTGGTAGGAGTGGGAAGCAACGAAATTGCTTCTACTTTGGCCTTGTCAACTTCGGTCCCTTTATCTGAAATTTTATGCTCCAATGCAATTCCTTCTTTTACCATAAAGTGGCACTTTTCCCAATTGAGTGCCAAATTCACCTCTTCACATCGTGCCAACATTTTCTTGAGATTGCCCAGACAATGATCTAACGTAATTCCAAAAACTGAGAAGTCATCCATAAAAACTTCCATGAAGTCTTCAATCATATCGTGAAAGATAGCTACCATGCAGCGTTGGAAAGTGGCGGGGGCGTTGCATATGGTTGATCATTAATTGATAGTCATGTGGATCAACGTATCGTTGGCATATGGTCTTAGTACCGATATTTCATTTGATAGGTTGCTAAAATCAGAGGTTTCGGGTCGTTATATTGAAAGTTATCTGGGGATAGCCTGGTTGATCTTCTGCTGTACTGATTTACAGACCTAGATCTTCTGCTAAGCAATGAATGATGATTTTGAGTTTAAGTGGACAAACATACTGGTAATGGTTGTAGGATGCTCAATGTCAAAAACAGAAAATTGATCAAAAACAGTTTTGAATGACTGTTTCAATACTGATATGATCCTCTTACCTGAAAATTCACAAAAATATGTTTAGTTTACTTTTAAGCAATTACATTTGAAAATTCAAAACGATTTTTGGTGTGTTTTAGCATAAACTTTGAAAAATCAAAAAGTTTTGTTTCAACTTTATTTTCGATAACCGATGTTGGGATACTTAATGTGAATGCTCAGATACTTAAAAGTTGAAAAAGATTTCAAATTTTCAAGTTTCTGGTACGTATTGAAAATGTTTTATAGTTCAGGGGGAGAACTCTTGAGGGTCAAAAGGAATGTGAAGAGTACTTCCGAAATTTTTGTCGTGTCTAACGCTGGTTGTAGTTTGTGCAGTTTTTAGTAAATTTTTATGCAGAATCAAACACAACAGGTGCACTGCTCAAGACTCATCGACAATACATGTAACTTAACAAGACCCAAACCTGAACATCTAGATCACCAGAACAACAGAAGCTAGTAAGAGATTGTTAAAGAAATGACTGAAGATCGAAGAATTCAAGATTTGCTGTCTGTCTTCATCTCTGGACCAACAAATGGCAAAGCCAAGATTTCTTGAGTCTGTCTGAGATTTCGAAGCTTACTACAGAGATAGACAAGAACCTCGACACAAACATTCATGAAGATGGAAAGTTTTCAAGTTATTCAAGATGATGGGATCAAGACTTGAAGAATTGATAACTTTCTGATTTGGTAAATCACTAGCTAGGTCCAAGGGGGAGATTGTAAGTGCACTATTCATGTATGTCCCCAGCTAGTGATTCGGTACTGAATGTCGAAGGTTCAGATAATCAGAAAAAGACAAAGACTTTAGCTTGAAGACCCATTCGACCAGACGAGAGGTCGAATGGAGTTCAACATAAATCGAATGAAGATTGAATATAATGAGAAGTTTTCATTCAAACCCACGAGGGGTCGAATGAACACATTCGACCTCATGAAAGGGTCGAATGTGGAGCCTATAAATAGGGAAAAGTTAGTTATTTTGAAGATAGAGTTATCATTTGAGCTTTTCCCAGATTGTGTGTGTGTGTGATATTCTCTATATTAGGTCTAGGATTTGATCTGTAAACATTGAGATTTGATCTAATACACGAGTAAAGCTATGGAAATTGCTCGGTGATTCATTATCTGTTTTTATCACGATCTTTATCGATTATTTCTGAATCATTTTGCACGACCGGAGGGGATTCCGCACCCTACGATTGGTATTCGTGAGATCACGGTTCGTGATTACGATCCTAAACCGAATTCTCACAAAGCCTAAATGGCATCCTACTGTAAGCGAACGTGCCATATGGACAAGTGAAAGTGGTTTTCTCGTGGTCTTCTGGGTCAATTGGGATTTCAAAGTACCCAGAGAAACCATCAAGGAAACAATAATACTGGTGCCCGGACAATCTCTCCAACATCTGATCAATGAATGGTAGGGGAAAATGATCCTTCCTTGTAGCATCATTATACAAACCCGCCAACCGTGACCTTTCTTGTGGGAATGAGTTCATTTTTATCATTGGTCACGACTGTCATACCACCCTTCTTTGGAACAACTTGAACAGGGCTCACCCAAGGCGAGTCAGAAATGGGATAAATCAAGCCGGCGTCGAGCAGCTTAATTACTTCTTCTTTCACAACTTCCTGCATCTTGGGGTTAACTCTTCGCTGCCTTTGCACACAAGGGTGGTATTCATCTTCCAGGAGGATCTTGTGTGTGCAAAGTGAAGGGCTAATACCTTTCATATCCATCAGCTTCCAGACGATTGCTTTCTTGTGCTGCTTCAAAACTTCCATCAACTTCTCTTTTTCTTTTTTTTGACAAATTAGCTGCTATGATAACAGGAAGCTTGCAATCTTCTTCAAGGAAAGCATACTCCATGTGAGATGGTATTTCTTTGAGTTCCAATGAAGGTGGCTCTTCAATTTAGGGCTTAGATTTTTCTTCAGGGCTTCTTTCTGGGAGTTGAGTTTCTTCGGGTTCTTTTTCTTTAGGAAAGACTTGCTCAATACGATAACTTTCAAGGACCATGGGATCATTTTCATCTGTCGAGGAAGCTCAATCATCAAAATCATCCCCATTTCCCAAAACATCACAGAGATAGTACCCTGCAAGATAATCGAAGTCGGTGATGGGGGCGGACAGGCCATCATGGATACTTGGACACCGCATAACTTTTTGTAGGTCAAAACCCAATTTTTCGCCATTGGTCATCACACTGATTCTTCCTCCCCAAGCATCTAATAGAGCCAATGCGGTGTTGAGGAAAGGTCGGCCCAAAATGATAGGGCTTTCCTCCCCTGGTGTATCAATCACCAAGAAGTCTATCGGGAAAATAGTATCATTGAGGCTAATCAAAACATCTTCTGCAACTCCTCGAGGATACCGCACCAAACGGTTGGTGAGGCAAAGCTCCATCTTTGTAGGTCTCCAAGTCTGCTGCTGGAACCATTGGAATATTGAAGCTGGCAGGATGTTGACATCGATCTGTAAGTCGGCGACAGCTTTAGTGTAGATATTTTCCCCCAAGGTGCAAGGGATGGTAACTTTCTCAGGAGGTGTTTTCCCTTGGATAATGGCTGAGCAGACTTTGTTGATGGGCATGATGACTCCTTCTTCAAGAGTATCCTTTTGAGAGAGGATATCTTTCAGAAATTTAAAGTGAGCGGGTAGTCTGAGCTGGTAATAGGCATAGAGGATGTTGAGATGAACTTCTGTTATCAAGGAGTGGAATGTGTGAAGTCTTTCCTCCATGGTGGGAACAAGAGCAGCTTCAATAGCTTCCTCTCTTGCTTCCAAGGGTAAATCACGAATTTCTTCCTTGATCTGGGTCTTTATCTCTTCTTCGTCAGCAACATCTTCCATAGCATAAACATATCTGAGGTAATTCTTGACAACCTCAAGATTTTCCGCAAACTTCTTCAAGTCAATCAGTGGAGGGTCTGGTTCAGGTATGGTTCAAATTGACTTGGTGGTGGTGAGGAAAATAAGCGGGCTAATGGAGATGGCATGTAAGGTGATGGGCTAGGGACAGGTGCTGGTAAAGGTGGTGGAAATTGGTAAGGTTGGGGTAAGATATATGGTGGTGAATTACCCAAGTGATACAGTCTGTCAATTGCATCTAGTGATGGCGGAATAGGGTCAAATGGTGGTGGAGGAGATCTAGGTGGTGAGGGTGGCTGAGAGCTTATTCGATAACCATTGACATGGTAAATTTCTTCAGTGGGGTTATGGGGAAATGGTGAATGGTTGTAAGGTGGTGGTTTAAGCGGGGGTGAATAATGGCTAAAGTACTCTAGAAGGTACCAAGAAAGATAGTCTTCACAGTTGTGGTAGAATGAAGGCTCACCATAATATTCACAGAACTGCTGAACATAAAACCCCTCATAATCTAAAAAGTTCTCTGCCATGAACCAATCTTCATCCATGCGATCCATCTGAAAAAGCTAACAAAAACAAACTGGCAAAGTAATTAGTAACAAGCAACTTAAAACTTTTCTCTCGAATATGCTGTATCCTTGGCAACGGCGCCAAAAACTTTGATGCCGTGTGGATAAGGTCTCTTTTGAAATTTTCTTTTTACAATCAACACTTTCCCGAAGGAAATGTGAAGACCCGGTGAAAAGGGTTATCAAAGGTGACCTTCAAATTAATACACTTATCGAAGTTTTAAATTTATAGAAATAAAACAATATCTACTAACTAGTCTAAACCCACACGATAGGAAAGTGGACCTATCGAGCGTAGTATAGGTAATAGCAAGTACTGAGTATCGAACCCTAAGATACGACTTCCCCTACTCAGTTTCAAGTTCCTTTAAAAACTAAGATAAAATAAAAGAAAGAGAAATGAGAGTGATTAGAATAAATATCAATACCGACACGAAGTGTTGCTTTGGGATCCGACATTACCTTGGTATAAATTAATATTAAATAGTTTATTAAAGTGGTGTGAACTAGTGTGCACTTATGCTTAACTTGGAGTTGCTACAGCATTCTCCAGAGGTGACTATTATCGCAAGACTTAGCTGTGTTCTTGTGTTTAAGTGAGGGTCTCCCGAACCGGTAAGCTCACATCTCAATACTGAGAAATAGATGACCCAAGACTGTGTATACCCAACCCTGAATGATCCACCTCCCAATATTCCGATAACGACATCTAGACACTTAAGACTTTTATGCACAACTTGCCGGTGGCTGGAGCACGACCGGACAAGAAACCATTTGATAACATAAAAGAGTCAAGACCAATCGGTACAAGCTCATCTTTTACTTGAATTAACTAACTTTTTAAAGAGTGAATGGTTAATCAATAACTATGCGGCAGTATAAAGATAAAAGAAAATAAAGACCATTTTCTTTTAACACGGGTTCATCAAACCTTAACCCGCGCCAAGGCTAACACATAGACCATGTAGCCAAGTCGCAAGATTACAATTTGACTTATCACTAGGACCAAGTATATAGATCGTACTGACCCTAAGTGAGATCTTGGTAGTAGAGGATTAAATCTCTAAGTGTGTGTATTTCTACCCACAAATGGACTAATCACTACTCATGGGATTAGGTTAGCTCACAAGTGCATGGGTTGTTACACACCATGGGTAAACTCATGAGTCCTCCCACTTCCTACCAAAACACCCACAAGACCATAGACTAGTTAATTAGTTAGTTAATTCATCAAGCAAAGTCTAAGTGAAAAGAATTAAACAAGAACACAACACCACTTAACAAACATAAACTATATAATCCATGCCAAAATAAGTCTTCACCCTAACAACAATTGATTAATCTAGCCAGATATTGGCTGTACAACAATCACACTATCTTGGGTGCAAGAATAACACATAGTGGTGAGTGTAGGTGGATTAAAGAAGGTGTTTTGGATGAGTTTTAGTGATCTTTCTCTCAAATCTCTCTCACCAAGTTTTTATGGAGTGATCCCAGGCTCCAAAGGTCACTTGCAATACCTCAGAGTTGGCTGAAATGTGAGTAAAAACTCGGGTGAAATGGGATGTCCAAAATGAGGAGTGGAGGGCTCTATTTATAGGCAAAACAGCATAAGCACGCCCTAGACAACGAGTGGGCACGCCCATGCCAGACAACAGGTACTGTTGCAGAGTCCTTGCATGCATAATTGTCTGTACCAGGGCTTGCACGCCCGTGCAGCTTCTCTTGGCACGCCTGTGCTCTCCAGCTTTTTGTAACTGTGTGTCAGTCTTGGTCAGTTTGAGCCTTTGAGAACACGTTGTTGTAAAGTACGCCCGTGCACATACTCCTAGCACGCCCGTGCACATCTGAAACCTTTAGATTTGAGTCCTGTTGACTTGGAAATGTGGACTTGTTGACCTGAAACAGTTGGCACGGCCGTGCCTGCCCAGAGCGCGGTCGTGCTTCATCTGGAACCTTGCAAAAAGTTTTCAAATCCTTGTCTTTTAGGTCGGTTTTCACTTGTTTTCACTTTTCACCTTCAATACCTGCAATTATCATCAAAAGGAAACAAACCGTGACAATACCAAGATAAAAGCCTGATTTTAGGTAATAATAAGGTGAAAACATGTATATAAAACCTGCTAATTTTGGGATCCATAAAGAATCTAGTTAGTTCGATTTTAATCGTTTGACCCGCTAAGTCTAGTATCCACTTGTTAAAGTGTTTGGACTTGTTTCCTAAGCATAACTTGCTTATTTCCTCATTCGGTTTCTAACACTAGAACCATGTTTATTATCTACGTAGCTTATCCGACCTGTAGTAAACTCATCATGTTACATACCTCTAAACACTCAATTCCATGTTTGTATCCTACATTCGATTTCAAGCATTAAACCAATATCTATTGAGTTTGCCTAACATTCAACCTATTAGTGGTTCCATATAACCAAGTTGAGGATTTGACACTTCTACATGTTTCATTAGTCATTGATTTGAAAACAACACATATGTAGGCGACATATTCTACATTCTAAGAAGTGCACAAGATGCATAAACAAAGTCATAGTTATGACGTACCGTAATGTCCTTTCCCTTGAGTGTCTTTCTCACCTTGATTTGAGGATGTCCCGTGCTCCTTGCCTATTAAATTGTGACTCGTGTAAATCTTAGAAACTATGTTTGTTCCTTATGAACTTGAAGTTCCACACAAGGTCATTCACAGTTTTACTAGTTGTTTCACCCAACTCTTGTTTAAACTTACCTACACCTTATTTTGAGTTGTTGTTAGGTTCTAGTTACAAATATCACTTAGTTCAAGAATAACTTTAACACATAATTTTTCAAGACATATTTTCCCAAGTCGGCAACCTGTCTAAAATAATCACATATAAATTTACTTATGCTAACTATATCTAACCTTGCTTGATTCACTTAGGCATTTTATCAAAAACCTTGTGTGCACTACGTCACATATGATGATTTCATTGTTAAACTAGCATAACTTCCACCATCAAATCATCAAGTTTCAAACCCTAATTATAGAAATAACCTAGTCTTCAATTTTGTTGGTTCCTTTGAATATATATTAAGAAACCCATCTCCTCATAATATGATATTATCATAAGGCTTCAAACCATATAGATTTATTGTGATTTTCACATGTATTGAGTTTCCTAACTTAGATATAACACACTTTACACAAGAACTTAAGTTCATGAGCAATTACCCCAAAGTTCATCAATTCACCCACCATTACACAATAAAACACAAATTAAAGTTTACCTTAATGTTAGTATCATGTTAGATGATGATTATCCTCTATTGCATGTAATTAATCTCTTGGATTTGGCCTGATTTGATCATGTGTTTGAAGATGAAGCTTATGTGTGTGTAGGGGTTGAAGTCGTTCTCTAGGGAATGGATATGATTTCCTATTATTTTTTTATATCAATAGTAATAACTTAGGCTCTTGAACACTTATGGTCCCTGATGTTTGATTTGGATAATTAATTTAATAATCAAGTTAACATTGGATGTTTTATTTTAGTAATTTTGTTAGCAGAGTTAGCTTGGTCGGTTTTGCTAATCAATGAAATATATTATTTCTTATCATGCATTCGGTTTATAATCATCATATTATTCATAGCTTAAAGAGAATTTATAATTAAAGAAAATTTGGGGCGTTACAGGGGCTTCGACGAGGTCAGATGCTAGTTAGAACGGAGGAATACGAAATTTGTGGTGGTTATGCGGATGTGTTTAATAACTTTATTTAGAGGGCGAGGCTTAATGAGCTCAATATGGGGGCCATAAGTTTACATGTACGTCGGATAATGGAGAAAAATTGAGCAACTTGGACAGATTCATAGTTTATGATATTTTTTTGGTGAAATGGTCGGATGCCGCCGTTATAGCACTGTCAAGATTTTATTCAGATCATAGCGCTATCGTTCTCTCTCTTTTGGCATCTGATTTTTGCCACATTCCATTCCGCTTTTTTAATTCATGGTTTGAGCTTCCTGGGTTCATCAATTATGTGGTGAAACTATGCTCGGGGTTCTCTTTTAGCGGTCCGGCTGATTTGGCCAATAACACCAAGTTAAAGTTTATAAAAGAAAGATAAAAGTTTGGGTTGGGGATTAAAAAAACGAGAATGGAGGGTGAATACAATCGAAACAGGGAAGAGATTGAAACGCTGGATTTTTTGGCAGAATCTAGGGACCTTAACGTGCAGGAGCTCAACATTAGGAAAAATAAGATCTTTATTTTTGAGTTTGACCGCTGCAAACAAATGTACCTCAAACAAAAAGCTAGACTTCGTTGGGCGATTGGAGGTAATGAGAATTCTGAATTCTTTCACATGGTCTTGGGTGCTAATCTGTCCAGTAACAGAATTACCGGTTTGATGGTGGATGAGGATTGGATCACAACCCCCATATTATATAGGATAGGGCCTTTGTGTTTTTTGAAGACAGATTTTGGGAGCCAATGCCGATTCGGCCTTCTATTGGTTGCCCGCATCTTAATAAGTTATCAAGTTGTCATGCTGAGTTATTCATTCAACCTTTATCTTCGCATTAAATAAAGGATACGGTGTGGGCGTGTGCTGGTGATAAAGCCCTGGTCCTAACGGCTTTAATTTTATGTTTTTAAAGCGTTGTTAGGATGGTCTTCATAATGATTTTATGAGATTATTGAATGAGTTTTCTGAGGGGGGGGGGGGTTTGTCTGGTATGTGCTTCCTTGTTTATGGTCTTAATCCCGAAAATGAGGGACCCGATGGGTATCAAGATTACGGACCGATAAGTCTTGTCGGGTGCGTTAACAAGGTGGTCTCAAAGGTGTTGTTGTCCAGGCTTAAACTAGTCATTGATAAATTAATTTTGCCTAAACAGTCTACCTTTCTAGCAGGTAGGAATATCACAGGTGCTCGTTAATGCTAAATGAAATGATTGGGTGGATGAAACGTCTAAAAAGGTAGGGTATGATTTTCAAAGTTGACTTTGAAAAAGCCTATGACTCACTTACAAGGGTTTTCTAGAGACCATTATGGTATAGATGAATTTTCCCATAAAATGGTGCAAATGGATTATGGCTATCGTCTCCTCGGCCCGTGTGTGTGTGCTGATCAATGGCTCGCCAACCAATGAGTTTCTTTGTTAGATGAGTCTTAGGCAAGGCGACCCTATTTCCCCATTTCTATTCGTAATTGCTACGGAGGCTTTAATAGGTATTATGAAACGTGTGGGTGAGGTAGTTTTGTTCAGTAGGTTGCATTGTGGGTTGGGTGATGTTACACTATCTCATTTTCTATACGCGGATGATGTTGTATTTCTTGGAGAATGGTCCGATTTGAATGTATTGAATCTGAAACGGATATTAAGATGTTTCTATTTGGTGTCGGGCTTAAAGGCTAATCTAAGGAAATGTAGCGTTTTTGGTTTGGTAGTGGAGGATCAAGAAATTCAAGCTATGGCGAGGGTGTTGAATTGTTGACCTCGAGCGTTTCCTTTCAAACATTTAGGACTTCAAGTGGGTGCAAACACAAACCTTTGTAAGAATTGAAAACCAGTTTTGGAAGCTTTTCAGAATAATCTATTTATTTGGAAGGCGAAGATTCTCTCCTTCGGTGGTTGTGTGATTTTAATTAAATCTGTATTGAATGCTTTACCTACGTATTACTTTTCTCTATTTAAGGCGCCGGCTAACGTTATAGAAGAACTTGATAAATTGAGACGTGTGTTTTTTAGGGTGGCTCGGAAGAGAAGGGGAAAAAGAATTGGGTTCATGGCAATCGGTAATTACTCTAATTAAATATGGTCGGCTTGGTTTTGGTTCCTACAAGATGCTAATCTGGCCATGATGGCTAAATGGCAGTGGCATTTTAACGTGGATTCTAATGACCTATGGAGGAGGGTTATTTGGGCGTTACACCACTCTTCCATGAATTGATATTCTATCCCTTATAAAGTCTCCATTTTTGGTCCGTGGAAGCAAGTTGCAGTTTCTATGCACGCGATTAAAAAGTCTGGTTTTGACTTCGGTAGGGTCATAAAGGGTTGGTGGGTAATGGGTCGGGAGTTTATTTCTGGCTAGACTGGTGGTCGAGTGATGAGCCTTTGGCCAACATTTGTCCTGATCTTTTTGCTTTGGAGAAGAACAAATTCGCCAACATGTCTAATCGGGTTCTGCAGTGGGGCTTGGGTTGGGTTTAGGACTGGAAAAATGGACGTTTTAGCTGGGGTCGAAGCTTTCAAACTGACGGATCTGTGCAACCACGTTTCGGTCCATTCTATTTTTATCAGCAGGATGTTTGGGTCTGGGTTTCAGATTCGAACAACACTTTCACAATCGGAGATCTAAAGACGCGCCTCCGTGATCACAGGTTTGTTCGTGCGGCGGCTTATGTTGTGCAAAAGAACTCATGGGTCCCTAGGAAGGCGGAGATATTGGCTTAGAGGGCCATACTGGATGGGTTACCAACTAGTGTGTGTTAAACAGAAGAAATGTTAATGTGGGCCAAGACTTGTGTCCACTGTGTGGAGATTTCCCAGAAACTGTGGAACATCACTTTGTTTCTTGTAGTTTTGCGCAGTCGGTATGGATTCTACTGTCGCAATGGTGCAAAGTGAGCTCGTTTTTCACCTTCCAATTTAGAAATTTCTTAGAATTGCATTCATCCAATGGTGGTTTAGTAAAAAAAAAAAAGAAAGGCCTTCTATGCAGTATGTTTGACAATGCTATGCAGCCCATGGAAGTCTAGAAATGAGGCAGTTTTCGACCAAAAGCAACACTCTCTTCACAAGGTGATTGGCGATATCAAAGCTTTGAGTCATTTTTGGGTCAATTCTAGGGCAAAACCCCATCTCTTGATTGGGTTACTTGATGTAGTTTTAATTTGTCGAAGGTAGATCTGTAATGTGTGTTGTTTTTGCGCTTCCTGATGTTGTATGGTATATTTGCTAGTATCCCGCTAATTTTGGGTGAAATAAAATCTTTGTTGAACGTTCAAAAAAAAAAAGAAAAGAAAAACGGTTAAGTAACATATTTGTACACTTAAGAAATAGCATTACTCGGTTTTGTAACATATTTGTATACTTAAGAAATAGCATTACTCAGTTTGTTACAATGGAGCCAGATTGAAGATACAAGTCCACGTTCTTTGTCGTTAAGTTCTTTTATTTTTGGTTATTTTTTTAGTTAGTGTGTTTGGAATGTAAGTTTGATTTCTCATTGTTATAAAAAAAACTTCACTAATATGTTTGACATGAAAAAAAAACTAATAATATGTTTGATATGGGTTTCTTAATGTAGATTAAGAAGTAGTTATTTTATAGAACAAAAGACTACACAGAACATTAAGTATATAGAAATGTAGATAAAATACAATGTCGATAGAAGACCGTACCAGTTATGTTTAGGAGAGAATTTGGGTAAAAGTACGATTTATGTAATAAGTGTAAGAAGCAATATCAACATTAGATTAGGTTAAACAGACCGGTGGCATGATCATAATTCTTTTGCGTTCTTACTTGATCCGAACTATATGGGAATGGTAAATTAGTAAATCGCTCAAATCAATCCTTAATTATAATAAAATCAAAATTCCAGTATCTTTTATTTTGATCCACAATATCGTCTCCCATCATTGGAAAACACTCTGTAACCGACTATGGGATTTACAAAAACCTTTTATAACTACGTTGAAGAAAAAATGTTGGAAAAGTATGTCTGATACTCATCAATTAACGTTTTTCATCTCGTTACGATCCAAAGAGTTACATTTTAGAGGACAAACAAAAGAATAAATATATATTGTTAAATATATATTTATAACGCAAAATATGGTATTATTATTTGGAATAATAAAAATGAGAAAAAGTTATTATTATTAGAGAATAATAATATAAGTATTTTGTTAAAGGTTAATAAAATACAAAAAATGTGAATATTATTTATTAGATAATAGTAATTAGCAAGGGTTAAATTATAATGATGATCATAATTAAAAGTAATCTTGTGATACAGGATAAAATATTAGGGTGTGATTTGTAATAGTGTACCTATTTATCAACTAAATTAACACCTTCAAATTTTAATTTTCTAGCATTGATCTCTTTAGAGCCGAAGATTTTACCTTTGGAATTGTTTCCAAAAGATATACATGTTCCTCCATGGTAGGAACACTGAAATGTGAAAAGGTTTTTTTTTTTAATGTTTATCTACATACCATAAACTATCAAAATGAGAAAGTCCATCTTTGATAATCTCCTTGAAAGAAACAAAGGCAATGTTTGTGGTCAGTTCTTTTAATGTTTTTTGAGCAGTTTTGCTTGGCAGTTTATAGATGAAATTTTCTTTTAGTGGATACTCCTCATCTATAGGTTCCATTGATGTGTGTTTAGTGTCCACTACAAACAATGCAAGGTTATTGTGTTCAAGATTATCAGGCACACTGCTCATGTCAACATCGTTTTTGAAAAGAAACTTTATTGATTGGTTGTTGATACAGGGCAACCAGAAAAATTGTTGGGTCTTTTGTCTAGTATGGAACTAACTTGGAATTATGTCTATGTGATTGTTGTGTTTGTATGATTTGATTTTGAAAGTTAGGGTAATTGGACTGAGTTGTTATGTGGGGTTGAAAATCATGTTGGACCATTAATGTGTGATTTGATGGACCTGGGTAAAATGGTAAAATGTTAGTTTGGGTCAAAAGTGTTGTCGGCTGTGAATTAGGACAATTAATATCAAAATGACACAGCTGTTGTGGGAGTTGATTAATTGATTGTACAATTTGATTAGACACGACCCTTTGAGCATAATTGATTAAACTAGGTGAATAGTTAGAACTTTGTGTCTTACATTCTCTGGCCAAATGTGTTAGTTGGTTACACTAAAAACACTGGATTTTGGACTTATCAAGCTCCCTTTCTCCCTATAATCCTGGAACTTTCCTGCCAGTTTGTTATAAACTTCTTTGATTCTATGCTTATTAAGGCAAGTTGATCCAATATGTCTAATTCTTCCTAGTCATTTAAGTTAATAGATTGCGAATCTTTGATCATTAAAGTTAATTTCTATGAGTTAGATTGAAAATTAAATCCAACAGTTTTGTCAATGAAGTGATCACATAGTTTGGTCATGACTTGATAATGATCCATCATAACTCAAAAAGGCAGTATCATCAATGCGCTAATCATTAATAAATTTTAATGAGGTCTGCAACATCATCTTTTAGTTAATTTCTCTCTCATATATGAAGAGTTTACCATGAAGTTATGTTAGAGTTAAATCCATAAATCTAATTGAATTTCTGTTGACCAGGACTATGGTATTCCATTTATCTGGGAGAGATCTAAGAAATCTATGGTTCATTGAAGTTGAGCATGGATTTGTCTAGAAAAGTCTCAACTCACTTATCAAATAGTTAGATCTTTCGAACGTTGAGTAAGTGTCTCCCATATTTCATATGAGTAAGTCTCATAATGTTAATGTTAGTACACTTTGTTTATGCCCATAACTAGTGATAGGTCTATTTTAGTTATAGGCTTGGTAGATAAGATGTTTATAGTAATGTCGTAGAGTTTCGATAGAATTCTAATGATTTTATGTATTAAACATTTTGATATTTCATATGAGTAAGTCCAATATTGTTAATGTTAGTACACTTTGTGTATGCCCCCAACTTTGTATAGCCCATACGCCTGAGCCACCAGAAGTATGAGGCCCATACTCCCTGAAGGCTCGAGGTGTACGGGGGCTGCCTATAAATAGTAGTCTTACCATTTTGTAACTTTTACACTCATTCTCAATTGGTATAATATAGGACTGTGTACGAGGTAGTGGATGTAGCAACCTCCTTGCCATGAATTGGGCGACGTGTGATAAAAAAATAAAAATAACACCTGGCCAGTTTTAATCACGTTCTGGCATGGGAGATTGTAAGAACTCACGATAATGGGCCAAATAACTGATGATGAGTGAAGAACCGCCCGATAGTCATTCCGACAAAAGTCATCGGAAAGCATCAACTATCATGTGTATAGACGACGCCTACACTAGTTAGTTGTCAGATCTTAACAAAGATAACTCAGCAGCAAGACCAGATCGGAAAAGTAAGAAACTCATTGAATCTTCAAATAAAACCTCATTAGTTGACAAATTTGGGGAGTACCGATTATTAAAGGAAGATAAGTTGAGCAACTTGGTGGATATATAAACTCAACATGGAGAAAAAGCTATAGTCTTGTTGGATGAACAACACAAAAGGTGAGGAAAAGTAATATGACCACGACTTCAACATGTTTTAGAAACCGCACGACAACCTCAATGGTAAAACTTTGGAATTTGTTTTACATCGAAAACATGAAATAACTGCCACACATTGTTGGGAGTGTTATTGGTAAAATGAGAAAGACGATGAGTTGTTTAATGTTACTTCCATGTTTTATTTTTAATTTATGTTTCTTGTATTTTTAATTTTTTTAGTTTATATTAATGTACTTTTATTTTATTTAATAGAATGTTAACTGAATGTTGGAGTTTATTTTTAATTGAGATACTTATTTTATTTAAAAAACATTTTATGGTTGTGATTCAGTGTAGTGTTCTCTTCAAATCGGTGTTTCAGAGTAATAAATCAAGGTAATAAGATGACAGTGTCGGATTGGAAAAAATTGGGATAAACAAGCGTGGCGCCCCTTCCCCCTAATAAATTACATACTTTTTTGATGTTTGAATATTCAACATTCTCGGAAATTAGGTCACGTAGAAAATGATCATGACATCGCATGGACTGCGGAATTGTCAAAGTCTTTCAACTGGTTGTTATGGTCGTTCTACACTTGAATATGTGGACTTGCATTTAAATTGCTAAGAAATTGTTATGACATTTTTCTGGTATTTAAAAATGAAAACAGTATTACAAGGTGGACTTTTTTTTTTTTTTTTGTATATTCAGAAAGAAATAAAGTGTACAACAAATCTAATATCGTTTAACTAATTGGATTTTTATATTTCTTTTAGTTTTCGTCTTTGATCATATATCCAAATCGATTAAAATATTGGTTTGTTATATATGTCATTTATTTATCGACTAACGCGTTTATTTTTTTATCAAAGAATTAATTTTCTTAATTTATAGTTAATTAACTAGCAAAAATTCTCCTACACGATTCAGCAATAAATATATATGTATTACAAAATGAAATAGAATTCTAAAAATATAATTCTTTATAATGATACTGTAGTTTTAATTGGACAAAAATTGTCTCTTGAAAAAAAAATTATTAAAAAAAATTCAATGGTAGATACTTGCAGTTATCGGCTATTAAAAGATAGTATGAGCTTTAATTTACGTATGATAAAATTATAAAGGAGAAGACATGGGTAAGTATGTTTAAATTGTCCAAAGTTAAGATGGTAAACCAAGAGTGCTTTACAAGTCTCTATTGTTTTTTTCATTTTCTTCCTTATATGCCCTCGTGTATAACCCTTAATACTAATTGTATATATCTCTTATGAACTCTTTGTATCCACGTGAAGATGTAAGCTCTTCATAAATACTCAATTGAATGTTGTAATCCTTGAACATAAATATTAAGTTGATGAGTAAGTTAATATAAATATTAAATTTATAAGTTAATCATGAAATTAACATGGGTATTTAAAATGGTACATAACCATTTATTCATTAGTAGCTTTATATAAAACTATATAAATCTAATGAAACTTATAAATAAATTACCTATAAGAAACAATCAAATTGTCATTAAAAAACAATCAAATATTGAAGTCGGTGACCGCAATACTAATTTGAGGTCAACATGTCAATTAAGATAAAAAAATTAATTAAGTTTGGTGGAAGTAATTTTAAAAATTGTCAATTAAATATGGAATTGTTCATTAATGCATATATATACGATACCGAGCCATTTGTTCTTCCTAACCACATTTGGGTAACGATTTCACTTTGTAACACAAAGTAACACCCATCATGTCCCATTAAAGTTCACGCCCCTTAGTCCTTACGGTTTGTTATTAAACGTGCGACCTCGGTGCAAGTAACCAAAAACACCCTCTCTAAAAGAGGCTCAGTGCCACCCGCCACATCGTGCGGGCCAACCCACTAATACATTATAAAGGAGGAGGCATGGGCATATATGTCCAAATTGTCCAAAGTTAAAATGGTATACCAAGAGTCCTTAACAAGTCTCTAATTTCTTGTCGTTTTCCCTCATGTACAACCTTTAATACTAATTGTATATATCTTTTATGCACTCTTTGTATCTACATGAAGATGTAACCACTTCATAAACACCATAAACACTCAATTGTTGTAATCCTTGAACCTAAATATTAATTTGATGAGTAAGTTAATATAAATATTAAATTTATAAGTTAATCATGAAATTAACATATATTTTATTGCTATTAATGACAATTTGATAGTTTCTCATAGGTATTTTATTTATAAGCTTTATTATATTTATATAGTTTTATATAAAGTTACTAGTATGAGGTCAACATGTCATTTAAAAAAAAATAATTAAGTTTGGTGGAAGGGATTTTAAAAATTGTCAATTAAATATGAAATTGTTCATTAATGCATCTATATACGATACCGAGCCATTTGTTCTTCCTAACTACATTTGGATAACGGTTTCACTTTGTAACAGAAATTAACACGTGTCATGTCCCATTAAATTTGACGCTCCTTAGTCCTTACGGTTTGTTATAAAACGTGCGACCTTGGTGCAAGTAACCAAAAACACTCTCTCTAAAAAAGGCTTGGTGCCACCCGCCGCATCATGTGGGCCACCCTACTAGTTAGTACTAATACTTGTTAACTCAACTCAAACGTATATGCATAAGATATGTCTTTGATCATGATCCTTGAATCTCAAAATTAAATGTTTCCACTACACTTACACGACATTCACAACTCCTGTTTACATTACATATGGATGCATAACAAAAGGATATAACACATTCGTGTAAGGTTAATTGACCATTACGGTGCATAACCTAATAGTGAATTTACAGGTACATTGATGTGGGTTGAAATTCTACAAGGTAACCAGCTCCCTAAACCCTTGTAATATCTTTGGACTAGAATTTATGCCAAGAACTGAGAGGTTAGTTTTCGTAGGTGACTAGCACGTGTTCGAAGTGCTAAAGGTATGGTGGATTAGCTGCAGTACATCAAACAGTAATAGGGAAATGGAAGTGAGGCTAGTTGTCGAAACAAAAACTAGGCCTAGTAAACATACAAGATAAAAAAAATTACATAAACAAACAATGCTTTTTTTTCCCGATAGAATAGTGGTTACTAAATTTGAAAACAAAGCCAGCCTAAGAGATAATGATCGTCATCAATATTATATCGTGTTCAACTATTATATTTTCTACTAGCTTTTGTCCCGGGAGTGTCCCGGGGTTGAAATATCTAATATAACATAATAAAATATCCTATATGACAACATAATTAATGATTTGCCAATACATGATTAATGGATATTATTATTATTATTATTATTATTATTATTATTATTATTATTATTTATTTTAAACAAATTTCTGCCATAAGTTATCATATCTATCTATTTTCTATATATATATAAGAATTGATAGTTGCTGACGTGGCGTTCAATGAGACATCCTTCCACCATTTGAATGTGCCATGTGGCATCATATGGTGCATTCTTTTTAATTTAAAAAAAAATCATATCACATATATAAACTTAAAAAAATCATATCACATATATAAACTTCTTCTTATTATTATTACTAGCTTTTATCCCGGGAGTGTCCCGGGGTTGAAATATCTAATTTAACATAATAAAATATCTATTATGACAATATAATTAATGCTTTGCCAATACATGATTAATGAATATTATTATTATTATTATTATTATTATTATTATTATTACTATTATTATTATTATTATTTATTTTAAACAAATTTCTGCCATAAGTTATCATATTCAAATATAAAAAAAAAGAATCTCTGCCTATGAAGTTATGTTTATCGTTTGTGATTTATTAGTAGGGTAAAATATATTTGAAAACAAAACCCCACAAAAATAGTTGTTTTTTTTCTCCGTTTTTTATATAGCACTATGGTACTCGTTGGAAAGATAATAAAACGCTCGTTAATTTGGTGCAATTTTTTTCTTTAAAAAATCTCGTATATAAAAGATATTAACGTTTAAAAGTTATGGGAGGAAACATTAGAGAGAAAATTTAATTTTGTTTTTAAATTCTTATCTTTTCCTAAAATAATTATAATATATATAGATTTATTAAAAAACTCAAAAATTAAAAAAATCCTACATGATGCCATGTGGCACATTTAAGGAGGGGTTGAAGCCTCCATTGAATGCCACATCATCAAAGTTCAATTCTTTTATTATAAGTTATTGATATTCTCCTCACACAAACCCTAAAACCCCTTCCTTCCCCTACCAATGAGACAGAAGAGGCCATTTATTAAACTAAATCGTGAAGCAAGAAAGGACCCAAACGAATGCCTTGCTTCTTCTGATTGTCACTAAATTGGTAAATTCCTTGTTTCTTTGTTTCGTTAAACTTTATAGTTATTCATTCATGTGGATTCATTCAGATTCTTTTATTTGATTATTATCTAATTTTGATTGGATTTGAGATTCACTGATTTTCAATTAATTAAGTTTCTTTTACTCAAATTGCTATACTTGATTTTTTTTGTCCGTTTACTATTAACCTGATAAGTTAAGAGTAACCAATTAAGTGTGACAATGTTACTTATAAGTTCTCTGTTCGCAAATGACAAAGAATGTTGCATTGCAATGTCCTGTGGTTGAATGTTGATCCGTATGGCTAAGTTTACGTTTGGTATGTTTTCTTCTTTTATCATTTTTTATTAAGTCATAATAGATTTTTCAACCACGGAACACTCCCGGGGTAATTAGCTAGTTCAAATATAAAAAAAAGGAATCTCTGCCTATGAAGTTATGTTTATCGTTTGTGATTGATTAGTAGAGTAAAATATATTTGAAAACAAAACCCCACAAAAATAGTTGTTTTTTTTCTCCGTTTTTTATATAGCACTATGGTACTCGTTGGAAAGATAATAAAACGCTCGTTAATTTGGTGTAATTTTTTTCTTTAAAAAATCTCGTATATAAAAGATATTAACGCTTAAAAGTTATGGGAGGAAACATTAGAGAGAAAATTTAATTTTGTTTTTAAATTCTTATCGTTTCCTAAAATAATTATAATATATATAGATTTATTAAAAAAAGTCAAAAATTAAAAAATCCTACATGATGATACGTGGCACATTCAAGGAGGGGTTGAGGCCTCCATTGAATGCCACATCATCAAAGTTCAATTCTTTTATTATAAGTTATAGATTATAGATTATAGATGTGATGATTCAATGTGATTAGAAATGAATAGAAAAAATTACACTGTTAGTCCTTATGGTTTCCACCTAATTTCAATGTAAGGTACTAAGGTTTTATTGTTTCTACTTAAGGTATTAACCTTTTAATTTGTTTCAATATCAGGTATTAGGGACTAACCTAGTTAAAACTTAACTGAAGTTTGAGGGTATTATGGTCCATTCACCTATATATTTCTTTTAACCAATTAATACATGTCATTTAATATATATATTAAAAATAATAAGAAACCGGTCGGACCCAAGGGTCGAACCCGACACCTAGGACTAACAAGATAACAACCCAACCAGCTGATCTACATGATCAGTTGGTTATAGTTGCGTTTTATCTAATTATATCATCATCGAAGCTGAGCCTTATCTTCAGTCAATCTTCTAATTCACTCTAAAATCTGTCACCACATCATGAATTCGTTTTGAATTCATGATTATCTCTTAAAAACCGGTCATAAACCTATTCCAATCGCATCGAAGAAGTTGAATTATCTGAATTTTTGACAAATCTTTAAACCGCCATTAACCCTTATCTTTTCGATCGAAATTCGTTTATCTGATCTGTATTCACCCTATAAATACCCCTCCCCATTACCCTTTGCATTCATACCAACAGAAACCAAAAAATAATCAATCTAATCATCGCTTTATGTGGCCGGTATCAAACCTATCCTCTGTTTCGCGTTCTTCGCTTAAACCGAGCATACAGGTTAGTTTCTATTCGAATTAAGTTAAAGGTAGTCGTTGACTATAATCAAGAAACAAAAGCCCTAATCGTTTTTCTGTTATAGTGTCCTTTTTTGGGGGTTAATTGATCAAGGTTCGAGGGTTAAGGTCTGGTTTGGGTTGAATTGGGGAAGATGACCTGCAGCGATTTCATTTATAAAGATTCTGATCGGATTAATAACCACGTGGTCGTTTAGATCAGCTGATTTTCCTGTTCTTTTAATAAGCCAAGGTCCCAGGTTCGAGCCTTGGACAACTGGGTTTTGGTTTTTATTCTGTTTCTTTGTAAACAGAGATTGGTATTTAATTTAAATATTTATGCTAGTTATTAAACCAACTGATCATGTAGATCAGCTGGTTGGGTTGTTATCTTGTTAGTCCCAGGTGCCGGGTTCGACCCTTAGGTCCGACCGGTTTCTTATTATTTTTAATATATATATATATATATATATATATATATATATATTAAATGACATGATATAGGTGAATGGACCATAATACCCTCAAAACTCAGTTAAGTTTTAACTAGGTTAGTCCCTAATACCTGACATTGAAACAAATTAAAAGGTTAATACCTTAAGCAGAAACAATAGAACCTTAGTACCTTACATTGAAACTAGGTGAAAACCATAAGGACTAACGGTGTAATTTTTTCATGTGATTAAACATACACCACAAAAAGAATCTTAGTTTGATAATAGTTATGTAATTTCGTATGTTTAAATCATCAAATGGCAAAAATATGTCACCTCATTTAAATAAGTAATATATTATAGAGTATGGATCATAAGATAACACTAGGCTAATTGAAAAATGAAAGAACCATTTTGAACCACAAAAACATGTTTTTATGTAGAATCTTCTATTTATACATGTATGTGTAAACATTTTGGACATGTATATTCCTGTAAGAGCTATAAAATAAGTAATGTACATACATGTTTTGATAATGTATATATATATGTGCAAATGTGTAAAAAACACACATGTATAGAAAAGAAGATTATGGGTAAGCACATATTTTCTTAATTTAACTATATGTATAATAAAAAAAATGATAATATTCACATATGTATAAATGAAAAAAAAACACTTATAGGAAAACCTACAAAAAAAAAAAAAAAAAAAACCCTAAAAGGAGAAATTTTTAAAATAAAAAACATGAAATTCTTTTTTTTTCTTTAAAGAAATGTGTGGTGTAGAATAGTTTTCTCAGTTATTAATTAACGGGTTAGGATCAAATACACAATGAAAGAAAAATAGTAAGTCTTAGGAAGGGTATCAAATGGAGTCCGATTGAACTCATTCAAACGGCATTGGAACTATCACATCAAACCCTACGATCTAGGTTTTTAGGTTTTTGATGTCCTAGATTTTTATCTTGTAGTTTTTAGAATTTGTGTTATATCATTGTGTATTTTCTTTATTTTTATCATTGTGTCATTTCTACGATTCATTATGTCTTTTTTTCTTCGACATTGTGTTATGTTTATTGGCATTGTGTTATATTTCGTGATTCAATGTGTTTTTTGTATTCTTCTCACTTTTTGTTTCACAGTGTAGAATAACTTAACCTATTAATTAACCAAGTGCCCTTTTAGGATCCTTACCTTATATATAGACACTTCATACGACACCCTTCAAACTTGCATGGTTAAAAAATAATCTTTGACCTAATGTTCTATGCATTTAACCAAGGCTGACCCTGAGAATTCAAGTGCCAGGGCCGAACCGCGAAATATGTTCCCCTTAGTTTTAGATCTTAACGAAATAAATAACGTAAACTATATGTTTTAAACAACGATTAAAGTAGAATCAAATTGATAAATCAATTCTTCACAATTTATTTTATCCAATAAAGCAGTAAACATTGAAAAGAAATATTGCAGCTAACAAATTTAAAAAACAAAAAGACAATTTTAATTGAAGCAACCATCTGATTTATAAATCTACATAGAAAATGGTACACTTGTAAAAGAAAAAGTACATATATTCTTAAAAAACTGCTTTGATATTAATTAACAAATATACAACATCAAATTTAACAAACTAAATAAAAATCCCAATAAACTTCAAAGAACGTTTCTAAGAAACAACACTAAAGAATGATCTTCGTGCCATAAAATTCGAAAAAACAACTCAAACAAAACGAATGACGGTATTTAAGATCTATTGCACTTGCATTAAATATAATTAAAAAAAACATCAACGACCCTTTCAAGCTAAACATCATGAAGTTTAACAATCCAGCCTAAATTTCACAAAGAGGATTTGCATGTAGTAATTACGATTGATGTTTTTCTTTGACTGTAGGAATCTTCAAAAAACAACAATTCGAAGCTCACTGCAGAAGGACTGTTGATAATCCGTTTTCCTTTGATTGTAAGAATCTTTTACAATATTCGTGGAAGGAAATTTGATCTTAATATCATTATGATTAAGGGATACGGAGTTTGAAACAAAAAATAGACGAAGGCATATAAGATTGGAAAATGAATATACATATTTCCTTTCCATTTATAGGGTGAAAAAACAATTTTTCAATTTTCAATTATAAATTTGAACTGTAACAACATCATTTATTACAAAATTAAATTTGTTATTAAAGTAACACTATAAAATATAATTAAATAACTAATTTAAATTTTATAATAAAGTTTTTAACTTTGGAGTATTTTCTTTTTATAAAAATATGTGTATTTTTATTTATAATGTCAACTTATATTTTCAATAATAAATAACTTTTGTAGCTTTTATAGACAAAACACAATTACAACCAAAAAATAATAACATAATATTTTTAATAAAATTAGTTCAAATGTTAATGATTAACTTTGGAACTCTAGCTTATGTTGATATAAAAAAATTTCAATGATGCATTGTACGGTATAACATCATAAACAATTTGAGTTGTCTATTAAGAAAAACCATCCAAACACAATTTAGAAAATTATTGATTACAGATATTTATTGAAATTTGTTTTTCATTACACAATTTAATATCTTTAATTTTTTTTTTATACTTTTCACTCTGGTTACAAAAGAATTGATTTAACAATTACTGGAAAACAGCACATGGAACATAGAAGGACTCATACTAATTAATATGAATATAAAAATATTTGTAACAAACATCATTTAAGCCCATATTTTCAATACAAATTTACATAATTATAAATTATAAATTATAAATTAAAAACTATAGCAGAAGAAATAAATAAACTTAGATAGACCTAAGTATTGAAAGTAGGAGCTCCAATGAATTTACTTACAAATGTTCATTAAACAAATATATTATAAAGTTCCATTTAAATAAAAGGAATCTTATAATGGAAGCTTCAAGGGAAACTTATAACGTAAGATTAATATATCAATTACTTAAAGCATGGAAAAAGGCTTACAGGAAAAGATTCATATAATTTGCCTCAGAACAGACAATAGATATAACAAACGATCTTTCACTAAATAATATAATCATAATAATAATAATATAGTAATAATAATAATACATATACATATCCATAATTTAAGTTGAGAAATTACATATAAAATAGTGACAAACATACAATTGTGACGTAACTTTCGTATTTGTTATAATATACAAAACATCTACTATAAATAAATTTACAAAAAAACATTAGTATAATAAAATAATTTTTTAAATAATTTCAAATAGTAAATAGTATTATTAAATTAAAAAATGATCCAAATTTAAACAAACTAATTTTCGAAAAAGTAATCATGTTTTCGACAATCGAGGATCTAAATCTTTAATGGAGATTTTGTTACAGATAAGACCTGTAAATAATTATTACAAACATGACAGTTGCTTGTAAAAGATTATCCCCAACTAACTGTTGTACTTTTTTTTATTAAGGTATTGTTCAACTGAATAGCATTTAAATCAAACAGACTCTACTAAAGATCTATACAGACACATGAACAGATGTATTCCATATTCTATTAATCATATTAAAAAACTGAAGAATGTTAACAGTAGATGTTATTAGAGACGCTCTTTACAAATTCACGTCAACACACAATAAATTAACTACTTCTGAACTTGAAAAATTACAAACAATACAAATCGTGATTATTATTTTTTGGAGATCGATGTTCAAGATCGTCATTATTATTTTTCACTCACCACTGTTAATATTCTAAACTGAATTTCATTAGAAAATACTACACAATTTTATTATTTAAATAATATTGGTTATTCTATATAATTTTATTTAACTTACTTTTAGATATAGCTTATAAGATAAGCTATATGTTATGATTATACCTGAAAAATAATAAAACAAACACAATTTTCTATATTAACTTTAAACGTTTACTTCAAAATTTAAATATGAGCGGCAAAAGATTGAACAATTATTGCAAACATTATTAATATATATATTATTCGGGAAAAGATATTTCAATATTATATAACTTTTTATATTTTTAAATGTATTATATAATTTCAACATTAACATCAAATTATTGATTGTTTGTAAAGATTTTTCGAGAAAAGTAATTTGAACTTCAAAAGAAACATCGAATTATTACAATTACTTTGAGAAGTTTTAGAATGGGTTTCAAACTAAAATCGAATTATTAATATATCATTATTATGAATATGAAGTCAAAAATTAGAATATCAAAATGGTGTATGAAAAAAAGATATGAAAATACAAATGACACATTCTTAAATATATTATTAATTACTATTAATAATAAAAGAAATAATAATAATCAAATACTGTTGATAGAAAACCCAAAGAATCATTTTTAAATATATTTTGATCTGAACATCTGCTAAAGAATATCTAAAACTCTGTTGGTATTAAATAATCATCTGTTGAAATAGATGTACCATCTCATCAATTGTATGTACTGAACTTTAACACGATGATTACATTATACTGCAAAGTAAAAACAATGAATAATATTTTAATGTAACATTGCAACTTCATTAAATTTATAATCTTTTACATGAAAAAAAAATAAAAAATACACACACAAAAAAAAAAAACAAATGAAACTATTATTTCTAAATGAGTAATTTTACAAATATTACCAAATTAACAATGTACATCTCCTAACTATTTCTATAGTTCTGTTGAAAGAAAATAACCATCTATTCACAAAGACTACTAATATTGAAAGATATACGAACAAAATACTATATTATCGAGTACAAACTAACACATTTTACAATATTCGAGTAAACAAAGTAAAACGAAAATTTTAACTTTGGTAGAATCCTTTCTAGAATTCAAAACAAAGAAGGAAAAGTATAAAGATCTTATTCTACGTTTATGACCGATTTGTTTCCTATATAATCACTGGACTTCTTCAGCAAATACTTTGGTAGAATCCTTTCCAGAATTCAATACAAAGAAGAAGGGAAAAACATGTTATTCTACGTTTATGACCGATTTGCTTCTTATATAACCACCGGTCTTCTTCAGCAAATACATATTGATTGTATGTAAGCATTTTCCGAGAACACCAATTCCAACTTCAACACTAACATCGAATTATTAGAAATACTTTGTTGAGAAGCGTTTGGATTGCATTTGAAAATAAGATCATTATGAATGCCAAATGAAATAATCATTTAGAATGTAAAAATGACTTAAAGGAAAAACATATGATAACAAATTGCAATTTCTTCTACTTTTATAGAGACGAGATAACCATTAAATTTAAATAATATAATAATTATAATAAAGTAATATTGTCAGAAAATCCAAACATCATTTTTAAATATATTTTGGGCTGAAGATCTGATAAAGCATATTTAAAAGTCTGTTGAAATAACATGAACATCTGCTGAAATAAAATGAACATATGTTGAATTATATATATATATATAAATAAATATATATATATATCTATACTATATTAATAAGCATATAGGAAGGGCAGAAATGGTCATTTGCCACATATACAAGCCTTGATAGCATATTGTACAAATATCAATGCATAAAACTCTTAAACATTTAAAGGGTGCAAACTATGTTGCATCATGTACAAGCCTATTATGCTTAAAGAAAACATGGATACATTATTCTGATTAGGGTTTCATTCAACTCACCTCATTTCGAATCTATCTGCCTCCCTAATATCCCCCTCTGGCCATCTCTCTCTCTCTCTCTCTTGCGACTCAAGAACATCAAAAAACAACAAGAAGATTTCATCATAATTTAACCACCATTATTCTGTAGATTTCACCATCATAATTTCATTGCCGCCACCCCTCCCTTAATAATAGAAGCAGATGAATCCTAGAGTTAACAAAGGTTCAGAAAGGATCTGGATACTGAAAGATTCTCCGCTCATGGTTAGTAACACATCATCTCTTACATCCACACATTCCATATGCACACGATTTATTAACATACTAAATCTCGCTTGATGGTTGTTGTATGTTCAAGAACAGGAAGGTATACATGATGATGAGCTGGATTTACATAGGGTTTCAAGATCCATTGAAGATCTATCTATCCAGACACCATATATATTTGTGTGTTATTTTTTTCATCTTTGATTTTTTTTATTCAAGATAGTGATAATGTTTTTTTTATCAAAATCTTTTGCTAAAATTGGTAAAAAGTTTCGGTTTTTCATTCTACAAGGGACATGAGTTCAGATCTGGAGGGGTGGTGGTTTCTATTTTTATTTTCAAGTTCTATGAGTTCGGATCTGGAGGGATATGAGTTCGGATATGAGTTCTATGTGTTCGGATCCGGAGGGAAATGAGTTCGGATCTAGGCGTACCATTGAGGAAAGGGTATTGTGAATGTATATAAATCCTTGTTGTCTATTGAAATCATTTGTATGATTTTTGTACTGTGGTTTATGATGATTATATTAGATTAGGGGCTTGATTTTAGGGTATTGTGAGTAGGTTTGATATGATTCTTATTGTTTTCCTGAGGCTAAGCAAAGTTCAAATTTTAGGTGTTCATAGCACTTTGCTTTATCATATTTAAGTAAAGATGAAGTCAAATATAGAGAGAGGTATATTACTGATTGTAAAAGCATTTCTTGTTGTTATTTATGTCATTGCACAATGCACTAAATACATGTCACTAAAGCAACATTGTTTACAGGTACATCATTTATACTTGGTAGACCTTAATCAAAAAACTTAATCACTTCACATCAAAAAGTGCTTTTGTAATTTGGACAAGGAGTATTAATTGCACGGCGGCGTTGTTCAAAGATGAGGTGCTGGTAACTTGTAACAATGGGGAGACGTATACTCACCCGAAAGCTAATGGTATCCGCCTTCAAGAAACTTTTGTTTTTGAGATTTTATACCCTCTATATGGTTCGTTTTCTACTCCCTTTGTTTTCATGTTATTCGATTTGATACACAAGTTGTTATTGGAGATCTTAATTGGGGTATTCCTAAATCGTTTTCTGGACTATTTAATGCTTATATTTTTCATGCATACTGGGTTTCAATTAAATGCCATTGACATATATTTACATGGTTTTCTTTCTTAAAAATTATTATATTTTATTGTTTATATTTCTAGAAGCATTACAAGATGTAGTTTTGACTATTTGACCCATTTCATTTTTAGCTAAATGTTTTAGTTATCCATTGAACCTATTTTCTAAGCTGAGCAGTTGCATATGATTTTAAAGCGTTGTGGCTCACCATTTGACAGCAGCAACAAGAACCCCACAAAGTAGCCTAACCAGGTACATACTAAACCAAGTATTTTGATGATCATGATTTTGGTATTCCAATTGTTGCCTTAAAGATTTGATCTTTATTATATTATTTATAAAAATGAATGGGTCAATTTGGGTTATGTCTAATATATATTTATCTAAAAGGTTGTATCAGTAGGTCTAAATAAAAAAAATAGCTTTGTAGAACAAAAGGGTAGAATGGGTCAAAAAAGACTAAAGTGTGTTTTAATACATAATACCTATTAGATAATTTTTAAAGATTTCAATAATATGAATTTTGTTATCATATAGGGTTCGAGTCAACCCAAGCTGCTCATTTTGTCATCTCTATTCTTTAATTTGTGCATTTTTCTTGGTTCTAACTTTGGCTAAAAAACACTGTTAAAAGAAAGAGATGTTAAGAAAGAAATGTGGGATCAGACCAGGCTCAGCTTGAAGTGGGTCACTTTTAATAAAAAAAAATCATAACCAATTGGGTTGGGTTGACCCATTTATACATTTCATTTTTTTATAAATAAATATCATGTTCGATTGAATTGAATACTTGATGTTGGTCATAGTAAATACTAAATACCGTCATTGGTCATTCATTCAACAACATAGAAAAGTAAAAATGTGATGATGAAAACATGACAACATGTTTAAAAATTTTCTTTTGCCATTAGCATGTTATTACATGTATATCTTATTAATTGCAAATTGCTTGGCTTATTAGCAGGTATGTTATATGTGAATCACCTGCCCAGCAGCTTCATCCAGCGATGCCACATAAGTTTAGAACAAGGGTCGTAATGCGGGAATGGTTGTGTGAGCTTGAGCGGCGAGACCGACTGATGATTTGCAAACGGGCGATGAGTTCATATGGTTGAGTTCTAATTTTTCTAACAATCGAGTTATGTACAGTCTTGCTTAGCTTGCTTAGCTCCATTTACTTAGCTCCATATGTACCACACCAGTCATGGGATTAGGATAGCTCCATTTATACCACACCAGTCATGGGATTAGGATACCATGGAGTTCGAATGTGGCTATTTACTTGAAAAGGTAAACAAATACTTTATAAAGCAACTTATTTCAAATTAAAGGGTAAGCTTGTAATTTGTATAATCTCAAACTGTGCAACCTATGGTTTAAGATAAGCATCCTCAAACGTCAACCTTATTGCTGTATGTATGATTCTTTGATTGATGTGTTTTAATATTTGTATGATTTTCAGCTACGCCGAATGATGTGAAAATCTTACTATGATGGTATCCTCAATCCTCAAATCTGACAACCTGGTAGAAAATTCAAAGCTTAGATGTGTTCTTCGGATGAATTTAAGTTCAAATCCTCTATTTTCATTTGTTAGTTTATTAGATCAATTTCAAAATTGCAGTTTTATAACTTCAGGCTGACCAACAGTTATGAATAAGATGAATTTGTGTTGATCTATGTATTATGTATACATATATGAAATGGATTAGAAGATTTCATCTTTTAGATGGCAAGAATGCAAATTTTGTATTCAATGTTCATAAAAATATAAGGATTGTTCATTATTATAATAATACACACACAACTTTATGTTTTTAAAATAAAAAAAACTAATAATAAATGTTAAACAACGGGTTCGGTTTACACGACACCAGTTTCAAGTTCTTAACTCTGAACCAAACTATTCAAATTTCAAATTGACCTACCTGAAAAGATAAAAATTTATTACTACCTGTTAAAGATAAAAAATTTAACTGTGTGTAAGGTTTTCCTGCTCCATCTTTTGCTTTACCCAAATTCTTCAGACCCATTTTAGTCTATACTTTTTTAAACTTTTTCTCTTTCATAGGACAAGTCACTTTCATGTTAAACCGGTTAATTTGTATTTTTTTACTTTTGTCTCTTTGACAGACCTCTTTAGACTGAAGCAAGGTTTCCTATACTATAATTGATGAAAAGCGGTCAGGCTTGTTGAAATGCTCTAGAGCTGTTTCTCATTTTATTGACTTGTGTCTGGTATACATCAGTCTATAAACTTTATCATTATTTCTATTATTATTATTATTATTATTATTATTATTATTATTATTATTATTATTATTATTATTATTATTTCTCTCAAATAGCATACCCTTTTTATACTTTACTCGTCATTATCATCAGTTGAGGTTTAATTTCAAGATTTGTGATATGAAGCCCCTGTGCAGATGGGTTTGTATTTGTATCCTACGTACCATTTTATGAACATGGGGATTTATATTTATAATTTTATTAAACATTAGTGGGTATTAATATTTGTGTCAAGAATCTAGTTTTTTTTTTTTTGGAGGGGGGGGGGGGGGGTTGACATTAGTTACTAGATTCTCTTAATTGGTGAATAGTATTAGTGGTGCAGCAGGATATGGTCATATTGGGAATTCGTGTGGTTCAGACTTGGTTTCAGGGTTGAAGCATGATGCGGGTTTGGCTGTTGAGTGGTCGGTTCAAGAGCAACTTAAGTTGGAAAAAGGGCTTTCCATGTAGGTATCTTGTGGTTATCCTGTATATGTTCTTAAATAAATAGTCTTTTTGGATATATTGTTCTTGTGGTTATACTGTTTTTGAATGTAAATTGTGCTGAATTGCTGATACTATAATTTAGTATTTGTAAGTGAATCTAGTGTGTGGTTATAGAGGAGAGGACATACATGCTTTTTGTTTTTTTGTATATTCCTGTAATATTTTTTTTTGATAAAATAGAATTATTATGCACCCTTCAAAGGCCATAATAGTTTTTGTCTGATCTTTGGTTGGAATATATTGTTATTAGAGCTTATTTAGTGTTTGGATCTTTGCGTCTTGAGACTGATTATCATATTACTTGGACATGTTTGGATCTTTGCTTTGGTTGGAATATATTGTTTTTAGAGCTTATTTAGTGTTTGGATCTTTGCTTTGGTTGGAATATATTGTTTTTAGAGCTTTAAAGATAAGAAGGTATGCCTAATCCCTGCAATTAGGCATGGCAATATATGAGGATGGCAGGTTGTCTGAGTAATTGCAGCCTCTGTTGCAGCCAAATGCTTTTACATAGGCAGATCTGAGAGCCTGTTTCAAGGTGAATGTAGTGGACTGATTATACATTACTTTTGTCAACAATTTTTGAGCTGTTGTAGGTTTTGTTCGGAGACATGGACGTTGGTAAATCAGGTCTGCTTTTGGGGTTCGTCATAGGCCAATATCTAGATTTCCATGTTAGTTTCTTCATCGTCTCAATATCTTTTTTGACATTGACCTCTTAGGGTTTGATTTTTATTATCGTTTAATTGTTTTTTTTAGTTTATCTGTATTGATCTCACTAATGCGCTACCCTTTTTTCCAGCTTGAATATTTATCTTCATATGTATAAAAGAAAAAAGTTTGGGTACAAGTAACTTTTTCCTATTAATCTCCGATAGCCATGTTTTAATGGATGAAGTTTCATCAAAACATGTTGACTAAAGAAACCCTTTAGAGTACACATGAATCATCTCTGTTTTATTACTGATGGTCATGGCCCATGGGTTTGGAATTAATATGTTATTGCTAATTGGCTATAACATCTAAGAGTTTGAATTCAATTTTTTTTGGCAGGACATGCAACATATTATAAGCTTCTTTGATGGTTTAATATCAGCTTCTGTCGCAATGACAAATAGTGTATACGGTATGTGATTTTTCATGATTTTTATACTTCAAGTGTTTTTTTTTTTATGAACGGCTATACTTCAAGTGTTTTGAAAATCACTACGGCATGTTTGTTCACATGCCCATGTGTTATTAATTGCAATCTATTTTTTTTACCATTTATTTATATCTATATTCATATTACTAAAGATTTAAATTGTTTCAGAGCAAGTGTACATCCAGTTTTTGAAGTGCAAAATATCTCAGAGGAATTGCATATTGTTGGTTTTAAATGTCCGGGTATGTATTTATTGTTATTGTTGTGTTATCTCATCAAAGTTCTTTGTAGTCCCACTGGAAACAGTAGCTCAATGGTGGAGGTTGACTCCTGTTTACGCGTTCAGCCTGAAGGATTTGATGGATATCGAGATATTCTTTGGCGGGTCGTCTGAAAGAAAGAAAGCGATTCATGCCATCTGTCTTTCAGCATTGTCGTCTATTTGGCGAACTCGGAATAACGTCGTCTCTTTAGTATTGTAATTGACACTTTATTGTTATTTAAGTTTGGACAAGTAGTTTTAAGTAAATCATTTGATTATGATGATATTTGTGTTCTTATTGGTTTTGCATAATCGTGATTTAATGCATAATTTAATTATTTGTAATTGGATTTATGTTACAAAGTTGCATTTTGGTGTGAAAGTGTTGCATTTGTTGTAATTAAAATTCATAAAAAAGTTGCATTTATTAAAAAAAAGTTGCACTTTTTCTATAATAAAAATAGTAAAGGTTGCAATAAGACTAGAAAAATGTTGCATATTTGTAATTAAAATATAATAAATGTTGCATTTGAGTATAATAAAGGTTGCATTTAAGTGTAGAAAAAGTTACACTTTTGTAACCAAAGTTGCATTTGAGTATTATAAAAGTTACATTTGAGTATTATAAAAGTTGCATTAAAATATAAAAAAGTTGCATACTAAAAAAGTTGCATTAGAGTAGCAAATGTAACACTATAAAAAGTGGTTGCATTAAGCCTATAAAAGGTTGCATTAGGTCTAAGGTAACTGCTTCTGATGCAGCCCCCAATAAAAGGTTGCATTAGACATATTGTAACTTTTTCAAGGCCTAATGCAACATTTTAGTGGTGCTGCAATAGCTTCATTTTCTTGTAGTGTCTGCTCACCCTCTCACTTTATCATACTCTGCTCTACTAGAGCTCTGCTCACCCTCAAATTTTGTAATAACAATCTCTAATATGCATAACCTTGGAAGTGTAATAAAATAAATGTCAAATTATAAGCATATTTGTTAATCAGATTACATAAGCCAAATTTGAAGTGTAAATGTTGATGTGCACTAGATGTTTATTATAGTTTATGTTAGACTTTATCTTCTCATACTATACATTGATTATTATCTGTTTATTATCTGCAACTTTTAATCTTATGTTGTTATTAACTTAGCTACATAAGCTTTGACTCCACTATATAAACTATGACTTAAATATTTATCAACTACTGTAAGTATTTCAACACCATTAAGTTGTGTTTATAAATTAAGTTGAATACTACACGTAACCTGTTCTGTTTACAAGGTTCTTTCCTTTTTTGGCTCTTTTTGAAATTTATTTGAGTACACACCTTGCAAGGCATAACTAAAGTTTTCTTCACCTTCTTCCTCAATTTCTTCAGTTTTTTTTCCCAATTTTGTGTATGATTTAGCATACCACGAACAACACCAACAAACTTTTCATATTTATGTTCATTTACGAAACTTATATTACGACTATGAATTAATTAACCTACAAATTGGAGCAACAACCTTTTCAATTTTTTTTCATTTATTGAACAAGTGAAGAACCATCCAATTAAATTGTGTATACAACACGCCTGAGACAACTGTTGAACCAAATAAGTTATATGGTTGGATCTGCCTTAAAAATTTTGACAATTTGATAAATAACAATCTATGAAAATAAGAAGAATCAATTGGTTTAACTATTTTTTTTCCAAACTACATAGTTTTGGTTGGTTTTTCATAGTTTTGAATAACAATCTATGAAAGTAAGCTTATTGTGTGTACACTTTTAGTGTCAATAGCTTAAAGATCTCAACTAGACAATATCGGTCTTGTTTGTATTGGTTTAGACTAGAGTTTGCTTATTAGTTATTTGGATATGTGCATCAACTCATAAGCACGGACGCAAAGCATATGAAGTTTCATATGTATGAGAAACCCTGTATAAACCCAATTCATTTACACATTTGCTCAATTGTAACCAAACTATGTCCAAATCAATACAAGAAAGCAGTTTTACATCGTTATTTACATTTGGTTATCGATTAGAGATTCCGTACCTAATTGATTCATGTGGATGAATCATTTACTCTTTTCTTCATGTTCTTAAGCACAAGATCTACCACTAACATGCCTAATGAGTCTAGATACATGAAGGGATCATATTTCTTGGACTACCTGCTCATCCATTGTAGTAGTAGGATATAAAATCGGTGCTTTTTAGACTTGATGATCGATTGACTTTATGTTTTTTTTCAAATGCGAGTACCTATAATTTTGCTCCTTTCATTTTTTGTGTTATATTTTCTTACACATCATATTATTGTGGGTATATTTTATGCAACCGATAATGGAAAACTGTGACATTGTTGAAGAATTCTTGGATCTCATGCAACATAGAGTTTGGTATTCTGTATTATTTGTTTGGGAAAATTGCATATGGTCGGTTGCTGTTGAAAGGAGAGCATTCTTTATATTGCTTTATAAAAATGTACATCTATTTATTTGTCTATTTTGTATTTACATAAGAAAAAATACGCACATCAAATGTAGCACGTGACGATTAATAAGTTAACTTAATTAAGCTGTAACATATTACATGAGTAACTAACTCAAGTACTATATAATATATCACGAGACGATTGATAAACTTACGAAAAACGATTAACACACTGTGAATTGTTTCCGCCGCTGCATCGCGCGGGTTTCCTACTAGTATATATTAAGTATAAAATGAAAACGCTCTTGAGTTGAGAAAACCTTGGAAACCCATGTAAAAATTCATTTTTTTTTGAAAAAAAATAACCAATGTAAAATACATGTTTTTAAGTGTTTTGGGCCAAAAAAATGCGCCAAAGGGATTTTTTAAAAAATAAACAAAGCTGCGAAAACACATGTTTACAATAGCTTTACAACAGCAAATAGCTGAAAACATATATAAAATGCGCAACTTTGTTTATTTTTTTACAAAAAATCCCTTCGGAGCTTTTTATATTTTTTGGCCCAAAATGCTTAAAAACATGTATTTTACATTAGTTATTTTTTTTGAAAAAAAAAATGATTTTTACATGGGTTTCCAAGGTTTTCTCAACTCAAGAGGGTTTTCAATTTATCCTTCCCCTATATATATATATATGGTAGGGTTCAAATAGGAACCACACATTAATCTGGCATAACCGTAACATCTTCTATGAGCAAACACCTAGCCGTTTACTCCTGTCTTTTAGTTAGATCTTTGGCTTGTTTAAGTGGCTCGTCTCATTTTTAGCTGTTTTCGTGTTTGCCTCTAGTTTTTTAGCCTTTCACAAAATGATGCCCCTGATATTTAGCCATGTCCTAATGCCCTAATGAGTAGAAATTTTAGCCGTTATCAATTTTACTAAATTTTAAACAACATAAATGGCTAAACTCTAGGGAAATAGCTAGGGATTAGAGGAGAAATTAGAAAAGATTTAAGGGTTAAGGAGGAAGTGTATAAAGTTAGATGGGCTAAGAGTAGGGAAGACTAAATAGTAAACGATTAAGGTAAGGAAAAGGCTATAGGTTAGAGGAAAGAAACAAGCCGTTTCAGCTGTAGAGTCTATGTAATAGACGTGTTTGCACTTTGTGGAGGCTATGTAAAGGTTAACTAAGAAAATATACATCTGTCAAATTGTAATTGGTTAAAATGTGTAGGTTCATAAAAAACTGAAACGGCTTGAAGCAAGACTCTTTCCACACATATAATTTACTGCACTATCCCTTTTTAAGCCCTTATATTAATTTTTATTTTGGCAAACTAGGGAAGTGAAAGTTCATTTTGGTAGTTTTCCCTATTTTTTATTTTATTAAAGTTTTTTATTATTCATTTAATTGAAGTAAGGTTACAAATAAACCCTTTAAGTCTAACTTAAATTATAAACAACCCTAAACCATAACATCTTTGATATTGTATTAGATATTAGTCATAATTAATGAAGTAGATTTATCTTTATCTTTATCTTTAATACTATATAATGTATCCTGGACGGGTAAAATAGTCTTTTTATATTAAGATATATGGGTAAAATTGTAATTTTACTAACTGGTTAAGACAAATTTAATACTAAGAATTAAATCACTATTTGACTAAGATGATCTTAATAGCGTAATTCTACCAATTGTTTAAGACACTCTCCCTTTTTAATGCGCCACTGGAACACAACCGCCGTCTGATTACTGCCACATTCGTAATGCGACCTGCCATCATCAATTACCAGCAATTACTACCATCATCAAGTGTCATCAATTTTGCTTCACCAGTTCAATTTCTCATAAACGGAAACTCAATCATCAGGGCAATCAATGTAATCAGTTTCACTCCCATCTCCTATATAACCTGTCATGAAGTCAAAGGAAAAGCACCTTCTATATGTGTTGTTGTTCTGCGAGTATTATAGGAATCAAAAAGGGATGGCGGGTGCTTTGACCGTAGGTCAGTAAGATTTCACCTTGGGTTTTGATTCTGGTTGCTATTTGTTGATCGATGTTTTTGAAGTAATAGTGATAATCGATCTAAACTTGTTCTACAATTAAGATTAGGGTTTTAAACTTCTACGTCTTTTTAATTTTGGATTCCTTTTTCTTGCTAAATTCAATTATGGCCGGATTCATTTTGGTTATATGTATGTGTGTGCTTTTGAAGAAAATTGTTTCTTAATTGATTTACTTTTAAGCAAAATTGGTTTGTAATTGATGTTTTTTTCATGGATTAGTGTTATTTATAAAAGGTGGGTGTAATTTGGGAAGTAGGGTAAGGAGTAGTGTAGGGGAATTGGCCCTATTATCTCCTGTTTTAGGCTTTTTATTGTTACCTTTTTCCTTTCCTTTTTGTGATGAGGGGAGGGTGCAGGTATATTGACTGAGGAAAGGATAAAGTCTAGCTATTTTCAGGATTATAAGGTATGAGTAAATTGTTTATATAGGTTTTTCTATAACCTAACATGATCAAATGACATGTTTTCTTTATATTTTAACTAGATAACATATAACTTTTGTCTTAGTAACATAGCAGAATGTGCTAGACCTAGAAAACATTATATAGGTAAGCCAACGTGTTAATCTGCTTTAGTCAGATGTTCTTGTTAATTGTTATCAGGATTCTCTTCAAAAGAGGGTGGAGGAGTTTGAAGGTTCATTAGAGGGTGAGCAAATTTGGGATATACTACATGCAGTATATTTGAATCCTTTGATTCAAGGTACCAATAAAATCAAGATCACTTTTTTAGAGTTTAGACTTTAAAAAGAATTTTTTAGTTCTTGTATGTGAATTTAATTTAACGTAAATGTGTACAGGGAATCAAGAAAATTGAAAGATATCATTAAAAACCGTATAAAAGTACTAACCAAGTTTAAATTTATTTATAGAGTAATTGTTGTTTGTTAGGAAAATTGGTTATTTTGTCGTCGAATATGTTATTTGCTCTTTGATGCTTGAATTACGTTTTTGTCTTAATTATAAAAAGAGTGCTTTTTTCCTTTTGGTTTAAAGATCTTCGTTTTTGGTTGTTATAATATTCTACTTGATAATGAACATGGTTTGTATAATACTGTAGTATACAATTGATGTTTGTGTATATGTTGAATTTATCCTGCATTTTCTATCATTTAACACTATCAGCCTATTCACCTATGTGCGCATAACTGTTTCATCAAATGCCCCAAAGAAACTGTGCGCACTATACTATTTGGACTTCACACTCCGGTTGAAATTTTAAGCACGTGAATGCTGATTGATCCAAACCCATGCCATATACATCAATGAAATCTGTGAAGTTAATCAATAAAGTTTGTGTTTTTGTGACACCCGTCATGTTCAGGTTAACATTTTACAAACATATAAGTCTACGTTAGCAAAAAAACATTTATCAAACATACTTAACAGGGTCAGTTGAGTCGGTTTACATCACATATTGTCCAGGGTTCAATGATTCGGAGGATCATTGGGGTTATCACAAGCACACACGAGTCTTGAGTCCTGTTGTTGGTGAATTACATGAATTGAAGTAAGCAGTACACATGATTTGATCCGTTTATGATGTGAAATGTGCAAATACGTGTTTGAATGATGTTTATATGATTATACATTCTTAACATATGTTAGGATTGCTTGTTCATGTGTTAGAATGTGTTAACATGTGTTAAAACGCGTTAAAACGACAAAACTTCAAAAACTGGAAATCAAGGGAACTGGTTCGACCTCATGGGGGTTCGAACCAGTTGGTTTGTCATCCATTCGATCCCTTAACTTCGTCATTCGACCCATGAAGGGTGCGAACCAAGACTTCATATAAATATCACACTTTGCAACTCTTTCATCATTTCACAAACCCTAAATGCCCCCAAGTGCTCTCTCTCAACTTTAAACCTGTAGAAAGGAGTTTTTGATCTTGTTTTTCATATCCTAACATAAAGATACCTTCTATATCAAAAACAAAAGGAGATTCAAGGTGTGTTCTTGATCCAAAACCTTTTAAATCAATTCTCATTCGTTTTTCTTAAACCCCAAGAGTCCAGATATGATTCAAACATGTTTTCACGGATAAAAACCTTTCTAACATCTTTCTAAACAAAACCCTTTCATTAATAATGAGTTTTTGTGCAAAATACATGTGTTAATGATAATAAATGATGTGTTAGGAACTTTTATGAGTATGTTTGATGTTTGAATGATGTGTAAATGATATGATGATGATTATTAACTGTTCTAGACGATGGTATAGGATTATTATAGGTTGTAATTGGTTATTGATGATATTTTGCCCATTTTGGGGGTTTTTGTGATAGGTCTAGGGTTTGTTCATGATAATATTGTTTATGAAATGATTAGGGGTTTTCATATACAGGATAATCTGAGCATAATGATATGTTCATAAGGTGGATTTGATGAGTTTCCATTTTGGGTAAAGTTTGTATGCATTGATGTGACATTTCCATAATTTGCCATTTTGGGAAAGTTGTAAAACGGATTGGTTTCGGTATAAAATTGGTAGGGCTTTGTGGGGATAGGTTAATAATAGTTGACTTCTATGATTTGTGGTGTTTCGTGATGTTTCCGGACTGTTTAGATGCGATTTGGTGTGTTTTTGGGAAATTTGCAGCATGAGGTCGAATGGATAAACTGAGAGGTCTAATGAACTTCTAACAGGGTCGAATGAACTTCAGTTGGGTCGAACGAACATGATTTAGGTTGAATTAACACATGTTAGGGTCGAATTAACATACGTTAGGGTCGAATGAACATTGGGAGGGTCAAACCAAGAAGCATAGGGTCGAACCAAAACCTATATAGGTCGAACCAACATCAAATTTACCGATTCGACCTTATGACTTCGTATATGCAATTTTTGATGCAATCTAAGTGTTTATGCTTGAACCTTATGTGTAAACCTTATATGCTTGATTAGTTTGTGTAATGGGTCACCAACGGGATGTCGGGTATGTCCAGTGTGTCCGGTTAACGTTTAAACATACTTTTAAACACGCTTAGTCAAGATCAGGACAATCGGGGACTAGTTAACCTTTGGGTTAGTAGTCAAAACACTTATGCAAACTTATTGATAGGTCGCCACTAGTTGGGGCTATCAAACACATGTCAGATTACTCTTTTAATTGAAGACGTAACCTAATGTGAGTTCACGGCCCCATATTTTACTGGTTTTGCTTTCGGGGGAGAAAACATGCTGGTTACTAGTATTCATTAAATGTGTGTCAACTTACGTTTTCGTATTCATAAAAGGTATGTCATCTTACGTATTCGTATTCATAAAACATGTGTCATATCACGTTTTGGTATTCATAAAACCTATGTTATGCTAAGTATTTGTATTTGTAAAACTTATGAGGTAGGCGTTGGTTACTATATAGTATCATGTACTCGTATTCATGAACTTATTACATATTAGGGTAGTCTTTTGGTTACTATACGATTTGTTAAAGTCCCAGGGAAAACCATGAATGTCCGGTGGTAGCACAACGGGGGAATATGGATAGATCTATTTGGGCGTGACCGGCCCCACTTGTCGACTGGAGGTCGGACGGCTGCATGTTGTCTCTTCAGGTATTCTTGTATTCTTGTATTCGTGTATTCGGGAAAGTGTATTCATGTATTCTTGTATTCATGTATTCGTGTCCAGTAACGGTTTCCAATCGTAGTAGTAGCAGGTATTCGTCTGTCTAGTATACACGTGGCCTATTATGGTCAGGAGTATTCTTTGGAACTTTTGGAGTCGTTTTCACCAAAAACCTGTGAACTCATTGATGACTCGCAAAATTAACATACAAAACAGGCATAAACAGTCTCATAATTCGTTCCTATTTGAATTTCTCAGGAAACTAGAGCTCCAAGACGGAAACAGAGGATTTCCGGGCAAAAACGAGCAAAACCTGGAGATTCCTGAAGATACGAGATTTAGAGCATGTTCCCTGTATGTTTAAAGACAATCCCGGGACTTAAACAGCGATAAAACCAGTTCGGGAGTGACCCAGCACGTCCACTTGCACAGAGGCCCTGCACGCTAGAAGGCAACGCAACAAGCTTGGAGAACCAGAAAATGTACTCAGGACACGTGCACGTCCGTGCCACATCACTTAGCACGCCCATGCTCTTTGAAACGTGTTCCCCAAGGCTTAAAATAACAGAATCTGACACTTCCTGTGCTCATGCACAGACAAAAAGTACAGACAACTCAGAACTGCCGCAACAGAACGTACGTGTAACAGCAAACACGCCCCTGCCAACCTTTGGCACGGCCATGCAGCCCCTGGAGGTCTATAAATAGCAAGCCAACCCTCACTATTTGTTCATCCTATCTTGTGCTCTCTTGGGGCCGAACTCCAAGCTTCTTCCAGAGATCTTGAGGTCTTGTGGGAGGCCTTCTGGCCCTCCTAACATCCCTCAATGGTTAGGCCTCATCCTACCCTGATCGGCTTGGCCAAGAAGACGATCGTAGAGTAGTTATGCAATAAATATCGAGGGTCGTGAGGATCAAGAGACCTACATATCACTTGGAGGTGGATAACTTGTCTATGAGCAGCCATGTTCTTGTGTTGATCATGTCTTATGGTTGTATCTTTCTATCATCATGAACCCATTCCAATTTGTAGATTTTTATTATTATTATTATTATTATTATTATTATTATTATTATTATTACTAATAGTTTATTTTTAGTTATTTGTGTTGGTATCTTTTTCTAATCCTTATTTGTTTATCTTTATGGTAGGTTTGAATGATGATTAACTTAGTAACTTAACAAACTATAACTTAATTAAAATAAACTAGAGGTATAATCAGCTTCTGGTAACCCTGAGCTAGATCCAAGGCGAGGAAACTAGTAGTGAGACGGATCCTTCGGGCTTCTGATATCCGAACCGGGTTCTAAGCAACGGTTTCTGAAGTGGGCCAGATCTGAGTGACACATTTCTATTTCATACCAGATGACTAAGTAATCTTCTTGGTAAAGGGAGGATTCCCTGCGGGCGCACCAATGATCTTTTTGTATCATACGCCTTCAGGATTATGTTCCACCTTTATCAAGGATTTTTTCCAGTAGTTGAGTGATTTTCTTGGCACTTGGAGGATTCCCTACGGGCGCACCAGTGATCACTTGTATCATACGCCTTTAGGATTATGTTCCACCTTTATCAAGGACTTCATTCAGCTCGGGAGGTTAAGGGTTGGGTTATTTAACCGTCATCCATTGAAACAACTTTATGTTTAACTGATCAATAAATATTGAAGTGCCACTTAAAAGATAAACAAATAACGGATTCTTTATCTAGTTCTTGTTAGTACAACGCCGTTAACCAATGGGGATACGGTCTCCTGAGTCAACTATAAGAGAGATCATTCGTTCTTAGTATTGTTAACCTTCTTAGGGGATTCGTTGTTGGTCCACTCGGGAATGACCCTAAGGCGAGATCCTTTGGTACGAAACGTGAGAACTAAGGCGAGGTGTACGTTGTTCCAGGTCGGAAGTGAAGCCTCCATTTTAAGAAGAAGATGAGTTCGAAGACCAGTTACTTGACCGCGGTTTGAGGAGCCCACCATATGCGAGGCCCTGGCGGAGACCCCAGGTGGATGCACGCTGGTGAGGTTTAGCATTCTACGCAGTAGTAGCCCCCGCTTCTCTTTCAGAGAGTCAACACTTCAAGATCCCTCTCGTCTTCCTCACAAATTAAATAACTTAAATTATTAATTCTAATAATTAATTTAACTATTAAATTGAAGGACCCCGAGATATTCATAATATAATACTCTACTATTTTTATCTTTTTATTTTACAAAACCAAAACTTTTTTTCAAAAACCATTTTTATCAAAGAACCCCTCCGTTTTATTTTTCTTTTAAAAACTCGGTCAGTTTGATGAAAGGTTGAGTAGGGGAAAGTGTGAGCCTTGGGATACGATACTCAATACTTACCCTGGAAGCTATACTATGCACGTCAGGTTCTCTGCCTATGTGTTGGTTTTAGTTTCGAAAGTAAATATTGTTTACTTTATAAATTTAAAACTTGGTAAAAACCGGTTTAGTAAAAATCAGTCATTTATCCCAAACCAAAGTTCTTAAATTAAAACATCAAAGTTTTTAGCCGGGAAAATGATAACTTTTTAATTACTAAAACCACGCACGTCACTCACCGGCTTTATGTGCTGAGGTTTTTAGCATGTTTTTCTCAGGTCACTAAGGTAGCAGCTGTCGATAGGCGCATGGAGTCTCACGGCATCTAGGGTTTCATTTGCATGGTTTTGAACATTTCAGACTTGTCACTTTTACTTTTTGAGTTGTAATAATGTTTAATGCTTCCGCTGTTGTGGTTACATTTTGAAAACCTAATGAATGGTTTACATTGTTTTCATATCATATAGTTGTGGTTTATTGTGACCGTTGACTTGGATCCTGGTGTGTCACGCGCCTCGCGATAAAACCTAGCACAAGGAATTTGAGGGTGTGACAGTTTTTGTTAGCCCATTTGCCCTAATTGGTGTCTTTTTAAGGTTAACACACTTCTTCTACAGCCCGTCATACATGTCAGTATCTATTGAATTAATTAATCTTGTTTGATGTATTGTTATCATCTTTTGACATGACTAAACTTTTTGTAGGGGTGTTCAGAAAAACTGAAGACCAAATAAAAACTGTAAACCGAACCGTAATAAAAAAAACCGATCCATACAATGAATTTGGTGTTTGGTTTGGTTTTAATCAAAACCGAATTGCTAATTCGGTGTTTGGTTCGGTTTTTGGTTCTACAATTTTTTAATTTGGTTTATTTGGTTTATTCGGATAACCGAATAAACCGGTAAATTAATTAATTATTAAAGATATCATTTTCCCGGCCAAAAACTTTGAGGAAGTGAAGAGGGTTCTTGATGTATTGACTATTTGATAGAGAAGCGGAGGCTACTACTGCGTAGAATGCTAAACCTCTCCAGCGTGCTTCCACCTAGGGTCTTCGCCAGGACCTCGCGTATAGGGGGCTCCTCAAACCACGGTCAAGTCTCTGGTCTTCGAACTCATCTTCTTCTTAATATGGAGGCTTCACTTTCGACTTGGAACACCGTACACCTCGCCTTAGCTCTCGCGTTTCGTACCGAAGCATCTCACTTACAGCCAATCTTACCGACAAAGTATCCCCTAAGAAGGTTAATGATACTAAGACCGAAGGATGTCTCTTACAGTCAGTTCAGAAGACACGTATCCCCATTGGTTAACGGCATTTTACTAACGAGAACCAGATTGGAATATTTATTTTATTTATCTTTGGTGACACTTTAGTATTTACAGGCCTGATAAACATAAAGTTGGTTTGATGATTGATGACTTAATTAACCCAACGCATAACCTTCCGAGCTGAATGAAGTCCTTAACAAAGGTGGAACGTAATCCTAAAGGTGTATGATACAAAAGATCATTGGTGCGCACGTAGGGAATCCTCCCTTTAGCCAAGAAAGTCATTCAACTACTGAGTAAAATCCTTGATAAAGGTGGAACATAATCCTAAAGGTGTGAAATCCGAAGATCACTGGTGCACCCGTAGGGACTCCTCCCTTTACCAAGAAAATTACTTAGTCATCTGGTGTGTACCAGAAATGTGTCACTCAGATTTGGTCCACTTCAGAAGACGTTGCTTAGAACCCGAGTAAGATATCAGAAGCCCGAAGGATCTGTCTCACTACCGGTTTCCTCACCTTGGATCTAGCTCGGGACTACCAGAAGCTGATTATAACGTTAGTTATGTATTAAGTTATAGTGGATCTAGCTCGGGACTACCAAAAGATGTCCTCAGTACGTTTACTTGTTCTCCAAGCTTGCTGAGTTGTCTTCTAGCGTGCAGGGCCTCCGTGCAAGTGTGCGTGGTCGTGCTGGGTCACTCCTGGACTAGTTTTATCACTGTTTAAGTCCCAGGATTGTCTTCAAACATACAGGGAACAGGCTCTAAGTCTCGTATCTTCAGGAATCTCCAGTTTTTGCTCGTTTTTGCCTGAAAATCCTCTGTTTCCGTCTTGGAGCGCCAATTTCCTGAGAAATACAAATAGGAACGAATTAAGCACCCAATATCAATAATATAAGCTTAATTGTAACCTATTTTGGGACTGTTTTTATCTGTTTTATATGTTAATTCTGTGAGTCATCATGAGGTCTATGTAGAGGCTAACTACGAAAATATAAATGTGTCAAATTGTAATTGGTTAAAATGTGTAGGTTCATTGGTGTGTCGGTTTTACTAATATAAAAGTTATCACTTTTCTAGTGCCAAAACTTGTGGTGTTTAAATCCCAAAACATTGGTTTTGGGAAAACAATGATTGTTACTAAACCATTACCGAGTTTTAAATTTATAAGTAAATGATAATTAAGTACTTTAAAAGAAAATAAAACAAAGGGGTTTAAAAAGATAAATAGTTTTGAAAAGCTTTTGTTTTTATAAATAGGATAAAATAGTAGTGAAAGAAAACATGCTAGTCATGGGAACCCTCCGAATATGTAGATCAGTTAAATTACCAGTAGTAAATGTGTTAATTATTAATGTGGAAAATAGGTTTTGAACGGTCCCTTCAGAGTTAGAAGATGAGAAAATGTGTCTTCGGACTGCTGGCCCGTAAGCCAGTCTTCTCCTGGTTGATAAGTGTCGCTGAGCCTAACGCACACAAGTGATGTAGCTTATTGGAAAGTTTGAGTCCTGCTTTATAGGCACTTCCGAAACTACCACAAAACCACTCGTTTAAGCATTGGGTTTTCTAATATATCTTCCTAAATTAATATAGAGGCTTAATTCCAACCAGGAATCCCTTCCACCTCTCTGAACTCCCACTTTTCATACCGAATGATTTCACACGCCATCACCATTTTGTGACGGGGAACCCTCTAAAATGTAAACAACTTTGTACTAATAAGAGTTAGATAAAATCCTTGTTTTTATTATCTTTACAAGTGACAACTTAAGTATTTCTTGATCAAGTAAATATACGTTTGGTTTAATGATTAAGTGACTTAACCATTTGAATCCTTAACCCCCAACAATTGTGAATGATAACCTTAACAAAGGTGGAACATAATCCTAAAGGTGTGTGGCTCAAAGACCACAGGTGCACCCGTATGGAATCCGCTTGTTGCCAAGAAACCCACTCATACATCTGGTGCGATACCAGAAACTTGTGACTCGGATCTAGTTCACTTCAAAAGCCTTTGCTTAGAATCCGGTTCGGATATCAAAATCCTGAAGGATCTGTCTCACTACTGGTTTCCTCTCCTTGGATCTAGCTTGGGACTACTAGAAGCCGATCAAACCCCATTAGAGTTTTTAGATTAATTAAGTTTTGGTTGATTTTAGGATTATTATGTTGACCACTAATTGAACCTGTTATAAAAGATGAACAAACAAGGATTAGTTAAGAAGATAAACACATCAAGTAACTAAAAATAAACTACTAATAATATAAAAAAAAGTCTAACAAGTCGAATAGGTTTAGAGAACACTGGTTGGATACAACCATCTAATGATAAAAACATAAGATCATGAAGATCTTCAACTCATAGACAAGCTTCCAACCAACTTGATCCTATGCGTATGAAGTGATCATCAGAACCCTCGAGTTTTTGCATGTAACTACTCATACGGTGCCATTTATTGATAAAAAAAATCCAAGTTAGGAAAGATCCTAACCAAGGAGAGGAGTTTGGTCAGCCCTAAGGCCTCCCAAGGATCCCTAGGAGAGCTCATGAATGGTAGAAATTGGCACAAAAATGACTGAGTTAAAGATGTTATTTATAGGCAGATCAAGCTGAGCGCGGCCATGCCAAAAGGTGGCATGACTGTGCTTACTGTCCCACAAATGTTCAGATGCTACAAGGTTGGTCCCGTCTGTATGATATGCTGAGCACGGAGATGCCAAAGGTTAGCACGGCCATGCACCAGACAAGGTGTTGTTTTCTTGTCTCCAAAGCTGGCTGCTTTGTCTTCTAGTGTCAAGACCTTGTACTAATGTGCGTGGCCATGCTCGGTCGATCCCTTACTGATTTTATCATTATTTTAGCCCTGGAAAGGTCTTTACACACTCTTGGAATATGGTTCAAGTCTTGTGTCTTTAGGAATCTCCGTTTTTGGCTGTTTTTACCCCACAATTGCTTTTTTTCGGGATTTGAGCTGTATTTTCCTCTTTATGCATGTTTTATATGTATAAATGATGCCACATTATTCATCAAAAACTGAAAAGGCTTGAAGAGAGACTCTTCCCATGCATGTAATTTACCACGCTATCCTTTTTTTGTGAAGCCCTTATATATTAGCCACTACCAATTTTTAGTTTGACAAACAAGAGAAGTCAAAGTTCATTTTCGTGATTTTCCGTATTTTTTATTACCCCTTTAATTGGAGTAAGGTTACTGTTGTTGTTGAATATTATTGGAACATTTCTATAATGTATATCAATTATACATCCCTGCGATGACTGAGGATATTGTTATGGTCAGGATAGATCTGCTCAATGTCTATTTAATGTATCCTGGGAATGACTATCAGTCCTTGTCGTTTATAACTCTTTATGTAGGTCAAATCTAACTGAATTACTAAAGACCATGTCTTTCTTGAATCTCAGAGCTTCGGTTGATACCCATTAGAAGACGTGTGAGAGAAGGAGACTCACAACAGCTAATTGCACTTAGTAGGAGTAATCCTGGATTTCTCGGGATGTTAGTTACTTTCATTTTGTAGTATAAAAAGGGACTATGGACGATCATTTAGGTCACAAACTGGTTACTACTTTTAGCTATTATTCACTTTACTCACTCACAACACACTTTCCGATTGTAACACTTAGTTGATCAATCCATTTATTTCTGAAGTTGTATTCTTAAATCTCTTTTAATAAAATAAACAACGCAGGGGCGATTGTCTCCTCCTGGGGTTTTTTGTCGGAGATCTAAATTGATCAAGGGCTTTCCTCGTACATCTCGTGTTCTTTATTGCATTATTTAATTTATTTTTATCCATTTTGTCTTGAGGATATCACTGTTACAAAGTCTATCATCGCAGTGATATCTTGAGGATACTAATTCTACAGTTTTCAAAGTTTTGTCTTTATATTTTACGTAAACAAGTTTTTCTAAGATATTTACTATTACAATTCTATTTCAACAAACTTACTAAATATTTCTAACACTCTACCTCACATAACTAATTTAGAATACAAAATTTACTTGTTAATATTTGACCAAAACAATTTGACCCCACCGTGGGGCAAGTGGTGCTATTCTTAGCAAAAACTTTGTTAAAATTTCTGCTCAATCAGTTTCTTTCAAAAATAACTATGGCTTCTAACTAAAAATTAGTGTCTTCGACTATGTCATAATCTACTTCTGTTACGAATGTGTCTCTACCACCTCCACCTGCATTCCCAAAAAGGAACGAATAGCCCAATACTCTTAACTTGCCTTAAATTTATTCCAGATTTGGAATGGGGACATCTAGTATGACTCCCAGTGTTCTGATCTCGAATTATGAGCTCCTTTCCATGTTCACGGTGGTTAAAGAGTAGATCAAGAATCAACAATAGACAAACCAGATGCTGATCAGAGAAATCTAGTCAATCAAGGCATCTTCCAAGAAACCGATTAAGGATCTAACTACACCCTTACATCCTCAGGTGCGGGACTTTAACTAGATGGTAAATGGGTACAATAATCAAAGGAGATTTCATTCCAATGAAGTCTAGAGCTACAATTCCTGAAGTCACCTGATGTGTCTGGTTTTAGTAATTTAGAAAAGTCATCATTTTTCCCGGTGCCAAAAACTTGATGTTTCAATCTCAAAACCTTGGTTTTGGGAAAAAAAGGAATTTTTACTAAACCGTTAACAAGTTTTAAAGTTTTAAATTTATAAGTGAACGATAATTACTTAGAAACTAAAACCAATACATAGGCAGAGAACCTGACGTGTATACTATAGATTTCTAGGGTAAATACTGAGTATCATATTCCAGAGAACACACTTTCCCCTGCTCAACCTTTCATCACTTTTGTTAATCGGGTTTTAAAAAGAAAATAAAAGGAGGAGTTCTAAAAGAAAAGTAGTTTTTGAAAATGTTTTTCGTTTTAAAATTAAAGATAAAATCAGTAGGTAAAGAAAACATGCAAGTCTTGTGGACCCTCTAAATAAGTAGACTTATAATTATATTAAAAGTAGTAGTAGATTTAATTATTGACGAGGAGAACAGTTTTGAACGTTCCCTTCAGAGTTAGGAGATAGGAAAAGAAATAAACAAGGGATGACGTTCCGGTAACTCTATGGGTCACACACAGGGGAAGTGTATGAGTCCCCATAAAGGTGTAGCTTATTGGAAATTTGAGTCCCTATAAATGTGTAGCTTATTGGAAAGGTGTAGCAACTCTTTAGGTCACGCACAGGGGAACGTTCCCTTCGAACTGTTGGCCCGTACGCTAGTCTTTTACTGGTTGACAAGTGCTGTCAAGCCTAACACACATAAGTCATGTAGCTTATTGGAAAGTTTGAGTCTTGCTTGTTAGGCACTTCCCAAACCACCGCAAAACCAATCGTTTAAGCACTTGGTTCTCTAATTTACCTTCTTAAATTAACGTAGAGGCTTAATTCCAACCAGGAATCCCTTCCACCTCTCTCAACTCTCACTTTTTGTACCAAAGGATCTCACATAGCATCATCATGTGTGACGGGGGACCCTCTAATAAGTTAACGACTTTGTACTAACAAGAACTGGATATGGTATCCTTGTTTTACTTATCTTTAAAAGTGACAACTTAATTATTTAGTGATCAAATAAATATAATTTTGGTTTAGTGATTAAGTGATTTAACAAATTAAACCTGTAACCCCCATGACTTGTGAATGAAATCCTTAACAAAGGTGGAACATAATCCTAAAGGTGTGCAATCCGAAGATCACTGGTGCATCCGTATGGAATCCTCATTTGCCAAGAAAACCACTCTCACATCCGGTATGGACCAGAAATTTGTCACCAAGATCTGGTCCACTTGAGAAGCTATTGCTTAGAACCTGGTTTGGATATCAGAAACCCGAAGGATCTGTCTCACTACCGATTTCCTTGCCTTGGATCTAGCCCGGGACTACCAGAAGCCGAACTAACCCCATGATAGTTTGTTCTATAAGTTAAGATAGGTTATTTTTAAGGTTTGTTAAGTTAACCACTAATGGAACCTGTCACAAAAAATAAACAAACAAGAATTATTTAAGAAGATAAACACACCAAATAACTAAAACTAAACTATTGATAATATAAAAAGTCTAACGAATTGAATAGGTTCAGAGAATACTGGATGGATACAACCACATAAAATAAATCAACATAAGAACATGAAGGTCTTCAAAGCCTTTGTCATCCTTGATCCAATGCATCAAATGTGATCGTCACGACCCTTGACTTTTATTGCATGTAAACTACTACGGTACCATTCTTGGACAAGAAACCAAGGTAGGATGCATCCTAACCTTGGAGAGGTGTTAGGATGGCCTTAATGGCTACCACAAGACCCCAAGAACTCTACAAGAAGCTTGGAAGTCGACCCACGATGGACCAAGATGGCACAAAAAATGGTTGAGTTGAGCTTGCTATTTATAGGATGATCATGGCAAGAACGACCATGCACTAGGGGTAGGCACGGGCATGCACATGCCCCATGTACGTTCTGTTGCCATGCGAACAATCATGTCTGTACCAGGTGTTTGGCACGGGCGTGCTCAAGTGTTGAGCACGGGCGCGTATGCGTCCGCAGTTGTTTTCTTGTCCTCTAAGTTGGCTGATTTGTCTTCTAGTGTGCGGGACCTTTATACCACCGAGCATGTGCGTGCTTGGTCACCCTCGGATTGATTTTATCACCGGTTAGGACCTGAGAGGGTCTTTACACATCCTTGGGACATGCTTCGGGTCTCGTATCTTCAAGAATCTCCGGTTCTAGCTGTTTTTACTTGAAAATCACATATTTTCAGGTTAGAGCTCCAATTTCCTGACAAACACAAATAGGAACGATTAAATAGCTTTAATTATCAATTTAAGCCTAATTTTGTCCTATTATGAGACTACTTATGCATGTTTTATGTGTGTAAATGATGGCACATCATCACCCCGTCTATAAGAGTTACAACATCCAGAGAATCAGGAAATGCTACGGAGCCATCCCGAGGACAGAACACCGGTATCAATTTCAGTAATAATACCCTAACTATTAACAACCTTGAGCCTATGCAGGATACCGACATCAACCTCAGATGGCCAAGGAGCTACTGAAACTGAAGGATATGATATCGAGTGTACCCGGAATAGTTCAACCTATCCCTGAGGTATCCTCAAGCTGTCATAGGATATCCCGGTCCGCCCCTCCTATTTGTGATGCTGAAATCCCAAACAGATTTTGGACTCCAAATATGAAACTTTATGACGGTTCTACGGATCCAGAAGAGCATGTGGCGCAATATAGAGAAAGGATGGAGATACATCCTATCCCGGCTCATCTTAAAGAAGCTTGCTTATGCAAAGGCTTCGTATCCACACTAACTGGTCCAGCTTTAAAATGGTTGCTAAGTATTCCTCCCTACTCAATTACTTTATTTTCTCATCTGATCAATTTATTTAAGAACATGAACAGGGCTCTAAGATTCATCAGACTCAATGATGATAAGAAGATCAAGGAGTGGATAGATGCATCCTCGGGATACGATAACCCAAATAGGAAATCAGAGTCCACACACAAACCCTATAAGTCTAAACCTTACTCTAGGTTTGTGTGGGGTCTGTCGAACCTTAGAAGAATAGATGAAGTGAAAAGCCAAAACATGCTAACATCTGATCATCAATAAAACAGTACTTAGAAGAACAAGATCCTCCCAAAAGACTGTTGAGTCTAACAACTGCTGAAGACTAAACAACTATTCTGCAAACAACTGATGCTCAAGGTCTGATGAAGTAACATATGCTGGTATAGAAGAAGGTTTGTTGAGCTAAAGGTCTGCTGATAAGTTACAAGATCTGTCGAAGCCCAGCAACACTTAGGCTTCAACAGATGATGAAGCAATACAGTTTTTCCAACAGATGTTTATTAAACAAAGTTTATCTAGGTAATAGTGTTTGTAATAGGACAGATGTTAGTATTGTTAGAAGTTTGTTAGATGTAACTATCTTAGGTGATGTCAGCTTAGGTCATCAGAGTTTTAGTTTATCTATAAATATAACAGTGCTTGTACCATTCTATTCATCACTCATCACTCATCACTCATTCACAAACAGACTCTAAGTGATCGGGCTGAGGGGAAATTGTATACTTGTACTGAAATCTATGATGAATAATAAAAGTACTTGTTGAAAACAATTATCCTACTTTGTTATGAATTAAAGTTTATATTCCGCTGCATTTTTCATATTTGTTCTATCTTCATTTACTGTTTCATTAATCAAAACTTCAATTAAATTTTATCTAATCAATCAATTTAATATATAAACAGCTCAGCTCAAATTATTAATATCGTTTGTTCGTTGAATTGAAAACAAAGTAAAAGTTTAATTACATTCAAATTCTTTTAAACACACTTTGTTTTGCAAACAATAAGAGAATGACCTCAATCAACCACAATCCACACAACACTGGCATGAACAACAAGCCACCGATGCTTGTCAGATCTGAATACAATATCTGGCAACGTCGGATGAGCCATGTTCTAGCTTAACAGAACAGAGAATATTGAAGTCAGTTATCTTCGGACCACATGTTCTGATGGTGCCGAGTGCCGAAGATCCTAAAGTTCAAGAGCCAAAGAAACTTTAAAACTACTCCGAGCTAGATTTTCAAAAAATTGAGTTAGATGCCAAAGCCATCAGTATCTTGGCGATGGCACTACCAAATGATATCTATGTTGGACTGTTACATTTTAGCAGTGTAAATGAGTTGTGGGATGCTTTGAAAGAACAATTTGGTGGAACTGAGGAAGTAATTGTGAACAATCGTGAAAAAACTGAATCAACAATATGAAATATTTAGTCATGTTAAGGGTAAATCATTAACTTAACAATTTGAGAGGTTTAACTGTTTAATTAGTGAACTAAAACTGGTCGGATTAACTTATGCAAATTCAACTTTGAATCACAGATTCTTAAGGTCACTACCAGACAAATGGGACTTTAGCAATAGTTATGATGACCCACCTTCATGGTAAGCTCTTGACTTACGAGAGAGAGCTTAACCAGAAAAAGAAGCTTAAGGAATCTAGAAAAGTGTCTGATGATTATGTGTTCGAAAATACAACACTTTTGGGTCAAGATGTGATGCCTGGTAACAGTAAGGATCAAAATTATGATCATTTTATTGACATAACTTCTGTATTTAACCCTGATTCTTAATCACCCAAGTATGCTTTTGCAGCAAGTGGCGATATCCAGGCATCTTACAATATGTGCCTTGAGTATAATGTTCTTCAATACTTTGATCCCTTGGATTTAGAACAAATGGACATTTTGCATTAATTGGCTCTACTCAGTATTAGAACTAATAAGTTTTATAAGAAAACTAGTAGAAAATACCCAGGGTTGCATGGATGGTCAAAGGTGGGGCTGGATAAATCAAAGATTAAGTGTTATAAATGTCACGGAATGGGTCACTTTGCTAGGGAATATAGGAGTTAAAATGGTATACCTATGATCATCTATCCAAACCAAAGGCCTTAGATAAGCACTTACCATGAACCCCCTATTCCTTAGATTCAATATGTTCAAACCCCTGTTGCTCAGGCTCAAATGCCACAAGCTGCTATTCCCCCATCTGCTCCAGCAGAAACTGCTATTCCCTCATCCGAAGAATTCGTTTTGCAATATGAAAATGTGACTAATGAGTTTGTTGAGACAGTTGTTTCAAAAGAAGAGATTGAAAAAGAAGTTGTGAATCTCTCAGATCCATGGAATGAAAATGAATGTGAGTGCAACTGTGATTGTGCATTGATGGCTACTTCTACGGTATCTCCTCAAATCCAAAAGGATTTATGTTCAAACAAATGTGTAATAGCTTTTGCCAACATTAAAGAGGTGAATGAAAACCTTAGAAAGAAAATTTTGGAAGATGAAAATCAGTTTGAAAAACTCACAAAAGAGTTAAAATCAAAATTAACTTAAGAAAATCTGAAATCAGCAGTTTAAATCATGAAGCAAGCATAACCAAAGACTAGCTCCAAACTATGATAATAAAATATCAAAGTTGTAAACAGGAGCTTGAGTCCTCCCATGTTGAGTGTGAAAAATGGGTGCAACCATGCAATGGTTTTGAGATAAACTCAACCAACAGACCAAAAGAAATGTAAAGTTTGGTATTGGTTTTACTGAATCCAATGGCCGGGATTCGCAAAACAGTGCTAAAAAGGAAACCAAGTTGGTTGAGGTTATCCCCACAAATCTGAATGTGAGTGACCTGTTCAGCAGGTCATCAATTTTTTTGGGTTTACAAAGCCTCTTCTTTGTTCTTTCACTATCTTCTCTTTCTAAGAACACTCTACTTTCTCTCTCTGAAAATCTTCTTTTTCAACACTTGTCGCTTTTCTCTTCGATGAGACTACATCACTAGTAATTATTCAACACCAATCATTGTTCAGCATGTCACCGGTTTTTTAGTTTTAAAAACCCTCTTCTAAGTCCTTTCTGTGCCTTCTGTCTATAAGTACACTCTTCTTTGTTTCTCTAGAAACCTTCTCCTTCCCCATTGGTCTATTTTCTCTCTCTAAGAGGTTAGACCATTGGTTTTTGTTTAGCACCATCAATCGTTGTTCAGCAGGTCACTAGTGTTTTAGGTTCTAATACCCTCTTTTTTGTCCTTTCTTTGTCATCTATCTCTAAGAGCACTCTTTTTTCTCTTCTAAAAACCATGTTCTTCATCACCGGTTGACTTCTCTCTCTAAGAAAGAGTGTTGGATCAGTGGTCTCTATTGCAGTTTATATTCAAGATCATTTAAGTGTTATAAGTTTATCAAAGTAGTTTGCACAGCGGAATAATAAGTGTTCTAAGTTGAAAAGTCACTTTTAACAGGAGTTATGACTCCCCCTCTATCAATTAACTAGGAAGTTAATGATGAGAATCAATAGTACTAAATAAAGAAGTTAAAGCAAGATGATTATCAAAGGTAAATGAAATGGATAAACAATAAAGTAAATTGAACGAAATAGTTCAAATGATTCTTGATAGATATTCGTGAATGTGTGTCTAAAATAGTGGGAGTAACCCCTCTATTTATAGACGAAAGATTACATACTTATCAAGTAACAAAAGCTTTTAGATATTGTTTTAGATAAAGCTACAACAGGCTGTAGCATCGAAACTTGAACAAAGACTTTAAACTAATTAATATAATACTAAACTGCTGAGATTAAGGGCGGTTAGAATCTTCTAATCAAAGTGCTGATGTAAAGTGTTGATGAGTCTTCAGCCGTTCTTCAGATATTCTGTCTGGTTTATCTTCAGAACTTCTGATGTATTTCTCTCTTCAGAACTTCACACGTTTTCTTATTTCTTCAACATTTTCACAAAACAATAAGAGGATATAAGACAAAGGTTTATTCTGGCTTGTCAATCCTTTCTGACCTTACAATCTCCGCCTGGATTGATGAAGCCAAAACCTTTATCTATCTTTATTTAGATCCTCTCTTCCTTGAGTTAAGAACTCTTTCAATTTCTTCAAGTACTTGATGTCTGAGTTCTCTAACTTCTTCTTCTGGAAGCAGTCCATGTTCTGGTTTTAATTCCTGAAGGATTAGTAGATCTTTGTCAGATAACCTTTCCAAATCAGTTAGGCTTTGAGGAGATTTCGTTGAACAGTCTTGCTTTTCCAGAGCGATGGAATTTGACTTTCGGGTGAAGTACCATCTTTTGATTGGAGATAAAGAGATGAAGAATATGTCTCTGTTTGGTACTATCTGCAGGTTTGGATGTTGATCTGATGTTGGAGGTGTTTCTTTTTCAGCATTGATCAGATTGGATTTCCTTGCCTTCTCAACTAGTACAGTACCAGGTTTGTCACCTTTTCCAATGATCTTGTGATGTTCTGTGACTACCTTGGTCTGTTCTTTGTCTTTGATGGTCTGTGTCAGTTGATAAGCAAAGGTTGCAGGATCCATGTGTTGAATTGTCAGAGGCTTCTCATCAACAGAAAAGTCATTTTGAACAATGACATTCTTTTCAACTAAGAGCATTTTGAAGTCTGTGTTTGTGGTTTCCCCTGATTTCTGATTGGTAGCAGGCTTTGTGGATTTGTATTTTTCTGGATGTGCAATGTTTTTCAACCTTGAGCTTTTTATAAGTATCATAAATTACATTTTCTTTCCACTTACATATCTGTTGTTTTGAAACATACCCATTATCTACCAATTCTTGAATAGTCAGGGCTCTCTTCTCCTTTCTCTGTTTTTTTGTGGCAAGCCTTTCAGATACAATTGTTGCCTATTTTGAGTGTTCTTCAGTTGAGAGTCCTTTGAGTGTGTATTTCCTTGTCTTTGAATGTTTGCTGATAAAGTTCATCAGCTGTTGTCTTTTGCCTTCTTCTGATGCAAGGAGAAATTGCTCAGCCTTTCTTTCTTATTCATCTAACTCTCTTAATTTCTTTTCATATTCTATCAGTTTTTCATCATAGCTTAAGTCTTCCCTTTCATCTATGCTTTCCAATATTTTCTTTTCCTTTACCTCTCTTTCTACTTTTCTTTTCTCTTCTTCTGTTGGTTCCTTTACTTCTTCTTGATCTTCAATTATTATAGAAGAGGAGTTTAAGGGAATAGGCTTTGGAAATTTAGCAGTGTCTGTTTCTGTTGCAGCATTAGATGATTGATCTGGTTCAGTGCAGGAAATGTCAACTACTGAAGTGTTGATCTGAGCAGTATCAACTACTTAAGGATTGTCTTTAGTACTTTTGGTATTGACTTCAGCAGCAGCTTCACTAAGGCCTTGGGCATACTTTTCAGCTATCTCTCTAAGTCTTCTTTCTTGTTTTTCATACCAGTCAGCTCTTTCTTTCAGAGCATTTTCTTGTCTGGTCATGGCAGTTAATTTCTGAGAATCCTTGAGATGTTATGCTTCTCTAGCAGCTCTTTTTGCAGCTTCAAGAGACACAACTTCTGGTTCCTTTGACATCTCTCCCTTTTTGGTTTCATCCACTTCAGGAAACCATGAAGGTGGAGGTGTTACACTAGATAGATGGGCCAATTGTCTTCTGTTGTCTTCCATCTTTCTTGACAATTCACCAAGCTTGTGATCATTTGCATTGTTTATCATCTCTAGTTGAGTTTTGTTCTTTAACTCCATAGCAGTTATAAATGTTTGAAGATGAGCAGAAATAAGCTGGTGTACCATCTGGTATAAAGGACCATCTGGGCTGCATAGTTGGTTCAGTTCTATGCTACCTAATGACCCAGAGAATGGGGTAGGCTTTTGTGATTGTGGAGGGTGAGTTTTTGGGTGATCCTCAGTGTGAAATAGGGATGCCACTTTTGGGGAATTGGGGTTTAAGTGGACTTCAACCTGTTCTTCTGTGACTGTCTCTTTGAGAACAGATACATTAGAATCAGGACTTTCACAGTCCGCCGTCAATTCATTTTGTTTTGTTTTTGATCCATCATCCAAATTAATGGAATCATCTGAATCAGTGATATAGTCCTCAACGCGAATAGTATCAGTTGTCTCATGAGCCAGGCCCAACCTAGTTGTCTCATGAACATCTTTTTCTTGGAACTGAGGATTTCCTACCTCAGGCACATGGCCTTCATCAGTAGTTGCCACATTTGAGGTGTTAGCTATGGTACTACTGTCCTCCAATCCATCACTGGATGGTAAAAGAGTAGTAGGAGCCTCAAATATACCGAAGGTTTCTAAGTTTGGGCTTAGAGGCCTTTGTCCCTCCTCATCTCTTGGGTTAGGGCTAACCACATTCTCATCAATGTCCATTTCTGTGGTTTTATCCCCTGTTTTATGTGGTGATTGGGGATTGAAATTTTCTGATGAGTTGTTTTGTTTCAGCCCAAAGAGCATATTAGCAATCTCAAGTGCTGGAGAGGTTTCTTTTTCAGAAGTTAAAGGATCAGCAATTGAGTTTTGTTCAGTAGGTTCAGTTGGTTGAAAGAAGTTTCAGAAGTTTTTGACTTTTTAAATCTCTTTCTATTATACAGAATGGATACGGGTGCTCTATCAGGTATTGGAGATGAATGAGACTGAGAGGAAGTTTCAATCACATCCTTAAAAAGTGCAGATTGCACATTAGCATTTTCAGGTATCTCATCTTCCTGAATTTCTTTTCTTTTTGGGTTGGTGGGTTTGGATTTTTGTTGTTTGGATTGTTTTGGCTTTTTGGATCTGGGTTTGGAGGATGTTGGTTCCTTAGGGACTGTGACATGTTCCCCTTGGTCATCCTCTGGCAAAAGTGCCGATTTGTTATGCCTAGAGTATGCTTGTGAGATTAAAGGGTTTAATACAGTAGTTTCACCCACAAGCACCTCTTGTCCAAGTTCTTTAATAATATGTTGCATGATGAACCTTGGATACAACAAAAATTTCTTTTTATCATTTTGGTAATGCAACACCAACTCATTGAAAAAGACAGCATATGCCCTAAACTTTGATTCATTTATAATTGAGTGAAAAATTGGTTGCATGGTTGAGGACATCTCTGATCAGAAGATCTAGTTTTTGGACTTAAATACATGATAATATAATGAAACAAAAGTTTGTATTTTGCATCAAAGTATTTCGTATAGATAGTAGCATGTGATAGTGTACCTTGATAACCACATTCAGTTATGGTTGATTGAATTGTTCCACTGGGATTATGATCAGGTGCTTCAGCATCTTCAAGACCTAATGTGTCTCCCACACTTGCCGGTGTGATTATCAAATCTTTCCCTTTGATCTTTGTCTTCAAGGAAAGGACCTTACCATCTTCGCTAACAGTCTCAGCGTTTGCCCAAAACTCATTTAGAGTGTCAGTGTGGATTGGTGGGTCTATAGTGAACGCTGTGTAGAATTGTGATTTTACGATCAAATCAATGATTTCATCGTATTGAGACCAGGCTTTGTCTTTTACGAAGTAGCCTCTTTGATTGTGTCCCTGTTTAAGAACTAAAGCCATTGTTTGTTGATGAAACAGTTGAATGATTCACAGAGGTTTTTGTTCTTGAGAGAGAGATAGAGAGAGAGGAAAGTTTTTGTTTTTGAAACAATAATAATGAAAAGAGGGGTTTTAGAAGTTTAATAGACCTTTTAGGTTAAAATTCTGAGAAAGATAGGAAAATACAGTTTTACCCTTTGTGTCTTAATCCTCAGATGCATGTTTGTTCATCAGGAGTTTCCTATTTTATTCTTCAGTAGTTTTGAACTTCTAAGAAGATTTAACATAAGAATACCCCTAAAATCAATACTTGATAATTCAATCAGTAGATCTTCTTTTCATAAATTTTCCCTTTACAAATTGTTTTGTTGAATAGTAGTTTTCTCTCTCCTTTTATTTCTCAACAGAGGTTTGTTCTAAGATTAGTAAACAAGTAAGTGAAAATAAAATATGTACAGAAAAATGAAAACACTTACACAGTTTACTCAAAGTTTAGCATTCCAAGCATGGAAACTAACCTCTGAAATGTTGATGTGTCAAGGGGTTTGGTGAAGACATCAGCTATTTGATTAGCTGTTGTGACATGTTTCACTTCAATCTTCCCTTTTTCATAGCAGTCCCTGATGAAATGATATCTTATTTTGTAACATCCCATTTTGAGATTTCACAAGATCAGGAAAATGGAAGCCGTAGTCTGGGTCCATGATGTGAAAGACCTAAACTACAAGGATTATTTGTGTAATTTATACCCTTTCCATTATAAGCATAACTAGATATGGAGGTAAACTCATAATATAGTTGGTGGGACTAACAACGCTAATCAAGTTGTAAGAAAGTAAAGGTTTGAGCTAAACGTGGGAAGTACCATACTACGAGGACTAAACCTGTAATTATGCCTAACTTGGCTAAATTCTTGTAAGTTTATTTTAAAATGGGGTTGGCATGTCACATGATGTAATTATAAGGGTAGATATGGGTGAAATTGGAGGTATTTGTTGTAATTAACAAAAAACCCAAAGTAGAGGGACTAAAGTTGACAATTGGGGAAACTTTACAAAAACTTGCATTTTTATGGTGGGGGTCGACATTTTTGTTTGGGTTTTCATCTTTGGGAAGCTTCTCATAAACCTAACACACATACAAACACTAACCTAAGATGAATTCATAATATCATGTGGTGCATGTATAAATTAAAGCCAAGATTGGATGATTAGAAGGGTTTCAAGCTAAGGTATGAATTATTTAACACTAGATGATGGATTCTTGGTTAAGAAGGTATTACATGATGAAATAAGTAGAGTTCATACAAAATTGATATGTGAATCCATGTAGAAATTAGTTGTAAGAGATGATTGGAACTTGTATTACATTAATCTTGTATAAATTATGTAAATGGGAGAAAATGTTATAAGGTTGGAAGTGGGTGTTGGTCTTGGTGTAATCCAAGACCATTCTTAGTTAATTATTGAATGCATTGAAAAGAAAGTGATGATTTGCTATGTTGATAATTATTGAATGAATGGTATGCAATGTAGGGAAGAAATATGATGATTTATGTTATGAGCTATGAAAGTATGCATGAAATGCTTGTACATTGTGTTTTAAATGTTGTATGCACACCAAGTGTTTGATGAAATGTCTAGATTAGTCTAACTTGTGAAATTGTAGGCAAGATTGGACAAGTATGAAAGTAGTATGATAATTGATGCAATTGATAGGAGGTTAACATGAGGATTTCGTCTTAGAGAGTAATCATGTGGGGATTTAGTTGATTATATGATGTGGTAAGGAGTATGCATTAGTAGTATGTACACTATGCTTAAATACTATGATGCACGCCATTGTTTGTTAATTGGTATGACGAGTGATCTCGTATGTTAATGAGATAGGAACATGACGCTTAGGGTGAATTTCATAAAACCTAGTATGCTAATATAGACATATGTTTGTAAAAAGGAAAGTTTGTATGGTTGAAAGTTGACTTTCTGGAAAGTCAACTGACATGGAAATAATGTGGTATGTTTTCTAGCATGATTGTGAGATTGAGGATTTCTTGTGAGACACGTTAGCTTGGTTATGTGACACATACAATGTTGAGTTTAATTGCTTAAATGATGAAACAAAAAGAGTGGGAAGCTATGTTGTATGCATGTTAGAAATTGACCTATGCAAGTCAATGTGATATATGAGTTGGATATGATTTGGTTTATGAATGAACATGTATGCTAACAATGATGTGAACATGATGATATGAAAGGATAGGAATGATGGACTCAAGCATGGGAAGCTAATGGGTCAAGATGAGGCAAGTAAACAAGCATGAACTTGGAGGACTTGAGGTAAATGATTCCCGAACTTAACTTGCATTATGATATCGAATCTATATGTTAATGTAGTATGGGAATCTTGAAGGAAACAAATAATTAATGTTACGCCAAGGTAAGAAACTTGGTGATGGGTTAACAATAGATTTACCCATGTTTGGTTGCATATAGAGGAGATAACGGGTCATCAAGGAAATGTTACGCCATTCACGATGACAATCAGGGGGAATGATCTTAGAACCTTGTGAGGTTTGGGGTTTAAGATATGCCATTAAAGCATGAAAAGTGCCTAGTGGGCGCAACCTCACATCAGGTCCGAGCGCAAGGTGACCTGAACGGCCGCAACCTGAATCTGATGGGAAAAATGGGCTGATTTGCGCCCTCTAGGGGTGCAACCTCCCCCTCCAGGGGCGCAAGCTTGCGCCCCCACTGGTTATTTGCCTGTTTTTGTCGTATTTTGATGTTTCGCTTATATGCGCAACCCGTATTCGCGTTTAACGCATCGAATAACATCGTTGTACTTCGTGAATGCTAGGTATGGGTGTATCAAGTAATAGGAATGTTGGATTTGCAAATATGACTCAAGTACGGAATGATATGTGTGTATACATAGTAACAAATACGGTAAGTAGATTTGTTATGCTTTAGTAAGTTGATAATGTGAGGTATGTATGGGTACTTATACCCGGGTTTGGGTGAGAGTTTTTTGTATGTAAAGGTTGGTCATTATGTGTAGATTGAGTATAGGATTGGAAACGTCATATTGGTCCTAGAGAATACATGAAAGAAGAGTAATATGACGGGTCAAGGTAAGTTGTGTATAGGAATTGCACGCTTGTATGTATTGTAAGGTTATTAATCTTTTATTATGAGAATGGAAATGAAGATGCAGGTATGTAAGTATGAATGCATCGGACTTGGAGGTTCGGATCGGGGTATCACACCCGAACTTGCAAGAAGGCATTTGAACATGATCACGGAGTATTGTTAGATGTTATTTCCGCATCGTGAGTAATTTATATGAAGTCACCTATTTAACTAACGAAACGGTTATGTGGTGATTGCAGGTTGTCTTGTCTACCTAATGAAGTAAGGAAAGGATGGAGATCGATCGAAGGAACGGATTGTACGTGGTCACGGTCACATAACCTAATAAAGATGAGTCGCGTTGAATGTAATAAGAAGTATTAAAAAAATGTAACACCAAAAATATCTCTTAGATGTGTTTTCCAAACATTTGAGAATGTTCTGTAAGCAAGAAATTTTCTAGTCCGTATTTTCCGCTGCATATTGTCTGTAAAACGGTTTAGGGTGTTACATATTTCTTTATGTTTTGTCTTTGAGAACTGAATAGGGTTTTGAATGATGCTAATGGCAGATTTACTGTCTATTAAAAGTGGAGTCTTGGTTTCTTTGATTCCATAATCAAGAAGTTGATATTGGAGCCATTGTATCTGTGATGTGCAGCTTGCAGCAGCAATGAATTCAGCTTCAGCTGTTGAAGTTGCCACAGATGTTTGTTTCTTTGATTGCCAGGACACCAGACAGTTTCCTAAGAATTGACAACCACCAGATGTTGATTTTCTTGACATTTTACACCCTGCATAGTCACTATCTGAAAAAGCTGTTAACTTGGTATTGCCTGAGGTAGGATACCAAATTCCTAGTGTAGGAGTTCCTTTCAGATTTCTGAAGATTCTTTTGACAGCAATTAGGTGTGATTCTCTTGGTGCAGACTGATATCTAGCACAGACACAAGTTGAGAACATAATATCAGGTCTAGAAGCAGTTAGGTACAGAAGAGAACATATCATACATCTATACATGGTTGATCAACCTGTTTTCCTTGATCATCAGGTTCAACTTGTGTGGTTGGTGTCATGGGAGTGGAACATGATTTACTCTCTTGTAAAGAAATTTTGTTTAATAATTCTTTAACATATTTAGATTGATGTATAAAAGTTCCATTTGTTTGTTGTTTTATTTGAAGTCCCAAAAAGTACTGCAACTCTCCTATTATACTCATTTCAAATTTTGATTGCATGAGTTTCTTAAAATCATCACATAATTTGGTGTTTGTTGAACCAAAAATGATGTCATCAACATAAATTTGAACAAGTAAGACATGATTTCCAACATGTTTTATAAACAAAGTTTTATCAATGGAGCCTCTTGTAAAGTTATTTTTAAGTAAGAAGTTGGATAGAGTTTCATACCAGGCTCTTGGAGCCTGTTTTAGCCCATATAGAGCTTTGTCCAGTTTGTAAAACCAATCAGGATGAGCAGGGTCTTCAAACCCAGGAGGTTGACTAACATATACTTCCTCTTTTATTTTTCCATATAAAAATGCACTTTTGACGTCCATTTGAAAAACTTTAATTTTCTTGGAAATGGCATAAGCTAAAAATAACCTGATAGCTTCAAGTCTTGCAACTGGTGCAAATGTTTCATCATAGTCAATGCCTTCTTCTTGAGAATAACATTGTACTACCAGTCTTGCCTTGTTAGCTTGAACCCAATTGTTATCCTTGAGGGCTTCTTGATACTTCTTTGGTTCCAACTAAGAAATAAATTCTGAGAAAAAGCAAAAGTTGGAAAGCTGGTTTCTGTCAGTACCCCTGAGGCAATATCACCCATGATTTGATCCAATGGATGATCCTTGTGTTCAATCAGTTGTTGTAGTCCTGTACTTGGTGATGGCTCTTGAACTTCATCAAACAAACCACTGAGGTTGATGATATCTGGTTCAGCTGTATGTTGTGGTTCAGGAGTCTGTGGAGCTGAATCAGTAATATGAATTTGATCATCAGCAGTTGTTGAAGTAGAAGTTTGTTGAATTTTTGATGGTTTGAAAGTTGATTTGATGACTGTGTTTGGAGTCCACGGTGGAGGACTATCATCATAGAACCCTTGATCACCATAATAAGTGGGTTTAGATGATGTAACAGTCTTTTCAGGTCCGAAATGAAAACTGTCAAGATCAAAAAGTTCAGCAGGTTGTGCTCGAATGAGAAAATGTTTGGTCTCATTGAACTTGACATTCAGTGTTTCTTCTACTATCTTGGTTCTTGAATTGAAGAATTTATAAGCTTTCCGCATTGGAGAATAACCAAGAAAATAACCTGAATCAACTTTAGCAGCAAATTTAGAGATAGAGTCTTTGATGTTGAGGATAAAACATTGACATTCAAAAGCCCTGAAGAAGGAGATAAGAGGCTTCATGCCATGAAGAATTTCATAGGCAGTCTTGGTATATCTCTTGTTGATAAGAACTATATTCTGAACAAAACAAGCTGTGTTGACTGCTTCAACCCAAAAATATAAAGGTAGGCTTGAATCAGCTAACATGGTTCTCGCTGCTTCAATTAATGTCCTGTTCTTCCTTTCTACCACACCATTTTGTTCAGGATTTCTGGGAATGCTGAATTGTCTAACAATCCCTTTAGACAAACAGAATTCATCCAGAGTTTTGTTCCTGAACTCTGTCCCATTGTCACTCCTGATGACTCTGACAGAAAGAGAATATTGCTTCTCTACTTGTAGAATGAAGAACTTGATTATTTCAGCTGCCTCAACCTTGGAATATAAGAAGAAAACCCATGTGAATCTTGAGTAGTCATCAATGATGACTAAGTAGTATTTCTTCTTACCAAGGCTCATGATTTTGACTAGTCCAAATAAGTCCATATGGTGTAGTTGAAGACATGCAGTTGTTTTTTATTCTTCAATAGACTTACAGGAGGACTTATGCTGTTTACCTTTAAGATAGGAAACGCAGTGTTCTTTGCACTGGTATTCCTTCAAAGGTAGACCTCTGACCAAGCCCACTTTTGTGACTTTATTTATGGTTTTAAAGTTCACATGGCCAAGTCTCCTATGCCAAAGATCAGTTTCAGAAGTTGATGCTTTTGAGAAGAAGCAAGCAGTGTTGTTCAGTACTTTGTCTTTCTCAATGTCCACTGCATAGACATTGCCACATCTTTTGGCTAATATCAAAGTATGATCTTTAATGATCTTCTCTTTCAACTTTTGTCCTTCTGGTGATATGATCTTGCATGCTGTCTTTGTGAAAAAGGAAGAATATCCTTTGTCACACATTTGCGAGACACTCAGCAAGTTGTACTCAAGGTTTTCAACTAGATTGACCTTGTCAAACTGTATTTTGCCTGAGGATACATTGCCATATCATAGCACATATCCTTTGGCATTGTTCCAAAAGGACACATATCCTTCTCTTTGGCTGATAAAATTGTTTATCAGGTATCTGCATACAGTCATGTGCATTGAGCCTCCACTATCAACATACCAAATGCTATTCAAACCTCTGGAGACCCTCTGCACATAATAGCAAATTAGTTAGTTTTAGGAACCCAAGGTAGTGTGGCTTTGGGTTTGCTCTTGAGAACAGTAACAGTTTGTTATGGACCATTTTTTGGAATCCATGTCTTTTTGGCAATGGATTTTTCATTAAGAACAATGGTGGAGTCCTTTTGAGGATCACCATCAACTTTGGTCATCAATAGTTTTACCATATCCCTGAGATTGTTAATCTCAGCAGTTTGTGAGACTGCTGATGATTCAAGTCTAACTATTGAAGAAGAATTTTGAGAAAAAGGCCTTTGTTGAGATTTAGTCTTTTTTCTGAGAAAAGGTGTTACATGGTTGTTGTTTGTTGGGATAAAAAGTTTCTTCAAAATCTTGTTTGGTTTGTTTTCCCACAACCAGTTGTGAAATTTTCTTGTTATACTGATTTCCTTTTCTATATCTACAAAATTCTGTTTTGTGGTTAAACAGACCACAAATTTCACATTCTCTTGCCTTCTCCTTCCTTTTAAATTCATCATGAGATGTGGAAGGCAAGTTACTGACTGTTTGAAAGATTTGAGTTGGGTTATGAATGGTTTTCAGGTTCTCAACTCCTGATGTAGATGAAACCACTGATGAATTAATGTCAGTATTTTTTACTTCTGCAAAACTTTCAATTTTTAAAAAGTTCTGGTGAAAGGATGTGCATTCTTTCACATTAGAAGTTTGATTCAGAACTATTCTACTCCCATCATCAGCAGTTTTGGGAGTAAAATCAGTTGGAGTTTCAGTATGGTTGTACCCTATGCCAAACTTAACATTTGATGCAGTTTGTTTGTTAAGCAGCATTTGGTAACCTCTACATGACTCAACCCAATTTTCACAATCAACCTTAGTGTCAGCACGCTCTTTTCTGACATTTCCCAGGTCTTTTATCATGATTTTAATCTGTGCTTGGGTTTCAATAGCATTATTTGATAATTTAGAAATTTCTTTTGATTTTGCAGCAAGTTTTCTTTCTAAATCATATTTTAGTTGAGTGCATTTTCTCTCAGAGTCATTTGCTTTGCCATGTAGATGCACATTGGTTTCTCTTATAAGAGCAAAAGATTCTTTGCATGAATTTGAACATAGTTTTAACAAAGACTCTTTTGATACCTGAGATAATGCAGATTTAGAAGTTGTTCCTTCAAAAGCCATTAAGGCAAAATTCTTTCTGCCATTATCAGGTTCTCCCCACTTGATGTCATAGACTTTATTGTCTGCATCTTGACTGCATTCAGATGTGTCAAAGGGAAGACTGCTCCAGTCAACATACCCTGATGTAAAAAGACTTTGTTGAGAAGGTTGTTGAGTTTGTGGAGGAAGTTGAGCAGTTGGAATAGGAGGTATTTGATGTTGACCCTGTTGTTGAGCAGGCATTTGAACATATTGTATTTGAGGCACATATTGGATTTGTGGAGCTTGTGCCTGTACAAAATGAGCACTCCCTTGAGTTCCATTATTCCTATTATAACTGGAGTTGAACTGAAATCCAGACTGTGTTTAGTTAAAGCTAGAGCTTCTACACTCTCTAGCGAAGTGTCCCAACTTCTGACACTTATGACATCTAAGTTTAGATTTGTCAAAACCAACTTTTTTTCTATTGCTCAGTCCTGGAAATTTCCTTCCTGACCTTTTATAAAATTTATTAGTTTTTATGCTTAGTAGGGCCAGTTGGTGTAAGATGTCCATTTCTTCCAATTCATCACTGGTAAAAATATTTTAAGTCATCCATGATAAAACACATGTTATCAGCAGTTTGACTTAGGTCTTCATTGTCATAAGCTGGGAATGATCCATCTGATGAGATCCCAGCTCTTATGTCAATGTGTTGAAAAGATCCAAAATTATTAGAACAAGATGATGAGTCATGTCCTAATAAGGCTGTGCTACCTAGAGTATAGTCATCAGCTGTTTTACCAGATTCTTGTAATATTTTCTTTTGATTTATTTCTCTTTCAAAAGTTAACAATCTCCCATGTAATTTTGTAAGAGTAAGAGAGTTAAAATCTGATCCAGATCTAAGGACTATAGAATAAGTTTCTCATTTTTCTGGTAAAGACCTTAAAAATCTATGAAGCATAGATACAGTTGTATAGGTCTGACCATTTAACTTTAACTCAGAGATTAATGAAGAAAACATTTCAAATTGTTGTGTCAAAGTTTCTCCATTTATGTGAGTAAATGTTTCATATTGTTGAGCAAGAATTTCTCTGATGTTGGCAACCACTTCTTCAGTTCCTCCAAACTGTTCTTTTAGGCAATCCCAAAGCTCTTTGGCACTTTCACAATGTAAAAGTCCAGAGTAGATATCATTTGGGAGAGCCATTGACAACATAGAGAATGCCTTAGCATCAAGCTCAAGTTTTAGGAAATCTTCATCAGTGTAGTCTTTTGGAATGTCTTCCTTAGTTTCAAGATTTACATTTACTCGTTTATGTGGTCCATACATAACAGATCTCCAACAACCAGTGTTGGTTTGTGATAAAGTATGTGCCAACCTTTTTTGCCAAATATTATACTCATTTCTAACCAGCATAGCAGGTTTAGTGGCAAATCCAGTATTATGAGGATCCATTTTTGAGAAATTTGATTTGTCAAGCTTTTCTCAAAGTGATGGACAAAAAGTCAGCTTTTATCCTATATTGAATATCAATATGAGCCTGTGTCTGATTCTCAATTTGTTAGATTGATATTTGATCAGATAAACCAGATGCTCTGATACCAATTGTTGGATCAGTGGTCTCTATTGCAGTTTATATTCAAGAACACTTAAGTGTTATAAGTTTATCAAAGTAGTTTGCACAGCGGAATAATAAGTGTTCTAAGTTGAAAAGTAACTTTTAACAGGAGTTATGACTCCCCCTCTATCAACGAACTAGGAAGTTAATGATGAGAATCAATAGTACTAAATAAAGCAGTTAAAGCAAGATGATTCTCAAAGGTAAATGAAATGGATAAACAATAAAGTAAATTGAAGGAAACAGTTCAAATGATTCTTGATAGATATTCGTGAATGTGTGTCTAAAATAGTGGGAGTAACCCCTCTATTTATAGACGAAAGATTACATACTTATCAAGTAACAAAAGCTTTTAGATATTGTTTTAGATAAAGCTACAACAGGCTGTAGCATCGAAACTTGAACAAAGACTTTAAACTAATTAATATAATACTAAACTGATGAGATTAAGGGCGGTTAGAATCTTCTAATCAAAGTGCTGATGTAAAGTGCTGATGAGTCTTCTCCAGTTCTTCAGATATTCTGTCTGGTTTATCTTCAGAACTTCTGATGTATTTCACTCTTCAGAACTTCACATGTTTTCTTCTTTCTTCAGCAGTTTCACAAAACAATAAGAGGATATAAGACAAAGGTTTATTCTGGCTTGTCAATCCTTTCTGACCATACAAAGAGAGAGATGGGAGAGGGATGGAGAGGAAGAGAGAAGGAGATAGAGGGAGAGGGACGAGGAGAGAGAGATGGAGGGAGAGGGGGAAGGTGAGGTTAGGGAGAGGGAGATCGAGAGGAAGAGAGGGGGGAGAGGGAGATGGAGAGAGAGAGAGCGAGAGCGGGAGAGCGAGAAATGGAAAGTGAAGCGGAAAGTGGGGGAGAGAGAGGGAAAGAGAGACAGGGGAGAGAGGGAGGGAGGGAGAGATGAATAGGTAGAAGGACTGAGAGAGAGAGGGGGAGGGAGAGAGAGGGGGGGGAGGGAGAAAGGGGGTAGGGGAGAGAAAGAGGGGGAGAGGGAGGGAGGGGTAGGAGAGAGAGGGAGAGAGAGGGAGAAAGGGTTGGAGGGACGGAGAAGGAGAGAGTGGGAGAGAGACGTGGAAGGAGGGAAAGATAGGGGGATAGAGAGAAGGAGAGAGAGGGGGGAGAAATGGTTATGTCTTTTTATATGTATATCTATTTATATATTTATTTTTGTTTCCTTTATTGAACATATTTAAAATTAAATGACAAATTCACCCATTTTGTTTTCCTACTTTTTGCAGATCACTCCAAAGATGTTTTGTTTTTCTCAACTAACCTATTGAATTTTCAAAATCATTGTCAGATCCATCCATTTCTCTAACCCTATTATAAACTACGTCAAATGAGGTGCATTGTCTTTATTCTCATAAGATATATATGCTTGAAGAGATTATTCATGTGCATAATGTATAGTTTAGATCATCCAACGGTGGATCTGTCCAAAATTCAATACTTATCACATCAGCATGCCACATAATTCCAAAATATAACCATTTTCAAACCGACTTTTTTATCCAACACTAAACTATTTCAAACCTCTACATTACAACCCACTTTTACACAAGAAAAACAAATAAATAAAATAACGCATGTGTGTGTGGCACCCACCCATTCCACACCGGACTAGTCCGCTCCATCAAACCTAGGACTAGTCCGCTCCAACAAACCAACCCATTATGGACAACCTCCTCCAATGCACGCTTGGTTTGAAATTGAAGTTTGGAATTTTGGACCACTTTCCAAACCTTCCGTTAGAAGTGCTCTTAACCAAGACGACCTTTGAGGTCTTGTTGATGAAATTCTAACCATTTCTTGATCATTTGTTCCAAAATGATCATGAAGTTCTTCAGCTTCACAACATTCTTCCTTCCACCATGTTTACTTTCAGTTTTGTAGACCACACAAGATTTTCAGTAATAATGCATCTGTTTTCTGTTTCGCTCATGGTTTATAATCCCAGGATTCAATTCATTCAAATTTGGCATTGAGATCAATTGCTAAAACTGTGTTATGTTTTATTTTTGCTTCGTGAACACAAATTAGGATTCAAATCAAAACATTTGCAGAAAACGTAATCAAATTTTAAAATTTTCCTAAAGATACAAAGTAAAGTTGCATTATATCCAAAACCCACAGAAAAAAATCCAAAATTTAAAAGGAGAAAAAATAATCAAGTTAAAGAAGGGGTGGTACAAAAGGGTTAAAATTACTTTAATTTGATTAATTTTTTTATGGTTTTATTAGTTTAAATTCATATGTTTTTTAAACCATTCAGTTAATACTTTTAACATTTAAATATAAGGATAATAAAGAAGGCTCGCTAAAAAGGCCAAAATACTCTCACATGTTATACATGCAAGGATACTAAACAAGATAAATTAATCAGGTTTGTGTTAAATATTGAATTTCGCAACAAAAAAATAATCCAAAATGTTGGTTTGAGTGCTTTTTAAAATAAAAATAAAACCTCAAAATTTGAGCATACAAAAAGAATAACTTTTGTAATTTTATTTAATATTTATTAAGTCACGGCGATGCCGCGGCAGCACCTTGGAGTGGCACATTCCCATTGTTATAGAAGTAATCAGTACGTCCAGTAGTTATCGCACTTCACAACTTAACCTAACATGCAACATATCATATTTAAAACCCTATGAAGTAATCACATGATTAATTGCTTTTAAATATATGATTGACAATGTTTTGGTTAAGTATCCTTATCCTATTGAAAGCGAACCGCTATAGCTTTTCCGGATAAAGATCATTAACTGCCATGAAGTTGCATAAATTAAAAACATAAACGACAACTAAATGTTGACTTGATATGTACACATTTTTAAAACATTAAGTGAACCGCTCAGACATTTTTAATCGGTATCCATAATCTATACTTTACGTAAATACGTGTGAATAAACTAAACGACGATCAAAATTGACTTCAAATGTCGTTCTTTGAACCGTTACACATATTATGATATTTGGCTTAATTACGTCCTCTTTGGAAATTTGTTGGTTGTCTTCATCTAAACCCTAAATAATAAATATTTCCGAATGAAAAGAATATAAAAAGAGATCAAATTAAGTTTCATGGAACTTTCCAAAATGGATTAGTAGTTATTATCATTCAAACTAAGTCAATCTATCAAAGGTTTTAGAATGAAAATCAATAATATTCTTCTGAATTTCTCATTGAATTTGCTGACAAATTTTAACTTTCTTAGGATTTTTACGAAGAGAAAGTATTTGGTACAAAGTTTCTTAACATATAAAAGGTAACAAATAACAGCATGCGGCCATGTGTAATTGACATTTAACTTATAATTAAGACTCTCAACCATGTTCTAATTCCATCGAAGGACATTTTAGACATTTAAATCACGTCTTTAATCACTTTCTAATTGTAACAATAGTTTTGTATCCCTGTTTTTATGTAAATTCAAATTCTATTCAAAATTAACAATGAGTTTTACAAGCAACTTCGTCATGCTCTGTTTTTCCTCAATTCATTGTATGCTCTGTTTTTCTTTAATTCATCATTAAAAGAAAACCAAGCAAAATCCACCATCCCCGACATGATCTCATTGTTCCCAAACAATACGATTACTGAATCACACATCTCAATTTGAAAAAAGTCAACTTTTGTTTTCCTTACATGATTTTTTTTTTTTTTTTGTGGGGATACAAGGTAAAAATATTTTCAGTTCACAAAAGGATGCGTTACAATTCATAACGTGCATTTTTTTATTTATAACGTGCGTTTTTATTCATTTATAACGTGCACTTTTTCATCTATAATCTGAGTTTTTTCTTTTATAACGTGTGTTTTTTACATTTATAACGTGCGTTTTTTTCCAATCACTTATAGACGCATATGATTCTTCTGTCTCCTTAATTATCTGATTCATTGAAACGTTTTTAGGTTGTAAATGTTGTTTAATGAGTAAGATCAAAACTTATTTACAAACAATGATGAAATGCTTATTTAATTTTATGTTTCGTAGCCATAATGCTCTGTAATCAAATTAGTTCGTGAAGCATGCTATGTTTTTTTTATTACAAAAATGGAGCATGTTCCAAGGTTATGGGATTTCACAAACAGATAATGGTTTTCAGTCTGGTGGTTTTTTATTATGTTCGTCAGTTACTTGAGTTTTTTCCCGATCATAAAACTGATTAACGAAAAAAGGGCGACGCAAATTGAATTGAATTGAAATTTGATTTTGCAACTGGACGATAATACCCTTACCTGTGTTAAACCATTTTAAATTTTCTTAAATATTACGATCTTGCCACCATGTTATATTTAACCCTAATCTATGACCTACGTTTCATCTCATGCTTTGTAGGTTAAGATTCATTTGTACATTATGCTTCCTCTTGAATAAATATCACAACAAGAAATTAGCTAGTTGTATATATTTTTCTTACCACGGAGTTGATTAAATTCAATGTCACAAATTGACCGTGTATATATAAAATTAAATTTAATTAATATCACTAAGAAAACTAGTACCATAGACAGAAAATATTGTTAGGTAATAACCAACGGATCTTCGATATATGACATTTAAACCACAGATATATATATATAGGGTTGGGATACTTTGAGAACTCCATTGAGTTGTGAGAACCATAGGAACCCATCCTAGCCATTGATCACACATATCCAACCGATGATAATGAATCTAGATTGGTTTTTGTCTTGTTTTGGATCAAAATATTTTATTAGATTTTTTAATCTAAAATACCTCCTCGAAAGGTAGTTTTGGAACCAAAAAAATACTATCTCTCTTCTCTACCTCGTTTCCTTCCCACTGCAACATATATCACATCATACAAACTCTAATTTTAAAATTAAAAGACTTTAGTCTTGGCATGACCCACTTTATTTTCTATTTTATCCTTGAACTAAAAAAATTAAAATAAACAGAAGCTTGAAAACAAATATCACCTTTCTAGTTGTTTCCTTTCCTTTTTTTTATTTTCAATTATTTTTAGTATGACTCAAACCCTCCTATATCATATATGTATAATATTATAACAAAAGTCTTTAAAATAAACATCGACTTTAGTTTTTTTTTGATAAAACTCAAATATTATGCAATGTTAACTAAAGGCAAAAAAATTGTTGCAGGCATATATCGGTAGACAAAAAAATCCCAAAAGCTATTAATCTTAAAAAACTGTTACAAATATAAATATATACTTCTGCCCATCCAAACTACCACTACACACACGTATAACAAAATTACACTGATGCACAGACATGTACTCTCGAACTTACAATAGTGTAAAAAACGCCATATGTCGATGTACGAATCCTCAAACACTGCAGCCGCCCCACCATCGTTCACCACTTACAAAACCACCATAACGAAATCAAATTAATTACTAGTATCCAAACGAGCAGAAAGTTTGAGCCCAACAAACCACTAAATAAGTTTTTTTATAACACGGGCTTACCCCTTTGTAATCTAAGGGGCTGTTTGGTAAATACTGAACCAGTAAGTAGGGATGGCAATGGGTCGGGTTTGGGACGGGCTTAGGTAATCCCAACCCCATACCCGATTAGGTATGCTTGTCCCAAACCCGTCCCAAAACCCGTCGGGTTTGTATCGGGTAATTACCCATCGGGTATCGGGCATACCCGCGGGTTTCGGGTAAACCCGTTAGTTTTAAAAACTTATCCATTGGGTATATCTAACTAAAAACCTGTCGGGTATCTATTGCGTGACTACTAACCAATACATTTAGCATTATCAAATATAATATGCCCCACGCGTTGCAGCGGGCTTTTGTTTAGCATCGGTTCAATTCAGTACGGTAATCGTACTCTATATAGCAATCAACGTGTTATATAAATAAGAGTAAAATATTTGTAAGTTGAAATATAACTATCAAAACTATCAATGAGACATGAATTTAGACACTAAAACTATTAGAGAACCAAGTGAACATTTGGCATCGTTTGTATTTGTTGCAGCACCGGTAATGTGCGTTATTAACTTATTCAATTGGCTTTTAAAAACATATGTTCGTTGACTAAAGTTAACCACACATTTGTATCTTTTAACAATATTATTTTTGAAGTAAGCATGCATTTCGGTGAAAATAAACCATGAAAATAAGAAGAAAAGTAGATAGAAAAGTTTGCATCAAAGAAAAGATTTATAAATTATAAATTCTTTTATAGATAGTATAGATAAAGTGTGTATTACACATGTACCATTGGCATTACATGTTGTACTTGTACATGAGGGGTATAAAGGGAAGAAAATGGCTAAAGATTATATATTTGTTAAGGAACCCTTCAACTCCCATCTTAAAATGGTGGTAAAATGACTATCTTAGCCATCTCTCCTCCTTAATAAGGTAACATAGATGTATGTAAATGATTACAATGTATAAATATAAAATAGTTAAATCATATAAAAACACTAAAAGACATAGATAACACATATTATACACAAATAATTAGTGTTTTTTTTTTGAAGAAGATGACAATCTAGATGGACAATTAGATATATTATGAATACATATTTTAAAAGATATATAGGGGATTAGATTGGGTATCTAATCGGGTAAACGGGTATACTTTATCGGGTAATCGGGTCGGGTAAATGGGTATATCATCAAATCCCAAACCCGTCCTAAACCCGTGAAAAAAATAAAAACTAATCCCATACCCGGACCCATACCCGACCCCAAACCCGTCCCAAATGTGTCGGGTTTCGGGTTTACCCATCGGGTTCGGGTTTGATTGCCATCCCTACCAGTAAGTGCTGAACCAGTAAGAGGCCTGAATGGGTAAGAGGGTCTGAATCAGTAAGTGCTGAACCAGTAAACTGGTGTTTGGTTAAACAACTAAATAACTCTATAAAATTACTATTTTACCCTTCATATTTTTTTATAAAAACATAAAAATCAAAGACACTTGACACCACACAACATAAAGAATCTTTCTTTTTCTTTCCCACATACTTTCCCTTTCCTTGTGTATTTTCTTTACCAACAACAACAAACACATACACGATTCCACACACCCAAACACATACATGCTCTCTCTTTCCATGTTTCATTTTCTTTCTTGTTCTAAAATCAAACATACACACACTACACCACACAAACAGTTGGGTGGAAGAGAGGGAGGAGGCAGCGCTATTGGGTGGTGAGGAGAGGGAGGCGGCGCTGTTATGTGGAGAGGGAGGAGGAGGGCGGCGCTATTGTGTGGTGAGGAGAGGCAGGAGTAGGGCGGTGCTGTTGGTGGTGAGGAGAGGGGTGGGGGCGGCGGCCGGGGGAGGTGGTGAGGAGAGGGATGGGGGCAAGGTGTTGGGTGATGGTGTGTTGGGTTTTGTTCTTGATAAAGAGAAGAGAATGAAATATAGAGGAGAAGGATAGCAAGGGTATTATTTTCATTCAGCAAGTTCAAGTGTCTGTAAGATATAGACTGAATGATGCTATTAAAAGGCTGGTATTTTACCAACCAAACAAGTATACCTCTGTCCGAATAAGAGGGGAACCTCTTAATGATTCATTAACTGGGTAAACAAACAGCCCCTAAATATCAAGATTGGTATAACAAATCAAAAACTAAAATAATGACAGTAAATTCCCACTCATATTAATAAAGACTTTAAGTAATTTCATTAAAATCACTTAATTAAACGGATACTTATAGGTAAATTTTTCGTTATAGCTCTGAACCATAAACATAAACATCATTTTAATTAATTTCATCACCTGGCATCTAAACAGAATGAAATTCTATTTTGCAACCCACCCCCGGCCCTACCTCGCACCAACTGAATCCTTTACACCAATGTAAACCCACTGTATAACAACCAAAAACAAATTGTACACCAAAAAGATTACATTAGTGTAAACGAAATACATAATACCACAGTCATATTTTGAGAGGCAATGTTCGGGTTTACGTTGGTGTAAAAACCATCATAGAATACATAATACCACAGCCATAAACATATACACCTGAGAATAATCTGAAGCATCAAAGGTTTTAGAGACAATTTTAGGGCTCACCAGATCAATAGCTTCAACACAATCACCACATCTATGAGTTCTTACACTATTGCACCTGTGTAAGATACCCCAGCAAAAATATATCATGGTTAGAATTTCTACAAACTTCACTAACATACAGAATCAAATATGCGTGTTACTTTTACCTCTATGAGCATTTGTTCTGGGGGTACTAAGGTCCTCGACTATTAATGGACAAATCATCGATTGATTTCCCAAAATCACATGCCACTGTCACACCATTGTTGCTGGGATCTTTGAAATAATCATTATGAGTGACACCATAATGCTGAAAAATTCAATACTTTTAAAGTTACATAAAAACCAACAATGTCTCCTAAATCTCCTAAATAAACAAATTAAACCACATCGTATCATATCTTACATATTAGAAAGAAAAATATGGGTATGGTCCGATTTGAAAATGACACCCAAAAACCTTGAGCGATAGACAGACTTACACAAACACTAGTGTAAACACACCATAAACTCCCCCCCGGTTTAACATTGGTGTAAACCTCAAGTAGACATCTTTTACCAAATTTGCATTCATATGTAACCTCATGTAGACATCTTTAACCAAATTTGCATCACTTTGGTTAACAATAGAAGTGCATTAGCCAGATGATGAAACAAAGTCCATTTATGTATCCAACCAAGTAAAAACACCAAAATGTTTTTTTAGTGTTAATCTTTCTGAAAAAAAAAATAAAAAAATACAAAAAAAAAAATACAAAAAAAAAATAAAAAAACAAAAAAATGGCTTTTATTACGTCATATTTACGTAATAAAACACCAAAATGTGCATTTCACTATTATAGTTAAGTTTTTTAATGCGTTTAGCTTTAGGTTTTAGTTTTTGGGTATGGTGTAAGAGGGGGGTATCTTTTTTGGGGGATGGGATGGAGCGTTTTGGTTTTTGGGGGGGTGTGGGGTTAGTTGCACATGTACATTTCACAATTGGGGGGGGGGGGGTTTGAGGCGGTGTGAGGGATGAGGGTTTAGGTTTTTAGGGGGTGAGGTGGGTGGGTATAGGTTTTTAGGGGGTGGAGGTAGGGTTTTTAGGTTTTTTTTTGTTTGTGTTCACACTGGTTTTCTGGTTCTCTCCCTAAAGATGGTTCCCGTATGATCCCTACCCTATATATATATATATATTAAACCCTGAGTAAGCAACAACTAATTACTAACATAAGTGCCTCAACCCTTGTGGTGTGGTGGTATAGATGTTAGGATTTCAAATGATAGGTTTGGAGTTCAAGCCTAATAAGAAGAAAAAGAGGTGTAAAAAACAGGGAGGAAATTAGCCGTTCAAAAAAATCGGTGACATACCTTTTTGTATTTAAACGACATTTATCGACAAACAATGTAATCTGACATAAGTAAGCACCTAGGATGACTTTACAATAGTTATCAGTAGTATGTTGTAAATTGGATCGTTATTGTCGCTAATGAGATTACCTTTTTAAGATGAATTTCTACAACAGGCGATAGGCATAGCACCCACCTAATCGGCAGGTCCTCCACCCCACTCTTATCCAAGACCATATTGTCTTAATCAGGCTCACATTTGGGATCAGAGTTTGGCTAGGCAACCCCCCCCCCCCCCTCCCCCCGAGAAAATTTCCAGCCTATTGCCCACCCGTTAGGGAGCATGTAGTTGCACCCTCCACAAGAGTCAAAGACTCTCTGAAGTAAATGCACTATAATAGAAAACTCGGGTGTGCTCAGGATCGAACCGGAGACCAAAGGGTCACCTAAGCTATTCACCATCATTGCAATGTCACTCTACCATACGGGTGGTGGCCGCTAATGAGATTACCCACTTACAAAAATAATTAGGTCTTTTCCATGGGTAATCCGTCCAACAACAATTACCGATGAATTAGCAAAAATTAACGACATGTATTGTCGTTGATGGTATTCAACTATTTTCCATCGCATATTTTTCAATTTTTCCACAAATGCTATAATTTTTTTGACTTGTAATATTTCCACGCTATATTCACAAACAATTATTACATGTTTATAAATTTGAATAATAATGTAAAAAATGGATTTCTATGATCACTCAGAAATTATATATGTTCAGCATAAAAGCTATAAATTCGTAGTGTAGAATATTCTTCATACGAAAGTCAATGATTCGCTTGATATAATACACATGCTATGAACTTTACAATTAATAAATTATATTTTGCAAAGGTATCAAAGTTTGTTAGAATGTACTATGATCAAGCTTAGAGTTTAATATGTAGAACTATAGCTACAACGAGATGCATGTGGTATGAAACCTTAAATTCAATTAATAAAGAAGCATGTGTAACCCACATAAAATAACGAATTTCGTAAGCACATTACTAGAATAATTAAAGTGCAAATAAAATAACTACTCCACAACACTAGCCAGTCAAAATTATTCCCTCTCATGTTAGAGTTTATAGTCGGAATTTTGTTTATAGCGGTTGAAGAAGGTTAAATTCTCATATGTGTCACTCTCATTATTTTAGTTTTCCTTACAGGAAGCTGTCATGAAAAAAACTCAAGGAATAATGCCTTGGTACGTTATTGTTGTGTCCCACCCTTAAATTCTACTTGCGAAGTTTTACTGTAAGACACGTGACACACCAGGATCCATGTCAACGGTCACATAGAACGACATCTATATGAGTAAAATAACGTAATAAAACACAATGATTTTAAGTTCAAAGTTTCGAAGTTTAGCAGAAGCATAAAACGTTACACCATGAGAAAACATAAACAGTTTGAAAAGTAAATGACAAATACTATTTGAAACAATAGATAACAAGATATAATTCAATGTGACTCTGTGCGTCCTATCCAATGCCTGCTACCTTCACGACCTGAGAAAAATGCAAAATGTGTCAATATAATATACTGGTGAGTTCACAAGTTTATCTTTGCAATAAAAAATAGTTGTTTGAAAACTAGACTGACATAATCCTTACATACATATTTGATGCTAGCTAGACATTGTTACAAGTTATATTTTAAGCGTTATGAACCACTGTTGACTGTTTGTAATACCTTTGCCTTGTTTCCCTATCACCTGTCATCACACGAGAACTTAATGTTAGATATGACAAATATACACCCATGTGACCTCTAGTCGGACCCAAAATATATATTCACACATCCCCGCTATGTTCCACAACTGATATAATGTAATATTTGTGTTTTGCAATGTTCGTGTTTGTGTAGCATGTTTCTCCTCCCAGCAGAAAAACAGTAAAAATGGGTCGTGAAACTCACTTTAGATTGTGTCTTCTAGTATTTATAAAACCAAACGTGTGATAATAGTTCCAATTACTGGAAACCTATCATAAGATATCTATAAGTGTGTTGACTGATAACGTGCTGGTCTAATAACCCTTGATTGTCCAAACCATAACTTTGTATGTTTGCAATAGCTTTTTGATTTCAACAAGACCACATAAGACTCGACATCCCGTTGGTGACCCACAATATCAGTTTAAGAGTCACATATACGTTATCAGGTAACTTAACACGTAAAACATGTAAATTTTCAAGTTATATATCATATCAGCATGTTTTACACAAAGGGGTTTCATTCTACACAAAGGGGTCACTATTATATACGAAGAGGTTACACTATAGACGAATGGGTTAAAATGGGCGAAGAGGTCACCCTAGGGGCGAAAAGGTAAGCCATTCGCCCCAACAGACAGGAGAAGGGGTGAGCTCTTTGCCCATGTTGCTATACGTTGTTCCTAACTTTATCATGTGGAACCCCTCAAATCAATCCAGAAACTTTCTGAAACATGGCCAATCAATACCTAGCCTATCTTGATTATAATACATCACTTAGCACCTTGTGGGATTGAGTTTCATGCACAAATAGCAATTTTTCCAAAAAGGGTAATATTATGATCACATCATGCATGAGAATGTTTCCATAAGAAGTAAATAATCGAATTAATCCACATAATCACGTTCATAATATCATCAAACTCATATCTAACTAATCTAGCATGATTCCTAACATGTTATCATGATTCTAAGCATCATATTAACCCTAGATCTCATAAGAATCCCAAATAGGTCAAAACTTATATAATATCATACTCAAGCCAAACACATCCTAAACATGTTTCTAATGCATCAAAAACCATCATAACAACATCATAACATAATCCTAAAAAAATATAATATGAAATCCCCAATTATTAGTTCACCAACATCATTGAAAACTTGCGTTTTTATAATAAAACTCGTTTAAAGGTTTAAATCTTATTTAGGAGTATTTTAGAAAAGCTTTGTTTATGAAAACACTTTGAAATCAGATTTTGATATTTAGGGTTCATGAGAACAATATCAAAATGTATTGAAAAGGTTTTGGATGAGTAACACACCTTAGATCTTAGCTTAATAATGAGTTTGTGAGTGTTATTCGGTAGAAATCAATGATTTGTGGGCAAAAACTCATTTCCTAATGTTGTGGGTTAAGAGAGATCACTTGGGGGTGAGTTAGGGTTGTAGAAATGATGAAAACATATGAATTATGGTATTTATAGGTGTTTCCCTTCGTCCAGGCTGTAGATGGGCGAAGGAGTTTGATTAGGGGTGAAGGGGTTTGATTATGGCTGAAGGGTTTAGCACTTCTACCATAATTTGGGCGAATGAGTCAGCTCTTCTCCCATAATATGGACGAAGGGGTAAGCCCTTCTCCCATAATTTGGGTGGAGGGTTCAGCCCTTCTCCCAATCGAAAGCCCTTCTCTATAAACTTATAGCATGGGGGTTTGCCCTTTCTCTAAAATAGAAGTTAACGCACCAAAACTCATATTATGATATAATTTCACGTAATCAGATATTTGCAAGTTACTAATGACTATATTTCACATAATTATCAATAAATTACATATGTTGCATTATTGTTTCACCAACGGACGGGATACAAGACTCGTGCACGTGTGTTTCCTGTTGATTCTCCGAATCGCCATACCATGACCACTATGTGTGTAAAACAATTCCCAATGACTCCCTGAATCACTCAACCAACTCAATTCACCTAGTTAAGTTCGTTTAATGAATGTTTTTCTAAGGTAGACTTAAGTGTTTGATAGGAAAGTTAACCTGAGTTTGTCCGGTGTCACAGTGTGATTCTCTCCTCTAGACGACTCAATTATCAAATAGCTTTTTGTTAACATGATAAGTCTTTTTGTTAACATGAAAACTTTTTGTTAAGTAGTTGGAGCGTTGTTTCTTTGGTACTCAATTTGTAAAGGTATAAAGTGGGATACGAATATACGCGAGAGTAACAAAACAAATTAAGTAAATACAATATCCCTTTAAGGGGAAGAGGGTTAGGTCCTATGTAAGTTTACCATAAGACAATCTTTAACTTTTGTTTTGTTTTGTAACGAATAAATATAATTTTAACAAAGAAGTGGTTAAATAACTAAAAATAACTTATTCTTCCAAAGCTTCCTACAAATATCAATGAGGTCATCGGTTCAAGAACTCAAGATAAACAATCAATAATTAAGTTATTACTAAGAATCAGAAAGTAACATAAAATTACAAGACGATGTGTAATTTAGGAAGGCGCAAAAGGTTGAGCATTTTATATCAAATATTTTTCTTTTTTTTCCATAAAAGTAATATTTGGCATATGAACAATAGAAACATTATAGAACAAGAAGTACATATGTACAGAAAATCCATTATTTGTAGATATAGGGCCGGGAGGGGTTGGATGGCTGATCTATATAAGACTTTGGGGGTAGTCAGGAAACTAGGGGTCGGCTAGACTTAGGTAAGGACTTAGGAGACTCGGGAGGACTCAAGACTCATTCAAGAGGCTCAAGAAACTAGAGAGAGACTAGAAAGAGAATTATAGGAATAGAATTTTATTTTTTCCAATGATGATCTATAAATGAGGGGAAACCTTCCTATTATAGGCCAAAGAAAGGCTATATTACATTATACCGGACATCATGGATCAATAATACATAAGAAAATATCTAAAACAAAACATAAACATGTTATAGTGCTTACATCACTTTAAGAGTGATTAAATCCTAACTATTCTTAAGCACACTAGCACACTTATTACTACAATATTAGAACATATGTAGCACCCATTAACTCTTCTTCATTTCCAGCGAGAGTCCAGGTTTGACGGGCATCTTCATAAAGGTCATAGGATGACGGGTAATCTGGTGATACTGAGTTTGAGTATTCTTCAAGCAAATGAGTTTTCACATACCCCCTTTAAGCTTCTTCCCATATCTTTACCCGTGTATCTTCAAGAAAATGTGTCGGAACTTGCAACACATTTTTTTGCGTAGGAGATTTTCGTACGACGATGACCATTTTTCTATTAGTGACAGAATATGTTGAGGCATGTCGTTCGGGGAAATTAGTTTAAAAGAGCCAGGAATCTACAGATTTCTTTCCATTTGGGATTAGTCATCTTGTAAGTAAGTCTAGATGGTTTTCCATCGTACCAACCGTGGATGAAATAGTAAGGAGCATGGAAATTAGATGACTATCCTTTGCTAGTAGATGTCGGGGGTATGTACTAGCCTGGTCATTTGAATATTACAAGATACTATTTTTTTTTTTGGAGGAAGATTTCAGTCGTCGAGTCCATATATGGAGTGGCAAGAACCATTGGATCAGTGTGAGAGTGTGTTTCTTTTCTTTGAGAAGATATCCAAACTGGCAATCAATCAAATACTGTAGAAAGAGAGCTGAAGGTCATGGCAATGTTATAAGATTCAAAAAGATACCAGAAAACACATAGAGTTTCTTTTGGCAGATTGCATAGATAACTTATGTGGAAATATTAAGGAATTGATATTCTGGGTGAATTGCAAGATCTTTCATGAACAAAACATGATTTTTCAAAGTAATGGTGAGGAATGTCTCGTTGTTCAGTTAGGCCTTATTTTTGAAAGTTCGATCGGCAATTTATTCTATGATTTCTTCCAGAATGTTTTTGTTTTTGATCTCCTGGTAGAGGGAGACTTCTTTTGAGGTGTTTACTAAGGCATCATTCAACACGAATATTTCCAGGAGAATATGAGGTGATGGATCTGGTAATGTTGGATCATTTGGGCATCCCTGCTTTTAAAGGCCTTTGTTCTAGACAAAAAAATCTGCAAAAAATATTATCCTTTCTTTTGATGTGTTTAACAGTGAATTTCCACTAGGAAGACCAATTTGCCCATCGTAAAATTTGTGATTCTTTAACGTTTTTCTTTTAAATAGCAGTATTTTTGGAAACGATGACATGTCCATTTCTATCTAAAAGTCATGTAAAACCAGATGGAACTGGAATTTCTCTATCCCTCTTTTGAAGGCTAGTTTTCTTTGAATGTAGAGTGATAATGATTTTCTGACTCTTTGAACATGCCACTCTTATAGCGACACATTGTTCTAACTCGTTTGTCATCCTCTGCAAGTAAGACTGTTTCCCAATGTTTAGCACCGACTTCTATCTGTAGGATTATTTTGTCATCTGATGTAGGAATCTTTAAAGGTGGCATCCCACCAGCAAGTTGCTTTATCTCTTTGACAACATTTGTTTGCCTTTTTGACCAGACTAGGGGATTCTTTAGCAACATGGGGAGTTGTTGTACTGTATGATTTGACAATTTTGGTAGAAAATCTGCCATATAGTTGACCAATCTAGGGAACTATTGTACTTCCTTTTGTGATGTCAGCTTTTCTGGGAACTAATGTAATTCTCTTGTAATGTGTGGTTGTGGTTAGTACTTACCACAAACAATCTTTATTCTAAGAAAATCAATCGTGCTAACACAGACTTCCATTTTCTTTTCCAAAAGCATAATTCCATAATTTTGGATTATGGTGTGGAATTTTATGAGATGTTACGCATGCGATTCTTCACTTCTGAGAATAGGAGGATACCATCTATGTATATCAGGATATTACTGAGAATTGATTAAAATATGAGTACCATTTCCTATTGAAAGTCTGATGCTACATTATAATCAAATGGCATTACCTTCCGCTGATAATGTTAATTAGGGATACAAAAGGTTGTTTTGCACTTGTCTTCTGGTTTGATGCTTAATTTCCAGAAACTGGCTTAATTATCAAACTTGGAAAAAACCTTTGCTTTTACCAAAGATTAATATAAATGACTTCTTTTGTGGTAGTTGGAATTTATCGTTTACTAAGAAGTGATTCAGTAGTTGATAGTTGGTTACTAATCTTAGCTTTCCTCGAGCATGTTCACTTCGTTTGTTGACATAGAATGTTTCGCATGCCCACTAGGAGGTTGTTGGTTCAATGAGATCCTAAGGAATTAATTCTAAGCATCGCTTGTATTGCAAGCTAAGTGTGTTCAGGATTTATTCATGGGTGGCAGGCTTTGATAGGATGGATACCTTCATTTTGTTTAAAAGGCTTAGAAACAAAAAATTTTAGGTTTAGCCATAAAGGAGATTATGTTTAGGTAGGAATTCAATATGTCTAGAAGCACAAGAGGTTTGGACAATCTTGGCTTTAATGGCTTCAATAGGGAGAGGTGAGGGCATATAAATTCGTTTAATGGTACTCCATGGGTTTGTAAGTCTTTTGCATTTTAGACCATTTCTCCATATTGTAGATCTCGCAATCGACAGAGGATATCAAACCCTATTAGAAGGTCTTTTGTGGCATCTTGAACTATCTGGAGAAGTTTATTATGAACTTCAAGAAGTCAGGATGAAAATTCTTGACATTCATAATGAACCTCTCTAGATAGTTCAAAATGCCCCATTTTCAGAAAACCTAAAGGGCCTTGTTGAGAAAGAAGCTGAAAAGACGTTTCTTAAGGCGCAACTCACAGATTTGGAAAAGACAACACAAATAGCAAAGGTTTTCAACCCTAGAAGATGACATGTGGAGAATACCCTCCACACCATTTGTCAGAATAGCTTTAGACCCACAACTATTACCTATGTCACCGTTCTCACAAAATTCCTTATCTATGAACCCCTGGTCAAAAGAACAAGCTAAGATCAAAGAAAGAGCAAAAAAAGCTTCCCCAACAGAAGCATTTCTTCTGAAAGTGCTATCCTAAGTGTAGAGGATGAATTTTATATGAAAACAGGATTATATGATCATACAAGTTACTAAACCAGGTGCGGAAACCCTAGCTTAGAACAAACTGATGTAAACTCAAATCAAAACACAATCAAAGTCATTTTCAAAGCTTTTCATAGATTAACTCTTTCAAATACTTGATTACACTCAATTACAGTTAATCTAGCACACACATAAACTCTCTCAAACCTCTCTGAAACACACCTCAAAAACACACACACTAAATGACTCGCTTAAACTTACAAAATCACAAAATCTATATATAGGACCTGCACGTTCGCCCCTTTCTTCTGGTCGAACGTGGGTCATTTCCACATTCGCCCACTGCAAGTGGTCGAATGTGTCTTCTGTGTTAGTCTAGTTCCAGATTCGTCCACTTCTCATCTACCTTCGCCCATTACTATTTCACCTTCGCCCATATAAACTTCCTTCGCCCCTTCAGCCTCTTTTTAACACATGTTAACATATCTAATCACTAGTCGCAAAACGCATCTACAAACTCCCCCTCGACTATTGATTAGATCGTTTTCTGTCTTCGTCCATGGCTTTGTTCAGCAACTTAATTCTGAGCAAACTCTTCTGTTCTTTCGTCATCTCAGGCTCTAACCTCCTCTTTACCGGCTTTGACACATTCGCCATCTTCACCATCTTGCCAAGCTTTCCCTCCAAATTACTTCCAGCATTAATGTCATAAGCAAAGCAAACACCAACAACTTGTGTGTATTTCTTTGCTTGATCTGCATCGTTCGGCTCATGATGAATCGGATTATAAAAGAGCATGATGATGTCTTCGAAGGTGCAATTGATCAACCACATAGGATCAAATACATGAACATGTTTGTATTTGTCCTTTCCATCTCTCAACACGATCACCGCTTCTGCCTTCCTCCAATCATAATACCAGAAAATGAAATCAGCACTGAAGTGTTGAGGCATAGGCATCAAAGGTATCTTTCTCATCACTTCAGGTGCCTTATAAATCAAGGTAACCCGTTTCAGCTTGGTTCTGGGATCAACATCCCTGTGAACTTTCCTCCGGGGATATTGTGGTTTGAATCTGTTCCACTTAGTTCTACTTTCCCAAACCAGCTTGTCTGCACACCAACCGACATGTGAATTATTCACTGAAGCACCCGACATTTGGAATCTGCACAAATCTCTAACCGCCCAGTACGGTAGAGTTAGCAAATCAATGAATCTGTAAAAGTACAAGATTCCAGATTCCCACTTAGCAGCTAGACACTTTAGCCTGCCTAAGTATGTCCATCCTAGAGCTCTGCCTCTGAACTTCGCATTGTGAAACCTATAAAAGTTTCCTTGAGCTTCAGGCTTCGGTCGGTTTTCATCCATTAGTCTTAACTTCTTCAAATAATCCTTCAATTCATCAGTCTTATTTGAAGATTCTGGCAAATCAGCTCCAAGTACTTTCTCTACAAACTCAGCACTCCTCTTCTTTGCCTTTCTTATTGCAGACGTATTAGGAATCTCAGTAAAATCAGGAAACACCAAATCTTCATCCGTTTGTCTGAAGTATTGTGGGTATTCCTCATGTGTGATATCCTCTATTTCAACTTCTTCAAATTCAGGGGTGTCTTTGTCATCAGAGTGACTTCCAATATCCTTTTCCGGAATATGTGGAATTGACTCATCAACAATAAATTCTTCAAATGTTTTCCCTACCCTCTGTGCAAGCCCATCCAAGATCTCCTTTGCCACAGATGCAGGTACTTCCCCTTCTTCCAAATCAGGATCGTTATATTCCAATTCGTATCGCATGTCATCAGTTTGGAATATTTCAGCAAAACGACCTGTGAACTCAATGGTCCATTCTCTTCTTTCTAACATGTCCTTATAGACTTGTTTAGCATCATCAGTCAAGGACCTCACCTTCTCATTCCAAAACACAGTCTCATCAGAATCAACATTCTCACTCTTCTTCTTTGAACTTGACTCACCTGTGTCTTTCTTCTTCTTTGAAGGTGGTCTCTTTTCAAATGTAAACTTAGAAGTATCATCTCCTCCATCATTATCATCACTACTCCTACTCTCATCCTCCTTTTGACTTCCCGAACCTTCAGCATCATCATCATCATCATTGTTATCATCTCCATCATCACTCTTATCCGATTCTTCATCCTCATCATCCTCATCTTCCTCTTTGTCAGATTCAGATGGTTCAAAGTCAACCTGTTCAACTTCTTTCTCTTTATCCTCCTCACCCTCTTTCAACTTGGGTGCAACATTGTACAGATTGTCTATCAACTCACTAAGGCGTTTGTTTTCAGCCTTCAATTCTTTATTATCCTCTTTTATAGCCTTGTACCTGTTCTTGTTTCTCAAACACTTTCCTTCACGCTTCTTATTCTTAGCTTCGAGCTTCTTCACTTTCTCGTCTATCTCATCTTGATTAGACTTAGAAGCTACAACTATCTGAAGCATCTTTTCCTCATTCAGCTTGAACTTGGCAATCTCAGCTTGCTGAGCCACTAACATCTTCATCATGTCATCCATCTTTTTATTCACTTGCTTCATCACTTCGTCATCCACAGTGACTTTCTTTGACTTGGACTTTGACTTTGATGGCTCAACTTCCACTTCTTTCCCTTTCTGAGGCTTTGTGAACATATCAAGTACATTATCCAGTGCTCTATTGAACTCATCCACTGGTAATGTTGTTGCCTCTTTAGTCTTTTGTTTCTTAGTGGCTGGTGAAGATTGTTTAGATGACGTTCCAGCTTCAGGTATTCTCTTCCCTCTCAAAAGTTGGCTCAACTCTTTCTCTCTGAGTTGCTTTGTACTCGTTTTCTTGGCCATGGTTTTGTGTTTGGGCTTGGGCAAGTTAACTACTACAGTTTCACCTTCGTTCAACTCGTCCAAATTTACAGTTAACCCTTCATCTTCAGCATCAACAGATTGCTTGCTCCTCTTAGCTTCTTCAATCGATCTGTTAAGTGATTCAGACTCACCAACCAAAGTGGCCTTTTGTTTGGTAGTCCGGACATTTTCAGCATCCGAATCCCACTGTTCTTCAGTCTCTGTTTCTTCTGAATCAACAGACTCTTCATCTACCAAACTTGTACCTTTCTTTGCAGTAGTTTTCTTCCTCACAGCTTGTTATTTTGAACTTCCTTGCTCAGTCTTTCCTTTGCCCTTCCCTTTGGCTCCAGGATTGACTACTTGCCTTTTCCTCTTCGTACTTGCATCAGCATATACTAAAGGATCATCATTGTCACTATCACTATCAGGATGCCTTGCTGTGTTCTTCCCAGGATCATTGTAATCCTCTCTAGCCAAGGCTCCAAACAACCTCCTGTAAGGTGGTCTCTCATTATCAGGCACACCTTTATAACCTTTCATTCTAGCCAAGGTTCTAATGTTCATGTGATCCATAGCAAGTATCTGTGTTGGATCTTTCTTCAGGTGTGGATACTTGTGATCAAAAATCATCATCAGAAATCTAGGGTAAAGCATGAACTTCTTAACTTTCAACCCTTTCAACATCTCTAACATATGATCTAAAATCATCCCAGCAACGTTAAATGGTTTGTTGAGAGTCAACGCAACCATTAACGAACTCAAACTCTTCCTCATCACGTCGTATCCTCCACTAACACATCCAAACACGTGTATAATGACATGAGCAAAATACTTAAACTGCACTCCCAGTTTCCCTTTGTATATAGAACCATCAGTGATCGGTCCTTTGTATTTCATCCTTAGAAAACAGGCTTTCTGCTCAGTCCATGACAACTCTCTTGGATCCTCACTAACTTCAAACTTGATCTGGAGAGCTTCTCTGATGTCAGTCTCAGTAATAAACATCTCCATTCCTTGAATCTTGCTTCTGATAACAGTCTGATTATCAAAATAAGCATACTTGGCGTTGTTGTAAAAATCCTCAACTATATCCTTGTAGATGATAGTTGGTGTAGCCAAAGCATAAACCACTCTGCATCTTTTCAGAAACTTGATGATCTCTGTAAACTCCACGTTCTTCTCCACATCTCCCAGATACGCGCAACAGTTGTGATTCTTCTCAAACGGCCATTTATTACCGCTTGATGATTCACCTTCTTGTACAGTTTCTGGAACTGGATTAGAAACAGCAGTCTCCACAGGAATCTCTATATTTGTTTGTTCTTCAGCCATCTGAAACATAAAATCAAAATAAACATCAAAACACGAAATCGTCAAAAATTCAAAATTTTAGGTTTTGAAAATTCCACATTCGCCCAAAATTTTAGGTCGAATGTAGATTATAATGGCCGAAAGTACAAAATATTGGTCGAATGTAAAATAATATTGATTAATAATGTACATTCGCCCGTTTTAAGATTCCTTCGTCCATCCAATTCCACATTCGTCCGATCGACGAACCGAAAGTGGAATCTGGTTTCCCCAAAAATTCAAAAAATTTTAAACTCTGTTTTTAGACCTTGATTTTGATTCAAATATGATCTAATATGGCCGACTATCACTCGCAAACCATCAATTGTTCCCTAAATTTCATTCTATATCAGTTTTATTATAAAATTAGGGTTTATCTTATATACTTAATCGATTACACTCTAATAATCTGTAATAACCCTAATTTTTGATCCATTCTCCCCCTAAAACTGTTATAGGATGAAATGCATTCAAAAGAAATCATTAACAAACACTCTAAATCATTGAAAACTTAAACCCTAGGTCGATAAAGAAAAACGACGATTCCGGCATCATTCCTTGTCCATTACCTGTGAAATTGGTACTAAAATGATCAGTATAAGCCAGGGATCAAAACACGCAAGCAAGAAAATCAAAATCAACAAGAGTCTGGTACGAAGAAAAATTCTGAAAAATTATAAGTGAGGGTCGAAGCTGGAAATGGCTTATATATAAGCTGCACCTTCGTCCGTTCAGAGGGTCGAATGTGGGATTTTTCCACATTCGCCCACAAGCTAATGTGCCCGAATGTAGAATATTCACCCGAATGTGAAAATCAAGCAAATAACCCACATTCGCCCGTTTTGAAACAACCCGAAGGTAGACAAATTTCCACATTCGTCCCATTTAAGGGCGAATGTAAAATGGAAAACTTGAAAAATTTTGCCAAATCACAAATTCGAATCCCGTTCAACATTTTTCAATCCGTTAAGCTTCCAAAACACAAATTTTCACTTTTAGAATGATACAAAGCCCAGTTGGTGTTGTCAAATCTCAGAAATTGACTATCAAGCATCCCCGGTTATCAAAAATAAAGCAGAAATGCAAAAATTTTGGATTTTTCTGAAAGTTTATCAAAACACACCTAAAAACTTTTTGGATTTTGTATCTTTTTGACAATAAAAGTAAATAGCAACAAAATAAAATGCATCAAAGTAAATGAAAGCAGTAAACATTTTGTGAAATCCGGTCAGAGGATCATATCAGTTTACTGAGAAATCTGATCACAGCGTTGATCTATTTGTTTAATATTATCATTAGAAACAGTATGTGATACGGCAATTGCTAATATTGTGGTCCACGTAAGCTCTCATGCAGACAATTACGCAATGCTTTAAAATGATACGAGTTAAATGTATTAGACTAACACGATGTGGTGCCCACACACACGACATACTCCCGTATCAAGTAATTGCACAAAGCTTCGTCGTAACGCGTGATTATGCCAGAGTTATCCGAAAAAGTTACAAAGTATATAGCACAGAGGTGTACAGGTCAGCAAATGAATGCAGCAAAGTAACATGTGCGTATACACTAGGTTGAGGCTGATATTAATCACAGATTTGCATCAGATGATCAATACGATGTAATAATGATCTATGATCAATTAAAACATAAAGTTCCTCAATTCGATAACTTCCGGTTTTGGCAATTAAGCTCTTTTAGCAAATATTCTGATAAAACTAGGTCCGTAAATCAATACGACAAAAGTTTATCAGAATATCCCGGATAACCATAACATAACGACCCGAAACCTCAAATTTTGGCAATCCTATCAAACGAAATTACGGTACTAAGACCATATGCCCATGAGGTGTTCAGCCACGAACGCGTAGTTCGTTATGTTTGTATCACTAATGCACGCAATATTTAGTCTACGAAGCCTATCAGCATATCACACGTAATCAACACACGCCTCAAAAACTATACAATTCTTTAGCCTGTGTCAGATCCCCACTGATGTACTATCATTTCCTCTGTTTTACCAGGAAATCATTTTTGATTTTCTAATTTTTAGGTCTTTTTGAATTTTATAATGTTTTTGGTTTTTCTGAAAAAAAATGGCTCCCCCTAAAATAAAGAACATATTTTTGGGATTTTTGAATTTTCTGAAAAATAAAAACAAAAATTTGAAAGAAACAATCCACTCGAAAGCATCAACTTCTTTGAGGATTACGATAGTAAAGAGAAATTCCCAATTAGCAAAGAGAAATTCCCAATTAGCAAAATATAAAAACTAAAAACTAAAAAGCGATAAACCGAGGTGCCGATTAGTCCTGTTTTTCCTTTATATTGTTTACTTTTAAAAGATATTCAAAGCGTGAACGGTCAAAAGCTTTAGTAAACAGATCTGCACGTTGGTAGTCAGTATGAATTTTGATCATATCGATCAATTCCTTAGCGTAACAATCACGGATAAAATGATATTTGATCCGGATGTGTTTTGCTTTAGAATGATTTTCCGAATTTTTAGTTAATGCAATTGCGGCTTCGTTGTCACAGTAAATAGGGGTTTTAAGAAACTGCAAACCGTAATCCACCATTTGTTGTTGAATCCAGAGTACTTGCGAACAGCAACTCGAGGCTGCAATGTACTCGGCTTCACAGGTAGATTGTGCTACGGAAGTCTGTTTCTTGCATTGCCAGGTGATTAACCTGCTCCCGAAAAACTGGCAACCAGCTGTAGTAGATTTGCTATCTTTGTCACAGCCGCCCCAATCTGCATCACTAAAAGATATGAAATCAAAATTATCATCATTAGGGTACCAAAGTCCTTTTGAGGGACAACCCTTCAGATATCGAAGGATACGCTTGACCGCCGTCAGATGACTTTGTTTCGGCTTCGATTGATAACGGGCACAGAGACACGTTGCGTACATAATATCTGGTCGAGACGCCGTCAAATACATCAGAGATCCGATGATTGCTCTGTATGTAAAAGGATCCGTCAGCTCCCCCTTAGCGTCCACTCCAATCCCGTGATTGGGTTGAATCGGGGTATCCATCGGCTTTGAGTCCTCCATCTGGAACCGGCTCAAGATGTCGGAGACATATTTCGTCTGGTGAATGAAGATCCCGTCGGGTCTTTGGTCCACCTGCAAGCCTAGGAAAAACTGCATCTCCCCCATTGCGCTCATTTCAAACTTTTCCTGCATGACAGTTTCGAACTCCCTGCATAAAAGCTCGTTAGTTGAACCAAATATTATATCATCAACATATATCTGCACTAGAAGCAAATCATCTCCCATCTTTTTCGTAAAGAGGGTGCAATCGACGAGGCCGCGCTTAAATCCTTTGGTGATGAGGTATGTACTTAGCTCCTCGTACCACTGCCTCGGAGCTTGGTGCAAGCCATAAAGAGCTTTGTTCAACACGTAGACCTTATCCCGGTGGATTGGGTCCTCAGAGCCTGGTGGCTGCCCTACATACACCTCTTCCTTGACTTTCCCGTACAGAAATGCGCTTTTCACGTCCATTTGATAAACTTTGAATTTCTTATAAGAAGCAAACGCGAGGAACATCCGAATAGCTTCGATTCGTGCTACCGGTGCATAGATTTCGTTATAATCAATCCCTTCGATTTGATGGAAACCCTGCACGACCAATCTGGCTTTGTTACGAACAATTACCCCACGATCATCCTTCTTACACTTAAACACCCATTTGGTGCCAATCTTCTTCCTATCCGGCGGCAAATCCGTGAGCGTCCAAACTCCCAATTTCTGGAATTGTAATAACTCCTCCTGCATAGCTTCCACCCAGGCATCATCCTTCAAAGCGTCCTTGTATGTCCTTGGCTCTACCTGCGACACATAACACGCAAACGACCAATCATTTTGACTACCAGATTGTTGAATTTTGGCATATAAAGCTAAAGCACCAAAACTCTCTGGCGAATTAACGCTTTTAAGCTGCCCTCTGGTCATAACACTGCTTCCAGGATCACCGATAACTTGCTCCAGCGGGTGAATACGATGAATCCGAGATTCCGGATAATCAGGTACTTGCACTCCCGTCTGAACAGTCAAGTTCTCTACAGCATCCAGATCATGACCCGTATTTGATGATGAAGCCACATCTGAAGTTGGAGTTGGGTTCACTGGCGGTGCCTCTGGTTCTTCAGCTTGATCAAGAATAGCTTCTTCAAATTGTTCATCTTCAGATTCTGAAGTGTCTAATGAAGTTGAAGCCTCTTGAAATACTTCTTCCTCTTGTATAGGAGCATTGGTATCATTAGAAGCTGGTAGGGGGTTCACGGTGATCGGACGCACCAACGGTGAAGTTGTTGCATTTTCACACTCGTAAAGTAATCGAATAACAGCTTCTTCAACCAAGCTATCTAGATTGAATGATTCAAAGAAATCTTTGTAATCAAACATCCAATCAGGACCCGTGCCTTGAATATTTTGAGTATATCGTTGAACTTCCACGTTAGCCCAGTCTTCCACACGACGAGTTCGCTTGTTGTATACCCGTTTGAGCGGGGTTGCATATCCAACAAAGTAACCCTCCTCGGCTTTAGGACTAAACTTCTCGCTTGGATTCAACATAGTACATGGCGCCCCAAAAGGTTCTAGATACTCTAAGTTTGGCTTCCTTCGGTGTAACAGCTCATAAGATGTTTTACCAAACTTCTTCACTGTTAGAACCCGATTTAATGTGTAATTTGCTTCATAAATCGCCTCATTCCAGAACATTACTGGAAGATTTGAACAGCAAGCATTGTTCTAGCCGCTTCAATTAGAGTCCTATTCTTTCGTTCAGCAACACCGTTCTGTTGAGGGGTGTACGGAGCCGAATATTCATGATGTATTCCTTTGTTTTCACAAAGTTCATCCATCTTAGCATTTTTGAACTCCGTCCCATTGTCACTCCGAATTCTCTTAATCTTCACATTGTAGAGATTCTCCAGTCGAGTGAACAGAACTTTTAGATTGATAAAAGTGTCGCTTTTATTCTGCAAACACATCACCCATGAAAATCTTGAGTAATCGTCAGTGACGACTAAACAATAAAGCTCTCCAAGATGACTTTTGCGCTTGACCGGTCCGAAAAGATCCATGTGCAGTCGCTCAAGTGGCATCTCAACAGAGTTAACCTTTTTCACTTTGTGGGACTGTTTGTGTTGCTTCCCCTTTTTACAACTCACACACTTGTCATTCAGATGGAAATGTTTCACGTTTACTCCATCGACAAGTCCATTTCTCACAAGTTGATTCATTTTCTTCAGATGAATGTGCCCCATTCTTCGGTGCCACATTATCGATTCTTTCTCTGTCGCCTTGGACAAAAAGCATGTTATCTGCCCCTGTGATGTCATCGCCTTGGACATATCAAGAATGTATAGATTGTTGACGCGAGGTGCCTTCAACATTATCCACTCTTTAGGAATTGTAAAACCCGGTTTCAGAATATAGCAGGATTTGTCATCAAAATGCACAGTAAATTGCTTGTCACATATTTGACTGACACTCAACAGATTGTAATCGATCTGCTTTACATACGAAATCCGCTCGAAACTCACTATTCCATTGCTCACACTTCCTTCCATTGTGATATATCCACCTTTATTTCCCGCGAAAGCTACATACCCTCCATTGATGTTCTTCACGTCGAACAGCAACGCAAGATCCCCTGTCATGTGGCCTGAAGCTCCACTATCAACAATCCAAAGACTGCTAATAGGGCCAGCTGAAGCTCCCTGCACACATCAAGTAAATCAGTTAGTTCTTTCGGGGGACCCAAGCCTGAGTCTTGGGTCTTTGAACATCAGGTTTCAAAGTAACATTTTCACAATCATTATGAACAACTTTTTGATCAATCTTTTTCTGAATGTTCAAAACAGTTTCCTTTCTCTCATTGACCCTTGAAGTTGAGGCTCCTGGAGTACCATTGGGTGTCCAAGATTGTTCAGACCTTTTCAAAATACGAATCTGAGACTTTGGGTTCTCAGTTGATTTCTGAACATTGTTAGCAAAAGTAACTCTCTTGGTAACCTTATCTGATTTAACAGACTTAGGTCCAACATTTGATTTGACAATCGGTTTTGGTGGAACCTTTTGCCTATCAACTGTTGCGTTCACCACAGGCTTCCTCCATGAGTGTTCCATAGCAATCCGATTCCTTCGATCATAGTGCATTGGACGAGTGTTCCTCATTTTAAAATTGTTATGATTATAAAACAGTTGTGGTTGTTGAGGAACAACTCTCCTATGTGGTGGCACATAATGATCAATCGGTTTTCTCATGGAATTCCTCACTTCCACCTCGTGCCTCTTATGCCTTACATATGGGCACTGAGCAAGTAAATGCCCTCGTTCCCCACATTTAAAGCACGCACGGTACTCTTCAAAAACATTCGGAGCATTTGGTTGAGCAAATGATCTAACAGGATATTGATCATTGTACTGTTGCTTCCTTAAACTCTCAGGGAGTGGTCCTTTTGAGTAAGTAGGCTCATTAAAACCATTAGCTCTGTTTTTGGGTTTAACAAACTCTGTGACATGGACCTTTGGTTCTTGAGGAACATCCAAATACAACTTCTTTAATAAAGCTGGTGGAATCTCATTTGTTCTCTCATGTTTTGGGAACCAAATAGTACTTTCTTGCCAAATCTTGTCAATTTTAGCATAGTTAACATCTTTGATTGGAAAGTCCTCGTCAGAGATGATCTTATCGGATCCTTCCATCCGATAAAACACCTTGACAGGTTTGTCACATTGTTCGTTTTTATCATTCTTTTCAATATCTTTCTTAACCACATTAAGATCTTTCTTCACAACATTCTTTTCAGACTTATTCACATGATGAATACTTCTCATCGGAATCACAATTTGAGATGATGAAACTGGTTCATTTGTAATGATGTGATTTTCTTTTGGAATTTCACATGCATTAACAGTTTGGTTACAACCAGTATCATCACTCTCTGAGTCTGAATCTACACTCTCAGCAGTAACACCCTCATCATTGATACCTAAAATCGGTCTAACATCGGAATTTGGATCACCAATACTTGAAGTATTAGATTCATTTTCCGATGCTGAATCAGATTTTACTGAACTCTCCGGTGTCACTTGGTGACAATTATGGTTTTCAAAGAGAACCGGAGATGGTACAGCCCGATAATTGGTGGTTTTATCATCAATGATGTGGTCTACCACATAAGCAATATGCTTATAACTTTCCAGCTTTTTGTTTACTTTCTCAGCAAAGCATTTGATGGCTGCCATTTCCAACTTGGTGTTTTCAATTTCATTGATATAGTTGTTAATTGCCAATTGTTTTAAAGACAAAGTGTTTTTCAAATCGGAAATGTCCTTTTTGTAGCCATCTAATACTTTGTTAAAAGCATTCAACTCTTTGCGAGTAGATTGACTGTTCATAATAGCACTATCACGTTGAACACGGAGTTGTTTAATCTCCTCAGTCAATCTATCACATGTACCACAATATTTTTCACTTGTATTATCAGTACTACATGCAGAACTTACAGGTTTTGGCGGATCAGTCATGGCCATCAATGCGAAATGAGCTTCCTTTCCTGCAAAGAATCTGGAATAATCAATCTTTGTGAAAGCATCATCTGCAATGCACGACTTCCTTGTCATCAGAAAATCCGCTTCTGCAAGCAACTGATCGATGTCTTCATCCAGAGAATTAACACTTGCTTCTGTATCCGATTCACTGTCTGAATCAGAGTAAACCGATTCACACTCCTCAGGAATATCAGAAACAGTATCAATCACAACTCCAGACTTTGTCTCTTCGGTTTTAACATCAACATCAACCTCAGCATTGACCTTAATAGGTTCAAATTCCACATCCATCTCAGCCTCAGACTCATCACTTTCAACCTCAGTTCCTTCCTTCTCAACCATCGTCACTGAATCTTCAATATCAACCTGATATGCAACACAAGCCACATTGCCCCCAGTAGTGATTTCCTCAACACCTATCTGAATGCTCGACCAGTCAAACCTCTCATCTTGTTGAGTCACCAATGCTTGATTGGTATTCTGTTGTTCATTTGGTGTAGTGATTGGTATGACTGTTCGGTTAGCATTGTTTGGTGTTTGGTTTTGTGTCTGGTTTGGTGTGTTTGGTTGTCTATTTTGGTTGTTATTAAAGTTGTTTTGACGGTTTTGGTAGTTGTTGTTGTTGTTTTGGTAAGAAACTTGGTTTTGGTTTTGTTGTTGACGGTTCTGATAGGTGGCATTAAATGGATTCCTATTGCCTTGTTTTGGTGGCTGGTTGCATTCTCGTTTAAAGTGACCTTTCCCTCCACAGTTAAAACAAGTCACTTTCTCCTTATTGAACCCGTAGGTCGTGTTAGGAGAAGTTCCCAAGTCTGTTCTACCTGTCTTCTCAATAAACTCCGTTGCTCTTCGCATTATGCTTGCAAAGGCCCATTGAATATCAATGAGTTCCATCTCCTCCTTGTCAATCTGTGCATAGTCTTCATTGGTCAAGTTGTTATTCCCAATTTGACTAGCAACTAGTCCATTGTAGGATGAGACCATTGCAGAGACTAATGCAATGTGTTGCTGAGCAACTTCAACTGTCACATTTCCAAGATTAGATGTCTCCAAAACCACCGTTTGTTGATTAGGTTGGTTCATTGGTTGTTGTTGAGATTGGCTAGCAGTGTAGAAAGCTGCTTGTTGCTTTGGGGAGAATGGTGGAATGTATGAATAGTTGTAAGGTACTTGTGATGGTGGTTGTGATAAAGATGAAGTTTGTTGATGGTAGTTAATGGTAGGTGATTCTACAGCATTGGATATACATGCAACATGTGGTGTAACTAGCCCTCCTGAACTTGTACTCACTGGAACTGAAGATCCTCCAAAGTATAAGCTTGGATTCTGAGGAATCTGTGCTCTCCTAGCCTTCCTCTTCTCTTCCAATTCTTTGTTCTCCAGCTTCTCAATGAACTCCTGAATAGACCAGTATTGATAAGCATCCTTCTCCTTCAGGACTTCCACATGCTGATCCCAGTTTGGTGGTAATGCATCTGCAAACTTGTCCACCTGCTTTGCCATAGGAATCTGTATACCATAGCTAGACAATTCAGATAACAAATGATTATATCTAGGAGTTAGTTCTTTCAAAGTTTCATTTCCAACATAAGAAAAATTCTCAAACTCCTTTATAAGTTCTTCCGTCCTCAAACTTCTAGTCTTCTCATTTCCATCATGCTTCCTTTTAAGCATTTCCCATAGTGCCTTAGAAGTTGTGCAAGTCCCAAACTGATGCAAAAGATCATTTGTGATTGCCTGCGTTAATTGGGAAAACGCCTTCTTTTCCACAGCAAACTTCTTTTTCTCATCCTCAGCCATGCTCTCCAATGGCACTGGTTCACCTGTGTTCTCCAAAACTGGTGGTGTGTAACCTTTAGCAATCATGTTCCATGCTTCAGCACCTTCCACTCCCATGCCTTCCAAATGTATTTTAAACTTTTTCTACCACTGATTGTATTCTTGAATCTCCATAAGCTTCGGTGGCCGAGTCCCGCTACCTGAAGACAAATCATTAATCAGTGTGGAAATAGCATTTGTAGTTTGAGTGTTTACCACCGCTGCTGCTACTCCCCAGTAGTCAGATTGTGGTGCTGGAGGTGCACTTTGAGTCATGTAGTTAACCGGCTGTGAAGACTGTGTGCTCGTCTTCTGTGCTGCCACTGTCCATGGGTCCATCACCTGCTGTTGTGGTTGTGTAGTTGCTGGTGTAGGAGTAGTCTGGAAACGCCACATGATCACGAACTTCGAGAAATTCAACACTTAGAAAAATTTTCCAAAAACTAACTCTTAGGTTCGCCCAAAAAGGTTCAGGTTCGCCCCTTTTTGTTTCAGGTTCGCCCAAAAATTCACTCCCGAATGTAAAATCTCACCAGAAAGTAAAAACACACTAACAATTTTCACGTTCGCCCAAAAAGTTCCAGGTTCGCCCGTTTGGTTTCCAGGTTCGCCCGCACGATCTCCCGAATGTGAAAAATTAGACCCGAATGTGAAAAATTCAACAGAAAAAATTCTACGTTCGCCCGAAAATCCCTAGGTTCGCCCAGAAAATCACTCTCCTTCGACCAAAAACTCACACCTTCGACCACTAATGTCCAGGTTCGCCCATTTTGACTTTTGAAAAACGGTTACACTTTGAAAAACGGTTATTTTGATCTTTGATTTTCAAAAGTTTGTGAATTTGAATGATCTTGATTAGGTTTTGCTTCGGAGATGATTTGGAACAACTTTAATACTTGGAATTTTGAATTTTATCCACAAAATCAACTCTAGTTCTTTCAAAAACACTCAAAAACCATTTTTATGTAAAAACAGATGTGAATTGATGAAAATAATGTCCAAATCAGCTCTGAGTTTATCAATTTGTTGTTGTATGATCCACTACGCTCTGATACCACTTTGTAGAGGATGAATTTTATATGAAAACAGGATTATATGATCATACAAGTTACTAAACCAGGTGCGGAAACCCTAGCTTAGAACAAACTGATGTAAACTCAAATCAAAACACAATCAAAGTCATTTTCAAAGCTTTTCATAGATTAACTCTTTCAAATACTTGATTACACTCAATTACAGTTAATCTAGCACACACATAAACTCTCTCAAACCTCTCTGAAACACACCTCAAAAACACACACACTAAATGACTCGCTTAAACTTACAAAATCACAAAATCTATATATAGGACCTGCACGTTCGCCCCTTTCTTCTGGTCGAACGTGGGTCATTTCCACATTCGCCCACTGCAAGTGGTCGAATGTGTCTTCTGTGTTAGTCTAGTTCCAGATTCGTCCACTTCTCATCTACCTTCGCCCATTACTATTTCACCTTACCAGGTGCGGAAACCCTAGCTTAGAACAAACTGATGTAAACTCAAATCAAAACACAATCAAAGTCATTTTCAAAGCTTTTCATAGATTAACTCTTTCAAATACTTGATTACACTCAATTACAGTTAATCTAGCACACACATAAACTCTCTCAAACCTCTCTGAAACACACCTCAAAAACACACACACACTAAATGACTCGCTTAAACTTACAAAATCACAAAATCTATATATAGGACCTGCACGTTCGCCCCTTTCTTCTAGTCGAACGTGGGTCATTTCCACATTCGCCCACTGCAAGTGGTCGAATGTGTCTTCTGTGTTAGTCTAGTTCCAGATTCGTCCACTTCTCATCTACCTTCGCCCATTACTATTTCACCTTCGCCCATATAAACTTCCTTCGCCCCTTCAGCCTCTTTTTAACACATGTTAACATATCTAATCACTAGTCGCAAAACGCATCTACACTAAGACTACCCATAAGCAGGCCCAAAGATCCATCTACAAGCAAGCACGTCTTTGATGATAGCCTCGTGAAACCCCCCGAAGACGTACCTATCCAATAAGGTAACCCTATATCCTCCATCCTGCAAAGCATGAGCCAAACCAACAAACCCTTAGATAAGAAATCCTCTTTACCAACTATCGCCCCGGTTATTAATATCAGTTTGAAGAACAATTCCCCTTCTGACTCTGAAGACGAGTCTACCTCTCTCTCGTATGATGAAATTGCGCCAACGGATGCTTTTGAACATTTGTTCATTACAAAACAATAACCTACATAAATGTATGACTTCCATATTGAAGTTGATGATATAGCTTCTCGGACAAAAAAAAAACATAAGCAGGTTCCCAAACACAAATAACTCTAGATAAAAGTTCACCTTTGATGACATATGGTAACACCCCAACCTATGGCGGAATCATTGCAGTGTCATGTAGTGATAATTGTTCAAAATCTTGAGGTACTAAATTGTAAATATTTATTAAACCAAGATTAAATGTCAAACAACAAATTCCAACACAACACATTAAGTCTCAAGATAAACAAAGCCTAAGTTTATTTCATAATATCTAAGTCCATGACTATGTGACAAACTTCAAGTGTTAGCTGGAACATGTACAAAGATATAACGTCAACAATAATGAGGGTGAGTACACTTAGTTTTATGTACACATAGTACAAGTATAAAAATGTTTACAATTTAAGTGTCATGAATCATTATGATAAACACGTAAACACATAATGCGGGTCAAAATCAAGGCTCTTATGATGACAAAGATTAAAGAATTAACAATGACCTAGGACTTCCCATACACATAGGTACTTTCCACTAGGCGGGTTGTCAATCCAAATAGCTCTATCCATTGTTAAAGTCGGCTAGCTAAATTAATGATTTTGTAATGATTGCATGTATACTACGTTTATGTTTAGTCACAAGCACAAGAATTCAAAACATAACACGTGTATGAATTGTTTGTAAAAACGTTTATGAATATGTGTAAGTGTAAGTTTCATAGGTGTACATGTTTCACCCTAAAAGCGCAAGAAAACAAAAATGGATGAATATACTCACTCGTCACAAGATAACACTAGAGAATTCCAAGAAACCCAACCTATACGAATAATAATACTTTAGGGAAATGACTTAAAAGTCTAAGCCATCTAGAATCTAAGGCATTAGGGTTTGCTAGGTTATTTGAGGAAAATGAAGTTTTACGATAAATTCACATTAAAAAGAAATTATAAATTGATTTAACGTTCAAATATATGACTAAGAAACATAATTATTACTATTTGAATATTTTAAATCAAAATATTCTTACTAATTTATGCACAAATTTTAGTTAATTTTTTTAAATAAAATATATAATAATAAATTAATAATTAAAGTTTATTACACAAATGAATATAAATTATACACATGAATCCAATATTATCACTTATGATTTTCCAACTCAAAAATGTTTTTGTTTTATAAGAAAAATATTTATAAAACAGATTATAAAAATTATATATAATTAAATGATTTATTATGCCTATTTAAGTATAAATGAGACTAAAAATACAAATTTTGTGAAACATAATTAATTTATGATGTAAAATAGTAAAAGTAGTTTTCCCATAAATTTTCTCAATTTATTTGCTTTTAAAACAAATTTAATAATTTAAATGATTAAAAAATAGGGAAAACAATCAAAATAATTATTTCAAGACCATTAATTTTTATTTTAGTTTCTGATGTCAGGGAATAACTTCCAAAAATTTTGGGTTTAAAATCATTTAAAATGATTTTTTTATCAATTAGTTATGATTAAAAATATAAATAAATATGCGAAAATAAATTAATTTTCTCAAAGTAAAAGTATGATAATTTTCCCTATGGTGTTAAGATATTACACCTAAATGTTCATGATTTTTGGATCAAAATTGAATTTATTATGAATATTTAAAGATTTAAACATATTATATGAATTTTATTATAACTAAAACGAAAATAAAAAAATCAAAAATAAGATGTGGGTCTGCTGAGGATCGAACCAAGGCGGGTTCTGTTCAATGTTACACAGCCAACCACTATGCCATGTGCCTTTCATGTTAAGACTTTTGATTCATTATATTATCTAAACATACACTTGTATATTCATCTTCTTCCCCAAATGATCTATGAAACCCTAACCATAAGTCCAGACTTAATTGACTCGATACAGATAAATTTAGGCAACAAAACCATGGGGATTTTAATCACTAACTAATAAGGAGTAAAATGGCACAGAAATTAACGACTCACAAGTTCGTTATAGATCGAAACCGAAGAAACAAAGTGCCGGGAGTTAGAGCCGAAATTCAGAGTCTTCTGGTCACGATTTGGATGCTTTTTATGTGGGTTTAGAATGTACCAAGGCTGGTGAACGATGTAAAATGTCTATTTATAGTGTTGTTCAAACAAAACAAATGATTGGAACTAGGTTATTAAGTCGACGGTTACACATATAACCCAGATTAAATCATGTTTAAAACACGTTAACTGCACATTATGGATCTTGAAATGACTTTACAATTGTGACACCCCAGGCAAATCTCAAATCGGCCGTGGCCAGGAGAGATCCTTGGTTCATATGTAATCCAATGCCTCTTAAATTACCAACGCGTTTTGGGGCTTAATGTTAGTGGATGAGAGGAGACCTCCACAGTTAAGCATGCTCAGGTGGGAGTAGTACCAGAATAGGTGACCTCATGGGATGTCTCCACCGGTGCAACCAAAACAAATGCTCTGGATGGCCAACCCATTGGGGAAAAGCGGACAATATTAGTGGTGAGAGGGGCCGGATGTTACAGATGGTATTAGAGCCACTCCTGTTTTGTTCGAGAAGGTGGGTCAAACCTCATCAGGGACGATGAGACTCTAACAGGGGGCGAATGTGACACCCCAGGCAATTCCCACATCAGTCGTGGCCAGGAAAGATCCTTGGTTCATATGTAATCCAATGCCTCTTAAATCACCAACGCGTTTTGGGGCTTAATATTAGTGGATAAGAGGAGAACTCCATAGTTAAGTTTGCTCAGGTGAGAGCAGTATCAGGATGGGTGACCTCTGGAAAAGTCTCCACCGGGGCAACCAAAAACAAATTCGTGAGCTCTGGATGGGCAATCCGTCGGGGCAAAGCGAACAATATTGGTGGTGAGAGGGGCCGGATGTGGGGGTTAATAGTTTAACCAAACTATAGTTAACTTACATGATAGTTCATGGCATTGCACTTGACCAGGATTAGTTAAGTGAGTTGCACAGTACACGGTTATAGGTTAATAACTGCACGGAACTGTAATTCTGGCTACTATCTGTGACACCCGGTTAACTCAGGTTGATAACATTGTTTGGGTCAAAGTCTACCTCAGCGAGTCACACGTATATTATACTTAACTGGGTCGGTTGAGTCATGTTATGGTTCGGAAGTCGTTACTACAGTCTAGAGGGTCGTTAGATGTCAGTCATTAACCAAGTGTGCAAGGATTGACGATTCGTAGAATCGTCGAACCTTAGTAAACACACAAGTCTCGAGTCCCGGGAATTGGTGAACGAGTGTGAACGTATTTGTTTCCATGAATTATGTGTTTATAATCTTTATGTGACTTGTCGGTATGTGTATACGTGTTTACATATGTTAAAACAATGATTACACGCGATTGCATGACATTATAGGTGATTACACAGCATAGGGGGCGATTGGGAGCCCCTAACAGGCGATTAGGATCCCTAATCACCTTATAATGCTGCACAATCGCCTGACGTGTTTTAAACGACTAGAAACGCCTATAAATACCACCCTTGACCTCCAAAACACCATTAGTGCAACCCTAGCCGTCCCATAACCTATCCCAACTCACAAACACCCTTTGGAACACGTTTTTGCATCAAAACACACATTTCCAAGCTTTACACATCATTCTCTCATAAATCCAAGGTGTGTTCTTCATCCCCAAACCTTTGTATGATTATGTTTTGCTCCCTAAAGGTCCAGACCTGGTGTATAAACTTTTATGTCTCTGAAAACCTATTAAAAATCGTTTTTAAACAAGTCCAAACTCTTATGCATGTTGCATGTGTTGAATATGATTAAAAGATAGGATTTTTATGATTGAAAAAGGATTGTTATTGTGTTGTTAAGGTGTTTACAGCTTGTAGGTATTAAGATGATGATGTCTTAGGAGTTTGGATGGTTTTGGTGGTGTATTGTGGATATTTGGTAATTTGACCCATTTGAATAATTTTGAATGATTGAGGATGATATGATGTGTTTTGTTAGTTATATGATGTTAGGGTTTTCTATAGGATGATGCTAGAACAGTAGGAATGATTGGACAACATTGTTACATGATGAAATCTGAGTATTTGCTATTTAGGGTAAAGTTGTGCATGTTGATGTGATGTTTACATGCTAAGTGTGCTATTTTGGGAAAACGCTCGCATTCGGGACTGGTAGAATGATGATAAGCTAGGGGTTTTGCTTGAAATATGTTTGATAATGTTGTATGATTGATATTTGGTGTTTCCACACGTTCTGGATCTGATTTGAAGGGTTAAACGCGTGAAAAACCGGAACAGCTCTGCAGGTGGCGATTGGGGACCCTAATCGCCTATGTTGTAGGCGATTGGGAGCCCAATCGCCTACACTGAAGGCAATTAGGGACCTAATCGCCTATAGGGTGGGCGATTGGGGGCCTAATCGCCTTTATAGCATGCGATTGCGATCTTAATCACTAGTTAAGCTCTGAATTACATGTCTTATAGCCCTAATCGCCTATAGAGCACTAGAATAGACCTAATCGCCTATGTTAAGCGGCGATTAGAGCCCAATTACCTTCAGGGTAGGCGATTAGCCTTCCTAATCACCAGTTGACTTTCCTAATTGCTAGTTGACTTTTCCTAATCGCGTGTACTGCTGCTGTGAGTATATTTTGGCGTTTCGAGGCTCGATTTGACACCTAGGAACATGCTACGAACCCCGTATCATACCTAGTAACTTGGTAACATGAGCTCGGACTCATTTCTGCGCTGATTGAACTATGTGCTAGACTTGTTGAACTTTAACACGTGTTAAACACGGTTGCATGATTTGTATGTCGTAGAACATGAGGTTAATACATGGAGTCTCGGGTCACCAATGGGATGTCGAGTCTTGTACAAATGGTCGGTTAAACAGTCAACGTGTTTTCAAATGAACATGGTTATGGTCTGGACATCTAGGGACTAACTAACCTACGGGTTATTAGTCTAAGTACTTGTAACCGTCATATGTTAGGTCGCCGCTTTACGGGGCTAGCATAGCTTGCTGATTTTAATCATTTTCGATGTAACGCAACCTAAGGTGAGTTCACGGCCCCACTTTAACTCGTTTACTTTTTGGTGAGAAAACATGCATTAAACTTGTGTTTTAGTAACAACTATCATACTATGGGTTACTTTGTGTTACTATACGATCTTTGGAAGTCCCGGGGGAAACCATGAATGTACAGGATAGCACAACGGGGAAATGTGGATAGATCTATTGGGCGTGACCTGCCCCACCCGTCGGCTGGGAGCCGGGCGGGTACATATTGTCTCAAACAGGAACGGTACACTATTCGGGCACAACACTTCTGGGTTTGCGAGTTAGTAATGGTTCCCAATCGTAGTAGTGACAAAACATACGCCTAGCTAGCGTACTTTGGTTTACATATTTGCATAGTATGGACAGGGCGAACTTGGTACTTTTATTTACAAACCTGTGAACTCACCAGCATAATTGTGCTGACATATTTTTGGCATGTTTTTCTCAGGTCGCTAAGGTAGCATCCCAGGACTTAGGCGCACGCGTCTGCACGACGTCTAGTTTAGGGTTCATGGTTTTCGCATGTTGAATAAGATTGAATACTTTTGAATTTTGAGTTGTAATCAAAGCTTCCACTACTATTTTATGGTTTAAACTTATGTTTTTAAATTTGCATGTGTTCATTTAGTGTTGTTTATTGTGATCGTTGACTTGGATCCTGGTTTGTCACGCGCCTCGCGGTAAAACCCCGCAAGTGGAATTTGAGGGTGTGACACTACCGGACTACGTAGACGGTTATAGGTTAATAATTGCATCAATGGTAATTCAGGGAATTACCAGATCGTATACATGAGTCTTGAACCCCGAACGTTGATGAATTGAGAAAATACAACTAATGTGTTTGATGAGTTTGAAATTATGTGCTATTACGTGATTATGTGAACTTACGTGATTGAATGTGGTCAGGTCGTCAACCGGGTCGGGACGGACCAGGACCCGTAGCTATAACATCAACATCTTGGATGCGTTTTAGATTATTAATAATAAGGTGTTTATTATTGATAAGTTTTTATTAGGAAAAATAAAAAGAAAATGAAATTCCATACACAACGGAAACCCTCCATACAGGTTAATGTTTTAATTGAAACTGAAAATCTAAGTCCTACTCCTAGGAATGATGTTGGGTTATACAAGAATTGCAGATGATGAAAGCCAAAACCTATGCATCCATTCATCCAAGTACTTGAAGAATAAGGAAGAAAGATCAATCTAATTACTGCATCAATCCCCCCTTGAAAGCTTAAACAAGCAACATCACAACTGTTGGTTTCTAAAACTAATGGACTTCAAAGACCAAAGAACTATTCTAAAATAGCTAGATTGACAAGTAAAAAAACTGGACTTGCAACAACTAATTTTAGAAGACTAAAGAGTTAGAAAGAAGGAATGCTAGTCAACAATTTCAAACAACTAGTCTTGAAGAGCTGGTTGAGAACTGCAGGATTATTCCAGCTATTTGTTAAACTAGCAGTTCTCTCTTTTACTTCTAGTAGTTTAGTTTCAAGTTATTTGTAAGTAACTTTCTAGAAGTTTCATCGGCCAAAAATCACAAGGAGAACCCATGGTCATGTCCCTATCCTAGAATCTTGCCCTTTCTAGTTAAGATCATGGAGCTCCAATCACCCACAAGACACGTATTTCCATTTATGGTTTTAGAGAAACTCACACTGTCTTCCTTTCCCTATTTATCGGCCGAAACCATCACCATCATAATCACTTGATTCAAGTGTCATCATTGTCATACATGACAACTAGAAGACAACCAAGACACTTGCACACTTCCACAAACATTCCAAACTTCTTACACACGTCTTACACATGATACCATGCCAAAAATGGAGGATCTTGGTGACTAGAGGATCGACCGAGATCATCAAGACAACAACAACAACACACTTGGTCAATCTAATTCACTAATATGGTATGGTGTACTAATCAATGAACACAAGAAAGGAAGTGTGGGACTTTCCATGTGATACACTATAAAAGGAGGCTTCTCATAAGTTGAAATCACACCATAAAACTTAACAAACTTATCTCCTTCCCTTGCCCACCCTCGGCCGAGAGCACTGGTGTGTGCTGGTGTTTCAATAAAACTTAACTTCTTTTCAAAAGGGCATGTCCCGAGAGAAATGCCAAGAGTTTTGATGAAAAGGTGAGTAAGTTAGAAAACAGATTGACACTTGCAAGTTTTAAATTTATAATTTAAAACGATAGTTGCTCAATGTTTTAGACCCAGCACAATAGACAAGCGCACCTATCGTGTATAGTATAGAAATGTGCAAGTACCGAGTATCGAATCCGTGGACACGATTTTTACTACTCAGCTTCCTAAAATTCCCTAAAAAACCTTTTTAGACCGCGTAGAGAAAAAGTAAAGTAAAAATAGAGATGTAAACTTTTAAGAGAAATCAATGACAAAACAATGGAGTGGCTTCGGGATCAGATGGAACCTGGTATGAAAAATAGTTATCTTTATTTTAAGTGGTGTGTTCGAGATGCGCACTTATGCTTAACTTAGAATTCCTACTGCATTTTCTAGAGGTGACTGTTTTCGCAATAGCTGTATAAACAACTGTGTTCTTAATGTTATTGTGAGGGTCTCCCGAACTGGTAAGCTCACCTCTCAACACTGAAAAGAATGTGACCCGAGACTGTGTCGACTCAACCCCGGATTACCCGCCTCCCAATGTTGCGATATAGACATCAAACTATTTTAAACTTTTATGAATAATTTGTCGGTGGCTGGAGCATGACCGAACAAATTACCACTTAATATCATAGAAGAGACGTGGCCAACCGGCACACGTGCATCTCCTACTTGATTTAATTAACTTGTCAAAAGGTGAGTGACCTATTATTAACTGTGCGGCAGTATAATAATGAAAGAAAATAAAGACCGTTTTCTTTCAACACAGTTTCATCAATCCGTAACCTGCGCCAAAGCTTTCACATAGACAATGAAGCTAAGTCGGAAGATTAAGTCTTGACTTATCACTAGGACCAAGTATAAAGACCGTACCGACCCTAAATGAGATCTTGATAGTAGAGGATTAAATCACTAAGTGTGTGTATTTTTGCCCACAAATGGGCTAATCACTACTCGTAGGATTAGGTTAGCTCACAACTGCATGGGTTTTTACACACCATGGGTACACTCATGAGTCCTTCCACTTCCTATCAAGACACCCATAAGACCAAATACTAAGTGATTTATTAATTAGATCATTAAACAAAGTTTAGAATAGTTAGAATTATTAAGAACACAAAACACCACTTTAAAATAAAAGATAAACTATATTAATTCATACCAAGTTTCCATCATCACCCTAGCAACATCAACAGAAATCTAGCCTAGCATGGTTGATAAAACAAGCTCACAAGGTTGGGTTTGAGTACAAGACATCATGAAGGTTGTGTGAAGATTTCTAAGGGTTTTGGATGATTTTGGGTGGTTTCTCTCTCTCTCCTTCTCTCTCTCTCTCAAGGTGTTTATGGAGTGATCCCAGGCTCCAAAGGACACCAATGATCCTCAAAGAAGGCAGAAGCTTCGTGGAGAAGTATGGAGTTTCGAATGAGAAGGGATGCTTCAAAATGTGGGGTGGAGGCCTCTATTTATAGGCATTTCAGCTCCAGCACGCCCGTGCCATCGTTCTAGCACGCCCATGCTAGACAACGGCACCTGTTGCAGAGTCCTTGCATCCAGGATTGTCTGTACTAGGTCTAGCACGCCCGTTGTCACACCCCAACCGATGGCGGAATACTTCGGGGCGAGACTTGGGATAGATTGTTCAAAGACTTCATGACACTAGAATTCGTGACAATATAATTTAAAGATAAAATTTCATTCATAGCATTTCATTGTCTAAAAGGAAACAGATTACAAATTGTCTCATAAAAAGGAAAATACAACATCAAAATATAGAATTTAAACTAGCGTGAGTTTCTAGTCCAATCCTAAGTAGATTTCTTGAATATCCTGCATCAAACATTTCCTGCAACATGTATAAAATATCCGTCAACACATAAAGCATTGGTGAGCATACTAGTTTTAGTTTACATACATAGTATTTTAGAATGGTTTACTCAAATCTCATACTATAGCATTGTACATACCTATCATACAAAAGACATAACTCAAACCCGCGAGTACCACAGCGTATACCTAACATATTCATGCTAGGCCGTTTAAATCTTAACAATGACCCATAAAGGGGGCGGTGTGCTAGTCCTATAACGCTATACATGTTAAGTGGGCTAATAATAGTTAATGATATATGTCTAAGTATCTAAGAATCATAAGCATGGAAAGTAGCATATAAGTATGTTTAATAGATTGAGCATGAGTGTTTATGAAAGCATTAGTGTGTTTTGCATAAGATACATGGTACACCCCAAAAGTGATAAAGAGTAAAAAGGGGACAAGTATGAACTCACCTTTGGGTGCGTTTAGTAAGGTTCCAAAGACGAGTCTTGGGAGATTAGTTCCTTAGCCTTGGTTAACTAGAATTAGAGAATAAAGGGTCTTAGGTTCGAGTTTAGACTATTGATTCACGAGAGTCATGCAAGCCTTTTAGGCAAACCAAGCACAAATTGCCTTTAGGGCAATCCGGATGGTCATGAGATTAAGTTAGACCAAGCACAAAACCATCATAGATGATTCGGATGGTATAAAGTTAGGAATGTGAATACATTTGATAGGTTCATGTCATAACCACTTCGCTTATGGAATAAACGTGGGTTTTGGACACGGGATTTCCCCTTTCTAGTGTGGATAAATCCGTAGCACAAGAAGAGTCAAGAGAGTTGGTAAGGTAGGGTGTAACCACAAACCTTCCAAAGATTAATAATAGGATAATAAGATAGAAGATTGAAAGTAAATTTATAATAATACATAGTATAACCAATACCATAGCACAAATCCATCTAACATTAGATTGTTAGTGGACTTGGTTGGTCCCTTTACATTAAACAACTTAGAACATAAAAACAAATCAGAAAAATAAACACCTTTGAGACCTCTTTTAGGTGCTCTACCCTAATCACATTTATGTAGATAAGCAAGGGGTAGATCCTAGAGGTTTCTCCAAGGAGTTTTGAGTATAAAAGAAAAGGAAAAATAGAAAATAAATGGAGGTTTGAGCTTAGAAAGTTACTGATGTGTTTTCAAAAAGTTTGCTCAAAACATTGAAGATTAGAGAGAGTTTTTAGAGTGAAGAAGGATGAACAAGAGGTTAAAGGGTGGAGAGGGGTTGTATTTATAGGTGAGGTGGGTTGGTTGGGTGTTTAATGCAGTAATTAGGGTGGTTGGGAGGTGCTTAGGTGAGATAAATGGGTGTAATTACGAGTTGATTCATGTGCTGCCAGAAAGGTCACGTCACGCTACGTGACGGGAAATCAGAATCTGGTCACGCGACGTGAACAGGTGTTTAGGCCCAAAAAATGTTTTTTGGTTGGGCTTGGCCCAACAGACTTGGTTTTGGAAGTGTTTTTAGGTTAAAACTTAAGGGTTAAGCCCATTTTGACATGTTTTTGGATTGGGCTTGATTCCTAACTCGTACGGGTTCGTTTATGCTTCGGTTTCGTATTAGAGTCTCGTTTTTAAGCGTAAAGTGTAAAGTTTGCGTAAAATAGAATACATAGAAAGATTGAAATAGATTAAAAGTTAAATGCAATTGACAAAATATTCTTCCATTGATCATAAACTCGGGAGTACAAGGGTACAAAAACAAAGATACAAGAGTACAAGGACTAGAATGGAAAATACGAAAAGTACAAATGTTACAGTCTCCCCAACTTTAGGAAATTTCGTCTCGAAATTTATTCAAGTGGCTTGACCGAAAAGATGTGGGTACTTTTTCTTCATTTGCTCTTCATTTTCCCAAGTGAATTCGGGTCCATTCTTCGATTCCCAACGAACTTTGACTAGCGGGATACGTTTTCGTTTAAGTTGGTTGACTTCACGATCCGTAATTTCCACTGGTTTCTCGACGATATGCATAGTCTCGTCGATTCGTACGTCGTCAAGAGGAATGTGTATGTTCCCTTCGGCTAAGCATTTCTTTAAATTTGAAACATGAAAGGTAGGATGGACATTGTTGAGTTCTTGGGGTTACTCGAGCTTGTAAGCCACTTTCCCAATTTGCTCAACGATTTTGAATGGTCCAACATACCGTGGAGATAACTTTCCTTTCTTTCCAAATCTGACTACTCCTTTCCAAGGAGACACTTTGAGGAGTACTTGATCACCAACATTGAATTCAAGGGGCTTTCGCCGCTTGTCAGCATAGCTTTTCTGACGGCTTCGAGCAGCTAAGAGATAATCACGGATCTGGATGATTTTGTTGGTCGTTTCTTGGATGATTTCAGGACCAGTGACTTGTGCTTCACCAATCTCGTGCCAACATATAGGAGAATGACACTTTCAGCCATAGAGAGCTTCGAATGGAGCCATTTGGATGCTGGTATGGTAACTGTTATTGTACGAGAACTAAACCAATGGTAGATGAGCATCCCAGTTTCCACCAAAGTCGATTACACAAAGAGTCTGGATCGTACGTTCAGTTTGACCATCAGATTGAGGATGAAAAGCTGTACTAAGATTTAGTTGTGTTCCCATGGCAGCCTGAAATGTTTCCCAAAGACGGGAGGTGAATCGACCATCACGGTATGAGATGATGTCAAGAGGAATACCATGACGACAAATGATTTCCTTGGTGTAGATATGGGCTAGCTTCTCCACTTTGTAATCTTCACGAATGGGGAGGAAGTGAGCTAACTTGGTTAAATGATCAATGACTACCCAAATGCTATCATGACCGGATGATGTTCGAGGGAGTTTGGTAATAAAATCCATAGCAATGCTTTCCCATTTCCACATGGGGACTTCGGGCTGTTCAAGCAAACCCGACGGTCGTTGGTGCTCGGCTTTTACTTTGGAGCAAGTGAGACATTTGGACACAAAGACAGCAATGTCCTTTTTCATACCGGGCCACCAATAATTGTGACGGAGATCTTGATACATTTTATCCGCACCGGGATGAATGGAGTATCGGGATTTATGCGCTTCATTCATTATAAGAGTACAAAGGTCATTACGACTAGGAACCCAAATACGATCAAGATAATAAAGAATCCCATCTGCCTTAGATTCCAAGTGTAATTCGGCACCACAAGACATTTCTTCATATAGAGTATTTTCATTGGGAAGTATGCTGAGCATCTCGAATACGATTCAAGAGATCATTTTGAAATTGAGAGCTACGAAGACGGTCGGTTTCTCGGATGTTGCACAGAACTGCGTGATTCTTCCGACTAAGAGCGTCGGCTACTACATTTGCTTTACCAGGATGATAACGAATTTCGCAATCGTAGTCGGTAATCAATTCGACCCATCATCGCTGTCTCGTGTTAAGATCCTTCTGATTGAAAATGTGTTGGAGACTTTTATGGTCGGTAAAAACAACACATTTGGTGCCATAGAGGTAATGTCTCCGGATTTTCAAAGCAAAAACAACGGCACCAAGTTCAAGATCATGAGTAGGATAATTCTTTTCGTGGATTTTGAGTTGTCTTGATGCATAGGCGATTACTTTTCCTCATTGCATGAGGACGCAACCCAGACCTTGGTTCGATGCATCACAGTAAACCACAAAATCATCATCCCCCTCAGGAAGAGCTAGAATAGGGGCATCACAGAGCATAGACTTTAGGGTTTCGAGGCTTCTTCTTGCTTAGGACCCCAAATGAAAGGTTGAGATTTTTGAGTCAAGGTGGTAAGAGGTGTAGCAATTCTGGAGAAATTTGAGATGAACCGACGGTAGTAACCCGCCAATCCTAGGAAAGAACAAATTTCAGTAGGAGATTTTGGTGCGATCCAATTCTTAACAACTTCGATTTTGGAAGGATCAACATGAATACCTTTGTCATTCACAATGTGCCCAAGGAATTGAACTTCTTTTAACCAAAATTCACATTTAGAGAATTTGGCGTAAAGTCGTTCGGCACGTAAGAGTTCTAGAATTAAACGAAGATGTCGCTTATGGTCGGCTACGGATTTGGAATAGATCAAAATGTCATCAATGAATACAATCACAAAGCGATCCAAATAAGGTTTGCACACACGATTCATTAAGTCCATGAACACTGCGGGTGCATTGGTTAAACTGAAAGGCATCACCATGAACCCGTAGTGACCATATCTTGTGCGAAAGGTGGTCTTTGGAATATCTTCATCGTGGATTCGGAATTGATGGTATCCCGAACGAAGATCGATTTTTGAGAAACAAGTAGCTCCTTGGAGCTGGTCAAAGAGGTCATCAATGCGTGGCAGAGGGTATCGGTTTTTGATAGTGAGTTTGTTAAGCTCAGGATAGTCGATACACATACGAAAAGATCCGTCTTTCTTTTTCACAAATAGGACGGGAACACCCCATGGAGAAGTACTCGGACGTATGAAGCCTTTTTCGAGCAATTCTTGGAGTTGACTAGCAAGTTCTTGCATTTCGGAAGGTGCAAGACGATATGGAGATTATGCAACAGGTGTAGCACCGGGTATGAGATCAATACAAAATTCAATAGAACGAGCGGGAGGAAGACCGGGTAGATCTTCGGGAAAGTCACAAACGACGGGTATGTCTTCTATGCCTTTTCCCTTGCCTTTTTTTGTTACCACATGAGCCAAGAATTCAACATATTCCTTACGGAGATACTTTCGAGCTTGGGTACAAGACATGAGTTTGAGTCCTTTGGAGGCTTTTTCACCATAGATTTGTAAGGTGTCACCACTAGGAAGTGGTATACGGATAAATTTTTCGAAACAAACGATTTCGGCACGATGCTTTGCAAGCCAATCCATGCCTACTATGATGTCAAAACTTCCCAATTGCATAGAATTAAGATCTATGGAGAAATCATGGTCATTAAGATTCAAGGTGCAGTTTTTGATAATGAAATCAATAGAGATGGGTTCACCATTTGCGACTTCGACGGTGAAAGGTTCTGATAATTTAGATCGTGCACAAGCAAGTAAAGGTTCAAATTCTAGAGACACAAAGCTCTTATCCGCACCAGTATCAAAGAGTATAGAAGCATAAGATCCATTAATAAGGAACGTACCGTTCACAACATCATTTTCAGTTTGAGCTTGGGCCGCATTGAGGTTGAAAGCGCGACCCCTTGGTGGTTGATTTTGAGCCGGAGCTTGAACTTGAGCTTGGTTATTGCGGGTACATTGAGGAGCAAAATGGCTAGGATCACCACACTTAAAACATGCACGACCATTGCCAATGGCTAGAGGAGGTTGGTTAGCGGCTCGGGGTTGGTTGGCAACTTGAGGTTGGTTGTTTTGGGTTCTAGGGCCGGTTTTGCAATTTTGGACGAGGTGCCCGTAACGGTTACAATTGGTACAGATTCGGCAAGCAGAGGTTGTTAGGTGATGAAAATGGCACGTGTTACATTTTGGGAAAGAGCCGATGTAAGGTTTCTTGGCAGGCACTTGGTTAAGAGGATTTGCAGCTTGAGCTTCGGTGGATGGAACGGTAACGGCATAGTTTTGGTTTCAGGATTTACGTTTGCGGTTATTGCTATGGGTTGATGGGGTTTTGGCTTCTTTAGGTTTGTCGGTGGGAATAGTGGTGGTTTGATTGACGGTTTTGGTGGTGGTGTTTGGTATAGTTAAGGTTCCATCTTTCACTTGGTTATCCGAGATTTTGGAAGCTAAACGAATGGCTTTTTCTAGGGTGGTGGGTTCGGCTCCTTCAACGATATCACGAACACTCGTTGGGAGGCCCTTGAGATACTTAGCTATGATTCTCTTAGTGGTGTTGAATTGGTGAGGTACGAGGACAAGGAGTTGCTTGAAGCGATTGGTATAGGTTGGGTTATCACCACTGTTTTGCTTGAGTTTCCAGAACTCATCTTCGAGTCGCTCAATCTCTTGCGCGGGGCAGAACTCCTCAATCATGAGTTTCTTGAGTTCTTCCCATGGTAGAGCTAAAGCGGCTTCGTTTCCACGGGTGGCTCTCTCGCTTTTCCACCACTCGAGTGCCCTCGATTTGAAGACACTAGTGGCGTGACGAGTGCGGAGATCCTCGGGGCATTCGCTATTGATGAAGATTAGCTCAATATGGTCGAACCATTCGAGCATAGCGGAAGCACCATCGTTTCCCGTGAAAGAGTCGGGTCGATGCAAGTTGAATTGCTTGAAAGTGAAGGTGGTAGTTTTGGAGGATTCGGCTTTTAAGTCAACAGAACCATGTGGGCTTGCGGAGGCTTGGATCTTACTAACCACATCGGGTATGACCTTGGCCATTTTCTTGGCCATGAAAGATAACATTTTCTTGTTGGTGCTTTGCCTTGAGTTCATTCGGTTTGACGTGGAAGACATCTAAGGAATAAACAAAAGGGTTATGAGCTTTGATCAATGGTTTATTTGTATAAAGATTGCATTTTGTCTTTGTTTTTAGGAATGAAGTAAGCATACAAAGCACATAGTGTCAAATAGTTCAAGTAGCATGTAGTTTCACATTGTTTATAAAGCATAACACATAAGTATAAGCAAGTATAATGCATTTAGATAATATAAAAGAGCTTTGATTAATGTTGGTTTGCGATTATTAGTATTGTTTGGATGTTGCTAGAGTACTAGAGATGCGAGTCTTGAGAGCCTTTGCGAGTAGTAAAAAAAATTAAATCGAATATATGTAGTGAAAACATAGCATGAAAACATCATTGAAAATAATATTAACATAAAATGAGGGGCTTGTTTTAAGCAAGCAATTGGAGTGTTCCGGAACGGAACTAAGACTAACCAAAGTGGTTCAAATTTACCTTTGAGTTTGAAAACATGCTTTGGCCTAATAGGTGGAAATACTCTCGCCGAACTTGCGGTTAATGGTATTCACCCTTCCGGTTACTACATGTTTCTTGTCATTAGCAAATTTGAGACTTTGGCGAGATTTAAAAAAAATATATCAAGGATTGAAACTAGTCGCTAAGTTGCGGATTTCACTTCTATCTTAGCGAGGTCGTTTCTTTGAGTGTGGTTTGTACACTTTGCCCAACGTGGTAAGAAAATTAATTCTAACCTTCAATTGGTAAGTGTCCACTAGAACGAGAATTGTGAAATTTCCACTAAGGTGAGGATATCACTCCTATCTTGGTGTAGTTTCAAAAACACAAAGAATTTACGCGGATTGAAAGTTATCACCGAAGTGAGGGTTTCACGCCTATTTCGGTGAGTTCCTTTCGTTTGTGTTATACGAGCGTCTTCGAGTGTAGAGTAATCCACGAATAGGAGGTAAATTTTTTTTTTAAGACCAAAAGAATGGAGTAGAAGCAAGATAGGGAGACCAAGTATATTAAGCATGATAAAAGGAATGGTCAAAAAGGTTCCTAACTATAGTCTAGGTCAAACATGGCAAATTTTTCCTATTTCCCTGTAGTCATGGCTCTGATACCAATCTGTCACACCCCAACCGATGGCGGAATACATCGGGGCGAGACTTGGGATAGATTGTTCAAAGACTTCATGACACTAGAATTCGTGACAATATAATTTAAAGATAAAATTTCATTCATAGCATTTCATTGTGTAAAAGGAAACAGATTACAAATTGCCTCATAAAAAGGAAAATACAACATCAAAATATAGAATTTAAACTAGCGTGAGTTTCTAATCCAATCTTAAGTAGATTTCTTGAATATCCTGCATCAAACATTTCCTGCAACATGTATAAAATATCCGTCAACACATAAAGCATTGGTGAGCATACTAGTTTTAGTTTACATACATAGTATTTTAGAATGGCTTACTCAAATCTCATACTATAGCATTGCACATACCTATCATACAAAAGACATAAATCAAACCCGCGAGTACCACATCGTATACCTAACATATTCATGCTAGGCCGTTTAAATCTTAACAATGACCCATAAAGGGGGCGGTGTGCTAGTCCAATAGCGCTATACATGTTAAGTGGGCTAATAATAGTTAATGATTTATGTCTAAGTATCTAAGAATCATAAGCATGGCAAGTAGCATATAAGTATGTTTAATAGATTGAGCATGAGTGTTTATGAAAGCATTAGTGTGTTTTGCATAAGATACATGGTACACCCCAAAAGTGATAAAGAGTAAAAAGGGGACAAGTATGAACTCACCTTTGGGTGCGTTTAGTAAGGTTCCAAAGACGAGTCTTGGGAGATTAGTTCCTTAGCCTTGGTTAACTAGAATTAGAGAATAAAGGGTCTTAGGTTCGAGTTTAGACTATAGATTCACGAGAGTCATGCAAGCCTTTTATGCAAACCAAGCACAAATTGCCTTTAGGGCAATCCGGATGGTCATGAGATTAAGTTAGACCAAGCACAAAACCATCATAGATGATTCGGATGGTATAAAGTTAGGAATGTGAATCCGTTTGATAGGTTCATGTCATAACCACTTCGCTTATGGAATAAACGTGGGTTTTGGATACGGGATTTCCCCTTTCTAGTGTGGATAAATCTGTAGCACAAGAAGGGTCAAGAGAGTTGGTAAGGTAGGGTGTAACCACAAACCTTCCAAAGATTAATAATAGGATAATAAGATAGAAGATTGAAAGTAAATTTATAATAATACATAGTATAACCAATACCATAGCACAAATCCATCTAACATTAGATTGTTAGTGGACTTGGTTGGTCCCTTTACATTAAACAACTTAGAACATAAAAACAAATCAGAAAAATAAACACCTTTGAGACCTATTTTAGGTGCTCTACCCTAATCACATTTATGTAGATAAGCAAGGGGTAGATCCTAGAGGTTTCTCCAAGGAGTTTTGAGTATAAAAGAAAAGGAAAAATAGAAAAGAAATGGAGGTTTGAGCTTAGAAACTTACTGATGTGTTTTCAAAAAGTTTGCTCAAAACATTGAAGATTAGAGAGAGTTTTTAGAGTGAAGAAGGATGAACAAGAGGTTAAAGGGTGGAGAGGGGTTGTATTTATAGGTGAGGTGGGTTGGTTGGGTGTTTAATGCCGTAATTAGGGTGGTTGGGAGGTGTTTAGGTGAGATAAATGGGTGTAATTACGAGTTGGTTCATGTACTGACAGAAAGGTCTCGTCACGCTACGTGACGGGAAATCAGAATCTGGTCACGCGACGTGGCCAGGTGTTTAGGTCCAAAAAATGTTTTTTGGTTGGGCTTGGCCCAACAGACTTGGTTTTGGACGTGTTTTTAGGTTAAAACTTAAGGTTTAAGCCCATTTTGACATGTTTTTGGATTGGGCTTGATTCCTAACTCGTACGGGTTCGTTTATGCTTCGGTTTCGTATTAGAGTCTCGTTTTTAAGCGTAAAGTGTAAAGTTTGCGTAAAATAGAATACATAGAAAGATTGAAATAGATTAAAAGTTAAATGCAATTGACAAAATATTCTTCCATTGATCATAAACTCGGGAGTACAAGGGTACAAAAACAAAGATACAAGAGTACAAGGACTAGAATGGAAAATACGAAAAGTACAAATGTTACACCTGTGCATGTTGTTACGAGTAACCGTGTTGTCAGTCTTGGTCCGTTTTTGCCTTGAAGAACACGCTGGAGTAAAGCATGGTCGTGCCATACACCTGAGCATGCCCGTGCACTTCCTGAAACTCTGAAATTGACCTCTGTTGACTTGGAAATGTTGACTTGTTGACCCGGAAGGTTGCACGGCCGTAAGCATGGTTGTGCTATATCTGGCAGGGCTTCAAAGTCTTCAAATCTTCGTCTGTTTTGTGCCTTTTTGTGCAGTTTTTCACTTCTTTTCATCGCCGGACCTCCGAACCTGCAATTATCAACAAAGAAAGATAAATCCTGACAAAATAGAGATAAAAGCATGATTTTAGGTATATGATGGGTGATAATTATAAGTGAAAACATATCAATTTCTCGGCACATCATAACACCTCACACTTGAGCTTTTGCTTGTCCTTAAGCAAACCGAACGTTAGGCAATTTTTGTGGGAAAAAAAACTGTAAGTCTAACTTGAGCACATCAAGCACCACCCAAAAACACTATCCAACTCTAAGGAAATCGAAGGCACAAGAGAAGGTTCGAAGGCCACAACAATCGGCTATCAACATTTCATCCAATTAGGCAAGTTATCAACTACTTCACTTCTAATCCATTTTAAACCCATCGGCCCACATTTTAACCTGACCATCGACCCATAACATCACATAAGGAGTCATATAACACTTCCTAGGTAACTATTTTCAAAAACATTGCTTTATTATTAATAGAAACCGATTTATAAAGCATCATACACATAGACATACTCGACACATTGTGGATATTTATGCACGATTAGTTTAAAGAAACAATGGCACACATACTTACGGTTGTATAATCATGCACTAATACCATAATTAAGACATTTTTGATACCTAAAACCATCAGGGTTAAGGTTAGAATAATGAAAGAATTCGGTTATGTCTTCATAACATGTGTTAACATGATCACGAGCATGTGTTAGAATTATCTTTTGACATTAAAGGACACGAACCTATGTTAAAGCATTCGTTTTGCTATAAAACAACCGCACATGTCAAGATGGGGATCATTCTACACCCATGACGAGATGTGGGGCCTATTTTATCCTCATATAGATGTAGTTTGTTATAAAATGCTATATTGTACAAAATACATATGAAACAATTAACGATCATTCCGTATACCAAAAACATGGCCTAACTACACTAAAATCAAGGCTCACGAATGTCGGGCGAACAACTTGTATGATAAACAACAAGAACATACAACTTACTGTGTCCTTAATTAATCATAGGGCAATCACTGTCTGGACGATAGTTGCTTCACATTTCAGCTTCACTAGACCACATATATCACTATCAAGTGAGTTTCTCGGCCCCATTTTACTACTTTTACATTTTTGGGGGACAAACATGCTACAATTCTAGTACAAATTACAATTGTGTATTAATTCTGTCATGACTGCGATGTGGAAATGAGACATTTGATTCTTGAGCTCATTAGTCCTCGTACCACGTTTTACTATAACCGTTAGCTATAAAAAGCCATGGAACACTTTAATATATCTATTGGGTTGACACCCCCACTCTTGGTTAGTCGCTCTAACCGGTTACATACAAAAGAGTGTTAGTATTCTACTATACATACATTGTATTTAGTGTACAATGCACGAGGCACAACAATCAAGAGGTTTGGTTATGGGTCTCATGGTTTGCATAGTGATCATTCGCTTAGCTAGCTTATGATTGGTCATACACGAATTACACAAGCACTTTACTTAGTACATTCAAACCTGTGAACTCACTGACATTATTGTTGACAAATCTTTTATGCATGTTTTTCAGGTAATTGACCATGAGACGTGGGGACTTGGGAGAGGGGTTTGAGCATGCACCAAGTGGTACCATTTTGGATCGGGTGTTGTCAGTTCTATGTTATTTCCGTATTTGAGTCATGAGTTCTAGACAATTTACTACTTTCTCAAACAATCTTATGCTTAGTAAAATAATTTATGACATCATCCATCCTTAGATGGTATCTATTTAAATAAAATTGGGTGTTGCTTAAACCTTGTGCTTGAAAACCTTTCGAGGTCGCATTCCCATGTTTTCGCCTTGGCGGGGTGTGACACTTCAGGCTTTTGTGGTCCGTGAAAATTTGGATTTTCACCCATATAAATAGTGCCTCCAGATTTTGGGCACAAAAACCACGACCGCCAGCTCGAGATCATGCGCTAGATATTTTGTTTCATGTGTCTTTGGTTGCCTAGAGGCATAAGCTATTACCTTGCCTCGTTGCATCAATATGCATCCCAACCTGAGATGAGATGCATCCGAATAAACAACCATGTCTTTTTTCGTCGGGTAACGTGAGCACGGGAGCATGTGTTAGACTTTCTTTGAGAGTGTTTGGCTTGTTCATGTTCGTCATTCCATAAAATCCTCTCATCTTTGCGGGTTAATTTAGTCAATGGGGCAACGATTGTAGAGAAATCTTGTATAAATCTCCGATAGTAACCCGCAAGACCGAGAAAGCTTTGAATATCTGACGGGTTTTTGGGTGGACTCCACTTTGACACGGCTTCGATTTTTGACGGGTCCACCAACACCCCTTTTTCACTGATAACATGCCCCAGGAATTGAACCTCCGGGAGCCAAAATGCGCACTTCTAGAATTTATCATATAGCTTTTCCTTACGCAAAGTATCGAGTACTTCGCGTAGATGATGAGCGTGTTCCAACTCATTCTTCGAATAGATCAAAATGTTATCTATGAATATAATCACGGATTTTTCAAGCATCAGACAACACACCCGATTCATTAAATTCATGAAGGCCGCAGGTCCGTTTATCAACCCGAATGACATTACTAAGAATTCGTAATGTCCGTATCGTGTGTTGAATATAGTCTTGGGCACATCGGCCTCTTTCACCTTCAATTGATGATATCCCGACCTTAGGTCGCTTTTTTAAAACCAAGTTGCGCCCTATAGTTGATCGAATAAGTCATCCATTCGCGGGCGGGAGTGGATATGTGTTCTTCATCGTGAGTTTATTCAACTCCCGATAATCGATGCACATACGGAGACTCTCGTCCTCTTTAAAGAATAGAACTGGTTCTTCCCACGGGGACAACCTTGGTTGAATAAAATCTTTATCAAGTAGGTTTTGCAATGGGGCCATTAATTTTTGTAGTTTGGACGATTTAGCCTCCGAAATAAGCTCTATTATGAATTCAACCTGTCTATCAAGAGGTATGCCTGGAAGTTCCTCCGGGAAAACGTCATCGAATTCTTATACCACCGGCACGTCTTGAATATCCGTGACCTTTTCCTGCATATCAATCACATATGTAATGTAAGCCTTGCACCCGTGTTGCATATGCTTTTTGGCTTTGAGTATAGAACATACAACGGGAAAATGATTTATAATTTATTTAATGATTTTTAATGGATTTCAATTAGCATAATTAACCTAAAAATGTAGATAAATTCAAAACACTTTTAAACATAAATTTTTTATGAAAAGACAGTGACTTAAGAAGTTCCAAAATAATTTTTATAGAATTTTTACAATTAACATTGATTTAACAGGAATTTTATTCATTAAAAACTAGATTAACATATAAAAAAAGATATTATACATAATCATTCCAAAATAGAGCGCAAATGGAATAAAAAGTATTATAACATATTGATATGTATTTCCACCATTTTTTTATGTTAAAATACATTATATTTGATTTTATTTGATTTTATATGAATTAAACATGATTAAAACAACATAAAATAATTAAAAATGTTAAACAATGTCTACATTTTTTTCATTTAAACTAAAACATAGATATCTTCCACTAAAACCAATAAGTTTTACAAGTGGGCGGCAAGTAAACGGGCTACAAGTTGTGCTGCTATCCCTTTTAAATAGAAAAATCTGCTCTATTAAAAATGAAACTTGGGTTCTTAATCACCGGGGAGTTACTCTGCACCACCTTTTGTACTCTCTCTAAGAACCGCATTTCCTCAGGGGCAAGACCTCCAAATGTGTCAAAAGAAAAGGGCACAAAGACGTGTTGGTTCTCCAGACAGACAACTTCATGTTTGACAGTAATTTCTAAAACTTCTAATCAGTAATATAAACATGTCTACCAAGTTTCATAAATTTTAAATAAGTAACGAACGAGTTATAGATTTTTAAGTTCTAAAACTTTTAAGTAAAAATTCCTAAATAATATCCTAAACCCTACCTTATCAATTGGAACCCTTAATGACTATAATTGTTAAAACAAATAGAGGTCTATTCATATACATTGTATAAAGGCCTTGAATGCAAATTTAATAGAAAAATACCTTGACCCAAGGTGGTGAATCGATCACGAGCAAAAACAAAAAAACGCCTTGAATCTGATTGTTTGAAAGTGAAAAATGAGTTAGGAGAAGTGCAAATCGGTCCTCTTAGGATATGGGTGAAATTTTAATTGAAAAAATAACAGTAAGTCTCCAACATAAGCTAAGGTGTGACCACCATAGCTTACGGCGGGTCCTGGTTCAAATCAATGTTTTGATTTCATTTTTCTATACCATTCTTATGTGTTGTTTTCCATGTTAGGTTGAGGTGTGTTACGGGACTTCCCGGGGAATAATCAATATTTCTATTCATAATTGTCAAGTTTGATGTGAATGTAAATAAACATAATTTTTATTAACACGTCTAACTCTAGGATAAGTGTACAATAATTAGCAAAACTGTATTTTTTAATTTCAGTCTAAGGTGGGTAAAACAATAGAATTAAGTACCGCATTGTAAATTGTTACTGTGATAGCAACGCGCGAGTTTCTCACTACTATTATTTAATAAGTCTTAGTTAATTAATCAGGTAATTGTTAGATATTTAAAACTAGTTTATCACCCGGGAACTTCCGGGATAGATAAATCTAATATGAAGTAACAAAATTTGTTTACCATAAAGGAATAGATTGTTTCTTTCAGGAGAAAAAAAAAGTAATTTGTAAAGGATCCACACTCTGTAACACCCCAACCGATGACCGAAACATCGGGGTGCCACGTAATGACGATTGTTCAGTAGCTCATGGTAAATAATAAGTTTCAATAATCAATTTAATTTCAATAATTGAATGACATACAGTTGTTCTACAAGAAATTTGCACATTAAATGAGAAACACTAAATATAAATCTTCAAGCATGAACTACAGTCTTCAAGCAACACTATAACTTGAAACATGTTAAGTTGGAAAATATTTTAGGTCAACAAAAGTTGGTGAGAAATACATAGGTTTATGTGGTGTATCATGAGTATAAAAGTTGTGCAATTCTAGTGTCATGGCAATTCTAATTCATATGTGAAAACAAATACTAGGCAAAGCATTTCCGTAATCAAACCTTGTGACATATATAATGTGGTCTATCACGTACGCATATACTTTACTTGTTTGTGTTTTGATAACAATCACCCATGTTTCCCCTACCAATTGTCCACGTATTCGGGTGGGGTTGTCAGTCCAATAGATCTATCACTGTGTATCGTCGGTTTGTACGGAGTTAACGATTATGCGTGTCTAATTATGTCTACCTAAGTATTGTTCAAGACCTAATATCACATAGAAATCACACAAGATACGTATGTTGAATTGTATATGTATATGTAAACATATTTCACCTCAAACAGCATGAAAAAGTATAAAAATGGGGCTATGGAAAACTCACCTTGGTTGCTAGTCTTGAATATGCTGATATGTTGCAAAGTAAAGTAGGCAAAATCCCGAGAGATTATCCTATTCAAATAAAGGATAATTTAGATTGGGACCTAATTGAGTCTATGTTTTCTAGATCTAAGGCATTCTAGTTAGGGCTGGCAATTTCAGACATGAACACAAATACTCGATACGAACCTACACGATTTTAACCAATACAGGTATGACCTTAACAGTTTTCGTGTCCTAAACATGAAGACACGAAATATATTTGTTAATTTTCATGTCTAAACAAGTTAAATACTTGTTTACGTGTTTAGTACCCGTTAAGACATGTTGAGGATTTTTTTTTTAAATATAGGTTGTGGAGGTGGAGTTATACGTTTTTACTAGGTGAAATTATACCTTTTTAATGCTAGATGGTTGTTACCCCTTTAACGTGCTGGATTTGGAAAACATGTTCTTGTATTATCGTATTAATCTGGTATAAATAGGTATTATCTTGTCTTATCGTGTTAACTTGGTATAAACTGGTATTATCGTGTAAACCATGTATAAACTGTTTCATGTTTGTCACTTAACAGGTCGGGTATACACGATTTGTCAGCCCTAATTCTAGGGTTTCTAGTTGGGAATTGACGATTGTTTAATATTTAATTTAAATATTTGTTAATTAAATAAATAAAGAGACATAATAAATAAAATAAATTATTAAGTGGAATTTTTGTAAAGTCCTAATCAAGGGTTATTTTACTAAAATAATATAGTTTGAAAATAATTTTTAAGAAATTATTTTCATATTTAATGTTTAAAAAATAAATTATAACATAATGATTTAAACATGTTAATAATTTAAAAAATGTTACCTTTCACAAAATTCATAAAATAAATATACTTTTCTTATCTAAATTATTAAAAATAACTTATGTTAAATTTTGGTGTAAAAATAATGAAAATTGGATTTATAATGGATTTAATATAATTAAATAAGGTTTAATTATATAAAAATAACTAAATACATATTTTATGTAAATAAAATTTAGTTGTATAAAGTTTACACATTTATAAACTTAAAAAAAATTCAGAATTTATGAAGTTTTTTTGTTATTTTTATTGAATTTAATACATATATATTATTTAAAAATAATCAATTTATATATCAAATAAAACATTTTCAGAAAATAAAAATTTTCATAAATAAGTTTATGAGTTAAAAATCCTAATAAATTTTACAGGATTTAAAAACTAGTTTTGGTATCTTAAACATAAATTAGAACATAATATGATAAAATATGCATAATACTTAAAGGAAAAATGATTTTAAAAAAAATGTTGGGGACATGGTTCGAACCTGAGACCATAGTCGGTTCAGGTACTTTTCCCTAGAGCCTAAACCAACTGGTCTGGGAAGGGATGAGCTCGGGATGGGGTCAGCATAGTACCGATACTGATCCCGATAATACCGATACTAAAAACTCCAAAAACCCAATACCGATACCGAAAACATACGATACGGTACGGTATCGGTTCGGTGTCAGTATTGGTACGGTACCAGTATGGTATCGGTATTTTACCTTAAAATACCGATCCGTAAAATACCGATCCCGTACTGATACCGGTTAATACCGAAACTAAAAACATCTAAATATGGGTACCGATACCAATACCGAACACCCTCGATACGGTATCGGTTGGGTTCGGGATTGGTATCGGTTCGATATTTAGGAGTCGGGACAATATGCTCATCCCTAGGTCTGGGCCTTGAATTTGTTATCAGTTTGAGTACAATCTATATTGTTAATGGTTTAAGAATTTATATAAGTTAAAGCAAAAATATAAGGGTGGCTCGGATTCGAACTCGCGTTCATGACCGGCCTAACTACAAACACACTAACAACATCACCATCTGATCTATACACTTTCGATTAAAATTTCTTTAAACCGAAACCTAATTAGACGATACACAATATGAATGGCCGATTAATCATAGGGTTAAGGTTCAACAAAGGCTGATTAATATGTATGAACAAGGATTTGAAATCATACCCAAACGCAAGGCTTCGAATTTGCGGTCAACAAAAAAGTCAAAAATCCTTTAAATTGTCGATTTGGAATGAACGAGATAGAGATTAGATGGACGGGTTTTAGATTTCGGATGCTTATGATCGTTTAGGTGGGTTCAATTTATAGATTAACAGTTTCAACTTTCAATCGATCAATTAGGAATTTGACCCAATATTATGGTAAGGTGAATATTTGGTATTGAATTTGATCGATTATATGATCATTCTCGATTTCTTGAGGCCAAAGATTCAAATTCGCTTTCGTCTGGATCAAATCCATTCCAAAATCAGGTTTAAAACGCATGAATTGAATGATTAGAGGCTGTTTGACTATGGCTTGTTGACCAAGGGATTCAAAAGGGCGCAAAAACATAATATTAGACGAACCCGGATATTAATCGTTAAAAGGCCATACCCAGTTAGTTTGATGGACATGTGAAAGTTTGTTGTCCCAGCTTCCTACCGTGGTTCGAGTCTTGTTGGTCCATTTTTTGAAATCTTTATTTTTTTATACAATTTTTTAACGCAATTGGTTTTAATCTCATTTTAATAAAGGGCAAATTATATAAGGATAGTAGGTAGACGGGCAATAAACTGCGCCGCCATCCCCTTCTGAGTAGAAAACTCTAATCTACTGAAAACAAAGCCTCGCCCCGGAGGGGTCGAAAAGTTGTTGGGGACTATACGCTGAACTCTAGCCAAGAACCGAACTGCTTCCGGCGCCAAGGAGCCGAATGTGTCAAACGCCAGGAGGACGAAGGCATGTTGATTATACAATTTAAGCTTATAATCACACTATAATATTTTTAACGCAATTGGTTTTAATCTCATTTTAAATAAGGGAAAATTACATAAGGATACCAGGTAGACGGGTAACAAATTGCGCAGCTATCCCCTTCTAAATAGAAAACCCTAATCTACTGAAAATAAAGCCTCGTCCCTGAGGGGTCGAAAAGTTGATGTGGGCCACATACTAAACTCTAGCCAGGAACTGAACCGCCTCCGGCACCACGGAGCTAAACGTGTCAAACGCCAGAGGGACGAAGGCATGCTAATTGTACAATTTAAACTTATAATCACACTATATGACATCTAAGGTATATGAAGATGTCATATTATTATTATTTATAACTTATACATCCCATTTTATAATATAGTTTTATAAACCTTATATAAAAATGGCATTATTTTTATTATTGACTTAGATTGTAATAAAGATAGAGTAGCTCAAAAATGAATAAATCTTGGGGATTTATTTATTTATATATTTTTTAAATCAAAAATTCTAGAAAATTTCAAAATGTTAAACACTCGATAACTCGTAAAACCTACTTCTAATTGTACGTATGCACCTCTTGCTCGAGTGAAGTCTCTGTACAACTTTATCATTTCCTTAAGACACTCTAAAGTTGCGATGTGAAACTGGGAAAATAACCACCAAATTAATATCAAATGATATGTCATAATGATGATGATATGCGATTCTGATGTGTAAAATGAGCATATGAGAAACAATTACATAATTGTTCAATTTTATTATGGATATACAATCGATCACCTTGAGTCAAACCAAATAAAAGAATCAATAAGTAAGCAATGAAGGTCAAATTAGAAGATAAATAAAAATTATCAAATTGTTATTGCCTAAAAATATTGCAGGATGGTAACTTTTCATATCTCCCGAATATTTTCTCTACTCATATATAATTTAAGTATCTATTTCAATAATCATCACATGTCAGTAGATTTCAAAGTGCATACATTAATAACGATAAAAAAGGCGTGCATGGTTGGGTGATTAATTGTCACTTATCAGCTATATAATTTATCTGGTCTCAAAGAATCATAGGCTACATTTAACCGGCTTAGCAAATAGCCACAGTTATCAATGTTATAAATGTTCCTAACAACACCAATCAAAATACAAAAAGTTAGATTCTTACAAACTGACTACATCTGTGAATATATATGTAGTTAGCGGGTTCGTATATGTAATAGTAGGTTCAAAAATATATATACTATCTTAACATGATAAGTGATTTGCTTAGAAATGCTTAATGAGTTAGTTGATCACATTTTTTTTTTGTTTGCATTAACAAAAACCCACTAAAATATCTTTTTTTTTTGTTTTTTATACCACCATGGTACTCGTTGGAATGAAAATAAAATGCTCATTAATTTGATGCAATTTTTTTATAATGTCGTATATAAAAGTTATTAACGTTTAAAAATCGTGGGAGAAAGTGCATGTGCATATGACAGAGAAAAAAACTTTTGAAGGCAAATCAAGGGGGAGGTACTCTCACCAAGTGGCATGTGTTACACCGATTTTCTTTTATTATATATATAGATATAGATTGAGGGTTAGGTTGAATTGGTCCTAACTGAGCCTAATACTTTGATTGTCATACAAAATTTATCCCTAGTTCTATAACTTTAATAGTTGTATAAATATTTGTTAGATTAATTTAATTTGTTTAGGTCTAAGAGGCATATTATTGTATAACTCAGATAGAACACTTAAATTCTTCGAGATGCCACTACAAATAGCAATAGTTCCAGTAGCCTCACACCATATATGTGTGTGTGTGTGTGTGTGTGTGTGTGTGTGTATAAGGTAAGGTTCTTGTAGGGGAATGGTTTTGTGTAGAAAGTGTTTTCAACCATTGGATTTAAGATGGATGGTGGAGATTAATAGTTTGGATGTGTTTAAAATTTAATTATTATATTATAGAAATTCATGGTAGAATCTTGAATACGTGTTTTAAATGATAGTATCAATATCATTTTATGTTAGACTTCTGGAAACATTTTTACAGATCTCCTTATATTACGGTTCCCCTCTCTCTCTCTCTTATAATTATTATTTGCCATAATCATTCTTAAGCAACATTCATTCTCATAAAACAAACCCATCAAAAACCCAAATCAGTGTTTTAAACCTAATGTTGTGCAGCCGACCACCGCTTTAGAAACCGTTAGAAGTGTGTTTGAAGGTGACCACAGCTTGAGAAACCATTTGAAGGCGACGGAGACGGTTAGTGCTTCAGAAACCGTTTGACAACCACCATTTACGCCGCCAACCACCGCTTCAGAAACCGTTTGAGGCGATGGAGACGGTTAGTGTGTTTAGTCGGTGACGGTGAGTGTGTTTGAAGGCGACGATTCAATGACTTTTTGTTTTGTTGTTATAATGTATGATTTGGGGTTTGTTGTTTAAATTTGTTAAAAACAGCTTTATGTCTTAGTGATGATATAAAACACAATAAAATGTTGATTTTTAGTGATGAGATAAAACAAAGTATAATGTTCATAAAAACACTAATTAGAAGCTAAAGTGTTATGACTTACTAAATTTGACTTTGTGGTGATGTAAAACAAAGTTATAGGTTTATATAAAATACAACACTCCTGATGTTAGCATATGATGAAAATCTATAACTTATAATAAAAGAATTGAACTTTGATGATGTGGCATTTAATGAAGGCCTCAACCCCTCTTTAAATGTGCCACATGGCATCATGTAGGATTTTTTTAATTTTTGAGTTTTTTTAATATATATATATATATATATATATCATAATTATTTTAGGAAAAAATAAGAATTTAAAAACAAAATTAAATTTTCTCTTTAATGTTTCCTCCCATAACTTTTAAACGTTAATATGTTTTATATACTAGATTTTTTAAAGAAAAAAATTACACCAAATTAACGAGCGTTTTATTATCTTTCCAACGAGTACCATAGTGCTATATAAAAAACGAAGAAAAAAAAACAACTATTTTTTTGGGGTTTTATTTTCAAATATATTTTACTCTATTAATAAATCACAAACGATAAACATAACTTCATAGGCAGAGATTCTTTTTTTTTTTATATTTGAATATGATAACTTATGGCAGAAATTTGTTTAAAATAAATATTATTATTATTATTATTCATTAATTATGTATTGGCAAAGCATTAATTATGTTGTCATATTAGATATTTTATCTATATCTATAATCTATAACTTATAATAAAAGAATTGAATATTGATGAGGTGACATTCAATGGAGGCCTCAACCCTCCTTTGAATGTGCCACGTGGCACGTTAAGGTGAGAGTTTTTAATTAATTTTTTTATTTTGTTTTTATCCATTCTCTTACACTTATCTAACTCTAATCTCTTTAAGAATTTAAAAACAAATTTAGATTTTTCTCTCTAATGTTTCCTCCCATTATTTTTAAACGTTAATATCTTTTATATACGAGATTTTTTAAAGAAAAAAATTACACCAAATTAACGAGCGTTTTATTATCTTTCCAACGAGTACCATAGTGCTATATAAAAAACGGAGAAAAAACAACTTTTTTTATGGGGTTCCGTTTATACAGGAAAAATAACACAATGCTATCATTGAAATTTTACTCTTCTAAAGATGGATATGTATACTTCATCAAGAGAAGCTACGAGAAAGAATCGCGCAACACTGCAACACATGGTGTCACCTTATAGCAAGGTTATTTTTTTATTTATTTAATTACAAGAGTAATAATTATTACTATTAGTATTATTAGAATGGTTATATTTTTCAACCCCGGGACACTCCCGGGATAAAAGCTAGTGATATATAAACACAATTGATGTTATTATAAAACAATCCTGATAATTATAAAACACTATTGATGTTATTATAAAAACGTAAGTCTAAAAAAAATTGAATTCAGATAAATAGAAATCAGTTTTTTGGGGATTGATCTGAGAAATTTGATGAGAATGTGCAGATATCTTGAATGATATGTTAAAGATATGGTACTAAATTATTGAGATTTAATTAATTTAAAAATTGTTAAAAAGTCTTAAATGCTCTTAATCTAAAAAATTGATTCTATGACTAGAAATCTTTCTTACACTTCCTATACAAATCAATTTTCGTACCTAATACTCTACCTAGCTACCTGTATATATAATTGTTGGTACAACATATTAGGATTAATTGGATTTTACGGGAGTGTATGTTTAGCTTAAAAAAAAGAAAAAAAAATAGTAGCCTTATACGAATACGACCTTGACTTCCATCATTGCTGAATTAATATCGCATTAACCATCCAAAGGCATTATAGCTCAGCGGTTTTTTGGTGGTGAGATAAGACTTAGGGACCATAAGATCCTGGGTTCGAATCTCACAAATGGGTTTTTCTCATAATTATGAGTTTCCTCCGGAATTGGTGACTTGTTGGGGAATATGATCGCGTGGCAACATTAGTGGCACGATAATACTCCAGTGTTCCGTGAATGATTCCAATTTGTTGGCCGTTCAAAAAAAAATCGCATTAACCAGCTCGTTGAACAATAATACTAGTAATTATTACAAAAATCACTAGCTTTCTCTCTCCTTTTCTATTTAATAATATTTATTCTTTACTTTTATCATTACCTTTTCACTCTCCTATATTGACAACACTTTTAAAAATACTATGAAGGATGAACAGTGTCTCCTTCAAATTTACTGGTGAACAGTGTCTCCTCTAAATATTTTCTCTCTCCTCTACTCACAACCACTTATATCCATTCTATATAATATAAAGATCATACTCACACCATTATGGATGAGCTAATGCTCTAATTTTTTTTTATCAAATAGTAGAAGAACGAATTCGGGTGACGCCGGTTCGATTCGTATGAGAGGCGAGAATTTGCCGATTATTCCATCTTCGTGCCTCTAGGTGGGTGGAGGTCAGGTTTCTGCACATCTGGGAGAGCCAATAGCCTGGCAGTGGTCGAGTAGTCAACCTTAGCTACAACATCCAGTAGTGTCACAGTAATTGACACGTCATTCCTTGTTGTTCTAAAAAAACTTGTGCTTGGTATTTAAAAAATCACTAAATACAGTCTTTTTTTCATTTTTTTCAAGAACATTTCTATACATATATTTAACAAAAAGAGTTCTCTTTTTTAAAGTTAATTTTGATCTCATATATGTGATTTTATACCGTGATTAATTAAACATTTCACATTCACATGATAATTATATATAGACAAAATTACATAAATCAACCTTTATGTATTACTGAAACTACAACCTATACCTTTCAATTTAAAAAGCACACAAACCAACCTTTATGTATATCTTTTCATGCAGGTTACAACCTTTAACACAAACTCAGTTAGTTTGTGTCGTTAAGTCAAGGGCAAATTAGTACTTTTACCATCACTTTTCATCTTCTTCCCTAAGACCTCTGCTTTTCAACTCCACCATGGAACACCACCAGCATCAACCTCACAATCCCCATAACCTTTGCAAACCTAAGTCTTTTAATAATCATTCATACACTTTATTAATAAAAAAAACTCAATTTGAATAAAAACAACATGAAAATCAACACTAACGCAGATAAACGAATTTACACCACTGCTCTGAATACTATCTTCCTTTCGATTAAGACTTCCTAAATGACTTACCTGCAACATCGATCTTTAACATTGAACACTTGTTCATCCCAAATCAGATGTCAGATTTGAGATTTCAGATCTGAGGCAAAAAACGACGGTGTTTAATAATGGTGGGAGGGGGGTCGAACAACCCAAATAATACGAATCCAACCCACCAATGTTACTAATAAAGGGCGTCGGTGACGGTGGTGGAGGCTGAAGTGTATAGATTGGTATTGGTAATAGAGGTTTAGGCTTAACTCAATCGTTCATTTATCAGCAAGAAACAGAGCATCGAATTAACCTCTGGTGTGTTTGAAATAATTCGCTTACGACAGTCCGGTAACGTCTTTCCTTTCTATCATCAAACCTTATTTTTCCGGCAGCCTTAACCATCGGTCATTGTACTCAATACCACCCTTTCATCGTCAAACTCCACCATCGGTATTACCATGACCGGATATCGCCATCACTTAAATCATTACCCAAAACCACCACCATTGATGTTCCTCTATTCATTCACTGTCGCACCACTATCACCATAAAACCCACCATGACCGGAGATTAAGAATATGAACAGAGGGGGGGTATGGGTGGGTTTAAGAAGATGAACAGGGGGTATGGGTGGGGTGGGTTTAATTATATTTTATTATTTTGTTATTTTATTTAATTTTAAGGTTGGGGTAACTAAAATGACTTATTTGCCCTTGACTTAACAACACAAACTAACTGAGTTTGTGTTAAAGGTTGTAACCTGCATGAAAAGATATACATAAAGGTTGGTTTGTGTGCTTTTTAAACTGAAAGGTATAGGTTGTAGTTTCAATAATACATAAAGGTTGATTTTTGTAATTTTGTCTTATATATATATATACTATTAAAAAACGAACCTATTTGAATAGTACTTTTATTATTATTTTATTTATTTTGTTATATTAAATACCTATAGTTCAATAAGAAATAAAATAATGAGGTAGCGGTGAAGTGGTTTGTGGTGTTTATGTGTTCTTTGGTCTTGGGTTCAAAACCTATTTGAGTTTTTTTTACAACACTTATTTATATATAAATACATATGATTAAATAAGAATTAACAAAATTGGGTAGTGGTGGAGTGTTCTTTGAGGTCTTGGATTCAAAACCCGTTTCAAACATTGCATGTTTTTTTCCAACACTAATTTATTTATAAATATATATGATTCCATAACAATTAACAAAATGACTTGGTGGTGGAGTGGTTTGTGATGCATTTGTATGGTTTGAGGTCTCAGGTTCTAAACCGGTTTGAAACATTGTTTTTTTTAAAACAAATACGAAAAACGCACAACGCGCGTATGTTTATACACCTAGTTGATGATAAATAATTATATAAATAAATAGTAATCGTTATAAATTAAAAAAAAAAAAGTTTACTCACCTCCCAATATTTTACGACCACTATGCATGTTTAGTTAGTGTGAGTGTAGAGGCACACTCATTGCCTATGTGACATCTATTTTTTAACATTTCATATTTCATGAAATCATTACATATGGCCTTAATGAGATAAATTATATGTCATGTGACGTAAAAAAAAACACACATTAAGAACTTTACAAATCAAATCACAATGGTAGTTCCTTAAAAGATGTGTAATTTCGGAAGGAAAAAAAAGTCAACGTTTTAATGAGATAAATAACAAACAATGATATGTCATGTAAGATTCCTATGGGGCGGGGCGCTAGGGAATAACAAAATCCGCTGGGTTACGTGGGAAAAAATTATGAAGTCAAAGAATGTGGGCGGGTTGGGGGTTAGAAGCATTGAGGATCTTAATTTGGGGCTTATGGTCAAATGGTGGTGGAGGTATAAAATGTCGAAGGAACAACTATGGTACAAAGTAGTGAATGCTATTCACAGCTGGAGACGACAAGTGGAATTCATTCCTGCAAAGAAAACGGCAACTTGTATATGGGGCACGATCGTTTCCATCCAAAACGTGTTCAGTTCCCGGGGAATTGAGCTTGAATCAAAATTCTATTGTAAGGTGGGTAGTGGTGAATCGGTAAGGTTCTGGGAGGACAATTGGAACATGGCTGGCCGGCTAAAAGAAAAGTTCCCGCGTCTATATCAACTCGCTAGATCAAAGGGTGTTAAAGTGAGCGAATGTTACAAAAAGCTTAACAATTGTATCTGGTGGGAAGTCCCCTGGTCAAGAAATCCTGCATCAAACGAAGAATTAGAAGAAGCACAAAGATTGTGGTTGTTGATTAATGAACAACGGGTTGAATTTTCTGAAGATTTGTGGAAGTGGGCGTCACAGGATTCGGTAAAAGATTTCAAAGTCAAGCACGTTAGATCAGATCTTGTTGGGCTGCAAGGTAGTTCACTTGTGCAGCAACAATTCTGGTGGAACAAGCTTGCGACTCCGAAGGTTAGATGCTTTGTATGGCGGGCGGTAAATAACAAGATAGCAACGGCAGAGGCTTTGGCTGCTAGAGGTGTAAGTTTTGGCGACGGTATGTGTCACACCCTCAAAATCCACTTGCGGAGTTTACCGCGAGGCGCATGACAAACCAGGATCCAAGTCAACAATCACAATAAACAAATCTAAATAAACATATGCAATTTCAAAAACATAGTTTAAAATCCCCAAATACAGCGGAAGCTTATTCTCAAAACATAATCCAAAAGTAAACCAAGTTATTCAATGTTCGAAAACCATGCAACCCTAACTAGACGCCGTGCAGACGCGTGCGCCCTAGTTCCATTGTGCTACCTTAGCGACCTGAGAAAACATGTAAGAGTTACGTCAGCACAAAAATGCTGGTGAGTTCACAGGTTTGTAATCAAAGTACCAAGTTCAACCTGTCCATACTATAAACAATTGTAAACCAAAGTACGCTAGCTAGGCGTATGTTTTGTTACTACTACGATTGGAAAACCATTACTAACTCGCAAACCAGATGTTGTGCCCGAATAGTAAACCTGTTCCTGTTTGAGACAATATGCACCCGCCCGGCCCTCCAAGCCGACGAGTGGGGTTGGTCACTCCCAATAGCGCTATTCACATTTCCCCGTTGTGCAAACCTGCACATTCGTGGTTCCCCCCGGGACTTCCAAAGTTCGTATAGTAACCATAGAAAACCCATAGTATGACAGTTGTTACCAAAACATTAGTTTAACACATGTTTTCTCCCCCGAAAAGTGAAACCAGTTAAAAGTGGGGCCGTGAACTCACCTTAGGTTGCGTTACTTCGTAATACGAATAAGATCAGCAAGCTATGCTAGTCCCGTAAAGCGGCGACCTAACATATGACAGTTACAAGTACTTAGACTAATAACCCGTAGGTTAGTTAGTCCCTAGATGTCCAGACCATAACCAAGTTCGTTTGAAAACACTGTGACTGTTAAACTAACCCAATGTACAAGACTCGACATCCCATTGGTGACCCGAGACTCCCCGTGTTATACTTGCACTCTCAAACATACAATCATGCAATCACACTTAACATACGTTAAAGTCCAACAAGTTCTAGCATATAGTTCACGTATCACATAAATAAGTCCGAGCACATGTTACTGAGTTATTAGATATGATACGGGGTTCCTAGCATGTTCCTAGGTGTCAAATCGGGTCCCGAAATGCTAAAATACACTTACAACAGCAGTACAGGCGATTAGGAAAAGTCAACTAGCAATTACGTTGGTCAACAGGCAATTAGGAATGCTAATCGCCTACACTATAGGCAATTAGGGTCATGTGGTATGCAAATCAGGAGTTTATAGGCGATTAGGGTCATAAGACATGCATTTATAGGCGATTAGGGTCATAAGACATGCATTTCAGGACTTAGCTAGCAATTAGGATCACAATTGCATGCAACGAAGGCAATTAGCCCCCAATCACCTATGCTATTAGGCGATTAGGGTGTCATAGCAGGCGATTAGCCTCCTAATCGCCTATATCATAGGCGATTAGGGTTGCTAATCGCCATTAACCCAGCTGTTCCGGTTTTTCGCGCGTTTAACACTCCAAATCAAACCCAGAACGTGTGTAAACATCAGATATCAATCAAATAACCATATCAAACATATTTCAATCAAAATCCTTCGATTAACCTCGTTCTATCAGCCCTGAATGCAACCATGTATTCCAAAAACAATACACATAGCATGAAACATCACATTAACATGCATAACCGTAACCCTAATGAACAATTACTCAGATTTCATCAACATGCTATCATCATTAATCTGTAACTACCTTAATATCATGTTAACAATCCTTCTTGAATCACAAAAACCCTATCTTTTAATTATAAACACACATACAACATGCATAATAGCTAGAATCCAATTAACAACGATTATTGACGAATTTCAGAAGACACATACGTATATAAACAGGTCTGGACCATTAAGGATTCAATAAAAACATTATTAAAGTTGCATGAATGAAAACCACACCTTAGGTTTATGATAGATTGATGTAATAGGCTTGAAATCGTGTGTTTTGATCCAAAATCGTGTTCCAAAGGTTGTGTGTGTGTTGGGGCGAGTTGTGGGACGACTAGGGTTGTTATGATGAAGTTTAGGAGGTCAAGTATTGTATTTATAGTCGTTTTTAGTCGCCAAGTACGTTGCAGGCGATTATGCAGCTTTTGCAGGCGATTAGGGTTGCTAATCGCCACCCCTTTAGGCGATTAGCCCACAATCGCCTAAGGAGAATGCCCCAGTCGCCTAACATACTCAGCTAATCGCCACCCTATAGGCGATTAGCCCTCTCTAATCGCCTATAGGGGTTGGTTCTACGTATTTTGCGCGTTAAACCCCGTTTTAACATATGTTAACACATTTTCACATACCGACAAGTCACATAATGATTGTAAACACGTAATACTTGCAAACAAACACATTCGCACTCGTTCACCAATTCTCGGGACTCGAGACTTGTATGTTCCCAATGCTTTGACGATTCTACGAATCGTCACCCTTTGTACACTTGGTTAAGGACTGACATCTACTGATTCTCTAGACTGATATCTAACGATCCTCTAGACTAAAATAACAGTTCCCGAACCATAACACGACTCAACTAACCCAGTTAAGTATAATATACGCGTGACTCGCTAAGGTAGACTTTAATCTAGACAATGTTGTTAACCTGAATTTGCCGGGTGTCACAGTATGTGTAGGAGGTGCAGCCTTGAACTAGAAGATGCGGATCATATACTTGTCAACTGTGTGTGGGCAAGTTCTTTGTGGTGGAGTATCCGTCAATGGCTAAAGATATCAGATGCGGACCCGTTTACATCCGTTATCCAGTTGCTGCAGTTCTGCAGGAATTTGGACAGGCCCCATAAGTTGAAAAAAGCGATCCATGCGATATTCATGCTTGGTATGTGGAAACTTTGGTTGAGCAGGAACGGCAAAATTTTCAACAATGTGGATACGGCGACCCCAAAGCTAATCAAAGAAGTCAAGTTAGAGTCTTTCTGGTGGATGACCAAAAGGGGAAATATGGCGGACCTTGATAAGACAAAGTGGTGGGAGTTCTCGGCTTTCGATAACGGTTAAGGAAATAGGTGTATAGGTGGAGTTTGTATATTTCTTTTTGTTGTTAATGTACCTGTTAGAATCGATCGGCCCGGGTAGTCCCTAAGCAGTTAATGCGGTGGGAAATCAAATATCGGTCAAGGGCTGATATTTGATATATAGGTTATCGCGGTGGATATCGGCGGGATATCGGTAATTTTAGTATCATGTAGAATTTTAATATTTATATATTAACATAATATAAAACCTAAACATAGTCATATATAATACTAAATTACTAATACTAATATCAAAAGTCAAGACTCCAAAGTGCCATTATTTGAAATGTTATCTATATATAACCTAAAACATAATAATATATAATACTTACAGATTTGATGGCAGTCACAGACGAATGGTAGAAGACGAAGGAGAGACAAATCTGTCCAGTTTAGGGTTTTGGAGTGTTTTTGGGTAGTTGGACTCTTAATATTTAGGGGCTTATTCCAAAAAAAAATGATTATTATTGGCTTTTATTGTAATTTGGCCTATAAAATAGCAAAACCTGGAAATGCGGCGCTATAACCGATATATGAGAATCAAAATATCGGTGGGATATCGGCAAATATCACCGATAATATTGGTACCGATATTTGCCACCGATATTTGACACCGAATATCGATGAGGGTCCGATAACCGATATCCCGCCGATATCCCACCGATATCCCACCGATATCCCACCGATATTGACTGCTTAGGGTAGTCCTCTCGCTAATTGGGCTCGGGTGGTCTTGTGATGTTTTTTGGTGATTGAATAAAATGGTTCCGTTTGATTGTTCAAAAAAAAAACGTAAAAAAACACACTTTAAGAACTTTACAAATCAAATCACAATGGTAGATCCTTAAAAGATGTGTAATTTCGGAAGGAAAAAAAAGTCAACGTACAGAACTACAACTTTTTTTTTAACAGCATTGATTCTTATTATCACAACATAATAATAATAAAAATACATTAAAGGGGCCAGCAGGAAGCTGGAAGTCCCGAGACAAATAAATATTACTAAATTACGTCTCTAATATTAAACTCACACCATCGCTCCCAATTGAGGTTACCGAATTGGGCTCTCGTCTTGAGCCATAAGTAAGAGTCTTCTTTTATGGCATCCATCATCTTCTTCACAGAAACGGTTCCGCCATCAAAAACGACCGCATTCCTTGTTTTCCAAATTCTCCAAATTGTCGCGTAGAAGACAACCTCCAACACTTTCTTCCACTTCCCCGATCCTTTGAGCCTGCTAATCTCTTCCATCAACTCTTGAAAGGAGGTGGCATGCATCAGGATTGGAATTTTGACCCAAATGCAAACCTGCCACCAAATCGCCTGCACCGTAACACACAGAACTGACAAGTGGTGTACCGACTCGTCCCCATACCCACTGAAGGGGTAGGGTACCGCTTCTCAGCGCTCTCAAGCGCACCCTACCCAGCGTCCAAGAAACTCCGCCTACAAAAGGCCAACACAACACTAAGAGAGGAAAAAGCAGCAGCGCATAAACTGCGCTGCTCACTCCGCGCAGTGTCACCAGTTGACAGCGCCGGATTCATCCCCCTTAGAGTTCAACTTGCCACCTCCCATCAGGTGTCAGCTGACAACCGGTCAGCCGCCTGACACAACCTGACAGCAGGAGAAAAGAGACCTTCTGCAGATCCAGCCAGAAGGCGCCACGTGTACCAATGACAGAGCACCGCCCAGCCATCCAATCATGTAGCGCCACGTGGCCCAATCAAAAGAAAGCCTCTCCAACTTGGATCACTTTACCCAACTAGGGATTGAGATCCAACTAAGTGGACTCCAAAAGCTCCCGGGCCCAAGCCCGTCAACACCCGAAATGGGCCTGGCTATCTCAGGCCCACTTACCCCCTATAAAAGGAGGCCTTCACCTCCTTTCTTAGGGTAATCAATTCTTGACCAATTAGAAACAATACAATTGTATCATTACTTGTACTTTGTATTTATAAAAGATCATCTCTTGTTAGTGGACGTAGATCTTACGAGATCGAACCACTTATATCGTTGTCTCTTGTGTTATTCTGCTTACTGTCTGTGCATATAACCATAGATCAACCATCGTTGTGAGCCAAGGATTATATCCTGCAGCGAACACGAGTCGTACCACACACCTACTACCCCCTGATTATACTCGTTGTTTCTTCATTGGCGCCATCCGTGTCGGCTGAAAGAATCACTAAATTTCAAACCTCCATCCTTTAAGCTCACTAAATGGCAGATCTAACACCAACCGGAGTCGCAGGAGCAACCCCTTCGGCAGTCATTCAGACTACTGGAACGGGCATGCTCCAAACTCCGGACAAGGGCATAGCAACAGCAGCCACAAGGGAAGAAACACCGCCCCGGGCGGTCTCCTGCTCAGACTCATCCGAGTCCGACATACCCACTACACCAGTGGATCCGGACGAGTGGCTTTTTCGCAAACAACTCAAGAACACAAAAATTTATCAAAACATGTTAGCTAAACTTCAAACCGATAAATCCAAGGCTTCCCCATCGGCAAAACACAGCCGTAGGGGGAAAGAAAAGCAAGCCACACGTCCCAAGTCTCGGGGTGGAGATCGCAGCAAGCATGCACGCGATCAGGACCCCGCAGGCACCACATCAGAACCTGATAGCTACCAGCCAACCAGCGATTCAGATAACACAAAGATCTCCAAACACAAGAAGCGGAAGGTGACAAAGACCCACTCCGCCTCCTCACACAGGAAGGAGGACGACGACTTAAACAAGCCATACAGGCCTAAGTCGTTCGCCCTCAGCTCCAAGTTTTGCCAGCGGATAGCCACCGCACCCATTGAAAAACAAGCAAAACTCCCAAGCAGCATCGGTCGATACGATGGCCTGCGAGACCCCACTGATCACCTACACGACTTCGAATGCGCAGGAACCACAGTCCTCTGGCCTGTGCAAGTCTGGTGCCACCTGTTTGCACAGACCCTCACGGGCGCAGCCAGAGTCTGGTTCGACAATCTCCCGGTGGGAAGTATCCTAGATTTCGACGACCTCATCCAGAAATTCAAAGATCACTTCTCTCATCTCATGCGCCACAAACGAGATAAATCCCACATCCTCCTATGTCAGCGCACGGACAATGAATCGATCGAAGATTTCATTGTGCGCTACAACAAGGAGGCACTACAAATCGGCTGCGGAGAAGAGCTCATGCGCGCAGGCTTCATTAACGGGGTGCGCAGTGAGGACTTGATGAAAACACTGTCCGGGAAAACGGGCATCCCAGATTCCTGGGAGGAAGTCATCAAAGCCTCCAAAATATACGCATCCTCAGAACGCTCCATCAAACAGCAGCGCGGCTACAGCCAAGCCAACAACTCCAACAGAAACAAAGGCAAACAATCCGTCTGGTCGCGAATCTCAGGACCAACGGACGAAGGAAAGTACTCGCCTGCCAACGATGCTCGACAGACAATCAGCAACAAACAACAAATGGACCAGAGACCCCAACCAAAAAAGAATACCGACTGGACCCAACTCACAAAAACTCCGTCACAAGTGCTGAAGACGGAACAAATCAATTTCAAGGAGCCCAAAGTGTTGGGAAAAAGAAAGAACGTCGACCAAACCAAGTTCTGTGAATTCCACAACGACTATGGCCACCTGACGGACAATTGCTATAGTCTGAAACTAGAGATCGAGGCGGCACTAAAGACAGGCCAGCTAGGTCACCTCGTCAAAAATGTCAACAAAGGCGGGCGCAACACCACCCAAGACGTCAAGCGAGAAGACACCGGAGGCAAACAAATCCGGAATCTCCAAACAAGCTACGTACAGCATGCCCCGCGCCATCATTGTAACATGCTCTCCACCGCGGGAACACGCCAACACACTGGTAAGAGCCCAAGACAAACTGACGACTCCTGGAAGGAGGTGGACGTCCTCCTCCCCCGAGTACGAGGCGGACCGTCCGCAACATCGCCTCTAATCATCACTGCCGTTCTAGGACATTATCGAACGCAATCCATGTTCCTAGACGGCGGAAGCAGCACTGACATAATCTATGATCAGTGTTTTCAACAACTGGACGAGGATGACAAAGCCCGCCTCGTTCCAGTCAATGCACCAATCTCGGGCTTCATCGATGAAGTCATCATGCCCCGCGGCATAATCACCTTCCTGGTCACCTTGACAGATGGTACCCATGAGCGCACAGAAATGTGCGATTTCATGGTTCTACCGGTAACTTCACACCACGACGTCCTGTTAGGGCGGGAAGGCTTGGCAAAATTCTACGCCAACGCCTCCACTCCTCACCAGATGGTAGGCAAAACCACAAAAAGCGCAAGCCCGTTCGGAACCGGAAAACTGGGTCCCGAACCCAAAATTCCCGGACCAAACGGTAATCATCGGCCATGAAATCTCCAACACCATAACAGCGCACCTCAAGCAACTCCTGGTCAAAAACATAGACATATTCGCCTGGCAACCATCCGACATGATCGGTGTTCAAAGAGAAATCGCGGAACATAAACTGAAGACTTACAAATCCGTGGAGCCAGTCGCCCAAAAGATGCGCAAAATGGGGCCGGAGAAAACAAAGGCGATGAACGAACAGGTCAACGAGCTCCTCAACGCAGGCATCATCCGCCCAATCCGATACCAAACCTGGGTAGCCAACCCAGTCATGGTAGGGAAAGCAACCGGCGGATGGCGCATGTGCGTTGACTACAAGGACCTAAACAAAGCCTGCCCGAAAGATTGTTACCCTCTACCAGAAATCGACTTAAAAGTGGATTCCCTCGCGCCATATCGCTTCAAATGCTTCCTTGACGCCTACAAAGGCTATCATCAAATCCAAATGGCAAAGGAAGACGAAGACAAAACAGCTTTCCGCACGGATACAGGGATTTTTTGCTACACCAAAATGCCCTTTGGCCTCAAAAATGCGGGAGCCACATACCAGCGACTCATGGACAGCGCTTTCGTTGACGAGATAGGCGTACGCTTGGAAGTGTATGTCGACGACCTCGTCATCAAAAGCAAAGACGAAGACCACATGTTAGAAGACATCCAGAAAACATTCAACCAGCTTCGAAAGGTACGCATGAAGCTCAACCCCAGCAAATGCTCCTTCGGCATGGAAGAAGGAAAATTCCTGGGAGTTGTTGTTACGAGAGACGGATTCCGCGCAAATCCAGACAAGGTCCTAGCCATTGAAAGAATGCCTTCACCAACATCCATAAAGGACGTTCAGACACTAATGGGACGCCTTGTCGCTCTCAATCGCTTCCTTTCAAATTATGCTTCTAAGTCATTTCCTTTTGTAGACACTCTAAAAAACTGTCTGAAAAAAAGCAATTTCCGCTGGACCCCTGAGGCGGAGAAAGCTTTTCAAGAAATGAAAAAATGTCTTATGAATTTACCTACTCTCACCGCACCACTTCCCAAGGAACCGTTAACATTGTACCTCTCTGTCACAGAAAGGGCAATCGGCGCGGTACTCCTTGTAGACCGCAAAAGGTGTCCAAACACCCATCTACTACATCAGCAGAACCCTGCTAGATGCGGAGACTAGGTACTCCACAATGGAAAAACTAGTACTAGCTCTCATTCACGCATCGCGCAGACTGCGCAGGTATTTCCACGGTCACCCAATAAACGTCCTAACGGACTACAGAATCAGCGACGTACTACGAAAGCCTGAGACCTCTGGGCGCCTAGCAAAATGGGCAATCGAATTGGGGGAACACACCATCAATTACAAACCCAGACCAGCAGTCAAGGGACAAGTCCTCGCCGACTTCGCCACCGAAATACCAACGGATAAAATCGCGGAATGCCTCGCCGAGCAAGATCCCGCGCCACCAACCTCCGATGAAACTTGGAAACTCTACACCGACGGCGCCTCAAACAGCGACGGCGCAAGTGCGGGGTTGCGCCTAATCAGCCCAAACCAAAAAGAACACACATATGCCATTCGCCTAGATTTCGCCGCGACAAACAATGAGGCAGAGTATGAAGCGCTACTAGCAGGCCTGCGCATCGCACACCAACTGGGAGCCTCCCATCTCGAAGCACACGTCGATTCGCTGTTAGTAGCCGGCCACATCAACGGCACATACGACGCCAGGGACGCGACAATGGCTCTATACTTGCAACAAGCCAAGTTACTCATGCGCAAATTCACCTCATGCACCATTACCCACATTAACCGGAGTGAAAACAAACCCGCAGATGCGTTATGTAAAATGGCTTCAACAGTTTTCGACCACATGGCCAAGAATGTTCGCATTGAGCTACAAGAAAGACCATCGGTCCCGCCAAGACAAGTAAACGTCATCCAAACCGGTACAATATCTTGGATGGCACCGCTAAAGGCATACTTGACATCCGGATCTTTACCCGACAACAAGGCTGAAGCAAGGAAACTACAACACAAGGCCCTTCACTATGAACTAACAGAGGGAACCCTCTACCGCCGATCATACCTGGGCCTCTTACTGCGGTGCGTCGACAAAGAGGAAGCCGCCTTCCTCATCAGAGATATTCCCCAAGGCATTTGCGGACTACATGCCGGTCCTAGAATGGTGGTGGCCAAGTTAATGAGCGCAGGTTATTATTGGCCTGGTATGCACCCAGACGCGGTGGCAGAATTACGCAAATGTGAATCCTGCCAGCGCCATGCGCCAAATACTCTGCGCCCCAAAAACGACTTGGTACCCGTCACAGCGGCGTGGCCATTCCAAAGGTGGGCGATAGACCTTGTTGGTCCATTTCCCACAGCTCCAGGAAATGTCAAGTTCTTAATAGTGGCCATCGACTACTTCACAAAATGGATCGAAACAAAGCCACTAGCAAAAATAGACGGCCCCCACATCAAGAAATTCATATGGGAATTTATCATATGCAGATTCGGCCTACCGTACCAGATCATAAGCGACAACGGAACCCAATTCACAGACCAACACTTACAAGAGTGGTTGACACAAATGGGGGTCCAACAGATCTTTACATCAGTCGCTCACCCCCAATGGAACGGTCAAGTCGAAAGAGCAAATCGAAGCATGATCGAAGGAATCAAAAAACGACTCGGAACCAAAAGAACCGGATGGGTGGATGAGGTCCCCCATGTCCTATGGGCAAATCGCATCCTCGAAAAAACCAGCAATGGCGAAACACCATTCAGCCTAACTTACGGATCCGAAGCCGTCATCCCAGCAGAAATTGGATGCCCTTCCGCCAGAGTACTCATGGCAGACAAGGGGCAAAACAACCAAGAGCTGCGCCTGAACCTAGACCTACTTGAAGAGCGCCGAGAACTCGCCGCCATCAAGGAGGCTAGATACAAAAATCAGTTGGAACGCTATTACAACAAGAAAGTCAAACTCCACGAATTTGACATTGGCGACTACGTTCTACGAAACAACAGCGCTTCCAACGCATAAAAGTCGGGCAAACTTGCCCCAACCTGGGAGGGGCCTTACAGAATTCAAGAGATCCTAGGCAAAGGCGCTTATGCGCTGGAAAAGATTGATGGCACACCTGTTCCGCGCTCATGGAACGCGGCTCAGTTACGCTTTTGTTACATGTAATGTACTTGTAAAACACTTGGGCTACACATGCCTAAGTCCTTTTCTAAAAAGTTTTCTATAAAGTTGCTAAACGCTTATCTTTATGTGTGCGCTATCGGATCCTTGGGTCTTCAAGGCATAGATTTTAAACATAACTATCGCCGGACTCAATACTCAAATCCAAACACATCACACTACAAGATTAGACAATATATAGAAAACAAACTTAGAAAATTTTCATATCAACCAAAAAGAGGCGTTCAAGCTGCCCCAAGCTTTACAAGTAAACAAAAACAAACATACAAAACACTTAATCTCCACCAGACTCCTCAAAATCAACAAGTTGCTCCTCCATACCCTCCGGACTCGTCCCAGATGTCCCTTCACCGGTTGCCTGCTTTGCTGTCTTCTGCGCCTCCGCACCCAAGCGGTCTGATTCTTCCATAAAGTAACGGAGGGCGCCAGCAGGGTCAGCATACTCGTTACAGTCTTCCACTGTCTTGAGTATAGGGAATTTGATTTGCTCAAACTTGAGAAGTTCAGCTTCATACTCCTTCTCCCTGGGCTTACCATGATGCGCACCTTCAGTTATACGCCCTTGATTCAGCGCATGGTAAAACCCAGTCTCAAACCCCTCAGCCTCCCCAGCAGCGCGCGCAGCGCCAGCAATAGCAGCAACCTGATCGCCGAGATTTGGCTCATTCCAGAACCTCTTAAAAATCTGCAAGCAAGGGACACAACAGTCAGAAAGGTAGCCTACACAAACAAATTAAACAGACTAAGGAGAATACTTACCCCGGCGATACCCTGGGTCATCACCCAACGAACAGAGTCCTGGGCCTTCTGCTGCGCAACGGAGGCTTCGTCAAACAGAGTCTTTGCATTCTCAGCCTCTGTCTGCGACACAGTTAAGGACTCCTTTAAGGAAGCCCTCTCCGCCGTTAACGCCGCCTTCTCCTTCACCCAACCCTCTTTCTCACCCACCAGCTCAGACAACTGGGTAGACGCGCTCAAAAGCTCCTGATCTTTCGCGTTCAAATCAGAGCGTAAGCCTGCCACCACCGAATCCCTTTCGGCTAACACCTTCTGATGACCTTCAGCAGTCTCTTGCAACTTGGAATTTTCATTCCTCAGCACTTGGATCTGCTCTTCCAGCCTCATCATTTTTTGGTTGGTGACTTGGCAGGCTTCAGTCCACCTCTTCTGAGCTAGCGCATGATCGCGCTCCAGCGCCTTAGCCTTGTCCTCAGACTTATACGCCCTCTCCCGGTACCTCTCCATGTCAGCTTTTAGCTTCTCCTCCCTCTGCGCCTGCGCAGACCGCCGGGAGTTAAAATCAGCAATGTCACGGGCAAACGCTTCATCACGTCGCTTCAGCGACTCCACAGCAGCAATTTGAAGCGCCTGCCCAACACATATGTCAGTGATAAGCTGAGAGCGAGGCAAGCTATCTTGGTACAACTTCTCTCTGGGAGGTACCACCTGGGACACAAACTCCTCTGCAGTAAGAGGATTTGCAAAGCGGGAGTTCTCCCGGATACTCCAATGCGGGCGCCAGATTACATCGCCCGCGGAGTAACTCGAGTCACCCCGTTCAGCACTAACCCTTCCACCAGAAGGGTTATCACCCACCACCCCGGTATCACCACCACCACCTGGAGAACTTTCAAGCGCCACCTGTTTGGAGGCAGCCTTGGCAGCCTCAGCAGCCTTTGCTTTGGCTTCTGCCTCCGCCTTCTCCTTCTCTAAACGCAGCTTTTCAGCTGCCGCCTCCTCCTCGGCCTTCCTGGCCAACTCCTCCATGCGCAGCTTTTCAGCTGCCACCCTCTCTTCCTCCAATCTCTTGGCAGCGGCCTCCTCAGCCCGCTTCTACGCGGCAGCCTCATCGGCCCTCTTCTTGGCCTCAGCCGCCTCCTTCTCTAGACGAACCCTCTCCGCCTCCGCCGCCACCCTCTCCTCTTCCTGCCTTTTCTGAGCGGCCTCTACCTCGGAAGGGGCAGGACCGGCGGAGCCTTGGGCTTGCGGAGAAACAACTGCAAGAAAACAAAATATCAGTCACCGACATTACAACAAAAATAACAAAGAGAGAGAAGCCAACTTACTGGTAACTTTCTTCACAGTCTTCTGGAAAAGTGGACGGCGCTCCGGCGGAGGGCTAATCACCAACGAAAATGGCCCCGTTCCACTTCCACCAGCACCACCAGCCTTTGAAGACACAACTTTTTTGCTCTGAGTTTTCCCAAGCTTCCGTTTCTTTTTCAACGGGCTCTCCGGCGTCTCCACATCTTCAGGGGCGGAGGACGAAGACTCCAACGTCTTGTCGCGTTGCCCATAATAAGGCCCTTCACCACCTGCACTCAAAGGCGCAGATTTAACTTCGGTTTGCACCTTATGCTTATGCATTACCGGCGCACTCTTCTTACGACCACGAGGTGGCGGCGGATGCACCAGTTCCACAGAAGACCCAGTTGATTCCTCATCAGAAGAAACAACAAAATAAGGGGTCGCTTCATGTGGAACTGAACATAAAGGATCAGGATTTATAGGGTGCTCACGTGAGATAATCATACCAGAGGGCTTGAACTCCATGTATGGGAAATAAAACCTATCCACCATCTGGTCAATCACAGAAACACCACCCTCCGCAGGATCTCTCCACTCCAACGGCGCTTTATCGCGCAAAAGAAACGCAGCAAACTTCGACATCCCTGCGCCACCCAAGATAAAACTCAGTCAAACAAGAGTTAGCATAAAAATCAAAGCAACACAAGGACAAAAAACCTTACCAGAAACGGCAACCACTGGCTCTTTTCCTTCCACCAGCTGTACACGACTCATACCCAGTAGAGCCAACATGGCCTCCGAACAGCTGCCCGTGTCAAACGGGGAAGCATGAGCCACCAAGTCTTTGAACCATGCCTGCTCTCGGAAACCCTCCATCACAGGATGATCTGGCACCTTCTGCCGTTCGGCAATAACCTTCCAAGCAAAGTCCACAGGTATGACCCCCCTCTTAACATAGAAAACCTTCTCCTTCCAGTCATGAAGAGACTTTGGAGGGGTGGTTCCAACCGGTGGTATATGTGGCCTGGGGACAAAACTGAACCAGGACTGCTCCATGGTCATCATGTAAAAGACATTGAACCGTTCAAAAGACGGTTCAATATCCAAAGCCCTACAACAGGCCTCGAAGTGCACCAGACGAAGCATCCCAAACCCACTCACCTGGGTAACATGAACACCGTGCTTCACCAACGTGTCTACCTGGAACTTGGTGGCAGGAAGACGGAACCCACAAAGAGCAAAGTGGGCCCAGTACAGGCTCATCTTCCCCGGAGGAGGAGCCAAAGCAGTGTTCTTCCCAGTGGGAAGTTCCACCTCCCATGAAGGATCAAACTCCATGGTCTTGACAAACTTAGCAAAGGTCTTCTCACTCCATTTGCAGGGAGTGTTGTGTATCAGCTTCTTCGATTTTTCCACAGCCTTCTCTGGGTTGCCTCCCACAGTGGATCCCTCAGACATGACGACAAGAAAAATAAAAAATTTCTTTAAAGACTCGCCGGAGAACTTAAAGAGCTACCGGAGAAGATGAAGATTTGAAGAAAAGAAGTTGAGAGAATTTTTATCAACGGTGAGATAAAAGAAAAATGAAGGGTTCTCCTCAACTATATATACCCATTGCATTTAATGCAATGGGCACAGCTGGCAAGAAACTGTTCAGACTCCCAGACGAAGGCAGATCTGGACGCTACACGTGGCACACAGCTGGAACCAAACAGCCGTCTGGAAGCACGTGAGTACACGCGTCTGATAGAAGGACAACCCTTCACCTGCCAAATGTCAGCAGTCACCCTGAACACTGCCCCACTCGCGCGCGTGAGCGGCTACTCGCCTGACACACGACGAAAAAACTGCCCACCCACGTGCTAACGTGACTGACAACTGTGCAGACATCCCTTCTGTACCCTGACACGTTCACCAACCGTCTTAGCTTTCTCCTGCACGTTTCCTAATTTCAAGGAAACCTCTTCATCTTTCAAATTCCACATTAAACACCTGGGACTGCCACGTCAGCACTCGGCGCTAGGTTGACGTAAAATCTGAAAGGACGTTCTCCGCCAGATTTTACTCTTTACACCTAGAAATTGCCAAGATTTCACTTGGCGCTAGGTTGACGTAAAATCTGAAAGGACGTTCTCCGCAAGATTTTATTCTTTACACCTAGACTTGCCAAGTTTTCACTTGGCGCTAGGTTGACGTAAAATCTGAAGGGACGTTCTCCGCCAGATTCTACTCCTTACACCTAGACTTGCCAAGTTTTCACTTGGCGCTAGGTTGACGTAAAATCTGAAAGGACGTTCTCCGCCAGATTTTACTCTTTACACCTGGAATTGTCAAGTTTTCACTTGGCGCTAGGTTGACGTAAATTCTGAAAAGACGTTCTCCGCCAGATTTTACCCATTACACCTAGAATCACCAAGTTTCCACTTGGCGCTAGGTTGACGTAAAATCTAAAGGACGCTCTCCACCAGATTTTACTATCTCATAAACCCTGGCTCTCCACAACAGGTGCAATGTACAAAGATAAAGGGACGCTTTTATCTTTCCACATGGCACCAAAGTGGCCAAGCCCACACTGTACCTAAGTTATCTTATAAGGGTACCTCCAGCAAGCAATGCAGGACACATTTTAGTCCAGCGCCCCACCAGCACTCTAAGCAAGCACAGGAGACACCCTGGACTTGGGGGACTTGAAGGGGTAGGATACCGCTTCTCAGCGCTCTCAAGCGCACCCTACCCAGCGTCCAAGAAACTCCGCCTACAAAAGGCCAACACAACACTAAGAGAGGAAAAAGCAGCAGCGCCTAAACTGCGCTGCTCACTCCGCGCAGTGTCACCAGTTGACAGCGCCGGATTCATCCCCCTTAGAGTTCAACTTGCCACCTCCCATCAGGTGTCAGCTGACAACCGGTCAGCCGCCTGACACAACCTGACAGCAGGAGAAAAGAGACCTTCTGCAGATCCAGCCAGAAGGCGCCACGTGTACCAATGACAGAGCACCGCCCAGCCATCCAATCATGTAGCGCCACGTGGCCCAATCAAAAGAAAGCCTCTCCAACTTGGATCACTTTACCCAACTAGGGATTGAGATCCAACTAAGTGGACTCCAAAAGCTCCCGGGCCCAAGCCCGTCAACACCCGAAATGGGCCTGGCTATCTCAGGCCCACTTACCCCCTATAAAAGGAGGCCTTCACCTCCTTTCTTAGGGTAATCAATTCTTTGACGCCCAAAAAGTGCTAATGTGGAGGTAGTCGTTAGCCCACAACACCCAATCTTATAAATATCATAGCAAACAAACAACATCTCACATTCACATAAGTGGTCCTAGGGATTATAGAGGTGGAGGTATTGTTTATGCAATCTAGCATGGTCACGCACCATGGCAGAGCTAAGAATCGTCATGCACGCGGGGCACTAGTGTCGGGCACCCATTTCTTCTTTCTTGCCTTTTCTTGGTGTTTTCATAAATGCTTATCGCATATTAGCTAATGTGTTGTGTATAATGGACTACCGAATGGATGATCAAGCAAGCGGGATGAACCAAATGAACCAAGAACTTAAATCTTTTGTTATTGGATTTGTCTACACACATAACTAACCGTTTGAACATGTAAATTTTTCGCTATGTTTTGGTCTTTAAAAATGGCAAGTTTGTAACTATAAACAAACCATTTTGCTTATTCATAATGGTTAGGGGTAGCAAAATGGGTAGGTTGGGTTAGTTTGGGTGTTGGGTTAGGATGGGTTTGGGTTCGGATGGGTGTGGGTCAAGATGGGTAAATTAAAAAAATAGGTTAGGATGGGTTGGGCCTGGATGGTTTGGATTAGAATAAGCTCACATCAAAATAGATTAAAATAACAATAAAAAAATTTAAAATTTAAAATGTAAAAAAAACAAATTTAAAATAAAAAACAAAAATAATTTAAAAATAAAATCTTAAGGGATCCGAAATATTTCATTTCGAACCGGGCCGGTTAACAACCCGGACTGTTTCGACCCAATTGACCCGTTATCGATCTGGACTGGGGCCGTTAACGACCCGGACTACTTCGACCCGACCGGACCCGTTAGCGGCCCGAACCGTTTCGACCTGACCGTATCCGTTAGCGACCAGGACCGTTTCGACCCGGTCAGGCACGTTAGTGACCGGAATCGCTTCTACCCGGCCGGGTCCGTTTGCGATCCAGACCGTTTCGACCAGATCTGGCTCGTCAACAACCGCGCCCGTTAGCGACCGGCACCATTTCGAACTGGCCGGGCCCGGAAGCGACACGGACTGTTTCGACCAGACCGGGCCCGGAAACGACCTAGACCATTTCATCCTGACCCGTCCCGTAGCGACCCAAACTGTTTCGTTCCAGCCGGGCCCGGTAGCAACCCAGACTGTTTCGACCAGACCGGGCCCTGTGGCGACCCGGACCGTTTCTACCTTAACGGGCCCGGTAACGACCCAGACCGTTTCAACTTGACCCGTCCCGTAGTGACCCAGACCGTTTCGACCCTAACGGGCCCGGTAGCGACCCGGACAGTTTCGACACGACCGGGTCCGGTAACGACCGAAACCATTTCAACCTGACCCGTTCTTTAGCGACCCGGACTGTTTCGTTCCAGCCGGGCCCGGTAGCGACTGGACCGTTTTGACCCGATCGGGCCCGGTAATGACTCAGACCGTTTCTTCCTGACTCGTTCCGTAGTGACCCGGATCATTTCGACCGGACCGGGCCCGGTAGCAACCAGGACCGTTTCGACCTGACCGGGCCCAGTAAAGACCCAAACCATTTCAACCTGATCCGTCCTGTATCGACCCGAACTGTTTCGACCCAGCCGGGCCCGGTAGCGACCCAGACCGTTTCTATCCGACCGGGCCCGGTAACGACCTAGACCGTTTCAACCTGACTCGTCCCGTCGTGAACCGGAGTGTTTCGATCAGACCGGGACCTGTGGCGACCCGGACCGTTTCTACCCGACCGGGCCCGGTAACGACCTAGACCGTTTCAACCTGACCCGACTGGTAGTGACCCGGACCGTTTCGACCCGAACGGGCCCGGTAGCGACCCGGGCCGTTTCTACCCGACCGGCCCCGGGAACGACCCAGACCGTTTCAACCTGACCCGTCCTGTAGTGACCCGGACTGTTTCGACCCGACCGGACCCGGTAACAACCCGGACCGTTTCGACCCGACCCGGCCCGCCAACGACCAGACCATTTCGACCCGAACCGGCCGGTCAACAACTCAGACTGTTTCGACTCGGTCAAGCCTGCTAACGACTCGAACCATTTCGATGAGATCGGTCTCGTTAACGACCCGTGTTGTTTCGACCTGGTCGTCCGTTAACGACCTGAACGGTTTCTAACCGACCGGGGTTATCAACAAATGCAAAAGATATAATTTTTTTTAATGACATTTACTTCTATGAGGCATTAACGCTTTTGGTGTTGGGTGAGTTTTAATTCAGATTTGTATATGGTTATCTAAAAATACTCATCCTGACCCATTTGTTTTTTTTAATTTACATATCCTGACCCACTTACTTATATCCTACAATTAAAATTACCCATCCTAACCCCCTTGAAAATTATACTAAACCCATTTCAACCCACGAAGTCAAATTTTAAACCCAAAATAACCCAAACTCAACCAAATGAGTTAAAATTGCCAGGTCTAATAATGGTAAAGGTTTCAAGCATGAGTTGTTAATCGTTTATCAAAGAACATTAAAGGAAAATTTTTGTACACGTAATCTCATGCACTCATTTCCTAAAATTTAAATATGGTTGGGCCAAGGGTCTTACAAGTGTCTTGAATGGGTCGGTTGAATGGGATTAGAGTTTAGGTACTTAAAACGTAAGGTTTAAAGTAATTCTAATATCAACTCAAGTGATCTTGATATGCATGTGTATAAAGAACAAATGCGTCAATATTTCAATTGGTTAATGGAAAAATGTCTCTCTTTTTTAAGCTATTTGTTTGGAGTTTATGTACGGATAATAGCAAAATAGTACGGACTTGTAAGGTAAAGTATTTTTGTATGTTATATTGTGATACTTAAGCCATGTTGTTACTATTGGTTAGTATATTTTCGTGTGTACGTAGTAACTGTTTTTTAGTGAGGAAATAATGTTTAAGGAAATAGTGAGTTAAGGGTGCTTTTTGTTTGTTTTATGTATGGTGATTTTAGAGAATATATATAAGATCAATAAGGCCATTCGTTTAATAACAATTGTTTTTTTTTTCTTAATAGGAGAGGCTTAATCAAAGAAAACAAAAAGCGAAAACCTTCAATAGCCTAATGAGATTATCTAAGCACCTTCTTTAGGAACCAACAAACAAAGAAAATGTAGCAATCTGCATAACAGTTGCAATGTTAATGATTTCTTCTACATATGTAGCTGCACATCTTTATAAATAAACATAGTAGTATGTTATGAACCACTTTTGAATATATATTATAAACATGACAACTTCAGTTTCTATAACGTTGCACCATACAGGTGAAGTTCACATTTTATATAGGTACCAATTTAATTATTTAAACCTGTAACGCGGTAGAGTTGTATTTAGCCCTGTCACCATTCTATGGAAGTTGGAACCACTGTTATTGTATTTTGTCTCTGCCGCAATGTGTGGGCACCCTTTCTAGTACGATAATCTCCATTCTAATAAATCATTTTAATTAATGTGATCACTCTCTTTTTTAATATGTCAATAATATTGTTAAAATCTAATCTTATTAAAGTATTAATATATAATCTTTTATCTTTATCTCGAATTAAATAATTATATTAATTTATATATCTTCCATTCTCTCTCGTATTAGATACCAATATAAATTATAATTTTCTAATTATCTTTTATTTATTTAATATTTTTTTGTTTGTAGTATATTTTTTTACGTATTAGTAATCATTTAATATTTTATTGAACCAACTCCGTGTATTACACATAACCTATCACAGGTAAAAACAAAGTCAATAGTTATAACAAGTAAATAATACATGGTATTTATTCAACCCGTGTAGGACAAAGTCAAATGTTATAATAAGTAAAAACAAAGTCAAATGTTTCAAGACATATCTTGAGGGCTGTTAGTGTCAACAAATTACACGATATTTATTCAACCCGTGTATAACACATGTTTATTTAGTGTAACACCCCAAATGATGACGGAAATGTTGGGGCGTACGATAATTGTTGAATAGCTCATGATCAACAATTAAGATTATATAAATTATTTAATGGATTACAAATTCATACAAGAAACAAAGATTTACAATTTATTCAAATATGCTACACATTATCGATTAAATTAATTTAGGTCCAAAGCTCCTATGTGATGAATAGCTCATGATCAACTATTAAGATTATATAAATTATTTAATGGATTACAAATTCATACAAGAAACAAAGATTTACAATTTATTCAAATAGGCTACACATTATCGATTAAATTAATTTAGGTCCAAAGTTCCTATGTGATCCAAAGCTTGTAAGACTTCGAATAGCAACCTGAAACACGTTTAAGTTGAAAAATGGCGAGGGGGCAACTAAAAATACTTGCCAGAAAATACATAGGTTTTTTGAATGCAAAAGCTTAATTTGAAAAAAAAATGTATTGCAATTCATATGTCTAAGATAATCCAAGGTATTTAGGTGAAAACAAACTTCAGTGAAACAAAGCATGTATGTGAAAGCAAGCATAGATGAATCAAAACATGTATATGAAAACAACACAAATGAATCAAAACATGGGCTACAAACAAAACTGGTTGACCTGAGGGCTACATCCAAACTGGATGGCCTAAAGGCTACAGCTGAACCGGCTGGACTAAGTTTGTATGTGAATCTAACAAGTATGTTTAAGACATAAAACACATAAATACACCAAGACATAATATTGGATTGCAAGTTTAAGACATAAAACACATAAATACACAAAGACATAATATTGGATTGCAAGTTTTTTAGTTTGACTAGAATAACATGTTTCACCCAAAATATATAAAACAGTAAAAAAGGGTTATGTAAATTCATATATCAGTTCTAGAGCGAAGATGATGTATCAAGATATGAGCTTGTTACACTATTAATTTGTTTCACCAAGATAACCATTCAATTGGATTTTATCTTCTGTCGTCGATCACACCAAATTGATGATTGGATGATTAGTATATGTTCACTAAACTATTAGTGTATCGCTCTAGCTAGTTAATTTTCATAGATTTCATCTAGTGAATAAATAGAGGTATTATCCATGAGACCATGATTATAAGAAGACTATAAGATTATTTTTTTACATCTAATATAAATCAAGAGAACGTTGGCTTCAAGAAGAAATAAATAAAGTTTGAGAATGATATTAGTTAAGAGATAGATAGATGTGTGTATATAAAAAATGTTTTAACAGCTCAACCTAAAGTTGACAAAAAAATATTCCCTAAAGTTTTGAAAGTATGACAAAAAAAATATTCCCTAAAGTTTTAAATTAACTTTCGAAATATTTTGGATGTTACATTTAGCCCCTGCCATACGTGGTTTTAAATATATAATTGTTTTATTACTTAATATATAGAATTACATATATTTTTTTTTTTGAACGGTTAATGTTACCCCCAATATATTTACAACAAATACACCCTTTGCCTAGATTTGAACCTAGGACCTCCCCTCTAAGAGGCATAAGCCTCTACCAAGTGGGCTACTCCCAGAATTACATATATTTAACTGGTGTAATTCACACATTGTAAGGTAGTAAAGGAAAATACATAGGGACACATGTCATCCTTTGAATATTTACTTTTTGTTTTCTCACTTCCCTCTCCTACTTATTTATGTTTTTTTTAATCAAAAAGGTTAATATATCATTAATTAATTATATATGATATTAATTAATAATTTTTTAAACAAAGTTATACTTTTTACTTAAAAGTTTCACAAGTTCAAATTAATGATAACTAAAATATTCTCTATATATACAATTCACAATGATGTGAACAGTATTAATTCAGTATTGGTCAAGCTTGACATGTGTCGGCTTCCTAACAAACCACGTAATCGTTTCATATAACTTTTCTTTCCTCCTAACTTCTGAATTCCTGTTATGGCCATTTCCCTTAATCCCCTTTCTCTCTGATCTAGAGAAAACCCCAAGAAAAGATAAATGAAGCATCAATTGAATTGAAGATAAAATGAAAAAAGCAAATTCAATTGAATGTAGGTTTGGAATCCGAATTAAAAAACTAGATATACTAGCTTTCTTACATATGACACATTTATTAATTTTATTTACTACCGTTTTATGAAAATATAAAATGCTGAAAGATTTATTTACGTACACTGGCAAACTGTGAAATAGAGTTCACTTCGAGTTTAATTGTTGCAATTTTTCCTTTATACTTGTACAATTTGAATCTATTCTATTAAAATTCAGACAGCTCTTATACCAGTTAATTCAATGCATACCATTATATACTATTGATACTATTAAGGGAAATTATATATATATTTTTACAGTTCTTATGTCATGCCAATACCATGATGAATTAAAGTTATATCATCACAACAATAGCATGTCAATGTTTATATCGAAACCAATACTAATAATCGTTTTTATGGTTTTTGGTTGATGTAAGACACGTCACGATTTCCTTTTAGTCATATGGGAGCTTTATTTTTCCATTTTTCATTTTGGGTGCTTTGATGAGTGTCATTACCATACCAATCGTAACGAATCGAACTAATATCGACTAGGTTCCCGCCGTAACGCGCGGGGAATTTCACTAGTTAGAAAACAAAGAATAATGATCATAATTATTTATATGAGTGAACTTTTAGAAACACTTCATAAATATTGATAGTGGTTGAACATAAGAATGATAATAATATAATATGTTAAAGTAACTAAAATAGGCGACATTAAATATCAAAATTAATACTCGGGTGAAATAAATAATGTTTGAAAAATTAACTTGATCAAATTCATAGATGTCACATCAATGTTCATTTTTAAACACATAGTTTAATGACTCTATATATCAACAAATGACATTATATTTCAGGTTTATTTAACCGCGTATATTGCGCAAGTTTTTCTAACACAATTTATTTATTACAAACTGTTTTGGTCAAAAATTACTTTATAAAAATAACTTGGTTTTTCAAATTAGAAAATGTGAGGTAGAGCGCTAAAACTATTTAACATGTTAAAAGCTTAGTTATATCTTCAAGATGGTACGTTAGAATAATAAAGAAACAATTATTGACAACTATGCTCAGGATGGCAAATGGATTGATCAGGATGGACAGTTATATCCTGGGGATGTAACTGTCTGACAGATTGTTAAGACAAGCAAAGAGAGATGAGTATAAATGTAATGCAACAAAGGAACAACACTCGATGTACGAGGAAAGCCATTGATCAATTATGATCGCCGACACAAAACCTCGGGAGGAGACTAGGCCCCTGCCTGGTTTGCTAATATTAAAATGGTAAAACGATTACAACTTTGAAAGAGTGACGAACGAACTACTAATATTACAATGTTGTGTTGTGCGTGAGTAGAGAGAGTATCACGTTTTCTATAACAAGTAAGCAGGTATCAAGTAAGTGTCCAGCAAGCGTCCTATTTCGTTCATCACACCCATATTTATGATTTACAAGTGAATAAATAGAAGATCCCACGATATCCGCCTTCTTTAATGAGCCTTTGGACTGTTTCAAGACAACTTTGAAGAGTGGTTAACCAATATAGACGTTGGTTAACCGTTTCCTTATTCTTCGTCTCTCATAATGATAGCGACATCCAGGCCCTAAAGAGCTCAGGGGCCTTCCCTAGTTCTGTTGTGATTCGTCCCTATTGTTGTGGGTAAAAATCCTCAAGATGATTTTACCATACATCCCTAATATACCATCCTCAGGATGCTGAAGGACTCTGCTGACTTCAGGATGTAACTGTAATTCAGCATATGCACATCCTAAGAATGAACTAACAAATTAGCTTTGTTATATGATTGCAGGTACAACTAAGTTATGATATGGATTTTAATGCTAAGCAACGTCTATATTATAACTCTCAAGAGAAGAAATCGAAGAAAGGAATGTAACTCATGGTCTATGATTGAAGATGGAGTCAAACTTGTAACCGATACAAATTTAATATCGGCGATAAACAAGGAAACAGTTGGATCATTGACTAGCCAAGAAGAAACTGTCAACCAACGACTAGTTTCTGTTAAAGACCTCCAACGTTCACCTGAAGGAGCTGTTACACAACATTGAAGACTTTACTAGCGAATCTTACGGGATTCATTAGTTATTCTCATGTATTATATAAATGGGAGTATTGGACGAGTATAGGACACTTACATACACCTTGCTTACACTATAGCTGCACACTAACACTTAGAAACACTCACATAATCATTGTAATCTTAGTACACTCGTCCACATATTCATCTAAAGTTGTACTTTTTTACCAAATTAATATTAACAAACAAGGCAGGGGCCTAGTCTCCTCCCGAGGTTTTATGCCGGCGATCTACTATTGATCAAGGGCTTTCCTCGTATATCGAGTGTTGTTTTTTGTGTTTTACTCATTTATTCGTTCATTACAAACAGTTCCATCCCGAGGATATAACTGTCAATCCTGAAGCAAACCTAAGCCATCCCGAGCATAGTTGTCACTAATTTACTCTTTTTTGCATCCTGATCAAACATTTTCAGAATATAAGTAGTCTTGATAATAAATTCACATTCTTAGCACACTACCTCACAATTTCTAATTTGCAATACAAAATTATTTCTACTAGGTAATTTTTGACCAAAACAATTTGGCGCCCACCGTGGGGCAAGTGGTGCTATTTTAACAAAAAAACTTAGTTAAAAACTTTTCTCATTTAATCCTTTTTTTACAAAACTTGACAACTATGTCGTCTTCCCAGAAAATGTTTCCTCATCCATGCCTTCATCGACTTCTACCAGAAATACTACTTTACCACCTCCACCTGCATTCTCAAAGAGTGCTACCTCTCAAATTTCACCTAGCTGGCATTGGGGGCATCTGGATTTTCTCCTGTTTTAGTTTCAAATAATGAGATCCTATCTATGTTTTCAATGGTAAATGATCAAATGCAGCAACATCAGGAGACCAACAGAATGCCAATGAGAGAGATACAATCCCTCAAGGCATCTTCAAAGAGACCAAGTGAAGAAATGGGGACACCATTACAACCAAGGGTGTTAGATTGCAATTCTGGCATCTCTGGAGGTGTTCATCAAGGAGATTTCATCCCCATGAACACTGGGTTCTCTGCTCCTGAAACGACTCCTACACCCAGGATGGAAACTACCAGGGATCCAGGATATGCACCTGTGCCATCCCAAGGATATAACAACAACGGTAACAATTTAAGTTCTAGTACTTTTGCTGCTAATGATGTTGCTTCTTTGCAGGATACAGGAATAAGCCCTCAACTAGCAAGGGAGCTTCAGAAGATCAAAGATATGGTATCGAGTGTGCCTGGGATAGTGCAACCTATCCCTGAGGTATCCTCAGCATGCCATAGGGTGTTAAGATTCGCACCCCCAATATGTGATGCAGATATCCCAAAGCGGTTTCAAACTCCAAGCATGAAACTCTATGATGGATCAACGGATCCTGAGGAGCATGTGGCCCAATATAGGGAAAGGATGGAAATAAATCCAATCCCTGCCAACCTGAAAGAAGCATGCTTATGCAAGGGATTTGGTTCAACTCTCACTGGTCCAGCCATGAAATGGCTCCTAAGTGTTCCTCCCTATTCTTTTACTTCTTTTGCACAGTTAGTTAACATGTTTAATAATCAGTTTTCTTGTAGTCGAACGTTCGAACGTTTGACAAGTGATCTATACAGGGTAACTCAACCTTAGGGGGAATCACTAAGAGAATTCATTACTAGGTTTGGAAAGGAAGCACTTGACATCTCGAACCTGGATGTCACAACAGCGGTTCAGGCTTTCAAGATGGGACTGCAGAAAGATTCACCATTCTACCAAGAATTGGTGATGAATCCATGCAGGAACTTGGATGAAGTCAGGAACAGAGCTTTAAGATTCACCCGACTTGAGGATGATAAAAAAAATACAAGAGAGGATAGAATCATCCTCAAAATATAACCATCCCAATCGAAAGTCCACTCCCACATACGAACCATACAAGCCTAAACCATATGCTAGACCTGATAATAAAAAGGTCAATGTGGTAGAGGATGACGATGAGGATGAGTGCCCTAAATTATCAGACTATTGTTTTTCTGTGGATGTAACAGGGTTGATGTATGCCATGAAGGATCAAGGGGACAAAGAAAGATGGCCGAGGAAGGACAACAAGACAGGATGGAATGACAAATCCAAATGGTGTGCCTTTCACGAAGACTTCGGCCATATCAATGAAGATTGCTTCGCATTAAGAAAGGAGATAGCATATCTCTTAAGAAAAGGTCACCTCAAGGATCCCCTGGGCAAAAAGAAATCAAGAGCTCAGGATGGCACCAACATCCCGGAAAGAGCAGCATCCCCACCTAAGGATGCTGGCATTATCAACTTCATTTTAGGAGGGTCAGACATTTGTGGAACCTCATACTCAGCTGCTAAAAGACATGCGAGGGAAACAAAGTCTGAAAAAGGAGAACGACCAACAAAGACGACCATCCTGACAACCTCAAAAGTGATCAGCTTTGAGGAAGAAGACAGAGAAAACATCCTTGATCCTCATCATGACGGTTTGGTTATTACTTTATATATTGCTAACCACTTTGTTCGCAGGATTCTTGTAGATGGAGGAAGTTCAGTAAACATCATCCAACTTGAGGCCCTTAAGAGGATAAACATCCCGGAATCAGAAATAGTTTCCAGGTCATCAGTTTTGGTGGGCTTCGGTGGAGAAACTAAGAGCACAGTGGGTGACATCAAGCTACCAGTGTATGTAGAAGGAGTGAACTCTATCCAGAGATTCTGTGTGATAGATTCCCTATCCTGCTACAATGTCATCCTAGGGAGACCCTGGATACATGACATGAAGGCAGTTCCTTCAACATATCATCAGTGTGTGAAACTACCCACACCTTGGGGAGTTGTAAAGGTCAACAACGATCAACAGGAAGCTAAGGATTGCTATACGACATCAATGAAGTCCTCATCCCGTCAAGCATAGCAATTACAACAGGATGCACAGTGCCATCCTCAGGATATTAAAGCACATCCTGACCAGGATGTAAAAGCCGTCTACCTTGACGACAACAACAAGGATATCACTGTGCAAATCGGTAAGAATATCCCACATGATATTGAACAATCACTAATCTCTTTTTTTAAATGTAGGATGTCTACTTTTCTTGGAAGCATGAAGACATAACTGGCATCTCAAAGGATGTCATTACTCACAAACTTGGGATTGATAAGAGTTTCAAGCCCATTCAGCAAAAAAGAAGGAAGTTTGCTCCAGAAAGAAATATCATCATACAAGAGGATGTAGACAGGCTGCTGAAGTCTAAGATGATAAGGGAAGTAAAATTCCCAGGATGGCTGGCGAATGTTGTGGTAGTTCAAAAGAAAAATGGGAAATGGAGAGTGTGTGTGGACTATACAGACCTTAACAAGGCCTGTCCTAAAGATCCATTCCCATTACCACACATCGATTCAATGGTGGATGCTACAGCAGGCCACGAGATGCTGACATTCATGGATGTATCCTCAGGATTCCAACAGATACAGATGGAACCAGATGATCAAGAGGACACAACGTTCATGACACCATCAGGTATAAATTGTTATATAGCCATGCCATTTGGATTAAAAAATGCAGGTGCCACTTATCAAAGGCTAGTGAGCATGATGTTCAAAGAAAAGATTGGGGACACGATGGAGGTCTACATTGATGACATGGTAGTAAAATCCAAGAAAGGAAAAGATCATCTTCGGGATCTCAAAGATGCTTTTGTCATCCTGGATGCTTACAACATGAAGTTAAACCGAGCAAAGTGCCATTTTGGAGTTGGAGCTGGGAAGTTTCTTGGATATTTGGTAACAAAAAGAGGAACAGAAACCAGCCCTGAACAAATAAAGGCCATACTTGATCTCAAATCCCCAAGAAATATTAAGGATGTGCAAAGGCTGACTGGCAGGATAACAGCCCTGAATAGATTCATCTCGAAATCGTCAGAGAAATGTAAAGAGTTCTACGACATCCTGAAGAAGAATAACAAATTCGACTGGGGACAGAGACATGAAGAAGCATTAAAGAAGCTCAAAGATTATCTTGCAGCGGCTCCATTATTGATGAAACCTGAGGATGGAGAACCTCTCAAGCTATATCTTGCAGTTTCTGGGAATGCAATAAGTGTTGTATTGGTAAAGGACTTCGAAGGGATATAACATCCTGTATATTATGTAAGTAAAACTATACTAAATGCTGAAACCAGGTATTCACATTTCAAAAAACTTATCTTAGCTTTAATAATGGCTTCTACTAAGTTAAGGCATTATTTTGAAACACATAAAATATATGTTCAAACTAACTATCCCATTAAGAATGTATTAAGAAAACCTGAAATATCTGGAAGAATGGCAAAATGGTCGGTTAAATTAAGTGCCTTTGACTTAGAATATGAGCCTAGAAATGCAATCAAGTCACAGGCTCTAGCAGACTTTGTGGCTGATTTCAGTAGTGACATCCTGAGTGAAGTTGAGTCTGAAGTTCAACAACTAAATGAAAATTTGGAAAAATTTACTATATACACTGATGGTGCTTCGCATGCAAGAGGCACAGGTCTGGGAATACTACTAAAATCGCCACAAGGGGATAAGATACCCCATGCCATTAGATGAGCATTTCAAACAACCAATAATGAAGCTGAGTATGAAGCTCTCATTGCTGGTATACAACTTGCTAGAGATATGCATATTGGTAAAATTGAAGTCTTTGTTGATTCTTTGTTAATTACTAACCATTTCAATGGATCAATGCAGTAAAAGGACAAAAGTTAGCCATTTATCTTGAAATTGTAAAAAAATTAGCTATTTCTTTTGTAGAATTTTCACTAACACAGGTACCTAGGGAAGAAAATGCTAAAGCTGATGCCTTAGCAAACCTGGGATCCTCCTTTAATCTACCGGAAGGATCCAAGATTCCCATCATCCACATCTTGAAACCAGCGATTGAAGAGTCGCATCCTGAGGATGGCCAGGCACATCCTGAGGATAAAAGAGACCATCCTGAGGATATCACTATTTTTGCCACTCAGGAACAAGACGATTCATCATGGATAACTCCCATAATGAAATATTTACAAGAAGATGTCATTGCTGATGAGGAAAATCCAAAGGCTTTCAGGATAAAGGTATCTAAATTTACAATTATGACAATATTTTGTATAGAAAGTCTATCGCAGGTCCATATTTGAGATGTCTCAACAAGGATGAAGCAAACGAAGTACTCAGAGACATCCACGAAGGAGATTGTGGAAATCATACAGGAGGAAGATCTCTCTATGAAGAAGGATGTCATGTTGTATTCCCAAAAGTGTGATGCATGCTAAAGACATAGCAACATACTTCATCAGCCTGCTGAACCACTACATCCTATAATTTCACCATGGCCCTTCATGAAATGGGGAATGGACATAGTACGTAAGCTACCCAAAGCTCCTGGAGGAAAGGTATTCATGCTAGTGATGACAGACTACTTCTCGAAATGGATTGAAGCTGAAGCATTTGTGCAAGTCAGAGATAAAGAGGTGGTCTCATTCATCAAAAGAAACAACCTGACACGATTTGGAGTACCATCTGAAATCATTTGTGACAATGGTTCTCAATTCATTAGCAAGAGAACAACTGACTTTTGCGAGAGTCGGGGGATCAAGTTGGTAACTTCAACACCAGTCCATCCTCAAGCTAATGGACAAGCAGAATCCTCAAACAAAATCATCGTCAACAACTTTAAGAAGAAGCTTGGGGAAAAGAAAAGGAAATGGGTAGAAGAACTTCCATTTGTACTTTGGGCTGATAGGACTACTTCGAAGAATGCTACTGGTCAGACACCTTTCTCTTTGGTCTTTGGAACAGAAGCAATGCTTTCAACAGAGATGGTCATGCCTACAACAAGGAAACATCTTCAGGATGCAACTACAAATTTTGAAACATTACTACAAGACTTGGAAACTGTGGATGAGCTCATGAATGCTGCTAAATTAAGGATGGCAGCATTTCAACAAAGGATTGCTAAAGCTTTTACAACAAGAACATCAGGATAAGAAGATTTCAAGTGGGAAACTTGGTATTGAGAAAAGCCTTTCAAAATACAACAAAACCAAGTGATGGTAAGCTGGCTCCCAAGTGGGAAGGTCCATACCTGATCGATTCTGAAGCTGGTAAAGGAGCATATTGGCTATCAACAATGGAAGGAGAAATTCTATCAAGAGCTTGGAATGCTATTCACTTAAAATACTACCATGCCTAGGGATGCATGTGACTGATCTCTCTGGAAGAGAAACCATGATCCGAATCACAGGTGGGATGAAGGTGAAGGCTGATAGAGATGAATCATCTCCATATGTAAGTACTTATCCTTGATTTATTTCGATTAATTATACTTTCACTAAACATGGTCTAGAAATAGTCCATCCCGAAGATGGAATGCTTAGAAGACTAGGGGGCTGGCCACCCTCTCCTCCGTTAAGGTGTCTGACAACTTTCTAAGGTTTAAAGGTTTTCACCTTTCTCATTGGGTTAGCAACCCTTGCCTGGTGCGCATGATGCCCATGTATATTCTCGGGATGGTGGGACCAGTCCATGTAAAAGTGGCTGACAATTTCATTATCTTTGAGATATACGATGGAGCTCTTAAGGTTTAGACATTTTTCAATGTCTCTTTGGTCTAGTCACCAGGGCCTTGTCGGCAGTTGTTCCTAAGGGCCTTGTCGCCAGTTATTCCTAAGGGCCTTGCCGCCAGTTATTCTCAAGATGATACATAATGGTTTTATCATCAAGATATAACAAAAGGGTTTTGATCCCAGTTAAACCAAAGGTCTAAATCGCCTATATAATAACGAAATCTTCCTTTACAGGATATTATCAAAACATAAGTCTTTCATATGAAGGATTATAGACAGGTAAGGTCTATTTTGAAGACATTACACTGGGGACATCCTCAGAATGCAAGACATCCCACGGATGGAAAAGAAACCGGATGCATCCTCAGGATGCAAGACTAACCCAAGGATGAAGAAGAAACTGGGGACATCCTCAGGATAATGAAGACCATCCTGATGATGAGAAGGACTTATATGGAATATGTCAGGATCAGAAGAATTATTCAACAGAGAAGATACAAAAGGTATTATTTCAGGATATTTCTTTACAGCCTAAGTGTTTGCTAATGTTTGCAGAATATCAAAGGAAATAAACAACACAAAGAGAATAAAGGCAAAAAGTTATATTATTCATCAAAAACCGGAAACAATGCCAACCCCTGGCTTCATCTTAAACCAGGACCCATTCACCAGGGGTTAGCATTTCAAAGTCAGAATTGAGAAAGACTTGGGGCTTCGTCTTGAAAACCAAGATCCCTCCACCCCAAAAAGCTTCATTGTTTACACAAACAAAAACATAAAATTGTTCATAAACCACCATTCTAAAAATTCTAATAAAGTGGGCTCTGGCCTAATCATCACATCCTTCATTGCCCACTGGATCCTCAACCTGAAACTCCTTGGCCATCCCGGCATCCATCACCTCAGCCTCTATCACCTCAGCCTCTTTGCCAGCATCCTAAGGATCAGCAATAGGGACAGACTTACATGCCACCTCCTTTCCACCCAGACTGAGAATCTTCTCCTGCCAAGCCTCCACGTCCCAGTCCTCCATCTTGAAGTTGGGATCCCAAGCCTGCAGTGCCATTCTCACCCTAGCTTGAAAGACAGAGATGGTGGCAGACTTCATCAAGCCCTGTTTATACTCTTCCATCTCTTTTTCGTGATCCCTCATGCTTTTGGCTTGAGCAGACTTCACAACCTTCAGCTCGGTCTCCACCTTGCCTAGCTTCTTCTCAAGCTGTTTGGTCTTGTCAAGAGCAGATTTCTTCACGTCTTCAAGCTTGGCCTTAGTACCAGCAAACTCTTTGTTCATGTCATCCAGGGACTTCATCAAGTATTCATGTCCCTACAGAAGAAAAGGAGTCAGGTAAGTACTGAAACCCTATTACATGCTAATGATAACCGTAACCATCCTCAGGATAAACAACGTACCTGAAGAACAAACTGAGAAATTTTGCCTAAGATGGCATCACAATTGAGACCCTCAAAAGGAGAAGTCTCTTGAGCAGAAGTACTGGCAGCCTTCCTCTTTCTAGAAGAAGCTGGAGCTTTGGCCTTAGGAGCAGGAGGAGGACTTGTCATCCTGGAGCTAGATGGAGAAGTTATCTTTGGGGGATTAATGTTTTGACTATCAATCTCATCAAGATTAAAATAGCAGGCTTCTTTGCTGAAACAAAGAAACCATATACAGGTTAACACAAGAGTCAAGATAGGCGTATCCTCAAAATAAGACAAAACTCACCAGACATCTCAGTGGCACGACTTGTAGAAAAGCTTTCTTCTACTCCAAAAGTCCTTGCTGAAGCTGGAAGTTCAAGTACTGCCTTGTGTCTGACAAAAGAGTCTACAAGAGGAGGAACAAGCTTGGCAAAACAAGCACCTGCATAAAACAATAAAATTTTAGAAGACTATTAACATCCTCAGGATGTGACTATCTTGATTATATCTAATACATTTACCACTCTTTAACCAGGATATAGGGATCCCATCCCCATAAGAAATGGAATCCCTTCTCACAAAAAAGAATTTTGATTTCCAGGGCCTATCAGATTTCACAACGCCGTGCAGAAAAGGAGGTCCTGCATCAATAAGTTGAAGAACATAACGGTATGACCTATGTGTCCTTAACTTTATATGTATGGCAGGTCACCAATTTGAAGCTGGATACCATGAGTTTGAATGATCTTGTTACAAACTATCAAGATCCTCCAGATCTCAGGCGTAGCTTGGGCATAAGCCATTCCTGTCGCATCAAATAACTCTTTGATGAAATCAGGGAATGAGTATTTAAGACCAAGCTGGAAGGGTAGAAGGAAAAAGCACACCCAGACAAAAGAAGCAAAGTCAGACATTGCATTCAGATCAAAAGGCCGAATAACGGCAGAATCAGGAAAAGCCCCTGATTTCTTAAGGGCTTGAATATCTTATCGTTAAAAGTACAGATTTCTTGATCAGGATCTTTGATCAAGTTTTGGGGTGTGAAATCCTTAGGGATTCCAACACTACCGAGAGCCCTTCTTAATTTCTTATTCATTCTAAAAAATTGTTTTGAAAGACTTTTTTTTTGCAGGGATGAAAGGAAAAAGACGAGGAAGAAGCAAATTAGTTACCTTTTTTAATAATCTCGGTTGATTATAAAGAAGGAAGAAAAAGCCTAGATATAGGCAGCAGGATATGATAGGGCATAACGGTCATCACGAAGAATTAGCCCAAAAAATAGCCGTTGGGGTCTTGGAACTTGAAAAGATTGACACATCAATTGGGAAAAATATTTTTACCATTATAAGATAACAGTAACATACTTTTGGGGACAATTGTTGTGGGTGAAAATACTCAAGATGATTTTACCTTATATCCCTGATATTGCATCCTCGGGATACTAAAGGACTCTGCTAACTTCAGGATGCAACTGTAATCCAGCATGTGCACATCCTGAAGATGGACTTACAAAATATCTTTCTTATTCATAAATGCAGGTACCACTAAGCTATAATATGGATTAATGCCTGGCAATGTCTATATAATAACCCTCAAGAGAAGAAGTCTGTGATACCCCGCAATTTCAGGTTCATACTTTGACCCAACTCTAGTTAACTTGTACTTACATTCACAACATTTTACTTGACTAGGGTTAGTTAAGTGAGTCACACGATACACGGTTATAGGTGAACAACTAAATACACGAGCCTTGAACCCTGAACGTTGGTGAAACATTAAAACAAATTATTGTAGAATAACTCATTTGATATTATTCGCTATTGTGTGCTTATGTAAATTGATTTGTGAACTTATGTGACGTTACATGTTTTTATGCGAAAACAAGGTACCGAGCTTGTAACCGACACTCGACAGACTGAGGATCGTATATAAGTTAAAAAAAATATTGGGTTAAATGTTTTATAGAGTTACTATATTTTATATATAAACTATTACGCAAAATTATTTAGAATTAAACGAAACTAATTTTTATACGCGAGTATGTTAGATCGGGCCCAAAAATCAACTCTAGTTAGGCTGGGAGTCGTAAACTAGTTATTACATAATTGGATTAAATATTTTATATATTAATTATTATACATATATAAATATTATAATTACTAAAAAAAAAAACTTTTGTGTCAACTTGGCATGAGTAGCATGTTCAAAGAAATGAAAGGTTGATAAGATTTATGGCTGCATAAACAAAACGACAATTATATGTTGGTCAAAAAGAATTTGGCGGGTTAAAAAAAAAAAGAAAAAAAAAACAAATGCATAAACAAAATAAAAGGGATTATATATTTATATTAGGACCAGGCCAACATGGGACTAAAAGTCAACAGGCAAGGGGCATGACCAGCTGAAAGCAGCGTTGGGCTGCATGATTTCGGAAACAGGCCCATATCGCTGGAAGTTGTATTTAACATGTTCTTATCAATTTTAACACAAAAACTCAACCCTAATCAGCCCCCACCTCCTAATTACGAAAATTAAACCACTACCCTCTGCCATTAACATGATCTAAAGATCTTAGGAGCTTGAGAAGATTTAGGATTAAGGGGATTAAAGGCCATAAGGTATACAACCACTCTACATGTATTTTAATCTCTTTTCTATGTTTTAATTATGTTTTATAACATCACAAACTCGATTTGTCCAGGTCTAATGTAAATTAATAAGGGTTAAAATATGAGTTTTATAAGAGATTAACATTAAACATTAAGCTTTGTGATTATTATATGGTGTGTTGCTTGTTAATGCATGGTTTTTATTTATAAATATGTAGGGTTTATAGATAACAATATTTGTAATGAAACTTGCATGTTGGGGCTTACGTTGTATGATCATGATGTATTACATGTTTATGATAATATTTAGGCGATAATATGGTTATAGGATGCGTTAATAATAAAATCTTAACTTGATTAAAAACGGACAGATTTCATGTTTCGATTTGTAGGCTTTATAACATGACCTTAAACTATTTGTTTTGATTGTTTCTTAGTTCGAACATGTTATTCATAATCTTGGATTTTCAGAATGGGTAAGTTCGTGCGATTTGGATATCGTATGGTATCTTTTTTTGGAATTTTCTTTGATTGAAGGTCATATCAGATTTTCGGATTAGTAAACTGGGTCAACTTTAAACGATCATAACTTGAGTTTTACAAAGAGTTAGATTATGAAATTTGGACAGTAGGTCGACATTGATGAAACTTGACTTTTCCAAGTGGATTCATCCCGTTTGGATGAACACACAATTTTTGAGAATTTTTCTACTAATCTGATCTGTTGTGAGTATTTTCTGGATATAGCTGTATTGTGTGATTTTTCATAATTTTTGTGTATGGTTTTGTCAAGAAATAAAAATATGGACTTGTCCAGTAGACTCCTTGGAATATTCAGTAAAACTTTGGGAGTCTAATTCGTTGGATAAGTATTTTTAATAAATTTGTTTTCACAGCGCATAATCTCTCCTAAAAACGCAGATTATGTAATGTAAGCTTATGTGGCTATTTGGAGTCTTGTATGACTTGTAATTGACATGAGCTTGTATGGGCATTTATATGAGGTGTATATGAAGTGTATAACTGATTATAATCATTGTGTTCACCAACGGGCCCGTAGGGTCTACTTGTGCATTTAGAATCATTAGGTGTCGCTTACACGGTTTTGTATTTTAAAACGTCTTGGACAAACGGGTTATATGGTGTATTGGTTATGCACATATACTCACTTAGTTACACATGTAATAGGGAGTCGGTAGTACGTCCTATTTGTGGAGTATGGATTATTTGCTCGCAACCTAAGGTGAGTTTCACTACTTTTTCTCGAAAGCATGCGTCTCGGGTTTGAGACAACTTTGGTAAAAGTTTTCTAGTCCGGTTTGGGACTACTTTACATCTCGGGTTTTGAGATGCTTTGACTCCTGGTGTGGGTCGGGTTTCGATTCCTTGTGTGGATCGCGTTCTTAATCAGTTTTGCAACTTTAACTGTCCTTTGTGAACTAAACACACTCTATCACTTTAAGTCCTTACATATTATTGGGTTAATCGCTGGAGGCGAACGGGGTATTAGTTGATAGCGCTATTAGGTTGTGCAGCAACCTCATGCTTGAGGTGCTTGGGTCACGGGCATGAACTTTTGACCACGCTCTTGAGGAGCTGAACAAACTAGTGTTGATAGACACTAGTACTAAGGCAAATTAACAACTTCTGTATGTTCCCAATAATCACCTGTTTAGTTACAATGAGTGGGCTAGCTACCCCTGACAAGCTTAAAACTGATGACTCTTATAACTTTTGTAATTGACAACTTTACACTCATTACTTAAACTGTGAACTCACCAACATTGTTTGTTGACCCACGATATACATGCTTTTGCAGGTAGTTAGCTTCCGGTGTCACGATTAGGAAGCACTGCACGTTTCACTGCATTTGGGGTCTTGGGCATACACCTAAATTACATATCATGCTTTTACGTTTTCTCTCATATGGTTTTAATTTGGGCGCGTTGTTTTGCACATGGTTTTGAAATGTTTAAATTTGGTTTACGCTTCCGCAGCTTAACTAAACTTGATTTTTGAAAACGAACTAAATGGTTTGGGCATTTAGAATTCGTTCATATGACTTATGGCTATGGGATCCTGGTATGTCGCGCGCCTTGCGGTGTAAACTCCGCGGTGGAAATTTGAGGGTGTGACAGATTGGTATCAGAGCCATTGGTTATAGTGAACTAGGACTGCATGTTGAGTCTAGTCTATAACCATCATAGCATAAGTATTAGTACAGTCACAGCTTAAGTGCACAATTAGCTTTTGGCTACATATATCTACAACACATGATTTTAGGAGATATGTTATCTTCTAATTCTAAACTTGATTCTGAACATGTCACTGGTGGGTACCTAGGGTTACACCAGGTGGCGCATTACTGGGATTAGTATCCTAACAAACCTCATGGATGAGGAAACGATAAAAGTATAGGGGAGAAAGCCCTTGTGAGCGTTGTCGCGCACGTACACAGGAAGCTGCACGATGCGCATGACGTGGTACCATTAAACCGAATCATATTCAAAGAAAGGCAAATACTGAGACGTATCCTTTTTCACTGAGCAAGGAGACAATTAGTTTCTGTTCCTTGTTATTTGACCTTTCTTACCCTCATTTGAAACTCAGACAAGACTGGGATACTCATATGGAATTTTATTCCTACTCTAGTACATTTACGCCCTGTACGAGCGAATGATGTATGACATGCGTGTCACTGTTCCTCGTGAGTATATAGTGGATTCATGGGAACACATCAGATCGGGCTTGTTACACCCACTCTTGGGGAGTTATGTAAAGGCCTACGACATAGTGCAACATCTCAAGGAAAGACGAAACCTACTAATGACTGACAACCACGATCGGAGGAACGAGTGGTGCAGCTGACCACTGAACTGACTTGCATATGACCAGAGTTGGAGACTATATGCGGCGAGATCCACGTAACATCAATACCCGCGAAAGAGGAAGAAGAAGGGATGGAAGGAAAACTCGAGTAGAACGAACACATGGGAAAGTAAGGATGAATGCTCCACCATCTTGTCAGAACGTGACGACGACTTGCTCCTACCCTTCCTTGCTTGTATTCTCTTTTCTTTTCTTTTGTAAACCTAGATAAGAGTGAATTCTTATGATCAACAATAGGGTGGTTGAGGCCCTCGCATCTTTTTCAAGCTAGTAAAGATCTAAGTTGCTAAATCATTCTTTTCCCTTGACTTTCGCATTTGAACTTTCTTATACCTTGAACGCACATGCCACAACAACAACAACCTACCATCGTATTTTCAAGGCTTTTATTGGTGGTAAACCTCAATAACTCCAATAGAACTGAAGGAGACCGTCGGATTGCTTCGATAGTATAAGTCTTGGCCATGTGCATTTGCCCCAGGCAGGATGGGAGTAATGTATGCTACATGCACACTCGATGAGTTACAGATACTTAGGTGGAGAATGTAACCCTCGTGACGAAATTTAGAAATTTGTTATCTAAAGACGGTTGGGTTAGAGATCGATGTCTACACTACCAAGCTACAAGAGTTAGCTACTATATGCTCAAACATATTTAGCCTACCTTATAAACGGATCGAGCTTCATACCAAAGGGGTGTGTCTCTCAGATTCGTGTCATGGCCACTACAGCTCACCTACCCAGAATCTAACAAATCTTTCACCTGGCTCGCAAGCTCACTGATGAGGCTGTTGAGCATGGTACTATTTCGAAGCATGGCGCTTCATCTTCTGCTTTTGGTGATAGCAAGAGAACGTGGGATAGTGTGAGGTATAAGCCCTTCAACAACAACAACAATGGTTACAACAACAATGGGGCTCGTGAAAGAGCATTTGTGATGGGCTCTGGGGAAGCTAGGACTGATAACAATGTCGTGACGGGTGCGTGTTTCTTGAACGACACTCTTGCTTCTATTTTATTTGATACTGGTGCGGACTATAGTTTTGTGTCATCAAAACTTAGCAAACAACTAGGAATGGTTCCTACTCTTCTTGATACCCCGTACACCATAGATGGGAAGCCTGTTGAGGTAACCCACATCCCTCGTGACTGTAGGAAGCTTTGATCTCGTGGTTGGCATGGACTGGTTGTCCAAGCAACACACTAAAATTCTCTGTCAGGAGAAGATTGTTCGTGTCCTTCTCCCTAGTGGAGAACTTTTATCTGTTCAGGGTGATCGTGGTGGTGCCATGGTGGGCATCATCTCTTACTTGAAAGCCCAGAAGTCCATTCGGAAGGGTTACCCAGCCATTTTAGCTAACATTTCTGACACTCGAGCTGAAGTTGAAACAAAAATTTAGGAATTCCTGTAGTTCGAGACTTTCCAGATGTCTTCCCAGAGGAACTACTTGGACTTCCACCTGTTCGTCAAGTGGAATTTCAAATTGATCTTGCACTAGGAGCGACCCCAGTTGCGCGTGCACCGTACCGCCTAGCACCAGGCGAACTCCAAGAACTATCTACCCAACTCCAAGAGCTATGGGATAGGGGTTTCGTTAGACCTAGTTCTTCACCATGGGGAGCCCCAGTCTTGTTTGTTAAGAAGAAGGATGGGAGTTTCCGCATGTGTATCGACTATCGGGAGTTAAACAAGGTGACGGTTAAGAACCGCTACCCTTTGCCTCGTATTGATGACTTGTTCGACCAGCTTCAAGGGTCGAGTTTCCATCCTAAGATTGACTTGAGGTCAGGGTATCATCAGCTGAGAGTCTGAGAGGATGATGTGGCGAATGCAGCCTTTCGAACTCGTTATGGACATTATGAGTTTTTTTTTTGTAATGCCATTTGGGCTAAACTATGCACCGGTTGTGTTCATGGATCTTATGAACCGCGTGTGTAAGCCTTATTTAGACAAATTAGTCATAGTGTTCATAGATGACATATTGATATATTCCAATAGCAGGGAAGAGCATGAGCAACACTTGCAGCTGATCTTGGAACTCTTGAGAAATGAGCAGCTGTATGCGAAATTCTCTAAATGTGACTTCTGGATTCGAGAGGTCCAATTTCTAGGACATGTGGTTAACGAGGCAGGAATACATGTTGATCCCGCCAAGATTAATGGTATTAAAAAGTGGGAGGTTACTAAGACTTCTACAAAGGTGCGCCAGTTTCTTGGTCTTGCAGGATATTATCGCAGATTCATTGAGGGATTCTCTAAGATCGCTCAACCCCTCACTGCTTTGATGCAGAAGGGTATTACTTACGAGTGGAGAGATGCCCAAGAATCTGCTTTTCAATTGTTAAAGGCAAAGCTTTGCAGTGCACCCATACTATCACTACATGAGGGTACAGAGGACTTTGTGGTGTACTGTGATGCGTCTATCCAAGGTTTTAGGTGTGTGCTGATGCAGCGTGATAAGGTGATCGCGTATGCTTCACGTCAATTGAAGGTTCATGAGAAGAATTACATCACCCACGACTTGGAACTAGGAGAAGTGATTTTTGCTCTAAAGATTTAAAGGCATTATCTCTATGGGATGAAGTGTACGATCTTCACTGTTCACAAGAGCCTCCAACACATATTCGATCAGAAGTAGCTGAACATGCGACAGCCTCTATGGGTCGAGCTTCTGAATGATTACGAGTGTGCCATCAGATATCATCCAGGGAAAAGCTAACGTAGTAGCAGATGCCCTTAGTCGTATGGAAACGAAACTTAAGTGGGTGCGAGCTTTACAACTCACTATTCACTCTAATCTTCCTGATAAGATACGTGAAGCCCAGGGCGAGGCTTTGAAAGAAGAAAACATCAGGCTCGAGGCATTGTATTGTGCCGATAAGCACCTGGAATTGAAGACAGATGGTCTTCAGTACTTCATGAATCGAGTCTGGATTCCACGTTTTGGGGATTTCGGACAACTCTTGCTTGACGAAGCCCACACCTCTCGTTATTCGGGACATCCTGGTTCAGATAAGATGTACCAAGATCTCAAAACTCTTTGTTGGTGGCCGAACATGAAAGCTGAGATAGCCACTTATGTTAGTAAGTGATTGACTTGTGCCAAGGTTAAGATTAAATATCAGAAGCTTCAGGCTTACTCTAGCAACCAGAGATCCCTATGTGGAAATGAGATGGAATTTCTATGGACTTTATCACTAAACTCCCTAAAACACCTAGTGGGCATGATATGATTCGGGTCATTGTCGTTCAGTTCACCAAATCGGCACACTTCTTGGCAATTAAGGAAACAGACACGCTGGAGAAACTGGCCACCGTTTACATCTAAAAAAAAATCATCTCTAGGCACGGGGTTCCTACCTCTATTATATTGGATCGCGACGCACGATTCACTTCTCGCTTCTGGGGTCACTCTTCATATAGCGTTGGGGACTCGCTTAGACATGAGCATGGCTTATCACCCTCAAACGGATGGTCAAAGTGAACGCACCATTCAAACGTGGGAAGATCAGCTAAGGGCATGCGTGGTGGATTTTGGTAACAGTTGAGATAAACACTTATCTTTGATCGAATTCTCATAAGAAATGTCTGTCTGATGCGACATTAGTGGTTCCACTGGAGGAAATCTAGGTGGACGATCAGTTACGGTTCGTGGTAGAACCGGTGGAGATTCTTGAGCAGGGCGTCAAGAAGCTTAGGCAGAGTACCATACCTATTGCCAAGGTACGTTAGAATTCCCGTCTAGGGCCAGAATACACGTGGGAACGCAGGGATTAAATGCGGCTCAAATACCCACATCTCTTTACTGAACTTGAACTTGTACACTGACCTAACTCTAAACGTGAAGCGGCTCACTCAAAGTGAATTTCGGGGCGAAATTCCTTTCAACTTGGGGATGATGTGACATCCGGTAACCAAGCACATATGTTTTCACTTGCTTCACTGTTTACTTACTGAATTTCGAGACGAAATTCTTTTCAACTTGGGGATGATGTGATACCCCGCAATTTCAGGTTCATACTTTGACCCAACTCTAGTTAACTTGTACTTACATTCACAACATTTTACTTGACTAGGGTTAGTTAAGTGAGTCACACGATACACGGTTATAGGTGAACAACTAAATACACGAGCCTTGAACCCTGAACGTTGGTGAAACATTAAAACAAATTATTGTAGAATAACTCATTTGATATTATTCGCTATTGTGTGCTTATGTAAATTGATTTGTGAACTTATGTGACGTTACATGTTTTTATGCGAAAACAAGGTACCGAGCTTGTAACCGACACTCGACAGACTGAGGATCGTATATAAGTTAAAAAAAATATTGGGTTAAATGTTTTATAGAGTTACTATATTTTATATATAAACTATTACGCAAAATTATTTAGAATTAAACGAAACTAATTTTTATACGCGAGTATGTTAGATCGGGCCCAAAAATCAACTCTAGTTAGGCTGGGAGTCGTAAACTAGTTATTACATAATTGGATTAAATATTTTATATATTAATTATTATACATATATAAATATTATAATTACTAAAAAAAAAACTTTTGTGTCAACTTGGCATGAGTAGCATGTTCAAAGAAATGAAAGGTTGATAACATTTATGGCTGCATAAACAAAACGACAATTATATGTTGGTCAAAAAGAATTTGGCGGGTTAAAAAAAAAAAGAAAAAAAAAACAAATGCATAAACAAAATAAAAGGGATTATATATTTATATTAGGACCAGGCCAACATGGGACTAAAAGTCAACAGGCAAGGGGCATGACCAGCTGAAAGCAGCGTTGGGCTGCATGATTTCGGAAACAGGCCCATATCGCTGGAAGTTGTATTTAACATGTTCTTATCAATTTTAACACAAAAACTCAACCCTAATCAGCCCCCACCTCCTAATTACGAAAATTAAACCACTACCCTCTGCCATTAACATGATCTAAAGATCTTAGGAGCTTGAGAAGATTTAGGATTAAGGGGATTAAAGGCCATAAGGTATACAACCACTCTACATGTATTTTAATCTCTTTTCTATGTTTTAATTATGTTTTATAACATCACAAACTCGATTTGTCCAGGTCTAATGTAAATTAATAAGGGTTAAAATATGAGTTTTATAAGAGATTAACATTAAACATTAAGCTTTGTGATTATTATATGGTGTGTTGCTTGTTAATGCATGGTTTTTATTTATAAATATGTAGGGTTTATAGATAACAATATTTGTAATGAAACTTGCATGTTGGGGCTTACGTTGTATGATCATGATGTATTACATGTTTATGATAATATTTAGGCGATAATATGGTTATAGGATGCGTTAATAATAAAATCTTAACTTGATTAAAAACGGACAGATTTCATGTTTCGATTTGTAGGCTTTATAACATGACCTTAAACTATTTGTTTTGATTGTTTCTTAGTTCGAACATGTTATTCATAATCTTGGATTTTCAGAATGGGTAAGTTCGTGCGATTTGGATATCGTATGGTATCTTTTTGGAATTTTCTTTGATTGAAGGTCATATCAGATTTTCGGATTAGTAAACTGGGTCAACTTTAAACGATCATAACTTGAGTTTTACAAAGAGTTAGATTATGAAATTTGGACAGTAGGTCGACATTGATGAAACTTGACTTTTCCAAGTGGATTCATCCCGTTTGGATGAACACACAATTTTTGAGAATTTTTCTACTAATCTGATCTGTTGTGAGTATTTTCTGGATATAGCTGTATTGTGTGATTTTTCATAATTTTTGTGTATGGTTTTGTCAAGAAATAAAAATATGGACTTGTCCAGTAGACTCCTTGGAATATTCAGTAAAACTTTGGGAGTCTAATTCGTTGGATAAGTATTTTTAATAAATTTGTTTTCACAGCGCATAATCTCTCCTAAAAACGCAGATTATGTAATGTAAGCTTATGTGGCTATTTGGAGTCTTGTATGACTTGTAATTGACATGAGCTTGTATGGGCATTTATATGAGGTGTATATGAAGTGTATAACTGATTATAATCATTGTGTTCACCAACGGGCCCGTAGGGTCTACTTGTGCATTTAGAATCATTAGGTGTCGCTTACACGGTTTTGTATTTTAAAACGTCTTGGACAAACGGGTTATATGGTGTATTGGTTATGCACATATACTCACTTAGTTACACATGTAATAGGGAGTCGGTAGTACGTCCTATTTGTGGAGTATGGATTATTTGCTCGCAACCTAAGGTGAGTTTCACTACTTTTTCTCGAAAGCATGCGTCTCGGGTTTGAGACAACTTTGGTAAAAGTTTTCTAGTCCGGTTTGGGACTACTTTACATCTCGGGTTTTGAGATGCTTTGACTCCTGGTGTGGGTCGGGTTTCGATTCCTTGTGTGGATCGCGTTCTTAATCAGTTTTGCAACTTTAACTGTCCTTTGTGAACTAAACACACTCTATCACTTTAAGTCCTTACATATTATTGGGTTAATCGCTGGAGGCGAACGGGGTATTAGTTGATAGCGCTATTAGGTTGTGCAGCAACCTCATGCTTGAGGTGCTTGGGTCACGGGCATGAACTTTTGACCACGCTCTTGAGGAGCTGAACAAACTAGTGTTGATAGACACTAGTACTAAGGCAAATTAACAACTTCTGTATGTTCCCAATAATCACCTGTTTAGTTACAATGAGTGGGCTAGCTACCCCTGACAAGCTTAAAACTGATGACTCTTATAACTTTTGTAATTGACAACTTTACACTCATTACTTAAACTGTGAACTCACCAACATTGTTTGTTGACCCACGATATACATGCTTTTGCAGGTAGTTAGCTTCCGGTGTCACGATTAGGAAGCACTGCACGTTTCACTGCATTTGGGGTCTTGGGCATACACCTAAATTACATATCATGCTTTTACGTTTTCTCTCATATGGTTTTAATTTGGGCGCGTTGTTTTGCGCATGGTTTTGAAATGTTTAAATTTGGTTTACGCTTCCGCAGCTTAACTAAACTTGATTTTTGAAAACGAACTAAATGGTTTGGGCATTTAGAATTCGTTCATATGACTTATGGCTATGGGATCCTGGTATGTCGCGCGCCTTGCGGTGTAAACTCCGCGGTGGAAATTTGAGGGTGTGACAAAGTCAAAGTGTAATTCATACGAATCCATAATCCAAAGACGAAGATGAGGTCAAAGTTGTAACCGATGCTCATTAAATACAGGCGAAAGATATGGAAACAGCTGGAACTACAATAAGCAGAGTTGAAACTGCGACAACGGTCATCTAAAGACTTCAAAGACTTTAACTACTTAGCGGATCTCATGGGATTCTTTAGTTATTCTCATGTACTATATAAATGGGAGTATTGGACGAGTATAAGACACTTACATACACCTTGCTTACACTATAGCTGCACACTAACACTTAGAAACACTCACACAATCATTGTAATCTTAGTACACTCGTCCACATACTCATCCAAAGTTGTACTTTTTTACCAAATTAATATTAACAAACAAGGCAGGGGCCTAGTCTCCTCCCGAGTTTTTATGCCAGCGATCTACTATTGATCAAGGGCTTTCCTCGTATATCGAGTGTTGTTCTTTGTGTTTTACTCATTTATTCGTTCATTACAAACAGTTCCATCCCGAGGATATAACTGTCCATCCCGAAGCAAACCTAAGCCATCCCGAGCATAGTTGTCACTAATTTACTCTTTTTTGCATCCTGATCAAACATTTTCAGAATATTACTAGTTTTGATAATAAATTCACATTCTTAGCACACTACCTCACAATTTCTAATTTGGAATACAACATTATTTCTACTAGGTAATTTTTGACCAAAACAATCTTGATGGTCTGTAACAAGATCATCGAGAACCATGGCATCCAGCTTCAGATTAGAGACCTGTATTACATATATAAGTTGAAAACACATGGGTCAAACCGTTATGTTCTTCAGCTTATCAATAAACAACCTCATTTCCTGTTCAATGCTATAAAATCTGATAGGTCCTAGAAGTCAAAGTTTTTCTTTGTGAGGAGGGATTCCATTCCTTATGGGGATGATATCCCTATGTCTTGGTTAAAAAGTGGTATACATTTTTTAAGATGTTAAAGTTTATTTTGAGGATAAAAATTTTTGTAGTTATATCTTGATGATATCACTAACATTATGAAAATTTTTGTGTTACATGTGCTTCTTTTGCTAAACTTGCTCCTCCTCTGGACGACGCTTTTATAAGATATAAGGAAGTAACCGACTTACCTCCCTCAGCAAGGACATTCGAAGTAAAGGAAATCTATACCACTTGCCAAGCCATAAAGATGTCTGGTAAGTATTACCCTTTAAATCCTGAGGATGTGGTTCTTGTTGGTGGTGAAAATCCTCAGGATGATTTTACCTCACATCCCTAGTGTACCATCCTCAGGATGCTGAAGGACTCGACTGACTCCAAGATATAACAGTATTTCAGCATGTGCACATCCTGAGAATGAACTAATAAATTACCTTTTTTGTATGTGATTGCAGGTACAACTAAGTTATAATATAGATATATAAATACTCTCCAACGTCTATATTATAACACTCGGTCAAAGAAGTCAAGGATTAATGAGTAACTATACAAGCCAAAGTCCAAGATCGAAGATGAAGTGAAAGTTGTAACCAATACACTTTAAATATCGGCGAAAGATAAGGAAATAGCTGGAACAACATAAACCTGAGATGAAACTGCCACAACGGTCATCTGAAGCCTTCAAGGATCTTAACTAAATCAGCGGATCTTACGGGATTCTTTATTTATTCACATGTACTATATAAATGGGAATGTTGGACGAGTATAGGACACATTGCTATCACTAGAGCTATACACATACACTTAGCTGCTTAGAACACTCACTCAATCATTGTAATCTTAGAACACTCATCCACTCATTCTTCCAAAGTTGTAATCTTTTTTACCAAATTAATATTAACAAACAAGGCAGGGGCCTAGTTTCCTCCCGAGGTTTTATGCCGGCGATCTACTACTGATCAAGGGCTTTCTTCGTAGATCGAGTGTTGTTCTGTGTTTTATTACTTTATTTGTTCATTCCTTGAATTAGCCAACAGTTCCATCCCGAGGATATAACTATCCATCCCGAATTCTACCTTTGCCATCCCGAGTATAGTTGTCATTAATTTATTTCTTTTGCATCCTGGTTTACCATTTTCAGAACATAACTAACCTTAGCACTTAATTTACGCTCTTAGCACTCTACCTCACAATTTCTAATTTGGAATACAAAATTATTTTTACTTAGTAATTTTTGACCAAAACAGTTCTATCTGCCCATAATACAAATGGAAGTTCTTCTGCCCATTTGCCTTTCTTTTCTCCTAGCTTCTTCTTCAGATTGTTGATGATGATCTTGTTGGAAGATTCTGCTTATCCATTAGCCTGAGGATGGACAGGTGTTGATGTTATCATCTTGATTCCCCCAGCTTTCACAAAAACTGGTTGTCCTTTTGCTGATGAACTAAGATCCATTGTCACATATAATCTCATCTGGTACACCAAATCTTGTTAGGATATTACTCTTGATGAAGGATACTACTTCCTTGTCTCTGACTTGTATAAATGCTTCGGCTTCAATCTATTTCAAGAAATAATCAGTCATAACTAGCATGAACACCTTTCCACCAGGAGCTTTGGGTAATTTTCCCACTATGTCCATCCCCCATTTCATGAAAGGCCGTGGTGAGATATGGGATGCAGTGGTTCAGCAGGCTGGTGTAGGATGTTGCTGTGTCTTTGACATGCATCACATTTTTGAGAATGCAACATGGCATCATTCTTCATGGTTGGCCATTAGTATCCTGTTCTTAGAGTCTTTGAGTATAGAGCCCTCCCTCCTGTGTAGTTTCCCCAGTCTCCTTCATGTATGTCTTTGAGAACTTCTTTTGCTTCTTCCTTGTTGAGACATCTTAAGTATGGACTTACAAGAGATTTTCTATATAATACATTGTTTACAGTGACAAATTTTGATACCTTCATCCTGAAAGCCCTTGCATTTTCTCCAGTAGGGGTGTCACCATCCTTACGATACTTTACTATAGGAGTCATCCAGGATGAATCATCTTGATCCTGAGTAGCGAAGACAGTGTTATCCTTAGGATGCACAATGTTATCCTCAGGATGCAACTCTTCAATTGCTGGCTTCAGGATATGAATGATGGGAATTTTGTATCCTTCTGGTAAATTTAAGGAGGATCCTAAATTAGCCAAGGCGTCAGCTTCAGCATTTTCTTCCCAAGGTACCTGTGTTAGTGTAAATTTTGCAATGGAAGATGCTATTTTTTTAACTATTTCAAGATAAATAGCTAACTTTTGACCTTTAACTGCATAAGATCCATTAAAATGGTTAGTAATTAACAAGGAATCAACAAATACTTCTAGATTTACAACATGCATATCCTTAGCAAGATGCAAACCAACAATGAGAGCTTCATATTCTGCCTCATTATTGGTTGTTTGAAATGCACATCTAATTGCATGGGGTATTATGTCCCCTTGTGGCAATTTTAGTAGTATTCCTAACGATGTACCTCTCATATTTGAAGCACCATCAGTGTATAGAGTCCATTTTCCAAATTTTCATTTAATTGTTGTACTTCTTACTCTACTTCACTTAGGATGTCACTACTGAAATCAGCCACAAAATCAGCTAGAGCCTGGAATTTGATTGCATTTCTAGGTTCATATACCAAGTCAAAGGCACTTAATCTTACTGAGCATTTTGTCATTCTTCCTGACATTCCTGGTTTTCTAAGTACATTTTTAATAGGGTAATTAGTTTGAACATGAATCCTATGTGTTTCAAGCATCCAACAAAGTTTTACTTACATAGTAGACAAGATGTTGTTGTCCTTCAAAGTCTTTCACTAAGACTGCACTGATTGCATTACCTAAAACAACAAGGTATAGGGATAGAGGTTCACCATCCTCAGGTTTCATCAGAAGTGGAGCTACTTCAAGGTATTCCTTTAACTTTTGCAATGCTTCTTCATGCTTGTGTTCCCACTCAAATTTCTTGCTCTTTTTCAGGATGTCGTAAAATTCTTTGCATTTCTCTGAGGATTTTGATATGAACCTTTTTAAGGCTACTATCCTGCCAGCCAGCCTTTGCACATCCTTAAGATTTGCTGGGGATTTCAGGTCCAGTATAGCTTTAATCTGTTCTAGGCTTGCTTCTATACCCCTCTTAGTTACTAGGTATCCAAGAAATTTACCAGCACCAACCCCAAAGTGACATTTTGCTGGATTCAACTTCATGTTGTAAGCGTCCAGGATGTCAAATGCCTCTTTGAGATCCCGAAGAAGGTCCTCTGTCGTCTTGAACTTGACCAATATATCATCGATGTAGACCTCCATTGTGTCCCTAGTCTTGTCTTTGAACATCATGTTTACCAGCCTTTGATATGTTGCACCTGCATTTTTTAGTCCAAAAGGCATGGCAATATAACAATAAATACCTGATGCTGTCATGAATGCAGTATCCTCTTGATCGTCTGGTTCCATCTGGATTTGCAGAAATCCTGAGGATGCATCCATGAAAGTTAACATCTCATGGCCTGCAGTGGGATCCACCATCGAGTCGATGTGTGGAAGTGGAAATGGGTCTTTGGGACATGCTTTATTGAGATCTGTGTAATCTACACATACTCTCCACTTCCCATTTTTCATTTGTAGTACTACCACGTTGGCCAGCCATCGTGGGAATTTGACCTCCCTTATCATCTTGGATTTTAACAATCTGTCTACCTCTTCTTGTATGATAACATTCCTCTCAGGAGCAAATTTCCTTCATTTTTGTTGGATGGGATTGAAACTTTTATCGATTCCAAGCTTGTGAGTAATGATATCCTTGGAGATGCCTGTCATATCCTCATGCTTCCATGCGAATGTTGACATCCTGCACTTTAAAAATGAAATTAAAGATTGTTCAATATCATTAGGAATGTTCTTACCGATTTGCATAGTGATATCCTTATCAGGATGTGGTTTGTCATCCTTGAGGATATCACCTGTATCTTTCTTTAATTGCTATGCTTGTTTTGATGAAGCCTTCATCGACGTTGTGTAGCAATCCTTTGCTTTCTGCTGGTCACCGTTTACTTTAACGACTCCCCATGGAGTTGGTAGCTTTACACATTGGTGATATGTTGATGGCACTGCTTTCATGTCGTGTATCTAAGGCCTTCCTAGGATAACATTGTAACATGATAATGATTCTATTACACAAAACCTTTGAATAGAATTTACCCCCTCAACATATACATGCAGTTTGATATCACCAACTGTACTTTTGGTTTCTCCACTGAAACCAACTACGACAGATGATCTAGAAACTATCTCAGTTTTTGGGATGTTCATCCTCTTGAGAGCCTCCAGTTGAATTATGTTGATTGAGCTTCCTCCGTCTACTAGTATCCTGCGAACAAAATGGTTAGCAATGTATAATGTTATCACCAAACCATCATGGTGAGGATCAAGGATATTTTCTCGATCAACTTCTTCGAAGCTAATAACTTTTGAATTCATCAACATGGTGGTCTTTGTAGGTCTTTCTCCTTTCTCGCACTTAGTTTCCCTTGCATGCCTTTTGGCTGCTGAGTAGGATGTGCCACATATGTCCGAACCACCTGAAAGGAAATTGATAATGCCAGCATCTCTAGGTGGGGATGCTGCTCTTGCTGGGATGCCAGTGGTATCCTGAACCTTAGGCTTATTTTTACCCAAGAGATCTTTGAGATGGCCCTTACTTAGAAGATATGTTATTTCCTTTCTCAAGGAAATACAATCCTTAGTAATGTGGCCAAAATCTGTAACAGCCCAAGCTAACTCGTTGTGGGAGTGGATTTTCGATTGGGATTGTTGTATCTTGAGGATTCTTCTATCCTCTCCTGAATTTTCTTGTCGTCAAGACGGATGAACCGTAGTGCTCTGTTTTTGACTTCATCAGATTTCTATAAGGATTCATCACCAATTCTTGGTAGAAAGGTGAATCTCTCTGTAATCCTTAATATTTTGAAGCTCTCTTGCCAATTGTGGGCTTATACCTGTATCCTGAAAGTAACCAACATCGTTAGTAGCAAAAATACTAGAACTTAAATTGCTACCATGGTTGTATCCTCGGGATGCTTCAGGTGTATATCCTGGTTCCCTGGTTGTGGTCATCGTGGGTGCTGTAGTAACCTCAGGAGCAGAGAATCCTGTATTCATGGGAATGAAATCTCCCTGATGATTGACCCTAGAGATAGTAGAGTTGAAGTCCAAGACCCTGGGTTGTATTGGTGTTGTTACTAGAACTTAAATTGTTACCATGGTTGTATCCTTGGGATGCTTCAGGTGTATATCCTGGTTCCCTGGTTGTGGTAATCCTGGGTGCTGTAGTAACCTCAAGAGCAGAGAATCCTTTATTCATGGGAATGAAATCTCCATGATGATTGCCCCTAGAGATAGTAGAGTTGAAGTCTAAGACCCTGGGTTGTATTGTTGTTGTTACATCCTCAACTGGTCTCTTTGAAGATGTTTTGAGAGATTGAATTTCTCTCATCCACATTTGATTACTTTCCTGTTGCCTCTTCATTTGATCTTTCAGCAGTGTAAACATGGAAAGAATTTCGTTGTTTGATACCAGGACAGGAGAATTAGTCCAGTTGTACCCAATCCAGATCTAGGAGGAGTTTGAGAAGTGGAACTCTTTGAGAATGCAGGAGGAGGTGACAGTGTCACATTCTTAGTAGAGGTTGAAGATGGCATGGTTAAAGAAACAGATTTCTGGTTGGAAGCCATAGTTGTCAAGATTTTTGAAATAAGTTGATTAAGGAAAAATTTTAACAAAGTTTTTTGTTCAAAATAGCACCACTTGCCCCACGATGGGGGCCAAATTGTTTTGGTCAAAAATTACTTGATAAAAATAACTTTGTTTTCCAAATTAGAAAATGTGAGGTAGAGTGCTAAAACTGTTTAATATGTTTAAAGCTTAGTTATATCTTCAAGATGGTACGCTAGAATAATAAGGAAACAATTATTGACAACTATGCTCAGGATGCAAAGGGATTGATCAGGATGGACAGTTATATCCTGAGGATGTAACTGTCTGACAGGTTGATAAGAAAAGTAAAGAGAGATGAGTATAAATGTAATGCAACAAAGGAACAACACTCGATGTACGGGGAAAGCCCTTGATCAATGATGATCGTCGGCACAAAACCTCGGGAGGAGATTAGGCCCCTGCCTTGTTTTCTAATATTAGAATGGTAAAAAGATTACAACTTTGGAAGAGTGATGAACGAACTACTAAGATTACAATGTTGTGTTGTGTGTGTGAGTAGATAGAGTATCACGTGTTCTATAACTAGTAAGCAGGTATCAAGTAAGTGTCCAGCAAGCGTCCTATTTCGTTCATCACACCCCTATTTATAATTTACAAGTGAATAAATAGAAGATCCCACGATATCCGCCTTCTTTAATGAGCCTTTGGACTGCTTCAAGTCAGCTTTGAAGAGTGGTTAACCAATATAGACGTTGGTTAACCATTTCCTTATTCTTCGCCTCTCATTTATCGTTTGACGGTTACATGTTTGACCTATTCTTTAGCGATGGACTTCCTCCACACGTATAGCTCTTCCATGCTCAGCTCTTTTGACATTTGTAAGACAATATAGCCGTTAGGGAAGAGTTACAAGCCTTAATATTGATTAATTGTTCCTTCAATTATATAACAACAAGATAATTCGTTAGTCTATCCTCATGATGCACATAAGGCATATCACTAGTACATCCTGAATCCTGTTCAGTCCTTCAGTATCCAGAGGATGGTACATAGAATATACAAGGTAAAATCATCTTGAGGATTTCACCACCAACACTAACTATGTGATATTAGTATGTTTAATTATAGCGTATTGGCCCATTGGCCAATAATAATCCGAACTTTAACGTTGGACCAAAATAATCTCAACTGGACATGTGGGTGTCAAAAATAGACCTCCGTTATATGAACTAATTGGGTTAGTGTAAGCTGACATGACAGCTGACACGACATACTTACATGTACACCACTATTGACGTTGTAGCTGAGGTGTATGATGACTTGGATTTTTTTTAATATCAAAATATATTTTTCGAGTTTACCGACTGACTTGCACTAGAGGAACTTGCAGTTGCAATCGAATTTGTTTCCGGCCTCTCCTTCTTAATCTCACTCCCAATCCACTCCATCACATAATCCTTCACACGCCCCGATTCCGACATACTAGCGTCTTGCTTCCAGCACCAATCCTTCCCAGAAACACTCTTTTTCCTCCCATTCTTCTTCAAACCACCTCCTCCACTCTCCGCACTCATCGCATCAACATTCCCCTCCGATGGACCATACCCTACCACACCCATCCTCAGTGACTGCGTAACTGTCTCAGGTGATGTTTACACAATCGGAACCGTAACAAAACTTTCCAGGGATTGATTATCCGGAACCGTACTAAACTCCTCACCCACTAAACTCCAACTACACCAACTCCGTCTCTCTCTCGCTCTCTTGCTCGCTCCCTCTTCCCCTCTATTAAAGGGTTCTAGATTTGAACAGATCGGAGGTCAAGGGTTCGATTCAGGTGATTTGAGGTTGTGGGAGGTGATTTTGATGCTTGTTTAAGGTCGTGGGGTGGTCTGATCGGAGGTCACGTGTTTTTGGTGGTGAACAACTTATTATAATTATTGTGGTGGAGGAGAGAGGAGATGGTGAGGAGAGGGAGGGTGGCGGTGGAGATAATGATGATGATGACGATGATGATGATAAGATCAATATTTTCAACATATATACACCCAACATTTTAAACAAAACATCACCACTATGTTACACTCTTTCAATCATCTAAATTTTATAAATAATGCACTCTTTTCATCATATAAATTTTCTAAATTCCTTTACATCAATACAATCAAATCTTTCCAAATTTTATACAATCATATATTAGCCATGAGTTCATCGTCATATAAGGAAAATGCAGTAAATTTTTTCGTGAGCGCAATAATGGAGACGTTGAAAATTATCTTGGAGTTGGAAGAAGATAGTGACGACATAGGAACTTCGATACTAAGAATAAGGAGCGCTGCGCTAAATAGAGATCGTGAGGGCATATTACATTTTCTTATTGTGTTATTTTATAGTTCAAAATTTATTAATGTTATTATAATTAATTTTTCAAAATTGTTCAACATTTATTTAAGGTGCACATGATCGTTTGGTGGGTGACTATTTTGCTAAAAACTGTGTATACGCTGACGAACAAGTTAGGCATTGCGTTCGAATGAGTCGCTGATTGTTTCAACAAATTGCCAATAACTTGGCTAATTTGATGAGTTTTTCACACTAAAATAGGATGTTAGAGGGAAAAGGGGTTTTACTACACTACAAAAATGCACTTCTGCAATTCGACAAATGGTATACAGCACTTCCAGTGATTCATGGATGAATATTCAAGGATGTTTGCTATGTAGCAAGGTTTATATATGTAGGCCAACGAACAGCGACATCGAAAATCTTTATTCATTCTATGAAGAAAGACACGGCTTTCCTAGCATGCTAGGAAATATCGATTGTACACATTGGCCATGGCGTAATTTCCTTACTGCATGATTACGCCATCGCAAGGTCAATTTACGCTGGGTGACGTGGGATACCCTCAAACATTTTAGAAGTCGTTTGCTCACAAGATCTATGGGTTTGGATTGCCTATTTTTCGAGTTGTAGGTTCATGTAACGATTTAAATGTTTTAGCAAGATTTGAGGTTTTTGACAACATCAATAGAGGTACCGGCCCTGATTCTTCTTTCATGCTCAATAGGGTAAAATATTAGCACGGGTATTATCTAGACGATGGAATATACCCAAGCTACACGTCTATTGTGAAAACGCTACAAAATCCCACCGATGAAAAAAGAAAAAAGTTCACAAACTGTCAAGAATCGGCAAGAAAAAATGTCAAACGATTATTTGGTGTGTTAAAGCGCTCGATGGCATGTAATACAACACCCGGCACATGCATGGACACCACAAAGATTGAGATTAGTTGTGTATGCTTGTACAATACTACATAACATGATAATCGAAGACGAAAGCCGCGCGTTATGCGTCTACGATCTGATGACGTTGAAGAGAATGTCGAGCCGGTTAACGAGGGACAACAAGAATCAACCACGTGGGCATTACACGATACTACTATGCATTGTCACCTTTGTGCGGATGTAGTCGATCACATTTTGAACAATTTCCGTGTCGATCATGTTGATGACGAGTAGTGGTTTTCTTAATTTGTATTTTTTTTAGTTTGCAACTTTTTTTTAATTTTTAACTTTTCTTTAATTTTATGTAAAATGTTACTTTTTTTCTTACCTACTTTTATTTTACCAAAATAAAAGAATAAAAACTGAAAGAGGGAAGAAGGGGAAATCACACCCTGATCGGATGTCGCGGTCCAATCAAAAATAATATTTATAAGTCTACCATATCACCTTTAACTATGCAGTTAGTGATGATATGGTGTCGATCCACGAAGAGTTTATGGTCGGTGTTTATGCTTAAAGTCGATTGAAAAGAGTTTATGAAAGTGTCTAGTTGATTATGAAGGTTACTAAAATATTCATTTAAGGATTTAAGAATGTTGGTAACTAAAAAATTTCTTGTAAAATGATTTGAGATTATAAAAAGATTAATAATTAGTACTTGTAATTTGAATTGATTGTGTTGTAAACAATAGAAAAATGAAAAGGTTAACACTCGACTTCACAAGCAAGATACGGTACCTATCACAATTGAGTAACAATTAAGGTTGTACAAATCACCAACGGGGTTGTTGTTACAAGACTTAGGTGCCAATAACCGTCAACATCAACAATGGACAATTACACACTTTATTACTCAAGAACATTCAAACCCTAAAATAATTGAACATATAAACGAATTTATTTTATGACGTTATTAGTGCGAGGGGAAATTAACAATCATGAATCCAAAACAAGATTAAAGCATCAAATTAAATTGTTCAAATGATTACATACAATTAAAATAGAAAATACCCAATTAATCAAGAAACCTAATTCTTACAAGTTACATCAGGTGAACCTCAAAGGAGACTAGCCACTTATGGTGATGGAAGCCTCAATGATGATGGAAATGATAGGAGCAATAGCCATTAGGAATATTGGGGTTAAGGGTTTTAATTGGTGAAAAGAGTTTTTGGTGATTGATGATGAAAAATGGTTTTGATGATGATGATTCTTGAAGATCATGGTGATTGGAGATGTTATGAGGATGATTTGATAGTGAATGACGGTGTTATAGATTCCCAAAAGTTGTTTATAATCGTTCCACACCGAGTCAAGGGTCAAAAAGATCCTAAAAGTCCATTAAAAAGCATTAAAATTCGTCAAAATTGAGTTTGACCCATAAGATGGCATCGCTGACTGCCCCCCTAGCGTCGGCGACGGCCTGGGTTGGTCGAGGTCTCACGTCTTCGTTTTTTAATACTCTTTCATTTCATACAAAAATATCTTCATTTCCGATTCATGTATTTTTTTTTCCAAAACACATCCAATCTTCGTTCTTTGCTCCCGATTGCTCGTTTCTTGCACCCGGTTCCTCCTAGCTTCAATCAAATGCCTCATTTAACTCCCAAAGTGCACTATAAACATATTGAGTCCTGTAAAACATAAATCATATCAAAGTAAGTCATTCGGAACTCAAATGCACATCATTAGAACTTGAGGCTTTTCAACCACACATAACACCTTTCTTTGGGGGGGGGGGGGAGGGGAGAGTGATACGACGCTATGGTAGACAAGGGGAAAAATGGGGAAGAGGAAACCAAACCTCATAGCCTAGGCATCTGAAAGGTGTTTGAAATACATGACTTTAATGACTAAAAAATAAATAGGTTTGAAAAAAGCAAAATTATTTAAATCTTTTCACATGGTGATAGTGACTTTTGTTGTCAAATTTATTATGGAAAGTGATGAATAGGAAAGCAAATTAAAGATGAGGTGGAAATGTGAAACACCATAATGGGTTTGATATTTTACGAGGGATACTATTGGTACACTCCTCTTAAAGCATTCACAATCATATTCCATCATGCATGTTTATCTAACTGTATCCTCTGAATTTTAAAAAGTAGTTGTGCGTAGAGAAGAAAGAAAAATTATTGTTCATCTGTATATTTCGGGAGGAGGACAATGTTCCTCCTCGTATATTATTTAATATTTTTATAAAGTGATTGTGAGTAGAGGATAAAGATAAATATATCGATACAGGTATAAAATAAAGAAAGACAGATAAAATACAGTGATTTTTAGTATAATTTGATAGACGGAGATGAGAGATGGGATGTGAATGCTCTCTCTCTCTCTCTCTCTCTCTCTCTCTCTCTCTCTCTCTCTCTCTCTCTCTCTTATAGGGCAAGGTTAGAATGGAAACCTTATGAATTTGAAGAAACCTTAGAAACCCTCTTAGAACCATTGATCTAACTTGATCAATAATCCACATTTTATTGATGTTTTTTTTATTTAAATTTAATGTATTTAATTTACTAGATGACACAAAAGTGCAATAAGGTCAAATTTTGTGCACATTGTCATAAGTCTGTCAAGACCCGTGTTACATATGTAATATGTGTAATGTTGCATACGTTAAAATTACACACGTTAAGATACTGATACAAACATGCATATTCTGGTAAAAAAATCTGACATATAATTGCATATGTTAGAGACGTAGGTGTTGTTTGTTTTTTCTGAAGCAAAAGGTCTGCAGTCTGCAGACCACATCTGCACACATCTGCAGGAGAAAAGCTGGACCAAAGGTCTGCAGTCTGCAAGAGGAAGACTGTTTGTTTTTTAACTTCTGTATATTGCTGAAATAAACTGAAATTTAAAATAACTACACTACGAACAACTACAACAATCCCAAATCAACTACATTACACATTAGAACAACTACAACAATCCCAAATCAACTACAACATGAATCGACACATAAGAACATTATGAACAACAAATCGACACATAACAACAAACAACAAATCTGAAAACAAAATATATTTAAAACTGATTTAAAAAAAAAACACTGATTTAAAAAAAATCTGAAAAATATTATACAAATCTGAAAAAAAAAAATAACAAACACAACAAACAACAAATTTGTAATATTATACAAATCTCAAAAAATATTATACAAATTAGAAAAAAAAATAACAAACATAACAGTTTAAAAAAACAAATCTGAAAAAAAAATTACGATTCACATAACAGTTATGAAAAATAACAAGCATCTTTGATATTATACAAATCTCAAAAAGTGTTATACAAATCTGAAAAAAGTAACAAGATAACAGTTATTAAAAAAAACAATTCTGAAATTTTTTTTACCGATTCACGATGGAGAAGGAGGAACCGCCGGAGGAGAAGGAGGAGGCCGGAGGAGGAACCGCCGGCCGGAGAGAGGCTGCCGGAGGTGGAGGAGCAGGGATGGAGGCGGGTGGGTCTTGTAGGGTTTTGGGGAGAAGATGAGGGAAGAAGGAGTTGTGGGTAGTTTGTTTTGTGAGAAGAGGTTAGAAGACAAGGGTATAAGTCTGTGTGGGGAAGAGGTTTCGAAGAGGTTTTTTAATGGTTTGTCTTCTAAAAAACAAACAGTCTGCCCGCCTCAAATGTCTGCCCGCGTCTGCGCGGCGCAGACATAAGTGGCTAGAAGCTCTTTTCAAGAAAAAACAAACATCCCCGTACTAAAATTCACATATGATATGAAAAATAACACTAATGACACTATTGATGTATCTTTTCTTTCGTATATAGAAAATAGAAAAATATAGATAATTGGATAATTGGAATTACAAATTAAAAAACGACAAACTAACAATTAATACATAAAAAGTGGTGACCACATTTAACTACCCAAATATATATAATAAATGCAAAACAAATGGTGAACACAAGTTCTTAAAATAAAGAAAATATCATAAACTAAAATTTATTTTGTGGACTATATGTAATGACACAACGAACACAAAAGAAGAAATTATTGTCGTGAAGGACAATTGTCAAAGATTCCCTATGCAACCCCATTATTATATTCCTTCTATTCTTATATTTATTCAGTATGCACATAATAGAATGATAATTTTTCAATAATAATTTAGAAGCAGCTTAAGAACATAGATACATACCTTCCAGATAAGTATATTGATATTGATACGTGTTGCCTTGGTCAACACCATGATACCCATGTTCACCATGCATTTCCTTAGAAGTTTCTTTCCTTTGTTAACTTAATTTAGTTACTATTATTCTTAGTTAGTGGGTAGTTATTTTGCATGATGTCCATGAATTTCCTTATGTTGCTTTACTTTTGTACGTAAGCCTATTTAAAGGCATTTTGTTTATGAATTGAAGGGAATGAATATTATGAAAGAAAAGCTTAGGCTTTAATCTCTTCTTCTCTAGTTTTCTTGGAGCTTGACCCCCTCTAAGGGTTATCTATCTTTGGAGTGTTTGCCTACTAGAAAAGGCTCCTATCATTTGGTGCTTTCATTCCCGAACCATCCTTCCGCCATGCCGCCCACCATCTCCGACCAACTCAACAAATTGATTGCCATCACCTTACAATCTCAAGCAATCTTCAACGACCAATTAGCCATCCTTATCAAAATCACCCAAAACCTCAACTTGAAAATCGATACCATCACCAAAAATACCGGTAGTCTCGCTAACCATATCACCAACTTATCCGGTCAAATTTCCGATGAGTTATCGCACTCTTCTGGCTCCAAAACACCACCAACCGGTGTCGCCACACCACCACCGTCTCAACCACAAAAACAAAACCCCGCTGCACCAACATACGGCCTTGGAAAATTAACTAACGAGAAGTTAACAATCCAAATTGAGCCTAAGTATAAACAATCTGTCCATTCCTTGCCCCTAGTACCCATCCCCCTTCTCAACTCCACAACCACATATACTCCTAAACTTCATTCTCCCTTGCTGTGCAAACCAACAAAGCCGACACAAACCTTACCATTCATACGTCAATCGCCACTTACATTACAGAATCCCCAAAAACACGCACCATCACCAACAACATCGCCATTAGCTAAACCGTTAAACTACGAAGCACCGATTATCTCTGCCAAACTTGAGTGTGAGTGCCAACCACCATGGCGCTACGTTGACACCGTCTCGTATGTGGTTGTCCGACTCAATTGGCGGCCACCGTGGCACCCCGTTGTGTCCACTCCAACAGTTGGTTTTCGACTTGAATTCCGACCTCCGTCGCGAAATCGTTCCGTTCTTGAGGACAAGAACGTTTTGAGGAGCGCGGGAATGATACGTGTTGCCTTGGTCAACACCATGATACCCATGTTCACCATGCATTTCCTTAGAAGTTTCTTTCCTTTGTTGTTAACTTAATTTAGTTACTATTATTCTTAGTTAGTGGGTAGTTATTTTGCATGATGTCCATGAATTTCCTTATGTTGCTTTACTTTTGTACGTAAGCCTATTTAAAGGCATTTTGTTTATGAATTGAAGGGAATGAATATTATGAAAGAAAAGCTTAGGCTTTAATCTCTTCTTCTCTAGTTTTCTTGGAGCTTGACCCCCTCTAAGGGTTATCTATCTTTGGAGTGTTTGCCTACTAGAAAAGGCTCCTATCAGATATCATACTGTGAACCATGATATTTAGATATAGGAGAAATGCTGGCCTAATGCTATCTCATTGTTGACTTATATAAATCCTGAACACAGAAGGTTGTAACAGCCTGTTTCCTGATATGCATCACTCTCTTCCCACTCTCTGTTTCTATGTTCCGATGACCGGCGACGATCACTTGACGTCACAAACCCCTCCATCTCCTCCACCATCTCCAGCCATCCACCCAACAACCGAAACCCCTTCTCATCTCCTCTGATAAAGACAGAAGAAACAGAAGAGGCGAAAACCTGATACATCACCGGACGTTCGTGATGGTTAAACCGAAGGGCTGGCACATGGTGGTGGTTGTCTTATGTTGATGCACTATTATGTGGACGTCACTGTCGAATAGACTAGGGTTGAGTCGTGTATTGTATTACATGAGATTGTGGTGATACATAAGGGAAGTGGTGATCTATAAGGGCATTTTATGGATCTGTTGCATTTGTAAAGATAGACCAAAACATAAAGTTTGGTTCGAACCTGGATATGGGGCGAACCTGCAGAAACTGCAAGTTCGACCTCCTCATAGGGGCTAAAGTGACTTTATGGTTTGGACTATAAATAGCAATCTCATGTGTTGGTTTTCATTTGAAGATTTGAGTTTGTGCTTAGAATGCTCTCAAGGGGGAGGTCATGCCCGACCTCCCCGGCCCCGAGATAGATGTTTATCCTACTGATGACAGTGTCTGTAACCGTCTCTGAATTAATACGAATCTGTGATGACTTTGTTATCGTATGTTTTTGTCTCGTCTCGAATCTCCCGTCTAAAACCGAGTTGTTTTCGCGTATTCGATCCATGAATTCGGTTTTTAACCGGATTCTCATCTTTGTTGGGTTTGATTGAATGTGGTTATTGATATGGGAAAGATAGAGAGAAACAGAGAGATAGAGATGGTCACAATCATCATCATCTGTACCCCAGTAATTCCCACAAATAGTAAAACTATTGGTAGGGTCTGGGGAGGGTGGGATGTAGGCAAACCTTACCCCCGTCCCTAAGGATAGAAAGACTGCTTTCAGAGAGACCCCCGGCTCTAGACACAATAAAACTGAATAAACAAGAAAGTGGTAGAAGGTAACATAGCAGACATACGGACTCCTATCAAAAATGAACAACCCCTAAAAATCCTTAACCTTAATTCTACTTCTCCACGAACTCCTATCCTGGACCATGTCCTCGGAGAGGTGCAACTCTATCAAATCCTGCCTAATACGCTCATTCCAAGTCAACTTGGGTCTACCTCTACTCCTCTTGCCCACGACAGCGAGCGTTTCCACTACTCTAACTGGGCGGTCGTCTGCTTTCTCCCCACATGTCCAAACCATCTCAATCTCCCCCCCCCCCCCACTTTATCTTGTCTGCGATACTAGTCAACCCTAACCTCGGTGGTGATGTTTATTATTGAAGAGAGAGAGGATGCTTTTTATATAGGGTGTGTGGGGAGATTCAAAAATTAGAAAGGGGGGAAAGATGAAAAGACTACTATGATCCAAACCGTATTAAATAATGTATTTCTAAATGTGATATGTGGATTAATCTAGACCACTAAATGGGTTTACTTGGGTTTCTTCAAATAAATTGGTTTTTTTCAAATACTTCCTCTCTCTCTCCATATAGATATATATAGATATATATATATATATATATATATATATATATATATATATATGGAGAGAGAAATAGAGTGGAAAAGTTGTACCAAAATTAATTTTAGGTGTACCAATAATATAGCTATTATAGATCATTCGAGGGGGGCATATAAGGGGCAGGGCAATCCCCTCCAAGCCACCCACACAATCCGGTCCAACAAGATTAAGGGTGTTGCCGCTCAACCAAGGCAAACTTTTTCTAGCGTTGCCCTAATTAATAAAACATAAAATTCAACTTTTCTAAAACAAAATGCACCCGCACAACTGTTCTCTCGATCCAAACAACTTGTACGGTCGACCCAGATCCTAAATACCCTACAAAATCCTGGCTAAGCACAAACTCATAATATACAAGTTCTAGTTCCTACACCCGACCCTGCATCGTACACATCTCTGTTAACCGGTATATTGTATACAAGATTTTCTTACGACAACATTTCCTCGTTGCTCGTTCCGCTACCAAACATCCCTCACCAACAACAACTCCCCATTTCTTCGTCCAAGTTCAGCTACCAAATATCCCTTACCAACAACAACTTATTATATTCCTAATGGACCACACATCCGAGTTCGTTTCGGAAAACCCAGCCGCTATATATGGGTGAATCGTCCGCTTCAAGGGTTAAAAAGAAAAGCCACAAGAATAAAACGGAAGCGAAGAAGGTCCCAATCGGAAGTCGAGTTGCTATAAAATAGGCATGGGATGAAGAATTAGCTAACCAGAAATTGGATTTTCGTATAAGAGGACCTGGTGATTGGTACTTTTTTGTTTTTTAAAGTATAAAAAAAAAACTATTTTGTTGTTTTTGGTTTATGTTTTACATAAACTCTTTTTAATATGTCGATTTTTGAATGGGAATGCTAAAAAAGAGGACAAATTTTAGGAACGAATTCGTGATACATATCACAAAACCTTGGGCTGAGAGTTATACTGATTTAATGATAGTCTCTTGTTAAAGTGACATGAATTAAATAAAAGGATCATGGCCTTCAATGGTTAGTTTCACAAGACCAAAAATAGCCCAAGAAGTGGTGAAAATGAAACCAACCTCTTAACGAGAGCCTTTAGTAATTACAAAGGAAAAGACCACTACTCAACCCCATTTATCGATTGTTAGTAGGTGGCACATCATCACAACAAATGGACAAAAGTAGTGCTTGTGGCCTAATCTTCAAAAAGAAGCAAAACAAGCTCGTCTACTCATTCCATTGCTTGTAACAAAATTGATCACAATTTAAGCAAATTCAAAGTTGAACCAAATCGTCCACCCGGTAGAGATAAATCTATAAAAAGCCATCAAAATCATCAATTGTCAACGTGGACTACACCAAAAGTTTAGTCAAGCTTACGGAAAGTATTTGTACGTTTAACAAATTTCAACAAGAAAAGCTCAAGGTAAAAAATAAGTATACATGCACTATTTCAAGAAAAAAAATATGGAAATGGAGAAAGAAATGGCGAAAGAAAAACGAGAAGATTTGAAGTTCCTCGCTGTGAATATTAATTATATTACCATAGCCGGAAAAAAAAATTACGAGGATATAAAAAAGCAAATTAAGAAATATAGTCATAGTAATGTTTTTTTATTGTCTTAAGGTGATGGAAACTAGTTCTTCCACATGACCAACAATACAAACAAAAAATGAAATGTAATTTTACTTTTATATATTATTATATATTATGAACACTTTTTGTGGTCCTTTACGAATAGCTCAGTTGGTGAATGAATCAGGGATCTCTCTTGGAGATCTCAGGTTCGATTCCCACGAAGGACATAATGAGAAATGATGGATGACTTATGACCTATGGTCATGAGTTCGAGTCCTGATCTCGTCAGGTTTTACCGCTCCACTACCGTCGTGCCTTCGGGCGGGTATGTGGGTCGGGTTTTCCCTGGAAACGGGTTGTCGGGCGGGCTAGGGGCTTCGTACGTCCGGGGTGGGCCGGGCTGTGCCCCTGTCTTTGCCATTGAGGGGCCGCGTACGAAGTACCCGGCGTTGTTTAGTTGGCCGTTAAAAAAAACAGTTTTTGCGTGTTTAAATTACAAAGTCTTATTTGTTATCGTTTGTTATTTTGCATATAATGTTAATTCCGGTTTCTTAATGTTCCTTCATTGTTGGCTTTCCGAATCGGAAAACAAGAAAAGAATTAAACCCTAGCGAAGATTTGGCCACGTTACAATATATTCAAATAAATTTCGAGTTAGATTTTAGATGATAATTATGGTAAAGTTAATAAAGAAACTATTTTTATTTGTTCATATTGAGCAGTTAATTATTTGTGTTGAATTCTTTTTCTTATTGTGTTTTATTGAAATATCATGTCTGGCTTTATTGCACAAAGTTAATACAATTGCATCATGATAATGGCTTGAGCCCAAAATAAATGCCCAAAATGGTGACAATAACAGCCCAAAATATAAAGAAGAACCCAGTCATTGTTTCTACTTTTCTACTTTTATATCATAGTAAGTGGCCCATCTGTCACGGTGTTATGGACTTAGGGTCAGTAGCAGCTTAAAATAGCTATTAAATTAAGCCATGATAGAGTTTGTAATTCTTATTGGAGTAAACCGTCAATTTCGTCCCTGAGATTTAGTTCAGTTTGATGCTTTAGTGCAAAAAAGTTTTTTTTAATGGAACTCCTGTGATTTGGATTTTCTTGTTATTTTCGTCCATTTTACTAACTCCGTTAAAGGTTAACGTTAATTGAGGGGCAATTTTGACATTTTACCACTTTTTTATGTTTTTTATTTTTTTCATTCTTCTTTTGACTAAAAAAAACAAAATAAAAAAATCCAAAATCTATACATATTTATCTCTCCCCCTCTCTCTCACTCTCACCCCCCCCCCCCCCTCTCATCAACCACCGTTCACCATCACCTCCCTCATCAACCACCGTTCAACACCTCCTTATCAACCGCCATCTTCTCGTCAACCACCATTCACCACCACCTCATTCGTCTCCACCCTCTTATTCCGCCACCAAACACAAAACCCACAAACTTCTTTCACCACCACCGAACACCTCCGATGACTTTCCAACGTCTTTCACCACCATCGAACACCAAATCCATCAAATCCAACTTCTTCCACCACCAAATCCACTACCCATGACGGTCATAACTAAAACCCCTAACTCCATCTCGTAGTGGTAGAAGGTGGTTTAGGGTTTGTTTGCAGGTGGTAGGTGATGAAGGGGGTTTAAGGTTTGCAGGTGGTAGGTGACGATGGAGGTTTAGGGTTTTGGTTTCAAGTTGTTGATTTTGATGATGGTGGTGTATAATGTTGACGATGACAGTGGTGTGATGGTGATTGGTGGGTGTGACTATGAAGATGTGGTGCTTGGTGGTTTCGGTGAAGGCTGCGGTGGTTGTTGATGATGGATCTGGTGGTGTATGAGGTTGAAGATGACGGTGGTGTGGTGGTGGTTACGGTGGAGGTGAAGGTGAGGGTGTTTACTGAATTCACACAATTCACACAGTTGAAGTTTTTGCTTGTGTTGAGATTAAGATTGTGGATGAGGGTGTTTATGCTTCCCAATTCCCATTGTGCTTGATTTTCTTTTTCTTTTTTTTAAGTGAATTGGTAACTTTATTGTATGGGGTTTTACTAAAATTGAGTTTGTATATTGGTTGAAATGATTCTGATGGAATGGCTGGTTGAAATGGACGAAATAATTAGGGTTTCATTTAAAAGGGGGAAAGTAATCATAGGATGAAATGTCTAAATTGTCCCTCATTTAAGTAGGCAAAAGGACAAAACTACCCATGACTTAACGTCAGTTTTTAACTGAGTTAGTGAAATGGACTAAAATAGCAAGAAAATCCAAACCCCGGGGGTTCCATTGCAAAAAAAAAATGTGGACTAATACAGCAAACTGGACCAAACCTCAGGGATGAAATTGGCATTTAACTTATTCTTATTTATAATTTTTAATCTTTTCTTATTCTTATTCTTAACTATACTAAAAGACTAGATTATACCCCGGGAACGTCCCGTTGTTTAGAAATCTAATATGACATATCAATTTTACATATGAAATAGAATGATGCGATTTACAGTTACATGCAGGAAAGCTTCGGGTAGCACATAAGCTAAAAAAACTAACAATGTATCTCCAATGTTAACGCCTAACCTTAAACAATGTAAAACTCTAATATTAATATCTAACCTAAAACAATGTACAACTCCAATGCTAACACATATTGAAAATATAATTCATATTTACTGATTTGAACTTGCATCTTTTTATCAGGTATAACTTGCGTTTGTCGAACCCGGGTCTTTGAGTTATTAAACGAAGACAGAAACCAGCTGGTCTAAGTAACCAGTTGGTTGATTATCTGACTGGGAAAAAAATATAAACTAATTCGATTAATACCCAACCCAGACTGTCCCAATAATCACACAAGTAACCTAGCTACCATAACAACGATCAATCTATGATTTGTCTAAGAGGTTTAAAATGTCACACCTTCAAATTTTCACTGCGGGGTTTATACCGCGAGGCGCGTGACACACCAGGATCCCATAGCCATAAGTCATATGAACGAACTACAAATGCCCAAACCATTTAGTTCGTTTTCAAAAATCAAGTTTAGTGTTTAACCAAAAAGTTTAGTTAAGGTACGGAAGCGTAAACAAAACATGGACATTTTAAAACCATGCACAAAACAAAGCGCCCAAATTAAAACCATAGGAAAGAAAACGTAAAAGCATGATATGTAATTTAGGTGCATGCCCAAGACCGCAAATGTAGTGAAACGTTCAGTGCTTCTTAATCGTGACACCGGAAGCCAACTACCTGCAAAAGCATGTATGTCGTGGGTCAATAAACAATGTTGGTGAGTTCAAAGTTTAAATAACAAGTGTAAAGTTGTCGATTACAAAAGTCATCAGAGTCATAAGTTTTAAGCTTGTCAGGGGTAGCTAGTCCACTCATTGTAACTAAACAGCTTATTATTGGGAACATACAGAATGTGTTAACATACGTTAAACTGCCTTAGTACTAGTGTCTATCAACACTAGTAAGTTCAAAAGTTGTGGTCATAATTCATGCCCGTGACCCAAGCACATCAAGCATGAGGTTGCTGCACAACCTAATAGCGCTATCAACTAATACCTCTTTCGCCTCCAGCGATTAACCCAATAATATAATAAGGACTTTAGAGTGATAGAGTGTGTTTAGTTCACAAAGGACAGTTAAAGTTGCAAACCTGATTAAAAATGCGATCCACACAAGGAATCAAAAACGCAACCCACACAAAGAGTCAAAACCCGACCCACACAAGGAGTCAAAGCTTCCTATAACCAGAGATGTATGGTAGTCCAAATCGGACTAGAAAAGTTTACCAAGTTAGTCTCAAATCAGAGACGAATGCTTTCGAGAAAAAGTAGTGAAACTCACCTTAGGTTGCAAGCAAATAATCCAAACTTCACAAATAGGACGTGCTACCGACTCCCTATTACATGTGTCACTAAGTGAGTATATGTGTATAACCAATACACCATATAACCCGTTTGTCCAAGACGTTTTAAAATACAAAACCATGTGAATGACACCTAATGTTTCTATATGCACAAGTGAACCCTAGGAACCCGTTGGTGAATGTTATGATTAGTATCAGTCATACACTTCATATACATCTCATATAAGTTCTCATACAAGTTCATGTAAATAACAAGCCATATTGGACTCCAATTAGACACATAAGCGTACAATACATAATCTGTGTTCTTAGGACAGATTATGCGTCATGAAAACCAATTTATTAAAAATACTTATCCAATGAGTTAGACTCCCACAATTTTACTGAATATTCTAGGGAGTCTATCGGTCAAGTCCATATTTTTATTTCGGGATAAACACATACATAAAAATTATGAAAAATTGTACAATACAGCTAGGTCCAGAAAATACTCATAACAGATTAGTTTAGTAGAAAAATTCCCAAAAATTGTGTATTCATCCAAAGGGGATGAGTCCACATGGAAAAGCCAATTTTTACCAATGTTGACAGACGGTCCAAATTTCATAACTTGACTCTTTGGAAAACTCAAGTTATGGACATTTAAAGTTGACCAAAAATATTAATCCGAAAATCTGATTAGACCTTTAATCAAAGAAAATTCAAAAAACATATCAAACGACGTCCAAATCAGATGCTTTTTCCCATTACGAAAAGTTAAGACCTTGTACAACATGTTGATGCAAAGAAATCATCAAAACAAACTATTTAATGCCACGTTACAGACTCTACAACTCGACCTAAACAATCTGTCCATATTTTTAACATACATAAACCCGAGTTATAATCAATCATCTACGCATTTAAACGATCAATAACACCCAACAATCATGATACAATATCAATAAGACATAACCTGATCAAAACCTTGTAAGATACATGTTAAACATCATCAATCATAAACCAGAACATGCAATATTATGCAACACATACAATAATCATCACATAATATTATGTTTAACCCATTAAACCTTTATAAACCTCAAGTTTTAATCTTTATGAAAACGTTTTAGACCTGGACAAACTTTGTTATGATGTTTAGAATCATATTAAAGAAGATTAAAACACAAGATATTGAATGTTATACCGAAAGCACTTCAAGATCACCAACCGAAGACCTTCTACGCCTCCCGAATGATGTTCTCGAGCTTTAGCAGGTGTTAGGGGCGATTAGGGTTAAGGTTTTGGGGGTAGTTGGAGCTTAAGATTGCTTAAATAAGTGTTTAAAGTCGGTTTAGATGCGCAAACCCAGTGCACGGGCCGTTCGGATTGAGTGAGCAGGCTGCTCACTCATCCGTGGTCCGTTTCGCGCGGTCTGGTCCATTGTATTGCATGTTTTCTTCAATGTTGTCGCTATTTGGACCATATAAAGCATAAACCCATGTATTTAGACCCCAACCCTCCTAACGGTTTGTCGATTACGGTTTTTAATCACGCGTTTACTTTATGTTCACGTAATCACATACAGTTTACACATATAGGTTCACAGAAACACGTAATTGCAATCAATATCAATCAATCCAAAATTATCTAATTTCACAATTCACCAACGTCCGGGGTTCGATACTCGTGTATGTAGTTTGGTAATTCCACGAATTTCCACGTAATGCAGTTATTAACCTATAACTGTGCAACGCGTGACTCATCTAGCTAACCCTAGTTAAGTAGAATGCAGGGAATGTAAGTACAAGTAACTAGAGTTTAGTTAAAGTAAGAACCTGAAATTGCGGGGTATCACATCATCCCTAAGTTGAAAAGAATTTGGTCCCGAAATTCAGTAAGTAAACAGTAAAGCCAGCATAAAAATGTGTGCTTGGTTCCTGGATGTCACATCATCCCCAAGTTGGAAGGAATTTTGGCCCGAAATTGACTTTGAGAGAGCTGCTTTATGTTCAGCGTTTGATTTATGCACAGGTTCAGGTTCAGTAAAGAGATGTGGGTATTTGAGCCGCATTTGATCCCTGCGTTCCCACGTGTATTCCGGTCCTAGACGGGAATACCATCGCACCATAACAAAAGGTATGGTGCTTTGTCTGAGTTTCTTGACGCCCTGCTCAAGAACCTCTACCGGTTCTTCCACGAACCATAACTATTCATCCACCTGGATCTCCTCCAGTGGCACCACAAGTGTTGTATCAGATAAGCATTTCTTTAGATTCGATACGTGAAATATATTGTGCACTCCACTGAGTTCATTAGTTAGGTTTAACCTGTAAGCTACTGGACTAATCCTTTCGACAATCTCGAATGGTCCGACGCATCGCGTGTTCAACTTTCCTCGTTTCCCAAAGCGTATCACACCCTTCCAAGGTGACACCTTTAGTAGTACCTTGTCCCTAATCTAGAACTCCAAAGGTTTCCTACGCTTATCAGCGTAGCTTTTCTGTCGATCACGAGCAGCAGCCATCCGGTTTCTGATTTGCACTATTTTCTCAGAAGTTTCGTGCACGAGTTCGGGACCTGTCAGCTGGCTATCCCCAACTTCAGTCCAGCAGATGGGAGATCTACACTTGCGTCCATAAAGTGCCTCAAAAGGCACACACTGAATAGAAGTGTGGTAGCTGTTGTTATACGAGAATTCGATCAAAGGCAAGTGCTTATCCCAACTGTTGCCAAAGTCCACTACGCACGCCCTTAGCAGATCTTCCAATGTTTGGATGGTACGTTCACTTTGTCCATCCATCTAAGGGTGATAGGTTGTGCTCATATCTAAGCGAGTCCCCAATGCATCTTGGAGAGGAGTCCAAAAACGAGAAGTAAATCGCGAGTCGCGATCAGATATAATAGAAGTAGGCACCCTATGCCTAGAGACAACTTCCTTAATATATAGGGCAACTAGACGTTCCAACTTGCCCGTCTCCTTAATTGCCAAGAAATGCGCTGATTTGGTCCAATGGTCAATAGTGACCCAAATCACATCGTGCCCGCTGGAGGTCTTAGGAAGTTTGGAAATGAAGTCCATGGATATACCATCCTATTTCCACATAGGAATTTCCGGTTGCTGAAGTAGGCCTCAAGGTTTTTGATACTCAATCTTAACCATGGCACACGTCAAACACTTACTGACATAAGTAGCTATCTCAGCTTTCATGTTTGGCCACCAGTAAAGAGTTTTGAGATCTTGTTATATCTTATCCGAACCAGGATGTACCGAATAACGAGAGGTGTGGGCTTCGTCAAGCACGAGTTATCTGAGATCCCCAAAACGTGGAATCCAGACTCGATTCATGAAGTACTAAAGACAGTCTGTCCTCAGTTCCAGGTGCTTATTAGCACCATGCAATGTCTCGAGCCCGATATTTTCTTCTTTCAAAGCCTCGCCCCGGGCTTCATGTATCTTATCAGGGAAATTAGAATGAATAGTGAGTTGTAAAGCTCACACCCGCTTGGGTTTCATTTCCTTACGACTAAGGGCATCCGCTACTACGTTAGCTTTCCCTGGAAGATATCTAATGGCACAGTCATAATCATTTAGAAGCTTGACCCATCGACGCTGTCGCATGTTCAGCTCCTTATGATTGAATATGTGTTGGAGGATCTTATGATCTGTAAAGATCGTACATTTCGTTCCGTAAAGATAATGCCTCCAAATCTTCAGAGCAAAAATCACTGCTCCAAGTTCCAAGTCATGGATGGTATAATTTTTCTCATGAACCTTCAATTGACGTGAAACATACGCGATCACCTTATCACGCTGCATCAGCACACACCCTAAACCTTGGATAGACGCATCACAGTACACCACAAAGTCGTCTGTACCTTCATGTAGTGATAGGATTGGTGCACTGCAAAGCTTTGCATTTAACAATTGAAAAGCAGATTCATGGGCATCTCTCCACTTGTAAGTAATACCCTTCTGCGTCAAAGTAGTGAGGGGTTGAGCGATCTTAGAGATTCCCTCAATGAATCTGCGATAATATCCCGCAAGACCAAGAAATTGGCACACCTCTGTAGGAGTCTTGGGAGCCTCCCACTGTTTAATAGCATCAATCTTGGCGGGATCAACATGTATTCCTGCTTCGTTAACCACATGTCCTAGAAATTTGACCTCTCGAATCCAGAAGTCACATTTAGAGAATTTCACATACAGTTGCTCATTTCTCAAGTGTTCCAGTATCCGCTGCAGGTGTTGCTCATGCTCCTCCCTGCTCTTGGAATAGATTAATATATTATGAATGAACACTATGACGAATTTGTCCAAGTAGGGCTTACACACGCGGTTCATAAGATCCATGAACACTGTCGGTGCATTGGTTAGCCCAAATGGCATTACCAAAAACTCATAATGTCCATAGCGAGTTCGAAAGGCTGTCTTTGCCACCTCCTCCTCTCGGACTCTCAACTGATAAAACCATGTCCTCACGTCATTCTTAGAATAAAAACTCGACCCTTGAAGCTGGTTGAACAAGTCATCAATAGGAGGCAAAGGGTAGCGGTTCTCAACCGTCACCTTGTTTAACTCCCGATAATCAATACACATGCGGAAGCTCCCATCCTTCTTCTTAGCAAATAGGACTGGGGCTCCCCAAAGGGAAGAACTAGGTCTAATAAAGCCCCTATCCAACAGTTCTTGGAGTTGGGTAGCTGGTTCTTGAAGTTCGTCTGGTGCTAAGTAGTATGGTGCGCTGGCAACTAGGGCCGCTCCAGGTACAAGATCAATTTGAAACTCCACTTGACGAATAGGTGGAAGTCCAAGATGTTCCTCTGAGAATACATCTGGGATGTCACTAACTACAGGGATGTCCTCAATCTTCGTTTCAACTTCAGCTCGAGTATCAGAAATGTTAGTCAGAATGGCTGGATAGCCCTTTCAAATGCACTTTTGGGCTTTCAAGAATGAGATGATGCCCACCATGGCACCACCACGATCACCATGGATAGATATTAGTTCTCCACTAGGAAGCGGTATGCGCACGATCTTCTCAAGACGAAGAATCTCCGCCCGATGTTTGGACAACTAGTCCATACCAACTACCATGGCAAAGGTATTATTCACTCAAAACCAAACATGTAACTCTGTTATCATAGACTTGTATGACAATCACACCTTAGCTATAGACAATGCACATATCTAAAGGACTTACGGGTTTTGGGCTTCGGGTAAAGGTAGGAAATATTTGGCTAACAAGTGGCTAAAATAGAATGGTGAAACAACTTGAATGATAATCCTTATTCACAAATCACAATTACACACAACCTTGGGCATATTTGACCCATAACACATACTTCTATTTTTTTCTCTTTTTTTTCTATATTTTTTTTTCACAACTTAAACATAACTCAATCACTTGAACAAAACATAAACACAATGGATGTCATCAATTTATTACACAAAGATAAACAGGGCAATTTGGGTAATAGGTTTAATCAAATGAAAGGGTATAGGCTCAACATGGGCTACTACGGGTGATTTTAGGTAAACGGGTCAATACATAACAAATAAATGGGTACCAAAAGAAAAAGGGAAAACCTAAATTGCCTTTATCATCTATGTGCATATCTAGTCTACAATCTCATACCCTTTTTTTTTTTAGTCTACAATCTCTGCATGTATCAAATCACACAAGTTCTGCAACAGAGAAACATCTGGATACCAGGGGCCAGAGGGTCTCCTCCACATACCCTTTTTTTTTAGTCTACAATCTCGGCATGTATCAAATCACACAAGTTCTGCAACAGAGAAACATCTGGCCTACACTCAACAAATGAAAATATATATGTATCAATCTATCATCTAGTAGGCTCAAGATCTCACCAAAGTGTGGAAATGGGTTACCGATGTGTGCATGCATTTATTACCAACAGCTCGTTACACCGAATCGGGCGAATTCTAAACATTTTCTCTAAAATACCTGCTGAAAACGATTCATATGTCTGTTCTAAAGAATTGGACCATGATTAAGGACCCATATACCACAAGCAGAGACAGAATGAAAGCATTGAAACTGCCGCTTTCATGCCTGATCCGACCGCTTTTTAGACATTTTTAAAAAAAAATTTAGAGACTTAAAAATAAATTAAAATGAAATTTCCCCACCCCCACACTTGAACGACACATTGTCCTCAACATGAGCTAGGAATAAAATAAAGAAGAAATAAAAATAAAATACAACAGTAAAAGGAACAGACTCCCCTGGATAAGCAATATGTATACGAGTCCGTTCAATTCCTTCCAATGTCGGCCGTATAGCATTTCATTCGCAGCCGATAAATAAACCTGAAACAAAGAAACAAGAAAAACAAAACAAAACAAACAAATCGGGATACCTGCAAACATTAGTGATTTCCATATCGTCCCCATCCGAATGGAGATTTAGTACGGGCAGGGCGATCTATTCTTACAATTAAAATCATAACAAGTAATCCCATGACTCCAACAAAAATAATATTGACTCAAAATACAACCTTAAAATAAACGAAAAATAAAACAAATAAATATACAAAATGTACAACTATCAAAAAAAATAAAAACAAATAAATATACAAAATATACAAAAATCATACCTGATGTTCATTCATGGTGGTCTCAAAGAACATTTTCCTACCGAATTCCCAATGTATGTTCGGTAGTTGACATGTCGAGTCTTCATCTTCTTTCTTATCTTTGACATGTTTGTAGGATCATTGATGGGCCATTTCTCTATATTTTGTCTAGTGTCTTCGATGCTCACCTTCCTCTTGTGCCCACTCCAGCCATCATCTTTAACTTTCTCTATTTTCCACGTAAATATGGAAGGATGGTTAGGGTATGCCAAGGTTACCCGGTTCACTGGTTCTTCAGCTGGTGTGTCTACAAGTGGTTGTATGTACGAAGTCACATCTACTTTAAGGCTTGTAGCTTCCTCCATCACAACCTGGTCCACATGTGCCTCTTCAACAACTTTTTCAGCCACATCAACATTAACCATATCCGGTTCAACAGTCAAATCCTCAAGTTCCAAATCTGCAGCCAGTCGACCAACTTGCTTAAACAATGCATCAACGGTGTTGTCCCGAACTTCATTATCCTTCTGAATTCTCTTAAAGTCCTCCCGGATTGCCTTTACATCTTCGTGGACAGCCTTTATGGCCTCTAAGATCTCACTCAACTGATCATTGCTTCCCTCTTCATTTATTTGTTGTTGCTGATAACCGTAGTCAACACTCTGGCCTCCATTAACAACCGGATCAGTATACATGTAGTAATCTGCAGTTTGTTCCCTAGATTGATAAATGTTTGGCCTATAGTATCTATGCTGACAGTTCTGATATTGTGGCCAATAATATGTGGATGATAGGTGTGAGCTTTCAGGTTTTTCTAGCCCAAAGATAATACGATCCTGTCGTGCCTTATATTCTCTAACTCTCTGACGGGCCACAGGACAATCTTGTATCACATGATATGGGCTCTCGCAACAACCACATGCATCATAATCCACCCAGTTCATCTTGAATTCAATTCTGCAAAGACTAACACACCCAGCGTAATACTGAACAAAACAAAGAAAAATAATAGAAAAACAAAGGACAAGAAAAAAAATAGCTAAATAAACTAATAACACTAAGCGCACGAACTCCCGGCAACGGCGCCATTTTGATCGCGTGTCGAAGTGCTAATCAAAAAATATTTAAAAAACAACTCCTTAGCTACAAGGACTACAGTATATGGAGTAGGGTTGTCGAACCAAGAGGAGTATGTGGTTAGTGTTAATAGCAATTTTTAGATTAAACTAAATGATTAAACTAAATTAATTTTATGAAGTTGATTTGCTGCTTGCTTGCAAAAACAAAGTGATTGATTGAAAAGTAATAAAAAAACAATAATAAAATAAAAACGGTCACTCCGGGTTTCTGATTCGGTAATTTTAAAGCCACTCTGTAATTAACCTAGCTTGGGAATCACATAGACATGATCCTGTTTAAATTGTTCAACCCAATTCAATTATCTTAACACTAAATACAAAATCAAATTATTCCTAGTGCAAGAAAACCAAGAAACGATGATATATTGTATCAATGCAAAGAAACCAAATTGTCTAGATCAGTCAAACATACAATTGAATCCAAAAGAACCTTAAGATGTTCACAAAATTCAATCCAAATACTAGGTATAACACATAGTAAAACTAATAAAATAAAGGAATTATTCACCCGGAGAGAACCGCGAAAGGATTAGCCTTGCATCTTGGTCTCGTGCATGCCTCTCCTTGTTCCCGTTCGTCTTTTTTTCCTGTTGTGCGAGCCTAGGCTGCTATATTTATGATTCGCTGTGTTCTCCAATATCTTGTCCACGTAGGGCTTTTTTTTCCCAAAAAAAAATCCTCATTGGCCTAATGGATTGGCCTTTTGAATCTCACGATTTGGATCACAATATTGTGATGCACTATAATTCATGACAAAAGCCAACTTCACTTCTTAATTGGGCTTCGATATTTTTGTTCTTGAAAAGGCCTTGTTATTATTATTATTATTATTATTATTATTATTATTATTATTATTATTATTATTATTATTATTATTATTATTATTATTATTATTATTATTATTATTATTATTATTATTATTATTATTATTATTATTATTATTATTATTATTATTATTATTATTATTATTATTATTATTATTATTATTATTATTATTATTATTATTATTATTATTATTATTATTATTATTATTATTATTATTATTATTATTATTATTATTATTATTATTATTATTATTATTATTATTATTATTATTATTATTATTATTATTATTATTATTATTATTATTATTATTATTATTATTATTATTATTATTATTATTATTATTATTATTATTATTATTATTATTATTATTATTATTATTATTATTATTATTATTATTATTATTATTATTATTATTATTATTATTATTATTATTATTATTATTATTATTATTATTATTATTATTATTATTATTATTATTATTATTATTATTATTATTATTATTATTATTATTATTATTATTATTATTATTATTATTATTATTATTATTATTATTATTATTATTATTATTATTATTATTATTATTATTATTATTATTATTATTATTATTATTATTATTATTATTATTATTATTATTATTATTATTATTATTATTATTATTATTATTATTATTATTATTATTATTATTATTATTATTATTATTATTATTATTATTATTATTATTATTATTATTATTATTATTATTATTATTATTATTATTATTATTATTATTATTATTATTATTATTATTATTATTATTATTATTATTATTATTATTATTATTATTATTATTATTATTATTATTATTATTATTATTATTATTATTATTATTATTATTATTATTATTATTATTATTATTATTATTATTATTATTATTATTATTATTATTATTATTATTATTATTATTATTATTATTATTATTATTATTATTATTATTATTATTATTATTATTATTATTATTATTATTATTATTATTATTATTATTATTATTATTATTATTATTATTATTATTATTATTATTATTATTATTATTATTATTATTATTATTATTATTATTATTATTATTATTATTATTATTATTATTATTATTATTATTATTATTATTATTATTATTATTTCCATGCTCGCTCTCAAGTGTACTCGACTTAATCATTTTCCTTCGTATTAAGCTTATATTTCACGAACTCCTACAAGGCACATGTACAGTAATAAATAACTAAGACCGACTAAAAGTACACAATAAAAAACTAAAATACATACAAAACTAACATATTAACAAGGTGTGTTTGACAACACATCACACCCCCGCACTTATCTTTTTTCGTCTCGAAAAAAATTATATATATACTCTGCTCAAGACATTATTACAGACTAGCACCCCAGTCGCCCTATCATACCTTAGCTAAGGTCCAAAGTCATACCCCATTTACAGATCAGCATTAGATGTGTTAATTCAGCAAGTCAAATTGATTTCAATTTAAAAACAGAATTTACCCGACTAAACCTAACATGCTTCCGGTTTTTATTTTCATGCAACACTCCTCACAATTTTTCACTCCACTCGGTTTAATATCTGGACTAGCATGTAATGCGCTAGTATTATTCACTCAAAAACCAAGTATGCAACTCTGTTATCATAGGCTTGTATAACAATCACACCTCAACTATAGACAATGCACACATCTAAAGGACTTACGGGTTTTGGGCATAGGGTAAAGGTAGAATAGATTTGGCTAAAAAGTGGCTAAAATAAAATAGTGAAACCAACATGATTGACAATCCTTATTCACTATACTACTAATAATCACAACTTCGGTCATATTCGACCTATAACACAAACAACTTCTTCTTCTTTTTTTTCATTGCATTTTCTTTGATTTTTTTTTCTTTCTTTTTTTTTCGTTTCATTTTTTTTTCACATATATATTTTTTCTAAGATAAAGACACAATCACTTAATACTTTGGATGTCATCAATAGTTGGTAAAGGTACTGGTTTATTTGGGTGATTATGTGGTTTAGCAAACGAAAGATTATAAGGCTCAGAGTTGGCTACTAATGGTAATATTTTGGTTAAACGGGTAAACACATAATAAGTGGGTATCAAAAGAAAAAAAAAAAGGAAATCCTAAATTGCCTTTATCATTTACGTACATATCTAGTCTACAACCTCAGCATGTATCAAATCATACAAGTTCTGCAACAGAGAAACATCTGGCCTACACTCAACAAATGAAAATATATATGAATCAATCTATCATCTAGTAGGCTCAAGATCTCACCAAAGTGTGGAAATGGGTTACCGATGTGTGCATGCTTTTATTACCAATAGCTTGTTAAATCTAGTCAGACAATTCTAAACATTTTTCCTTAAAAATTAGAATGTACTGAAAAAAACTGTTTTATGCCTGATTAGAATGTTTTTTTTAAACAATTTTCAAGACATTTTCAATTTTCAATTTTCTCTTTTTTTTAATTTTTTTTTAAAAGACTCAAAGATAAATAAAAACGAAATTTCCCCACCCCCACACTTGAACGACACATTGTCCTTAATGTGAGCTAGGGAATAAAATAAAGTAGAAATAAAAATAATGTACAACAAAGATAAAGGAACAGACTCCCCTGGATATATGCAGTGCGTGTATGAGTCTCGTTCAGTTCCTCCCACTACGACTGTATAGCATTTCATTCGCGGTCGATAAACTGCGTAGCCTAAAACAAAGAAAAAAAAAAAGAAAAAAAAAACAAACAAACAAATTGGGATACCTGCAAATATTAGTGGTCTCCAAATCGTCCCCGCCCGAATGGAGATTGAGTACGAGCGGGACAATCTGTTCTTGCAATTCAAGTCATATCAAGCGATCCCATGACTCCAACAAAAATATAACTGGCCCAAACACACTTGAAAATAAAAATAAACTAAAATAAAACAACATAAAAACAAATAAATATACAAAATATACAAAAATCATACCTGATGTTCATTCATGGTGGTCTCAAAGAACATTTGCCTACCGAATTCCCAATGTATGTTCGGTAGTTGACATGTCGAATCTTTATTTTCTTTCTTATCTTTGGCATGTCTGCAGGATCATTGTTGGGCCACTTCACTATACTTTGTCCAATATCTTCAATGCTCACTTTCCTCTTTTGCCCACTCACGCCATCATCTTCAACTTTGTATATTTTCCTCATAAATATGGGGGATGGGTAGGATACACCAAGGTTACCCGGTTCACAGGTTCTTCAGCAGGTGTGTCTGCAAGTTGTTGTACGCAAGAAGTCACGTCTGCTTTAAGGCTTATAGCTTCCTCTTCTAAGGCTTCCTCCATCACAACCAGGTCCACACGTGACTCTTCAACCATTTTTCAGCCACATCAACATTAACCATATCGGGTTCAGCTGTCAAATAATTCAAGAGCCAAATCTACTGCCAGTTGACCAACTTGCTTAAACAATGCCTCAACGGTGTTGTCCCGAACTTCATTATCATTCTGAATTCTCTTAAAATCCTCCCGTATTGCCTTTACATCTTCCTGGACAGCCTTTATGGCCTCTAAGATCTCACTCAACTAATCATTGCTTTCCTCTTCATTGTTTTGTTGCTGCTGATAACCGTAGTCAACACTCTAGCCTCCATTCACAATCGAATCAGTATTCATGTAATAATATGCGGTTTGTTCCCTAGATTTATATACGTTTGGCTTGTAGTATCTTTGCTGACAGTTCTGATATTGTGGCCAATAATACGAGGATGATAGGTGTGAGCCTTCATCTTTTTCTAGCCCAAAGATAATACGATCTTGTCGTGCCTTATATGCTTCAACTCTTTGACGGGCAATTGGACAATCTTGCATCACATGATATGGGCTCTCGCAACAACCACATGCATCATAATCCACCCAGTTCATCCTGAATTCAATTTGCCTGCAAAACTAACATACCCAGCGTAATATTGAACAAAACAGAGAAAAATACAGCACAAGAAATTTTTTTTCCGGTTTTTTAATAAAAAAATAATTAAGCTAAAAACACTAAGCGCACGCACTCCCCAACAACGGCGCCATTTTGATCGCGTGTCGAGTGCTAATCAAAAAATATTTTAAAAACAACTCCTTAGCTACAAGGACTGCAGTATAGGGAGTAGGGTTGTCGAACCACGAGGGGTATGTGGTTAGTGTTAATAGCAAATTTTAATTAAAATAATAGAAAAAACTAATAAAATTATGAAGATTAAACTAAGGTGCTGCTTTGCCTGCAAGAAAAGATTGATTAAAGTTTGATTAAAAACAATAATATAAAGAAAACGGTCACTCCGGGTTTCTGATTCCGTAATTATCAAACGAATTCTGTTATTACCCTATATAGGAAATCACATAGACATGACTTTGTTTAAGTTGTTTGACCCAGCTGAGCTATCATAACATTAACTGCAAAGTTAAATTAATCCTAGTGCAAGAAAACCAAGATACGATAACAGAATGCAATAATATTAATTAACCAAACTGTCTAGATCAGTCAAACATACAATCAGACGCAAAGAACTTTAAGGTGTTCACAAAATCTGATCCAAATAGCAAGTTTCAAACAGAAATCAAATAATAAAGGACCCAAATCGTTCACCCGGAGAGAACCGTGAGAGGACTAGTCGCTCATCGCATTCGCGTGCATGTCTCTCCTCTCTTCCTGTTGATGTGCGACCTCCATGTTAGCATCCAAAGTTCTGCCGTCGAATCATAATAATTGATCCACCGACTTCCTTATTTCGCATGGGCTTCTACGGTCCATTATTCCTCCATAACCTACATGGCCTTCATGTTACATTTATTCCATAGCCCAACAGTTTGATTTTTATCCCATGCCATGGCCCACGCACTTTATCAATTTAATTAATTTCATGTTTCATATTTCCTGTAAAGCAAAACCATCACAACAAATACCATCTATGTTTCATAATGCATATATTTTTTTATTCTTTCATTTTCTACGTAGCATTTGGAATCCATATAATTATTTAGTTACTTTTACAATCTTGACAAATCAAATTCAACATTTATTATAATATTAATATTATACAAATCGTTTTAAGTTACCAACCACTACTAGAGAATAGGGCTTTTGCTACCGTATTTTCGGTCGCAAAACGGTCGCAATTGCTCTTTTGTTACCATTTTGCTACCAAAAAACTCGGTAGCAAAATCACACATGGCAATTGCCCTATTACAGCCGTTTTGCTACCGTATTATTTTTTGCTACTGTTTTGCTACCGTTTATTTGCTACCATTTTGCCACCGCTTTTTGTCACCACCTTGCTACCGCTTTTTGTCACCACTTTGCTACCGCTTTTTGTCACCACTTTGCTACCGTTTTTACCCTTTTTGTCACCGTATTGCTACCGTTTTTTGTCACCACTTCGCTACCGGTTTTACCCTCTTTTGTCACCGTTTTGCTACCGCTTTTTGTCACCACTTTGCCACCGTTTTTTGTCACCACTTTGCTATCATTTATGAAATTTCAAAATCAAAATTATAACCCAAATCCAAATAATTCAAATAAACCAAATCTAAATCTTTCAAATAACCCAAATCCAAATCTTTCAAATAACCCAAATCGAAATCATTCAAATAACCCAAATCCAAATCATTCAAATAACGAAAATCCAAACATTCAATTAACCTAAGTTGTAAACCTAGCCTCGATGTTCATCATTTGAGCCCTCATCTCCACTTTATCTTTTTCCATTTGAGCCCTCATCTCTCCTATGATTCCAATGAACCTTTCTTTATCTTCTTCTTTTTCCTTAACGAGGTTCTTGATAACCTCATTTAGCTTCTCAATCTACAAAACAACCAATGATATTAGCAGGATCATCGAGTTCAGAACACTTAGTCTAAATTACATGTAATTTGTGAAATATTCTACAAAAGAACACTTAGTCTAAATTCATAAACTTCACAGTTCAGGATAATGAGTAACCTGATCAGGCTACAATATCGATTGCTTTAAACGCGTGTTCAGGCTTATTAAACCTTAGTTATGGAAGAATGATTCATGGGGCTGTCAAGAAGAGTTATGAAATGGATTCTGATTTGTTTGTTGGGTCAGCACCAATAATAACACCAATAACACCAATTCAGTTAGTCAGAACAAATAACAATCACTACAACTAACATTAAATTCATAACCATATCAATTAAACCTAACCAAATTACCAAATTAACCTTTTCAATATATAAAAACTTCACAGTTCAGGATACCAGCAGTGCAGTAAACCAAGGATAGCAACACCACCACACTAGTCAGTGTCCAACTTAGGTATCTAAACTACGTGTTTATCTAAACTAGTTAATTGAAGTCCCTGATGTGTCTAACCATATACTTATTTGACTAATGATGCAGCTACAGGTATCTAAACTACGTGTTTATCTAAACTAGCCATAAACAAGACTAAAACTAGCTCTACACAAGCCTAAAATTCAGCAACCAAACCATTAAATTCAAACCCCATGCATACTATCATATAAATTCGTTTAACAAACATACCTCGGGGTCTTGTCTGCCATGTATGTACGGATCACCAACAATGCCTAACCCGTACACTTTTCCTCTTTTCACACCCCCGGCAGCTCGTGACCACAACTCTTGGTCAAATTTGGGAGCTTCATCCCCGTACTTCTCCGCAAGATATCCATCGTACTTAACCTATTGAGATAAACACATAATTCAAATTTAATTGTCTGTTTTTTTTTCTTCTTTTAAGATGCCTTGTTTAGATTCACTTCAACTTACCCAAGTCTCCTCAGCCCTTTCATCAACCCATACAAGGTAGAATTATGAAGTTAATAAACTTTTTTTAATATTGACATAGTGTATGTATGAAAGCCAAGAAACGTCTTTTACCGCCTTTCTTGCTGCAGTCACATAGGATTGAGATCCTAGTGTATGTTTGCCCCCGGTTGACCTGCTTCTAATTCTTTTATTCCTTTTAGACTTTGCTTTCCATGTCGGTGTGTTCCATTTGTCAACCATCTGTTTCCATATCTCGGTTCTTATCCATGCTGGTTTAAATTTAAGAAGAACGGACATATCATTTCCAACATGTACACGTGCATCTAACGCCTCCTGTTTTGCCTTATTGCGTACCGTCTTTAAGAAATTGGGGAATTTACCGGCAATGCACTTTTCCCAACACCTATAAATTTCCGCATGGTATTTCTTCTCCCACTGAAAATAAGTCTGTAAAAAAATAATCAAGAAATTAGAAAAAAAGCACACATTAACCAACATAACTAAAACAGAAAAAAATTATTCGAAAAGCAACCGCAGTCAAAACCGAAAAGCCAACATAACTATTCGAAAAGCCCACTGCTTTTGCGCTTTGCGCCTCGGTTTTAGACCTCGTCGCTTTTGTAGAAATTATTTGTCTATTAATGTTCAAAAACTTCAAATACCATCCAAACCTTATTATTAAAAAGAGCCATGAATCTAACAGCTCTCTATGCCATTTAAACGTTGAAAAGTACCAAATACTGGGTTTTAAGTTTTAGTCTCTAACTAACAACTTGTTGTCATTATCAATTACCCAATATAGATCAGCTATCCAGATTCCACTTAATAAATATTTATTAAATATCCCTTGCACAAATAGGTGCACAACCACACAAAAAGAATGAGTGTCCATCCCTGATTAGTACATATAGCATACGACTTTCTGACATCCAGGCTAGTTTACTTACGGCGTAAAAATAAAAGGGAAGTAGACAAATTTACAAACGCATATATCAGTGGTCTCATAGACAACCCTTAGCTACTTAAATCAGTAAGCCATGGACACACTAACTTACCCAACGAAATAAAACTTGATGAATGGTGACATATATCAAACAAGACAGGTGTCACTCATAGCATATATATCTACATACTTGCTTAGCAAATCAAAATGACGAATCAGGCCGATTCCAGAACAGGAAAACAAAAACAGACAAATAATTAAAAACTAGAAAGGAACTTTATGGATACGAAATTTATACCTGGAATCGCTCAAACAGTCGCGTCCTGTAATCATCAGGAACATCTTTCCAACTGCCCCATGGACCAGACCACAAAGCCCTTAAGCTACTTCCAATATTTCGGGTAGTTTTCCCTTGATTACTAAATCTACAAAATTAAAGCAATGAATCAAAATCACATTAGTAGCATTTTAAATGAAAATAAACAAACAATATTGACATATGTGTGTGTATGTATGTATGTATGTATATGTACTTACTCCCCATTTATAACACGAATCCACTGGCGGTTGACTGGTTCAGGTACTTCGGCTTGGGAAGCGCATCCCCGCCTTGTAGGAGCAACATGAAACGTAGACTCATCATCATCACTACCCTCAATACGAGACTGCATCACATGAACAGCAGACTCAACATCATCACCCACTTGACTACCATCTCGCCCAACAACTCGATCACCCGCTTGCTATCAACTCGCCTAACAACTCGATCACCAGTTTGACTACCACCTCGCCTAACAACTCGATCACCCGCTTGACTACCACCTCGATAGCCGGCTAGACCACTTCCTTGACTACTAACTAGACTATTACCTCTCCCAACACCTAGTTCACTGCGTGGACGCCTAGATTGACTACTAACTCCCCCGACACCTCGACCACCAACTTGAGCACTACCTCTACCACTAGCTTCAGAACAGCCCCGACCCATAGTACGTGCCATGATATCTACAACAATAACAGTAATAAGGATTTAGAAAGTTATTAATTAGATAAATAGAAACTAGTTAATAATACTTTGAATTTTACCACACCAACTAATTAGGATGAGCAAATAAATTAAACATTATTCTAAAAAGCAAAGAAACCATTATATAAATTAAACAAACCTATCACTCTAATTCTTGTTCTTCAAAATCATCATCCTCAAAATCAAGTTCTTCATCATTGTGGTCAGCTATATGTGTGCCTTCGAAATCAACTTCTTCATCAATATCATTGTCCATATCTTCCACTTCTTCTAACCTTCCATTCTTATGTACATAAGAAACGGGTAGAAAATCCTCTGTAATCGTGCATTCTATCCTTTCATTCTCTTGAAAGAAATGATCCATGTTCGCATTATCTTCATCCTCCACTTCACTAACATCTTGGGCGAGTTCGTAAACTCCCCTTGGGGTTGTCTTTACAACAGCTAACCAGCCATTTAGTTCCTTTGCTTTTGAAGGATATGATGTATAATACACTTGTTGCGCTTGTGATGCTAAAATAAAGGGGTCGTCAACGCATCCTATTGCCGCGGGATTCCTGTTAGGATCTGAGTATTGGATTGTTTTGATTAAGTATGAAGATGAATGAATTATAAATGGAAAGTGCAGCGGAATAATAATAAATCAAAACATAGAGAATAATTGTTTTTAATCGAAAGCTTTCATTAAAGGAAAGATTACAATTGTACAATTAACTCCCCCTCAGCCTGATCACTCAGAGAATGTTTGTCTAAAAGAGAATGACGAGTGATGAATAGAACAGTACAAGTACTGTTCTATTTATAGACAAGCTCAAACCTCTGATGATCAGTTGCTGACGTCACCTAGAAAGCGACCCCTAACTGACTAACAAACTCTAACAACTGTTAAGATATAAACTACTGTTACATTGAAACAACTGATAATAAAACTCTGTTAATCTAAAGCTCTGATGTCTTCTTATCATCTGTTGAACCAAAGTGCTGTTGGTTCAACAGACCTTTGCTCTTCAGATCTTTAATCAGCAGTTGTTCTTCATCAGACTTTTAACCTTCAGACTTTATCCATCAGACTTTTCATCAGCAGCAGTTGTCTTCTAACAGTTGTTGAGCAGCAGCAGTTTAGGAATCAACAGAACTTTGGAGGAAGCTTTATTGTAACAACTGTTCTTTATTCTTGATCAAACACTTAGTATATTTTGGCTTTTAATCATCTGTTCTTCTCTAGGTCAGCAGACCCAACAATTCCTTACAATATTTACATTGTATTAATGCTTTGTCTTCCTTATAGAATAGCATGCAATGGTTTTTGCAAACATCAATTCTTTCATAAGGAAGACTCAACTTTTCTAAACACTTCTTTGTCTCATAAAAGCTTTTCGGGAGCTTATTCTCTTCTGGCAGTAATGCATTAACCAGGGACATGTTATAGTTGTAAGCCGAAGTGGACACATTGAAAAGTGATTTCCATGTCAAGAAACTCGTGGCAGCTTGTAACTTTGAACAATTTGTAGACTTCTCTCCCTCCCACAAAGGTTCATCAGCAGCTTGTAGCATGTCATAGAATCTTTTTGTGAGGGTGGTGCACCAAATGGATCTAGCTTTGGCAGCCTATCTCTGCCACTCTCCCCCTTTTTGGCATCATCAGCTGTAAACTCATTATCATTTTCATCTCTGAGGATGGTGGTAGGGGCAGAGCCAGTAGTCTTCAGCAGGTGTTCCTTGATCACTTTGATGTCAGCCTTGGTGTCATTGAATCTGGCATCCACCATGTTTCTGATCAAGGTCATGTAGGTTTCTTGGGTCTGATCTGCCAGTTTTCTGTGAGCTATGATGATGGGTGAAACTGATTTCCATAGCTCACTGGCAATATCAGAGGTTGAAGGTTAACTTTTGGTAAAGTTGTTCAGTGTTTCCAATATTGACTTGACATCAGATTTGATGTCAGCAACAGAGGATTCAAGGTTTTGAACCTTAACCGTCAATTCTTGAAGTTTTGACTCATCACCTAAGTTAATAGGATCATCTGAATCCCTACCAGGGGTAGTTTTAGCTGGTTCAGTTCTAGGAGGTGAATCCATAGAATGAGAACCTGCTGCCCCTTTTTCTTGGTACTGGGGACTTCCAACTGTTTTAGGGGACACAATTGTGGCCTCATCGGTTGTTGCCTTCAAGGAAGTCTTATCAATGGAACCACTGTCCTGCTGTGAGACAATGGTCTCTACAGCAGTAGTAGCTGCTTCTCTTGAAACCTCATCAGAAGTAACATTGACTTCTGGGAGTATAACCTCCTCTTCTGTTTGTGGGATAGCTAATGGACTTTCCTCAGCCCCAGTCACTGGTGGTGGTGTACTCTCAGTGATAGGTGAAGGAGAGAAACTGGGGTTGTCCTGAGTTTTGTCAATAGCTTCAAACAGGGGTTGCATTTTTTGTGGGACATGTGGTGGTGATGTAGGTGGAGTAAGAAGCTGATTAGCCCTGGGAGATGGACTTGTAAACATATGGTCAAGTGACTCATATGCCTCAGTATGAGGTTCCCTTTCGCTTACAACAAGATCCTTTTGTGAGGATTCTTGAGGAGTTTGCTGGGGTTGAGATATCTCCAACTGTTGTGAGGAAGTAACAACAGTGGTTTCATGTTGCTTTGGTGATGCAACAGGGTTAGCTTCTGGTATCTCATCTTCCAGAAGTCCCTTTTTGGTTTTGGAAGTTGTTTTGGAGGATGGACGTTTTCTTTTGGTGGCTGGTGTGGGTTTCACAGCACTGGATGAAGTGCCATGATCACCAGGAGCAGTGGGCTCACCAACAGAGGTTTCAACAACAGTTGTTGTCTTTGTCCTCTTTGGTTGTGTTTTTGAAACCTTTTGTACTTTTAATACTTTTTCTTGGGTTGAAGAACCCAGCATTCTAGTAAAAGTTTCATCAGTTAAACTTTTCATTTTGAAAGACTCCCCCTTTTGAAAATCCTTTTCAGGTAAAATCTTTTGTAGAATTACACTTAGAATTCTAGGGTAGAGCAGAAAAGCATTGTTTGAGCCAGATTTGATGGCCTTCACATTTGATACCAAGTCTAAGAACAATCCCTGACACAGATTGAAGTCAGAATCTGACAACATTGCATATCCCAAGTATTGTATTCTCAATGGGATTTCATTGAAGGATGTAGTCTTGGCTGAGGCACAGAGGAGTAGGGTATGAAAGAAAAATTTCATGACTGGTGGGAAAAACTTTTTATATAATGTAGAACCAGTCATTTGTGCATCATACCCTCTCTCTTGAAACTCAGTGTGAAGCTCTGTTTTTGGAAAAGTTTCCATACCTGACAAGTCGTTTAGTGAGAAGGTAGTGGATATGATTTCAGGGGTTATGGCGATACTGGTGTCTCTAATTTTGGAAATTATGGAAGTTGGCTTTTTGTCTTAATATAAGACTTCAGCATTTGCCCAGAATTCTTGGAGTGTTTCCAGGTATATGGGAGCATCAGCAATAAGAACATTTTTATATTTTGAGTTATTGATGATGTCGATGGTGGAATGGAATGGTGTGTTGTCTTCGGTTTTTACCAAATAGGGGAGGAAATTATGAGTGGCTTTTGTTTGGAGATCCATTTTGATGGATTTTGATTGTGAAAGTGATGAACTTTTGATTGAGGGTTATGAGGAAGACGAGAGCGGTTTTCAGTATTTTGAATACAATGAGACAGTAAAACTGCTGTTGGGGGAAAGAACAGGGTTTTATAGGCTCTGGTGAAACCGCTGATGTGGCAAAACTTTGCTTTTGAGAGCAGACGTGGAAAACATCTGATGGTTGAAACATCTGGTGGCATACAGCTGTTTTGTTAAACATCTGTTGCCAACCTCTGTTGTTTAACCAAAAGACTGATGAAAACAGTTGTTTTATCTGATCAGATGTTTGAAACAGATTTTTCAACCAACAGTGGTTGTTTTATATGATCAGATGTTAGAACAGATTTTTCAACTATCAGTGGTTTGAATGAAACAGTGGTTGTTTTATCTGATCAGTGGTTTAAAACAGATTTTTCAACCAAAGTGTCATTTTAGCAAAATTTGATTTTCTGAAAACATTTTAATGTTTTTATTGAAAACATTTTTGTTGTTTTAATCCATGTTTAACATTCCAATTCGAGAGATCAGATTTGTGAAGGTAGATGTGTCCAAAGCTTTTGTCAGCACATCTGCCAACTGATCCTCTGTTGGAACATGGTGCAGAGAAATCAAACCTTTCTCATAGCTATCTCTGACAAAATGATGTCTGATATCTATGTGCTTGGTGGTTGAATGAGAGACTGGATTCTTGATGATATTTTCAGCAGCTTGGCTATCCAACATGAGTGGAGTCCTTAGTGCAGTTATCCCAAAATCCAGTAGTTGATTTTGAAGCCACATGAGTTGGGCTGTACAGCTTGCAGCAGCAATATATTCAGCTTCAGCAGTGGATGTTGAAACAGCTGCTTGCTTTTTGCTTTGCCAAGAGACTAAGGCATTCCCTAGAAACTGGCACCCTCCTGAGGTGGACTTCCTTGTGGTATGGCAGCCAGCAAAATCACTATCTGAATAACCTGAAAGCTCAATGTTTCCATTAGCAGGATACCAGATACCAAGTGTGGGAGCTCCTTTTAGGTATCTGAATATCCTCTTCACAGCAATAAGGTTAGACTTTCTAGGAGAAGCCTGAGATCTAGCACACACACAGGTTGCAAACATAATGTCTGGCCTGGATGCTGTTAAGTACAATAAAGACCCAATCATGCATCTATAGTGTGTCTGATCAACCATTTCATCCTTTTCATCATCAGTGAGTGGCTTGACAGTGCTCATGGGTGTACTACATGGCTTACAATCATTCATCTCAAATTTTGTTAACAAGTTTTTCACATACTTGTTTTGATGAATGAAAGTGCCATTTTGCAGTTGCTTTACTTGAAGACCAAGAAAGCACTGAAGTTCACCCATAGCACTCATTTCAAACTCTGCTGTCATGAGTTCCCTAAACTCCTCACACATTTTATTACATGTGGATCCAAAAATGATGTCATCCACATATATTTGAACAATCATTAAATCTTTTCCTTTCCATTTTAAAAACAAGGTTTTATCAATTTTACCTCTTGTGAAGCCAATGGATAAGAGAAAAGTAGAGAGAGTTTCATACCAGGCTCTTGGTGCTTGTTTCAGTCCATACAATGCTTTGTTAAGCTTGTAGACATGATCAGGATGGAATGTGTCTTCAAAACCAGGTGGTTGACATACATAGACCTCCTCCTGAATTTTGCCATATAGGAAGGCACACTTGATGTCCATCTGATACACCTTGATGTTGTGGTTGACAGCAAAGGCTAAGAAAAGTCTCATAGCTTCTAACCTTGCTACAGGGGCAAAGGTTTCATCATAGTCAATTCCCTCTTCTTGTCTGAAGCCTTGAACCACTAACCTGGCTTTGTTCTTGACAACTATACCCCTTTCATCAGTTTTGTTTTTGAAGACCCACTTTGTGCCAATTGGACAGACATCCTTAGGCAGTGGTACAAGTTCCCATACTTGTTGTCTTTTGAACTGAAGGAGTTCTTCTTGCATGGCTTCTACCCAACTGTTGTCTTTCAGTGCCTCTTGGTACTTGACAGGGTGTGTAAGGGATAGAAAGCCTGCAAAAAGACAGATGTTTGAAGATTGGCTCCTTGTGAGCACACCTTCTCTGATGTTGCCAATGATTTGATCTGGTGGATGAGCTCTTAGGTAGATTAGATCTCCCTGATATGGTATGATGGCATTTTGTGGTGAAGGACAGAGGTTTGGAGACTCTGTTGACATAACATCTGTTGGCACTTTTGAAGAGTCAACAGATGTTTGAAATGGAGGTGGAGGAATGGGTCCAAGTGGTGTAAAATTGGACTGACTGTTGTCAACAGATGATTGACTTTTGTCAACAGATGATTGAGCAATGGATTGGATGGGTGAATCAGTGGTTTGAAGATAGGACTGGCCAACAGTGGCTGACTCACCTATGACAGAGTTTTGACAGTTGTTTTGAACCACTGCTTCCTCTGATGCAGGATAGACTTTGTAGTGATCTGGAACCACAACATCTATTCTGTAGTCTTGTTGTGAAGATTGTGGAGTACCTGCAGGGTTAGTTTTGACAGTAATATCTTCAAATTTGAATTTATCTAAATCAAACAACTCAGCAGGGTTTGCTGGGATTTTCAAAGAAGAAAGTTCATTGAACTTCACATTCAGAGTTTCTTCTATTGTTTTAGTCCTTGTGTTAAACACTTTATAGGCCTTGGCATTAGAAGAATACCCCAGAAAATATCCACAATCCACTTTGGCTGCAAATTTTGAAATGGAATCTTTAAGATTTAAAATGAAACATGGGCAGCCAAAGACTTTGAAAAATGATATCAGTGGTTTGATTTTAAACAGAATTTCATAAGCAGTCTTTTGATGTCTAGGGTTGATTAAAACTCTGTTTTGAACATAACAAGCATTACAGCTTCTGCCCAAAAGGACAGAGGTAAACCAGAATCTGCTAGCATTGTTCTTGCAACCTCAATGAGGGTCCTGTTCTTCCTTTCAACCACCCCATTTTGCTCTGGTGTTCTTGGGATACTGTACTGACTTACAATCCCTTTTGACACACAGAAATCATCCAACTCCTTATTTTTAAACTCTGTTCCATTGTCACTTCTAAAGACTTTTACTGGCAAGTCATATTGTTTTTCAACTTTGGTGACAAAGTCCTTCAAAATACCTGCAGTCTCATCCTTAGAGTGTAAAAAGTAAGTCCATGTAAACCTAGAAAAATCATCAACTATGACAAGACAAAATCTTTTTCTTCTTAGACTCATGATTTTTACAGGGCCAAACAAGTCCATGTGCAACATTTGTAAACACTGACTAGTTTTGGACTCATCAATGGATTTGTAAGAGCTTTTATGTTGTTTACCTTTTAAACAGGAAACACAATGCTCATCACATTTGAATTCTTTTGATGGCAAACCTCTGACAAGGTTTTGTTTGGAGAGTGAGTTGATAGTTTGAAGGTTGGTGTGACCAAGTCTCCTATGCCACAATTCTGTCTCTTTGGTAGAGGCAGCTGAGAACAGACAGACATTTGCTGTAGGATTATCCTTCAACATATCAACTACATACACATTGCCACTTCTGTGAGCAACAAGTTGTGCTTTGCTCTCAGCAATGATGGTGTTAATCTTTTCTACAGCCTCTGGGCCAACAATCTTACAAGTATGCTTAGTGAAGAATGACCCAAAGCCTTTGTCACTCATTTGAGATACACTAAGTAGATTAAATTTTAGATTGTCTATTAGATTAACATTTTCAAACTTAAGCCTCCCTGCTTTGACAGTACCAGAACCCAAAACATTACCTTTAGAATCATTACTAAAGGATATATCACCCCCTCCATGAGCAAGAAAGTCCAGAAGAAGGGCTCTACATCCAGTCATGTGCCTGGAGCCTCCACTATCTACATACCATAAACTGTCTAAACAAGCAGAAGCTCCCTGCACATCAGTAAGGATTTTAGTTTTGGTGAGTGTCCAAAGCCAAATTGGCTTTGGATGGGTCCTTAGCTGTCTCAGCCTTAAGTTGAGGAGAATGATCAGTGGTTTGGACTAGCTTTTGAACTAGGTTCAACAGCTGCAGTTGACCATTTGCCAGTGCTTGTATGTCAACACTTGCTCCAGCAGATGTTTGATCATTTCCTATCAGTTGTTGAAAACCATGAGGGTGTCTGTTCACTTTTGGTTTTGAAGGCCTCTTGGGCTCTTCATAAACATGTGGCAGACGGTGACAAGTGGGTTGTCCATATCCTCTTGGTAATCTGTTAACAGGTGGAGCATCTGTTACCTGAACATCTCTGGGAGCAGAGTTTTTGTTCAGACTTTTGGTAACAGATGTTTGGACTGATTCAAAAGTCTGTTTGGGTTTTCCTTTTGAAGTACTTACCACTTGGCTTTCCAGAGTTTTAGCCTTATACTCTTTTATCTTTTCATCAAAATTTTTGAGATATAGGCACTCTTTTGTTTTGTGATTCTTTTTCTTGCAGATTGAACATTCTTTAGTTTTAGAATCATTTAAACTTGTTGTTTTGTTGATGTCATATGCTTTTAGAAGAAAACAGTTTTTGGTGACATGATTCTTCTTTTCACAAAAATCACAAAACAAGTTGTTCTTGGCTTTCCCCTTTTCTTTCTTCTTTTCTACAGATGTTTCATCATCTGTTGGAAGATTTACTAGAGGGATTACTTTGGCCTGTGGTGCCATTTTACCATCAGGAGTTTTGAAGGTCATTGGTTTGAAATTTTCAAGGACTTCACACTCATCTGACCATGTTGGTTTGAATTGATATTTCTCAATTTCATCAAATGAGGGTGTACTTTCCAACTTTTCAAGAATGATTTTCTTGCCATTCAGTAACCTTGATTTCTTGACCTTTTGAGTTTGTAGGGATGACCTCAACCAACTGGGGTTCCTTTTTGTCAGTGGTTTGTGAAACTTGTTCAGTGGTTTTAAAACCAAACCCAAATTTCACATGACTTTTAGATTGTTGGTTGACAATCATCTCAAAACCCTTTGATGATTCCACCCATTTCTTACATTCAACTTGGGTGGTCTCAAGCTCCTTCTTACAACTATGATATTTTGTTATCATAGTCTGAAGCTGGTCTTTGGTTATGCTTGCTTCATGTTTTAAGCTGCTGATTTCAGACTCTTTTTCAGATATTTTTGATTTTAACTCTTTTGTAAGTTTTTCAAACTGAATTTCAGAATCCAAAATTTTCTTTCTAAAGTTTTCATTCACCTCTTTTATCTTAGCAAATGCCACAATACATTTGTCTGAGCACAAGTCATTTAAGATTTGAGGAGATACCTTAGCAGCAGCCATCAAGGCACAGTTACACTGGCAGTCACAGTCATCACTACCCTAGGGGTCTGAGAGATTCACAACCTCCACTTCAGATTCTTCAGCTGAAACAAACTCACCAACAACACTATCAGTCACATTTTCAGACATAGATACCACCTCCTCAGAATCAGTCTCTTCAACAATTGTTTCTAGTGCCATAAAACAAAAATCCTTTTCAGTGTTGGCAACTAGAGCAATGTTGTCATCTGTTATCTCATCTGGTAGACTGCTCCAATCAACAAAGCCCTGAGTAAAGAAACTCTGTTGACCTGGTTGACTGGTCTCTGCAGGAGCAGAGGGTGGAGTAACAGTCATTGGCACTGGTGCCTGAGCAACAGGTGTTTGGACATAGTGATACTGAGGAACAGTGGTTTGGACATAATGCACAGGAACAGTGGTTTGGGTCTGTGCAAAGTGAGCAGTGTTTTGCACATTAGGTACATTAGGGATGGTTTGATAAGTGTTGGTCTGTGGTCTTTGGTTTGGATAGGTGATCATAGGAACTCCATTCTGACTCCTACACTCCCTAGCAAAGTGACCCATTCTATGACACTTGTAACACTTTATCTTTGATTTATCCAACCCAACTTTGACCCACCATGTAAACCTGGGTACCTCCTGCCAGTTTTCTTATAGAAGTTATTGGTTCTAATACTGAGCAGGGCAACCTGATGTAAGATGTCCATTTCTTCTAGGTCCAAAGGGTCAATGTATTGCAAGTCATTGTACACAAAAGATGAATTATCAGAAGCCTGGATATCACCACTGGCTGTGAAAGCACAGTTGTTTGGTGATGAGTAAGAATCATTATTGAAACCAGTTGTTATGTCAATGTAATGATCATAACTCTGATCCTTACTACTTCCAGAACCATCATCCTGACCCAACAGTGCAGTATTACCAAATACATAGTCATCTGACACTTTGCCAGAGTCCTGGAGCTTCTTTTTCTGGTTAAGCTCCCTTTCATAAGTCAGGAGCTTACCATGAAGCTGGGTCAGGGTTAGGTCTTTGAATCCGATAGAGTTTCTCATAACTATGGCTATAGTGTCCCATTTGTCCTGAAGTGATCTAAGAAACCTATGATTCAGTGTTGAATTAGGAAAAGTTAGACCAACCAGTTTAAGTTCACTAATTAGACAGTTAAACCTTTCAAACTGCTGTGTTAATGACTCCCCTTTTATGTGACTAAACGTTTCATATTGTTGGTTAAGTATTTCACGGTTGTTTTCAATCACATCATCAGTTCCCCCGAATTGCTCTTTGAGAGCATCCCACAGTTCTTTAGCACTATTGCAGTGCAAGAGACCGGCATAGATATCATTCGGCAGTGCCATGGCTACTATGCTGAAAGCCTTGGCATCTAGCTCGATTTTTTGAAAATCTTGCTCTGAGTAGTTCTCAACACTCTTTGGTACTTGGATCTTTGGATCCTCAGCACTCGGTACCATTGGAACATGTGGTCCAAATACTACCGATTTCCAGCACCCTGTGTTCTGTTGTGCTAACACATGAGCCACCCGACGCTGCCAGATGTTGTATTCTGACCTGACAAGCATCGGAGGCTTGTTGTGTGTGCCAGTGTTGTGTGGATCTTGATTGAGTGAAGTCATTCTCTTGGTTTTTCAAAAACAAAGTCTGTTTACTAACTGTTGAAATGAAAATAAACTATTACTCTGTTTTAACCCGACAAACAAACGATATCAATAATTATGAGCTGATCTGTGTATTAAATTGATTGATTAGATCAGATTTAATTGACCGAGCTCTGATACCAATTGTTAGGATCTGAGTATTGGATTGTTTTGATTAAGTATGAAGATGAATGAATTATAAATGGAAAGTGCAGCGGAATAATAATAAATCAAAACATAGAGAATAATTGTTTTTAATCGAAAGCTTTCATTAAAGGAAAGATTACAATTGTACAATTAACTCCCCCTCAGCCTGATCACTCAGAGAATGTTTGTCTAAAAGAGAATGACGAGTGATGAATAGAACAGTACAAGTACTGTTCTATTTATAGACAAGCTCAAACCTCTGATGATCAGTTGCTGACGTCACCTAGAAAGCGACCCCTAACTGACTAACAAACTCTAACAACTGTTAAGATATAAACTACTGTTACATTGAAACAACTGATAATAAAACTCTGTTAATCTAAAGCTCTGATGTCTTCTTATCATCTGTTGAACCAAAGTGCTGTTGGTTCAACAGACCTTTGCTCTTCAGATCTTTAATCAGCAGTTGTTCTTCATCAGACTTTTAACCTTCAGACTTTATCCATCAGACTTTTCATCAGCAGCAGTTGTCTTCTAACAGTTGTTGAGCAGCAGCAGTTTAGGAATCAACAGATCTTTGGAGGAAGCTTTATTGTAACAACTGTTCTTTATTCTTGATCAAACACTTAGTATATTTTGGCTTTTAATCATCTGTTCTTCTCCAGGTCAGCAGACCCAACAATTCCTTACAATATTTACATTGTATTAATGCTTTGTCTTCCTTATAGAATAGCATGCAATGGTTTTTGCAAACATCAATTCTTTCATAAGGAAGACTCAACTTTTCTAAACACTTCTTTGTCTCATAAAAGCTTTTCGGGAGCTTATTCTCTTCTGGCAGTAATGCATTAACCAGGGACATGTTATAGTTGTAAGCCGAAGTGGACACATTGAAAAGTGATTTCCATGTCAAGAAACTCGTGGCAGCTTGTAACTTTGAACAATTTGTAGACTTCTCTCCCTCCCACAAAGGTTCATCAGCAGCTTGTAGCATGTCATAGAATCTTTTTGCTTCTGCATTCGGTTCCTGTCCTTCCAAAGTACTTGAAGTATAACCGCATGCATACATATTATCTAACACCATACGTGTGCAACCATCATCACTATCATCAACTTCCATTGGAGATGAAGATTCTCCAACCTCGCGAATGAAATTTTCACCATGTTCACTCCATGTTTCATAACGAAGCATGAAACCATCCTTATACAAGTGATTTTGAACAGTAGCCCTATCTCTATAACTTATATTTTTGCATTTATAGCATGGACATTTTATCTCACGTATTGTCTCACCATGCATATTCACGCTAGCATCAACAACTGCTTCATTAGAAAATGCAAAATCCAAAAACAAATCCACATTGTCACAATATTCAGAATTAAGAAAGCCATCACTATCAGTCTTCTCATACATCCAATGTCGATCGGTGTACCATGCCATTACTATTCAATTAGTGGTCCTAAAATTCATAGTCATTATAAACACGTATATACATAATAGAAACGCATAACAATTATCCAAAATATGGCTAATTAGTATTCAATAATAAACAATGACTCAGTTTCATGTGCAGGCCCGAAAACAAACGCGCAGCAACCAAAACCTCCCTAATTATTGACATCCTAACCTAGTTTCCCCAAATCCTACACCAAAATGTATATTAAAATGTATACTTACACACATCAGATACAAAATCCAACAACAAACATACTAATCTAATAACATCAAATCAGTTCAATTATCCAGATCAATTCACAGACACATAAACGAAGTCAATCAATCCAATATTAAAAACATATCATCAATAATCAGTATTGATTATTTAAATAACATATAAAACTACAGCTAACTTCAAATTATCCTATGATTACCAAATTATATACCTAAGCATCAATTAATGATCAATCTAATAGTTATCATATCATGCTTACAAATCAATTAAACAAATCAATAAACATCATTCGGCTAATAATTAACATACAATGATCGAACAGAAGGTGATGATATATCATCAATTAACGATCCAACAGATCAATCTAATAATTAACATACAAAACAACAGATCAATTAACGATGCATACCTGATGATGGAGCAACAGATCTAAAAAAAACATGGATGAAGCTGACGGCAACACAGATCCGTGTAACGGCACGGTAACGGCAGCACAGATGATGAAGCTGGAGATGAAGCTGACGGTGTTTTGTGGTGGTCTCGTGGAGATGAAGCTGACGGTGTTCGGTGGTGTTTTGTGGTGGTGTTCTTGGAGATGACGGTGTTCTGTGGTCTCGTGGAGATGAAGCTGTGATTTACGGTGATTTACGGTGAAGGTGACAGTGTCTCGTGGTGAGTTATGACAGTGTCTGTGAATCGGGTTGGAGTTGTGGTGGTCTCATGAAGATGAATAGACGGTTTTAATATTGTGGAGATGAATGTGTTTTGTGGGAAAGGTTTAATTAGGTCATTTTTTTGGGGGAAAATTTTATAGCATATTATTTTTAAGTGTTTTTTTTTACCGATTTGCTACCACAATGGACGGTGGCAACTTTTTAAACCCTTGCTACCGCTTTGCTACCTTAAGTCATAAAATTTGCTACCGTGTTTTTCGGTAGCAAATTTTGGTGGCAATTGCTAAATTTTGTAGTAGTGAACAAAGAAAAACTAATTACATTAATATATTTTATATCTATACAAGTGCATTTATATTATTATCATTAATATTAAATAAACTGTGCCTAACATACACCAATCAAATGCTAAAATATATACAAAACTAGGGTATTAATAAGGTGTGTTTCACAACACATCAGTGGGACCAACCCTTTTGGTATGAAGCTCGATCCACTTGTAAGGTAGGTTAAATAGATTTGATCATATAGTAGCTAACTCCTGTAGCTTGGTAGTGTAGGCGTCGATCTCAGACCCAACCGTCTTTAGATAACAAATTTCTAGATTTCGTCACAGGGTGTTACGTTCTCCACCCAAGTATCTGTAATTCATCGAGTGTGCATGTAGCATACATTACCCATCCTGCCTGGGGCAAATGCACATGGCAAAGACTTATACTATCGAAGTAATCAAACAGTTCTCCTTCAGTCCCGTTGGAGTTATTGAGGCTTACAACTCATAAAAGCCTTGGAAATACGCTAACGAGTTGTTGTTGCGGCATGTGCGCTCAAGGAATAAGGAAGTTCAATTGTGAAAGTCAAGGGAAAAGAATGATTTAGCGGAATAGATCATTACTAGCTTGAAAAGATCCGAGGGCCTCTACCACCCTATTGTTGATCATAAGAATTCACTCTTATCTAAGTTCACAAGAGAAAAGAAAAGATAATACTAGCAAGGAAAGGTATGAGCAAATCGTCGCCACGCTCTGTCGAGCTAGTAGAGCCTTCATCCTCACTTTCCATGTGTTCGTCCTGCTCATGTTTTCGTTCCATCCCCTCTTCTTCCTTTTTCGCGGGTATCAGTGTTATATGGATCTCATCGCGTATAGTCTCCAACTGCGGTCCTGTGTACGTCAGTTCAGTGGTCAGCTGCACCACTCGTTCCTCCAATCGTGGCTGTCAGTCATTAGTAGGTTTCGTCTTCCCTTGAGATGTTGCACTATGTCGCAGGCTTTACACAACTCCCCAAGAGTGTGAGTCACAAGTCCTGATCTGATGTATTACCATGAAGTTACTATATACTCACGAGGAATAGGGATACGCATGTCATATAATCGCTCGCTCGTACTGGGCATAAATGTACTAGAGTAAGATAAAATTCTATATGAGTAACCTAGTCTGGTCTGAGTTTCGAATGGAAGTAAGAAAGATCAAGCGACAAGGAACAGGAACTAATTGTCTCCTTGCTCAGTGAGAAAAAGGATAAGTCTCAGTATTTGAATCCTTCGAGTTTGATTCGGTTTAGTGGTATCGCGTCATAGGCATCGTGCAGCTTTCCGTGTACGTGCGTCACAACGCTCGCAAGGGTTCTCTCCCGTGTACTATTGTCGTTTCCTCATCCATGAGGTTTGTTAGGATATTAATCCTAATATTGCGCCACCTGGTGTAACCCAGGGTTCTCACCAGTGACGTGCTCAGAATCAAGTGTAGGGCTAGAAGATAACATATCTCCTGATATGTGTTGTAGATATATGCAGCCAAAAGATAATTGTGCACTTGAGCTGTGAGTGTAACTAATGCAATGCTTATGCTATGACGATTATAGACTAGAATGAAAATCCTAGTTCACTATAACAAATGGCTCTGATACCAATCTGTCACACCCTCGAATTTTCACTGCATGGTTTATAACACGAGGCGCGTGACACACCAGGATCCCATAGCCATAAGTCATATGAACGAACTCTAAATGCCCAAACCATTTAGTTCGTTTTCAAAAATCATGTTTAGTGTTTAACTAAAAAGTTTAGTTAAGTTACGGAAGCGTAAACCAAACATGGGCATTTTAAAACCATGCGCAAAACAAAGCACCCAAATTAAAACCATTGGAAAGAAAATGTAAAAGCATGATATGTAATTTAGGTGCATGCCCAAGACCCTAAATGTAGTGAAACGTGCAGTGCTTCCTAATCGTGACACCGGAAGCTAACTACCTGCAAAAGCATGTATATCGTGGGTCAACAAACAATGTTGGTGAGTTGACAGTTTAAATAACGAGTGTAAAGTTGTCGATTACAAAAGTCATAAGAGTCATCAGTTTTAAGCTTGTCAGGGGTAGCTAGCTCACTCATTGTAACTAAACAGCTGATTATTGGGAACATACAGAATGTGTTAACATACGTGAAACTGCCTTAGTACTAGTGTCAATCAGCACTAGTAAGTTCAAAAGTTGTGCTCAGAAGTTCATGCCCGTGACCTAAGCACCTCAAGCATGAGGTTGCTGCACAACCTAACAGCGCTATAAACTAATACCACGTTCGCCTCCAGCGACTAACCCAATAATATAATAAGGACTTTAGAGTGATAGAGTGTGTTTAGTTCACAAAGGCCAGTTAAAGTTGCAAAACTGATTAAAAACGCGATCCACACAAGGAATCGAAAATGCGACCCACACAAGGAGTCAAAGTCCGACCCACACAAGGAGTCAAAGCTTCCCATAACCAGATATGTATGGTAGTCCAAATCGGACTAGAAAAGTTTACCAAGTTAGTCTCAAACCTGAGACGCATGCTTTCAAGAAAAAGTAGTGAAACTCACCCTAGATTACAAGCAAATAATCCAAACTTCACAAATAGGACGTGCTACCGACTCCCTATTACATGTGTCACTAAGTGAGTATATGTGTATAACCAATACACCATATAACCCGTTTGTCCAAGACGTTTTAAAATACAAAACCATGTGAATGACATCTAGTATTACTATATGCACAAGTAAACCCTACGAACCCGTTGGTGAACGTTATGATTAATATCAGTCATACACTTCATATACATATCATATAAGTGCTCATACAAGTTCATGTTAATAACAAGCCATATTGGACTCCAATTAGACACATAAGCGTATAATACATAATCTATGTTTTTAGGATAGATTATGCGCCATGAAAACCAATTTATTAAAAATACTTATCCAATGAGTTAGACTCCCAAAACTTTACTGAATATTAAAGGGAGTCCACCAGTTAAGTCCATATTTTTATTTTGGGATAAAACCATACCCAAAAATTATGAAAAATCGTACAATACAGCTAGGTCCAGAAAATACTCATAACAGATCAGTTTAGTAGAAAAATTCCCAAAAATTGTGTATTCATCCAAACGGGATGAATCCACTTCGAAAAGCCAAGTTTTACCAATTTTGACATACTATCCAAATTTCATAACCTAACTCTTTGTAAAACTCAAGTGGACGTTTAAAGTTGACCCAAAATATTAATCCGAAAATATGATTAGACCTTTAATCAAAGAAAATTCCAAAAACATATCAAACATCATCCAAATCAGATGATTTTTCCCATTACGAAAAGCTAAGACCTTGTACAACATTATCATGTAACGAAATCGTCGAAACAAACATGTTAATGCCACGTTACAGACTCTGCAATTCGACCTAAACAATCTGTCCAGATTTTAAATATGCATAAACCCTAGTTATAATCAATCATTTACGCATATAATCGATCAATAACACCCAACAATCATCATACAATATCTATAAGACATAACCTGATCAAAACCTTGCAAGATACATGTTAAACATCATTAATCATAAACCCTAGAAGTCTAAAACATCAAGAACATGCAATATTATGCAACACATACAATAATCATCACATAATATTATGTTTAACCCATTAAATCTTTATAAACCTCAAGTTTTAATCTTTATGAAAACGTTTCAGACCTAGACAAACTTTGTTATGATGTTTAAAAACATATTAAAGAAGATTAAAACACAAGAGATTGAATGTTATACCGAAAGCACTTCAAGATCACTAACCGAATACCTTCTACGCCTCCCGAATGATGTTATTGAGCTTTAGCAGGTGTTAGGGGATGTATTTTTCGTAGGAGAGGTGTTAGGGACGATTAGGGTTAAGGTTATAGTGTACTTGGGGCTTAAGATTGCTTAAATAAGTGTTTAAAGTCAGTTTAGACGCGCAGACCTAAAGAGCAGGCCGTTCGGATTGAGTGCGCGGGCCGCTCACTCATCCGTGTTCCGTTTCGCGCGGTCTAGTCTAATTTATTGCATGTTTTTTTCAATGTTTTCGCTATTTTGGACCATATCAAGCATAATCCTATGTATTTACACCCCAACCCTCCTAACGGTTCGTCGATTACGGTTTTTAATCACGCGTTTATGTTATGTTCACGTAATCACATACAATACACATATAGATTCACAGAAACACGTAATTGCAATCAATATCAATCAATTAATCCAAAATTATATAATTTCACAATTCACCAACGTCCGGGGTTCGATACTCGGGTATGTAGTTTGGTAATGCAGGGAATGTAAGTATAAGTAACTAGAGTTTAGTTAAAGTAAGAACCTGAAATTGCGGGGTATCACATCAGGAGCAGTATCAGGATGGTAACCTCCTAGGAAATCTCCACTAGGGCTACCAGAAACAAACCCGTGAGCTCCGGATGGCCAAGCCATCCGGGGAAAGCGGACAATATTGGTGGTGAGAGAGGCCGGATGTTACAGATGGTATCAGAGCCACTCCTGTGCTGTTCGGGATGGTGGGTACATACCTCATCAGGGATGATGAGACTCTAACAGGGGGTGAAAGTGACACCCCAGTAACATCCCACATCGGTTGTGGCCAGGAGAGATCCTTTGTTCATATGTAATCCAATGCCTCTTAAATCACCAACGCGTTTTGGGGCTTAATGTTAGTGGATGAGAAGAGAACTCCATAGTTAAGCGTGCTCAGGTGAGAGCAGTATCAGGATGGGTGACCTCCTTGGAAGTCTCAACCATGGCTACCAAAAACAAATCCGTGAGCTCCGGATAGGCAAGCCATCGGGGCAAAGCGGACAATGTTGGTGGTGAGAGGGGCCGGACGTTACATAAAACCTAAACCTAATCGACTAATATGGAGGAAATAATTGGATTATAACATACCAGTAGCAAGGAAAAAGCGAAAATTTAATCCATCCGACCCTGAAGCTTTATCATCCCCATAGTAAAAAACCGCTTCACTTATCTCCTTTGTCATAAATAACGTTACCAACCTTTGAGAGTCTTCAAAATCTATACGCTTCAAACGATAACATTCCAGATTCCGTCTAGATTTCATATGCTCAACAAACTTTTGTCTAAAAAACATAAAGACCTCTTTTTTCACCGTTGTAGGATTAGAGACCGACTCACCATTAATCGTCAAACCCGGTATTGAATTTGAAATTCGCCTTTTATTGAATTTGAAATTCGTCTTTTACTCACCATTAACGCCCTTTCACATGACCACTACATACAGTCTTAGTTATTTTCTTACCAAAAGGATATGATGTAGATAAAAACAAAGCCGTTGAGTTAGGGGCTGTTTGGTTGATAAAGTGTTGAATCATTAAGATGTCTGAATTGTTAAGATGCTCTGAATGATTAAGTGCTGAATGATTCAGCTATGCACCAAGTCTGAATGATTCAGCTCTTAATCATTCCATTCAGAGCCTTTGTTATGTTGAAACAAAAAGTCTAATTGTTAAACCATTTAGAGTTGAATGATTCAGAGTCTCATTAAGAGACTACCAAACAAGACCTTAGTGTATATACTACTCAAACTATCATTTAGAATCTAATACGAATTCCTTAAAATCAGAAATTTGAAGTACAATTATATACCAAATAACAAACTAATACTAATTGAATTTCAAACTTATTGGTTTCCCTTTATTAAAAAATATAGCTTGCAGTACAATCAGTCTGTGATACAGGTTGAAGATTAGTATCATGACAACACTACATCTTAGGCCACATGATGGTATAGTGAGATTCATAACATTCATTTTCTTATTAAAATTTACCCAAACACATACATCTTCTGCTCATTATACCACGATAGGAGTCTTAACAAATGCCAATTTGGGCAGTCGCTTCTTGCTCGCGAATACCTCCATTGATATCTGTATGAACAAACCTCACAAAAAATAGTCGTTTTTTCTCCGTTTTTTTATATAACACTATGGTACTCGTTGGAATGATAATAAAACGCTCGTTAGTTTGGTGTAATTTTTTTCTTTAAAAAATCTGGTATATGAAAGATATTAACGTTTAAAAATTATCGAAGGAAACATTAGACAGAAAAATCTAATTTTGTTTTAAATTTTTTTTAATAAAATCAATTAATGTCACATGACACACTCAAGGACGAGGATGCCCTCTTTAATTGTCATGTGGGATTTATTGCTTTCAATTATTATAATAGATAGACTTTTAATCACTATAGTGATTGGATGTTATTGCCCTGATTTTGCTTTGTAGCCTTAACAGTGCCACCTAGGTTAACCATCGTGTTTCTTTCGTTAATACATGTTTTCTGTTCTTTCTTTTTTCTTGGTATTAGGTGTGTTGTGGTCAGTCGGCACTTCTAATTTTAGTACTTTTTTTAAATGCGAAAGTTCTACATAGCTTTGTTATTTTTCAATTTTAAAGTTTCTACCCATTAACCCTGCTCTGTAATTTGTCGATTATAGGTTTCAGGTTTTGTAAAGTTTTAGGGTTTGAATACCAAATCAACAAGACAAAGAAGAACAATGGAGCCAACATAAACTCACAACCATAACAACAGAAGTAGGCGACAAAACAAGGTGGCAAAACTCTTATTAACCCAAACCAAAACGTTCCCCCCAATACCCAATAGATCACAGCAATCACTGAGATCTATAATAGAAGTACAATACAATGAGATCTGCTGATTATCAAGATCAGCAGATCATATAAACGAAAGATACAATACAAAGACTAATCAGACTTACAAAGATGAACAAACCCTAAAACACTTTATCAGAGAGAAACAAAGAGAAAAGTGAACGACCGATTAAACAATCAGTCGTACTATTCTATTTATACTCGAGTCTCGAACCTTCCAGCTTGCATAATCCAACGGCCAGAGATAAACCCATCCAACGATTAAAACAAAGCCAACTCAGCAATCTGTGCTTAACAAACACACTTATAACAAACAATAAGTGAACCGGTCCAAATAACCTGTCCTCATACTTGACCCAGGCCAAAGGCCAATGGGCTAACTCAACCATAATAATCATGGGCTGAACATAGAATGGACTAAGCCCAATAGTAATTGAATTATAACATGTCCATATATTTTCAACACCCCTTCTTAATTCAATTACTAAACATGTCAATCAACCCGAGTTTCTTACAAAGAACCTCGTGTTGACCACTCAGAAGTCCTTTAGTAAAGATATCAGCAGTCTGCTGATCAGACTTGACTTTTATAACTTTAATCAAACCTGAACTTATTTTCTCTCTGAGAAAATGCAAGTCAAGTTCAAAATGTTTAGTTTTGTCATGGAATACTGGGTTTTCAGCAATAGATATTGCTGCTTTACTATCACAATACAAACTTAAAGGCAACTAAGTTTTAATTCCCAGTTCTTTTAGTAAGTTTGATATCCATATAAATTCACAAGATGCAGTGCACATTGCTCGGTATTCAGCTTCAGCTGAAGATCGAGCAATAGTGTTTTGCTTCTTGCTTTTCCAAGAGACTAAACAACTACCAATAAACACACAATAACCTGTAACAGACCTTCAAGTTACAACACATTTTGCCCAATCAACATCAGAATATGCTGAAAGGGTCAAATTACCATCCTTTTTAAAGAGAATTCCCTTTTCCAGGTGATTGCTTCAGATATCGAAGCAATCTTAAAGCTATATGCAATACTTTCTTAGTCGGTTTATGCATAAACTGACTTAAGAATTGTACAGCATAACTAATATCTGGACGGGCTAAGGACAGATAGATTAGCTTACCTATAAGCTTTTGAAAGCCTGTTACATCTTCTATGTATTCCTCATCTTTGCTATTTTTAATAGCTAAGTTATAATTTTGTTCAATAGGAATACTCACAGGTTTACATCCAAGATACCCAAACTCACCTAGCAAATCTAAGCAATACTTTATTTGATTTAGACAAATACCTTTCTCTGAATACAAAACTTCTATTCCAAGAAAATATTTTAGTTTGCCTAAGTCTTTTATTTGAAAGCTTTCTTTTAACAAGGTTTTTACCCTTGTAATTTCTTGAACACTATTTCCTGTGATGACAATGTCATCAACATACACTAATAACACTATAAACACATCTTTATCAGACTTGACAAACATAGAATAATCACAAATACTCTGAACAAAACCTATGTTTTTCAAATCTTCAACAAGTTTTTCATTCCACTTTCGTGGAGCTTGTTTCAAACCATATAATGATTTGACCAATTTACACACCTTAGACTCATTTCAAGAAGAATAACCTTTTGGAAGATGCATATACACATCTTCAGTTATTGACCCATACAAAAAAGCATTATTAATATCAAGTTGATACAATGTCCAATTATTATGAACAGCCAAACTAATCACACTCCTAACAGTAACCATTTTGACAACAGGAGAGAAGGTTTCTCCAAAATCTAAACCTTCTCTTTGATTATACCCTTTAGCAACAAGCCTTGCTTTATACCTATCTATTTGACCATCAGCCCTATATTTAATTTTATATACCCACTTACACCCAATAGTCTTCCTATTAGGTGGTAAGTCAGTAATAACCCAAGTGTTATTTCTGTACAGGGCTTCCATCTCACTATTCATGGCTTCTATCCATTTAGGATCTTTAGAAGCCTGATAATAAGATGTTGGTTCAATAGACTTATTTACATTAGACACAAAACACTTATTTTCAAAAGACAGATTTGCATAGCTAACAACCGTTTCTACCCCATACTTAACTTTACCCTTAATTATATAATCATCAAACCTTCTAGGTAAGACTGACTCTCTATTAGACTGTCTTACAGAAGTAACTCTCTCTCCCTCAGGGGTTTGTGTCTCAACATTTGATCCCTCAATCCTGGAAGTTTCAGAACTTCTTCCTGCTGTATTACTAGGTGGCTGGTCATTTACATGACCTACCTCACTAGCAGCCCTGGAAGAAGGATCTACCAACCTCTCAGGAGAGTGATCATGAGTACTACCGGTTCCCCTTTCATCATCGGGAGGACTTGGACTAAAACCATCACCACTTTGAAAAATCTCAGTTTCAAAATTATCAAAAAAGTTTATATGATTTAAATGTTTAAAAACAGACTCTTTAAGTTCAGTTTTAAATGGATAAATGTTTTCATAAAACTTGACATCTCTTGAAAAACTAACCTTTTTTGTTTCAAGATTTAAAAGTTTGTAGCCTTTTTTAACAAAAGAATAACCTAGTAAAACACATTTTTCAGACCTACTACACAATTTATCAGGTTCATTTAAAACTGTTTCAAAACATAAACAACCAAAATTTCTCAAGTGACTCAGGACTGGGGGGAACCCATGAACTAACTCATAAGGACTTCTACCAGCTAACACAGAAGAAGGAACCCTGTTAATCAAATAACCAGCAGTAAGAACACACTCAGACCAATACCTAAGAGGAACATTACTTTGGAATAGTAAAGCCCTAGCAGTATTTAAAAGATGTATGTGCTTTCTCTCCACAACTCCATTTTGTTGTGGAGTGTAAGCACAAGAGGTTTAATGCAACATACCATTTTTAACACAAAATGCAGACATTTGTTTGTTAACAAATTCTGTTCCATTATCACTTCTTAAGATTTTTATAGTTTTTGAAAACTGAGTTTTAATCATTTCACAGAACCCCACTAAGTTTTCAAATACTTCACCTTTGTTTCTTAACAAATAAACCCAAACAGACCTAGAGTAGTCATGTACTATGGTCAAAAAAATACTTGTACCATTCCCAACTAGTGACCTTATAAGGGCCCCATACATCTAAATGTATTAGTTCCCCTAACTCTTTTGACTTGTGATCACTAAGTGGGAATGGTACCCTAACTTGTTTTGCTTTATGACATATTTCACAAGGTTCATTTTCAGAAACACCAATACTTAGTTTATCTTTTAACACTGCTAAGACTTGACTGGATGGGTGTCCAAGTCTACTATGCCAAAGACTATGCTCAGATATACTATTAAAACTAACATTACTAAGACTCACATTATCACCAATGAAGTACAAACCATCCTGCTGCCTACCAGTCACCAGGACTTTCCTTGAACTCGAATCCTGGACAGAGCAGGAGTGTTCATTAAAAAGAACATCTAGTTTATTATCCCTAGCAAGTTTGTACACAGAAACCAAGTTCACACAATAATCAGGTATATAGAACACATCAGTCAAGATGACACCATTAGCTAACTTAACATCACCAATTTTAGCCACTTTAGCATTAGTACCATTTGGATGTATAACTTCCATATTATACTTAGATACATCTACACAATTAATCATGTGTTTATCATTACCAATCATGTGCTGATTAGCACCAGAGTCCATAATCCAACCAAGAAATAAAGCATACTTAAGCATGGCAGAACAACTAGCAAAATTTTCAAAGACCTTAGACAATTTAGACAGAACAGACATGCTAGAAAAACCATTTATTATAACAGACTCACCTCCTAAATTTGAATTGGAAGGTTGTGGATCATTTCCAGACTTTTCACTAAGCAAGCTCATCAACTCTGAAATCTGCTCATGTGTAAAAGGTGAGCCAGTACTAGTAACATTATTAGCACACACATTGCTGTTGTTGGACACACCATTCCTAGATCCATTACTGTAATTATTGTTATTATTTGACTTATTAAACTGACCAACAGGTCTCTTTTTAAAACCAGGAGGATATCCAACAATTTCATAACATCTATCTATGGTGTGTCCTAACATATTGCAATGTGTGCACTTAAGATTAGGATTAGGTCCTCTAACACTACTATTATTAGTGGACCTTCTCCTATTATCAGAATTTTGGTTTGTTCTAGTAACAAATGAAACTATTGATCCCTTTGATCCACTACTAGAACCTCTATTAGATTCCTCTCTAGAGATCACAGCAAAGGCAGCTTTGACTGTTGGTAGTGGATCATTGGTCAACAATGTAGTTCTAACAGGCTGATACACATCAGCAAGGCCCATTAGAAACTGCATCAACTTAATCAAGCTATTAAAGTCATTGAACTCTTTAGCAGCTTGACATGTACAGACAGGTAATTGCACAATAGAGTCAAATTGTTTCCACATGTTCCAGATCACGGGTTCGTCACTCAAGGTGCCCGTGCAAGTCTTATCACAGGAGCCTTTTTCCTAAGACAGACACAAGATAAGACCAAAGAATAAACCACCAACAGATAACAGATACAAAATAGACAACTACTCAATCAAGAAACCAGACAGATCAATACAATCAAGACACATACCACACAGATCAAGTGTTGAGCCTACTCCGGTCCACCCTAACCCGGACAGTGCTCCTAGACACAAAACAAAAAATAGATAGGGAACGATCTCACCAAGATAACCCAAGTTAGGGTTTCTCCAACACCTCGTAGCTCGTAACCTTCACTTAGGGTTACGAACCAGAGAGCAAGCAGCTATCCAAATCCAGTCAAACAGCAAGCAAATCCACAGCCAACACACGTTGACCTCAACAATCCTGATAAAATATCAACAAGATACCAAGGATAATAGACCAGATCTACTTGATCAAGATCAGATCTATTATTTTTCAAATACATAATCAAGAACCAGATCTACAAACCAGATCAGATCCTTGATAATAACCAGACACAAGAAATACAACGGAAGACAATAAAAGACCAAGATCAAGAGCCTGAGGCTCTGATACCATGTAAAGTTTTAGGGTTTGAATACCAAATCAACAAGACAAAGAAGAACAATGGAGCCAACATAAACTCACAACCATAACAACAGAAGTAGGCGACAAAACAAGGTGGCAAAACTCTTATTAACCCAAACCAAAACGTTCCCCCCAATACCCAATATATCTCAGCAATCACTGAGATCTAATAATAGAAGTACAATACAATGAGATCTGCTGATTATCAAGATCAGCAGATCATATAAACGAAAGATACAATACAAAGACTAATTAGACTTACAAAGATGAACAAACCCTAAAACACTTTATCAGAGAGAAACAAAGAGAAAAGTGAACGACTGATTAAACAATCAATCAGTCGTACTATTCTATTTATACTCGAGTCTCGAACCTTCCAGCTTGCATAATCCAACGACCAGAGATAAACCCATCCAACGATTAAAACAAAGCCAGCTCAGCAATCTGTGTTTAACAAACACACTTATAACAAACAATAAGTGAACCGGTCCAAATAACCTATCCTCATACTTGACCCAGGCCAAAGGCCAATGGGCTAACTCAACCATAATAATCATGGGCTGAACATAGAATGGACTAAGCCCAATAGTAATTGAATTATAACATGTCCATATATTTTCAACAGGTTTAATATGCCAGTACACATCACATTAGTTTTGAACATCATCTGCAAATATACTATGTAAATGAGTCATTATTGTGAAATACAACCTACGTGAGTTGTATGAAAAGTTGAATTTATGATATCAAATAGAACGTTAGTCTACATCCTTGTTCTACTTTTTTTATTTTATGGTTTATAATTTAGAGATTTTAGAGTGTTAAAAAATACTTGAGTCTGAAAATCAGATCCAAACTATTTGATATCCGAGTCTGATCGATTATCCGAAAATTCGGATTCGGATAGTGTTTTAAAAATTTTTGGATGTTTCAGATATCCAAGATATCCAAAATATCCGAAGTACCCGAAAATATCCGAATTATCCAAAAAATATCCGAAACTATACAAAAAAATCCGAAAATATCCTAAAACTATTCGAAACTTTCCGAAAAATATCCGGAATGTATATTTTCGAATATATAAAAACTAGCTTTTATCCCGGGAGCGTCCCGGGGTTAAAATATCTAATATGACATAATCAAATATTTAATATGACAGCATAATTAGTGACTTGCCAATATATGATTAATGAATATTATTATTATTATTATTTATTTTGAACAAATCTCTGCCATAAGTTATCATATTCAAATACAAAAAAAAAAACGAATCTCTGCGCCGGGGTATAAATCTAGTGCCATTACAAAATATTATATACTGTCAAATGAATTCGGAAGTTTGTAATCGATCATTCTAAAAAGAACTAATATGAAATAAGAAAAAAAAAGTTATTTATTGAAATAATATTATAATAATCATACATATACTTTAGTTACATACTATAAAGCTTTTAGTTTATGATGGTGCACGTATATTGCAAATATCGAACGCATTAGTCTAAGGGTTATGTGATGCGTTAAAAAATTCATGGGTATATGATCGGGTATATAGTTCGGGTATTTGGGTATGTGGTTTCGGGTAATCGGGTCGGGTATCACCAATAGTCGTTTTTTTTCTCCGTTTTTTATATAACAATATGGTACTCGTTGGAAAGATAATAAAACGCTCGTTAATTTGGTGTAATTTTTTTTCTTTAAAAAATCTCGTATATAAAAGAAATTAGCGTTTAAAAGTTATGGGAGGAAACATGAGATGGAAAATAATAAAGGTTTAATATTTATTTTAGTAGATTAGATTTTAGTATATTTTTTGCTTTTTTTTAATTGGTCTATAGGTGTCACCTCACATCCCACATGACATCTCTCAAAGGGGAGATTGGCTCAATAGATGACATGTAGGATTTTCCCCTTTGCAATATATATATATATATATATATAAAATATATCAAAAAATGGACATTATGATATTTGATTCACTGTCCGATCGGATGATTCGGATAGTGAAATCAGGTATCCAACAATTTCAGATTTCCAAATTTTATGATTTTAGGTTTTCTTTTGGTTCCTTATAGTTTTTTTACTAACTTGTGTTATGCGTCTCTTGTTGGGAATCGGTCGGTATGCCCGGATCAAATCGTGGCCCGAACCCATCTATTCGGTTTGTTTATAAAATCAATACTTTCTAAATATATATTTTCACAAAGTATTAGTAACACATTTATTAATACATATTTAGCAGAAGCATGATACCAAAATATATAATTTCTCAAAACCGAAACGCAATCTCATCCAGTGATCCAAATACAAACATATACAAACAAATAATATAATCACAACTATATGCTGTTTAGAAAACTACCTTGGCGAAACACCAAAAGACCCACACGATGTATCAACTAACGCTTCGCTAGATAGCATAATTACCAACTTCAAGAATCACCCAAACACCCGAAACACCCAGTCTAGATCCTATCCAATACGAACACGCAAAGAACGAAGAACGAGGCACCCTTCGGCCTCTCTTGTAGGTGGGTGTCGATGGGTGGTGGCGTGTGGGGCGAAACCGGCCAAGGATGGGGCCGATTAGTGGTAGTCGACGACGGGCGTTGGTGACGAACGTGGTGGTGATGGCGGCGGTGTTGAGAGATGATGATTGTGAGCTTTTTGTCTTATAATAATCGTATTTACATAATGATCCCTAAACTAGTGGCTTGCTCCCTAAAAAGTTCGTCTTAGATTAATTAGCAATTAACTAATCCCACTTATTAGTTTTGTATAATTAACATTTAATTACAAAACTTTATGTTTATGTTTATTATCACGTTATAAAACATATTGTTATTTAACCCTTTAAACGATAACTACCATCATTAAATTTCACGTCTATAATCATCGTCTAACGACATCAAATCATCATTAATATCGAACACCGAGTATTCAATCATTCAATGCTCTAAACGATCTAAAATTTTAATGCATTTCCCAATCAAGTAGCGGTAACTCGATTGGGTAAGTGGTGGCCAAGTAGCGGTACCTGATAGCGTACATCATCACCGACCCCCCTCCACTTCGGATATCCAAATCGAGTATTCAATTTGTGAACTATTTACCAAACAAAGAGAGGAGATAGAAACTTGCAAATGTAATAGGAGAGAGAGAGAGAGAGAAAAAAAAACATGAATTCAGATACGGGGAATCACCGCTATGAGTGAAAACGGTTTATATCTAGGTAGCCCCTCCCTCCCTAACAAGGTTTACTAAAAATCCTAAACGGTATGCTGTTTTAAGTTTTAACTCACACGACATGACATAAATAAATACATAATCGTGTTCTAGAGAAGCTATAGATAGGTTTTCATACTTTGTATCGGAAGTACGTCATTTAACTTTCTTTACGGTTAGGGCTGTTCAAATCGCTCGTCGCTCGTTCGGAAAATGCTCGCTCGATCTTTCGCTTGGTTGAATATGAGCCGATCGGCTCGGTTCGGTTTGTAAATGAGCCAAACACGAGCAAATGTACGCTCGGCTCGGTTCGGCTCAAATAAATTTTCATTATTTAATAATAAATATACACACAATTTACAGATAAATTTATGGCTTTATATATAAGATTCTATTGGATTTGACTCAGTATATGCAAACAAAATATAACCAGCCCACTTAGCACAATAAAAAATTAACACTAGATTTAATAGTAAAACAATAAGTCATGAGGTGACAGTCTTGACTTCTTTATGTTAATAGTTGTCCATCGCTAATTGTCGCTTGATATCACACCTACGTTACAATGCAACAACTGTTGTCTGACGTATGCTCATCACCTCACCAACCTCAATCTATGCCTTATCCTTGGACACTGGGACCTCAATATTAATGTTAGCATCAGACATTTTGACCTTAGTTGTCACCCAACAATGAAAACATCGAAGGAAACATCCCCATTTTATAATCGTCCATATTATTTTCCGCTCGATTCTCGCTCGGCGCATGCTCGGAAAATTTGCGCTCGAAGAATGCTCGTTTGGTTTTCGGCTCGATTGTAAACAAGCCGCTTTGCTTGGTTCAGTTTGTAAACGAGCCAAGCACGAGCAAAGCTTCGTTCGGATCGGCTCGGCTCGTGAATAGCCCTATTTACAGTATTAAGCTTTGGCGATATGATATGTACATGCACTTTTAGGACTTGAGAAAATCGTGTTCGGGTTTAACCCGTCAACTCGTAGACTACCCATGTGCATATATAATTTCCAAATAATTAAAAAAACGGTAGGGTTTCAATAAACCAAGTACAGAGCAACCTTATCAACTGTGGATCTAAACTCCATACATGTTATTGATCAATAATCCGTGACAGTAAAAATTTGCTCAAACATAAAGGTCAATCTTCTTCCCTCTTTACTTCAATTTCATCATATGTATACTATATGCCTATTTATATAATAAATACTTCTGTTGATTAAATTGTTAGGTTAGTATTTAGGGCAATTGGGATACTAAAGTTGTTTCCTTTTTTTTTTTTTTTTTTAATATTTAGGGTTCTTTTAACTGGGCAGTTGTAGAATATGGATCTGTGAGAACTTTGATTAAGGGTTTGAAGTGATGAAAAGCAAAACTTGGAGATGGGTTTTGGGTTTGATATATATATTTGCTGTTGCAACCATTTGGATTGCTGCAAGTTTTGTAGTTCAGTCGGTTGTTGACGAGGGCGTGTCCCCGTTTCTGATTACGTATATATGCAATTCGTTGTTTGTGGTGTACATTCCGTTGGTGGAGATCGGGCGTTATGTTGAGGATAAATTTGGGAGTTTGTTGTTTTGGAGAAGTGGAGGTGATGATGGTGTGTTGCAAGTGAGTCAAGAATCCGAGGTGGTTAACCTTCTTGTGGAGAATAATGTGGCTGTTCGGAGTAATGGTGTTGTTATAGATGACGGTGTTGGTTGTGATGATGTGGCGTTGGGAAGTGATGCTGTGTTAGGTCAGCATGGTAAGGGAGAGTTGGACTCGAAAGGGCGTTGGACACGTACAAGACTTGCGAAAGTCAGTCTTTTGATTTGTCCGTTTTGGTTTCTTGCACAGCTTTCGTTTAATCTTTCTCTCAAATATACCACTGTCACGGTGAGCGTCTTTAGCTTTTTGCATTCTTTTTCTTTATTCGTATGGAATTTAGAGGTGACGGTTTTAACCCATTTACCTAGGAATGGTTTGATCTGTGATATGCTTTACCTCTTTAAGAGTGAAATGTGTAAAAGTAAATAATTTAGAAAAAAAGGGAACGGCTAGAATGGGTCGACTGAGCTGAAAGTAGCCCAACAAAAGGATTAGTTTTTTAATGCTATTATGCTCGTATTTATATTTAGTACATTAATTATTTAAAAAAAAATCAAGATAATAGGAATGAAGAAGAGTTTGTGAGTTAGTCTAGCCCGACACAACCCCTTTTAAACTGTGTTAAAAAGATACATGCTCTAGTCCTTACCCATCCTGCCTATTTTGCAACCAAAACAAAAAAAGGATTAGTTTTCTAATGATATTGTGCTCGTAATCATATTTAATACGTTATTTATTTTATAAAATCAAGATAATAGGAACGAAGAGACGTTTGTGAGTTGGTCTAGCCTGTCTCAACTCTCAACCCCTTTTGAACTGTGTTAAAAATACTTGTTCTAACCCTTACGCAACCTGCCTACTTTGCCGATTAATATAGAATTTTTGGAGATCATTTAAGCCAAAATGTGCTTATAAGAACTTGGGATAAAGACAAAACTTTTTGCTAGAACTTTTGGTTATAAAAGAAGCAACATGAATGTCATTTTTTCAATTTTCATATAAACACACATGGTGTCATTCCTTGATATCTTATAACCATGCTTGGCATAATTGATTATAATGGGGTATTTGTTTTCTTTAATAATGGCAATTTGAACCCATTCACTAATAAATGGGTTGAGTTAGGTTATGTTTCACCTGTAACGGGTCAACTAAGTTAAAAATAAAGGAATGATCAATTATGTCAAATGAGTCGGAAATTACGCGTAGTGCATTTGTAATGAAAAACCTTTCAAATCATTTTTATTGTAAAAATCCAGATATTATTCAAACATAATTTGTAAATTATTCATTCTTGGTTTTAAGAAGCAACATAATATAATTTGTAATGCAAAGAACTTTCAAATCATTTTTATAAAAAAAATCCAGATATTCAGCACCATTTTGTGTAGTATTTAGACACAAATAAGCTTTATATGTGTTTTAATATTGAAATTATATGCATGTACAACCTGAAAAACATGTTATACAACAAATTGCTGCACAAAAATATGGGCATTACATGAGGCGCATGCCTCAGGGTCAATGTTTTGCAAAAAAAAAAAAAAAAAAAAAAAAAAACACGCGCCTCAGCTGCGCTTCCTGTAATAAGTGCGGCTTGTGTAGGCTGAGGCGATTAGGTGCGCCTAGGGGCCCTTTTCTAAACCCAAGGTACACATAAATATTCGCATCAACAAACCCTTTCACTATCTTACCTCTAACTTTTTGTTAATGGTTTCTATGCAGTCAAATACCATCTTAAGCAGTTCATCAAGCCTCTTCACCTTTTTGGTATCTCTTTTCTTTTTAGGAGAAAAGTTTACCTGGATAAAATTATTAAGTGTTCTTCTTTGCATGGGAGGTACTATTATTGTCAGCTTTGGTGACTCAGAAACCGGAACAACTGCAACGGCTTCAAACCCTGCGCTTGGAGATATTCTTGCTCTTGTTTCATCAGCCTTTTATGCAATTTACATCACCCTGATCCGTAAAAACTTACCAGATGAAGATAACGATGATGAGAAAACCGGGAAAGTCAGTATGGCTCAGTTTCTCGGATTCTTGGGCCTATTCAATCTCTTAATTTTTTCACCTATCCCCCTTATTCTTCATTTTACTAATATTGAGTCTTTTCATTCAATCACATTAAAGCAGCTTGGTTTAATTGTGGGAAAAGGTATGTGCCATTTGACACGTGACATACTGACATGTTCAACTTCTTTGATAAGTAATTGTTTTGATCATTTTCTCACTATGATATAGGTTTGCTGGATAACGTGCTTAGCGATTATTTATGGGCAAAGGCTGTTTTACTCACTACTACAACCGTGGCAACAGCAGGGCTCACAATTCAAGTGCCATTGGCTGCTATTGTGGATACTGTGATAGGAAATGCGCCAGGTTTTATGGATTATATTGGAGCTGCTGCCGTTATGGTTGGTTTTGCAGGCATTAATATTCCTACAGATACATGTTCAACCCCAAAAGAAGCCAGTCTTGAACTTGAAGAAAATCACACAGTCGATAAATGATGATCTGTATTACTAATCCACATTATCAGGTACAACCATGAATATATACATCATAGTATTTTTTTTTTGTAGCCCAGGATCCTAGTTTTGACATGGCATGTACGATAGTCTGTATGGTATTGTGAAAAATCATGGGTTTTCACAGGTTATACACTTTCAACTATACATTTTTATCAATACATAACCAATATATTATTCAATCACATTTTGAAAATTTGTAATTATGGCTAGTGGAGGTGGTAAAATGCGTGGGCGGTTTGATTGTAATGGATCAAAACAGGTTAGTTTTTTATTTTTTCCCCATGAATTACCACACCTTCAACTGTACATCTATACTGTATTATAATACATATAAGGATAAAAGGTAAATTTACATAAGTTTTTCATACGTTAATATTAGAAAAAATTACACCATAGAAACGAGCATCTTATTTTATGTAATTTGAGCATGGTATAGCTATAGTTTTTTTTTTTTTAAATTAACATATTACGTGATTACTAGTGTCTGTGTTCTCCATCACATTGCGTGGGCACCCCTCTAGTTTTTTAATAATACATAATTTGTATATCGGCCACATCTCAAAAATTATGATTATTGATGTTTAAGGTTGTATGATGTGTGAGTCGGGTTGCTCATGGAACATGTCAATACAGAAAAATTTTGGTATTCTTACCATAGGTAGTAGCTACTTAGGTATTAACCTTTTCACCCTATGGTAAAATGAAGAATAAGGGCGATAGGTGAGTGAGAATTCGACGCTTGAGAGTCGAGACTAGGGTTGTAAATTAAGCTCAGGGTTGTCTCTTTGTATTACGCTCTGAAACTAGGGTTGTGACCACTTTTTAAGCTCGAGCTATCGTTTATTATACATTAATTTTATTCATATACATATATAATTATATTTATTATATAAAATTTATTATATAAAATAAAATGTATTATATTTTTATAAAATAAAAGGGTTGTGAGCTTGGGGTAGGGTTAGGGTACAAAGGGTGTGTTTTGTGAGAAACGTGAGAAGTGATTGTGTCCATTAGATCATATTGATGGATGGTTGAGATTAATATGATGACAAAGTTGTAAATTGTGTTATAATTTAATTAATAAATTAAGTCTTATGAGGGTATAATTGTCAAAACACTAACAAAAACCATTAAACATCCCCTTCAATTAAGGAGATTTCCATAACTCATTCTTTCTCCCTCTCCCTCCCTCCCCACAAACACCCTGCTTCGGTGCTTCCCCTCTCTTGGATCCCCGATTAGGGTAGTCACTTTTGTCACCAAACTTCACTTTTCCATCTATTATTTATATATATTGTTTGGGTTTGCATGATAATTGCTATTTATTTTAGCTTTGTAATAAATTATTATTATTATTTTTGTGCAGAATCATGTTTGAAATGATATACGGATGATGCGTAAGATCTTTAGTTTACTTATTAGTTTTGTTTTAGCTTTTATAATAAGTTATTATTTATGCGCAGAATTATGTTTGTTGATTGGTCAATTGAGCATTCGGATCTACTTGAGTTTAAAACACAATGGGTTTAACACTCTGTTCCAGAGTTTCATTAAAGGATGGAAAAGAAAGGATCTCCCTCCTCTTCCTTTCCCTCCTCTTCCTTCCAAATTGGAAAGATTAAAAATCACCTTAAAAACCTCTATATTATCCCTCTCATTCCCTCCCTTTCCCTCCTACAAAAAACTCTGGAACACATTTTTTCCTCACTTCCTTCTCAATCCTTTCTCTTCCATCCTTTAATGAAACTCTGGAACAGAGTGTAAATGAGGTGTTAACATGACTTTAAAACACAATAGGTTTGAATGGGATGTTATAACACAATGTTTTGATAAAAACACAATAAGTTCTTATGAGTAGTTCACATGAATTTAAAAACACACTGGATGTTGAGACGATGGTGATATAACACACTGGATTGTTGAGACGATGGTGATAGAACACACTTGATTGTTAAAACACAAAGTTGTTTCGATGGTGACAAAACACACTAGATTGTTGAGATGATGATGATGATGATGATGATAAAACATAAACCAGTTAAAGAGATTTGAATAAAATTCTGAAAATATCTCCATTATTATTGATTTAATTTATCATATTTAGATTATGTGAATAATTACCTAAATGACCTTAAGATTAATTTAAACTAATGTCACGTGTCATTGTAGGAAGCCTTCTCACCCTTCTTATAAAACTTAACCTTTGTACCCGAACCGCTACCGTGAGCTTGACAAGATTTGTGTATTTATCTAAACAATTAGTGATGACAATTGCTGACACGGGCTGAAACACAATACCTAAGTAATCACGTTTTATGTGGAAAACTCTTTGACCTGTTTAATACATAAGTTGGTGTTTTAGGTTGCCTTATCCAAACCGTTTATTGAATATGTCATGTTGGGTACTAAAATTAAATGGGTCGAATTGTTCATCTTCTTTTTTTGAGAATTCACCATTTACCTGCATCTTGAAAGTTGAAAATGAGCCATCTTACATATCTTGCATTGCTGGCCTCCAATTCAATTTTGTTAACTGCATTAAATCAATGCTTGGAGTGAAGTTTATTATGCAATTTTGATAAATGTCGCCTTTCCTCTTGGTTTTGCATTTGGATTAGAGGTTTTTTTAATGAATGGCTAATTTCCTCTCCCATTTCATTACACCTCTTTGCCTCCCACCAGGTTTGAACCTGGGTTCTTTCACCAAAGAGCATTAGTTGTTACCACTGGGCTATGACCCAAGTATTTGGATTATAGAGTTACCTAGTGTGTTTGTTGGTGCAGCAACCATGACTCATAACACACTCACAGTGGCGAAGCTTAAAGATCAAATCGGTGGGGGCCGGATTTGATTTTTTCGTATTGGTAGGGGCCGAAAAATCAAATCGGTGGGGGCTAGACTCAATCCATATAAAAATTACCTAAGAAAATAAAAAACTTTCACCACTTAGCCAAAACACAGTGAGAGCCGGGCCACCCTCTGGCCCTCACTAACTTTCACCATTGCACACTCATAAGCTGTCATATGTTTAAATGTATGAACCACTTAAAGATGGTGTGGCTGCTGTTAAGAAGCTCATTTATAACCATGTTTTTGGTCTTTTGGCCCCTCCTCTGCTCATCAAACAACCTTTTATACCTAACATAACTACCCATTTAAGGTCCAAAATTTCAGATCCACCAATTTTTACTTTTCTTTAAATATATATATATATAGGGTAGGGATCCTAAGAGAACCAACCCCTATTTGAGAACTGAGAGAACCATTCTGGGCCACACATTTCATATAAAGGCAAAAAAAAAAAAAAAAAAAAAAATTTTTTTTTTTTTTTTTTGCTTTAATCGCACATTTTTATGCAAGGAAATTTTTTTTTTATTTTTTTTGAATTTTTTTTTCATTTATACATATGTGTATATGTCAATTATACATATGTGTATATAGCATTTTTCAGCTATATATATGTGTATATTTCAGTTATACATATGTGTATATTGCATTATACATATGTGTATAATGCAATTATACACATGTGTATACTGAAAAAAAAATAAAAAAAAATAAAAAAACAAATTTTCTTACATATAAAGCAGCGATTTTTGCAAAAAAAAAAAAAAAAAAATTTTTTTTTTTTTTTTTTTTTTTGCCTTAGAGAAATGTGTGGCCCAGAATGGTTCTCTCAGTTCTCAATTTGGGGAAAGGTTCTCATTTGAACCAAATCCTATATATATATATATATATATATATATATATATATTAACACATTACATTTAAATTATAAGAAAATTATGTGAACCATTACCTTGTAAGGTAGTCCATGTGGATATATGTTTGTATTGCTAATAATTTGGTTGCCAAATTCAAATTCAAATATGTTTAAATGTGATGAGATAGAATAGTGTTTTAACGATGTTATGGATCTTCCGTTTGTTTGGACGGAATATTCTTGGGACAGGTTGGGGACACTGGGGGGACACGTGTTGACAACCCATCCTTTGTCTTTCTCCTTCAAAAGTCACCCCTTCTCTCTCTGTCTCTTGAGAACCCATTTACCGTCTCCCTTCTCTCTCCTCTACTTTCTTCTTCAATCTCTACTATCTTTTCTCATCATCAATTACTAACCAAACCTAATAATAACACAATCTATCGGTTCTTTATGTGGGTTTTGCTATTTGTTTCAAATCTGTGTAAAAAATTGAGATTATCCATAGCTTGGCATGGCAGAATTGGAGGACGGCAAGTGTTTTTGCAGCCATGGCGGTTTGATCCTCTTTTTAACAGATCTGGCCGTTTGGTTTTTGTTTGTCCGTTTAGAAACTGTGTTTCTCTGCACCGTCTCTCTGTCTTCATTGTTTCTGTCCTTGTCCGGCGCTAGCGTCGAGATTTGGTTATGATGAGTGAGATATATACTTGAACATAATGGCATGGCATGGATGTGGATGGAGGTTTTCAACCTCCTTGCAGCCACCTCTTTGGATGAATACCTCTGAGCTATGATTTTTGTTTTGATTTTGACAAGACCGTCTCTGAGAATCTTCGAAACGTTTTGGGCCTAGGGCGACTTAAAAAATCAGGCCCCTTATAAAATTCAAGTTTTAACTATCAATTTTCTAATATGAGTAATTAAAATTTCAACATTTAATTATCAAACATCAATACCTAGAATATATATTATATTGAAAAATAAAGAAATGTTGGTCTTCTTCTTTAAATGCATTGATAAACAAAAATTAAATGCATAAAGTGGGATTTGAACCCATATTTTCTATCTTGAAATATATTTCTCTAACCAATTCATCTACCTATGCTTTGTTCTCATTCCCCACACCAAAATAAATTAAATACACTTTATAAATAATATATATTTTAAGATTTTAAAATTTCGGGCCTCCCGGGACTTTGGGCCTTGGGCCGTCGCCCACCCCGCCCATGCCCAAAACCGGGCCAGGATTTTGATTTTAGTTTGTTTTTGTGTTTTAAATTCGTACTTGGGTTTATTTTTGGTTGATGGTTGGTAATGACTTTTGATTTTGAGTTATGGCTTGCAATCGTGTTGGTGTGCATTGTGTTCATTTCATATCATAGTAACGTAAGATAAAGATGATAGGATTTCGATAAAATCAAATACTGCAGATGACATGGTTCGTGTTGTATTTCTTCAAAATATTTTAGGAGTTCTTCAACCATTGGGGGTATCAATTTCTCAAACAATTCATTTTTTTTCTTCAAAGTCATATATTGTTTGAACCATTAAACATAATTTTTGCATCGCTTCCGAACTAGTTGAATAATAAACCCTTGATAATCAGTTGCTTTTGTAAAATCCTCAAGAAATTCCGTAAGTTGTTTTATACAAACACAACCCTCATCGGGGAACGCTTTAACTCGATTACGCCTAGCTTTCGAATATTGTAAATGTCGAACTTCACCAAGTCGGCACGTCCCAATTCGCATTTTTTATTTTCTTGTCATTCTTTACCTGATTTAAAAACTCATGTAACAGTAATCTAAACCTTGATTGAAATTTTCAACAATGGGAACTCCAAGCTCATCTTGCACAACTAAGTTAATAATGTGTGCAACACATCGTGTATGGAAAACACCCCGGCGCAAATCGGGTTATATTTTAATTTTAATTTTTCCATGGCGACATTATTGTTTAACGCGTTGTCGAACGACATTGAAAATATTTTGTTTTCTAACTTGAAAGTTTGTATTACATGGTTTAAAACAAATAATATATTTTCGCCGGTGTATGAATACTCGAAACATTCAAACGCAATCCTACGTTTCATTTTGCCACATCACGGGGTCTATCCAATGAGCAGTGACGCAAAGGTACGATTTCGATAAATTGTGAGGAGCCAAACAAACATCGGTGGTTAAGCTCACACCGGTTTGTAAGTTTGCAAGAACCTGTATTGGCCCGAACCATACTGTTTTGACACGTACCTGCACGAACCATGTCGGCCCTAACCATTTCGACCTGAATTCTTTTGAACCGTACCGTTTCGGCCTGAACCGTTCGACTCGCCCTGTTTCAACCCGAACAATTTCAACAGGTACCATTACGACCCGAATCGTTTCGGCCTGAACCTATAAGAACCGAACCTTTTTTGACCTAAACCGTTGGGATTAGACAGTGCAGGTCGAAACGGTATGGGTCAAAACGGTAAGAGTCAAAATGGTACGGGTTGAAATGGTATATGGCTGGTCAGAGCGGTTCAAGTCGAAACGGTACGCTTCGAGCCGGCACGGGTCAAAACGGTTCTATAGTCAAAATGGTACGGGTAAACACAGTTTGAGTCAAAACGGTATTGGTTAAAATTGTGCGGGTCGAAATTGTTCGGGCCAGTACGAGTCGTAACGGTTTTGGTTGAAACGGTTCGGGGCAGTACGAGTCGTAACGGTACTGGTCAAAGTGGTTCCGGTCAAAATGGTACGAGTTAAAACGGTTCGGGTCAAAACAGTACGATTTGAAACTGTTCGAGTCGAAACGGTACATACGGGTCAAAACAGTTTTGGTCGAAATGGTGATGGTCAAAACGGTTCACGTGGAAACGGTAAAGGTCGAAATGGTTCAAATCAAAACGAAGTCAACCGGTCGAAAATTCTAATTAATTTACTTAAAATTTTTAAATGTCGGAAGGATTTTGAATTGCTTTAGTTAAAAGAATTTAAAGGAATTCACCCAATTCTTTTGTTAACTAAACACATCAAGATTGGAAAAACTTTATTGTTTTTGTTGTTTTTAACTATTTATTTTTATCAGCAATCAAACCTTAAAAATTTTAACACTTCCGGCACGCTGGAACTAAGTCGGCACAACGCCCGTTCATTAACACTAGTTATTATTACAATTGCTTAAAATATTTATCTAACTAGTGGCCTTTCTTCTTCTGCATTAATTCCATGAGATAGTCATAAAACTTATGAGGATCAGGAAGAGTTTTAGAGACCGCCTCTCTTTCCATGCAACGGTTAACCCAAGCAGCCAGCTTCGGGCATTCCTTCTCGATATTCATATTCCCAATCTCGTTTAACGTATAGAACCAGACGCTGAAGGGAATGAGTGCGATGTCTGCAAACCCAAAGCTTTCCCCGACCAAATACGCCTTTTCACCAAGCTGTCCTTCTATCACCTTCAACACCTCTATCAATTCCTTCTTGGCCACTTCTTGATCTTCACCTTTTGTCATACATATCTTCTTCTCAGCCTCATGCACCTTCTTATCAACGAAGTCAGCCCAGAACCTCGCCTGGGCTCGAAGATAAGGATCAGAAGGCAGCAATGATGGAGACTTGTGGTGCCACGCCTCATCGATGTACTGAACAATGATGTTGGACTCGCATACCGGTTTCGTATTGTGGATAAGAACCGGGATTTTCTTGTGGACCGGGTTCATTTCAAGGAGAAGTGGGCTTTTGTTGTCCAGGTTTTCTTCTCGGTATTCGTAGTTAATACCCTTTTCAGCTAGAGCAATTCTCACCCTTAGACCGAACACACTTACCCAGAAGTCTAGTAGTATTACGTCTGAACCAGCCATTTTGCGTACTTATTACGTGTTGATGATCATCGTTATAATATGTGAAGTGAGGTACTGATTGGTATTTATGACTTTATGTATGTATATATAAGGAGTGAACTACTCTAGTGCTTAATTAAAATAAATTTGAAGAAGGTACTCAAGGCTTCCACCCTTGATGTCACTGCATACGCCATCCAAATTAAATTTAAAAAACAAATGAAACATACGTGATCACTACGCTCTTTTATTTACTTTTGTTATTATTTTCATTTTCATATTCAAATATAACTTCAATGATCAAATCAAGCCACCGACCACCTGCTTATTTAAATTGGTCTTCATGGTCTGGTCTTGAGCTACTATGTTGACACTAGGGGCACAATTAACCCTACGTTCGATACTTCGATTCCCATTATAAGCCTTTTTTCCCTTTTTTTTTCATCTTTTTCATTTTCGTATCTCGTCTTCTTACAAATCTCCTTTTTTTTGTGTCTTATTTTTCTTATTCATTGTATTTTGTCTTTTCCTTTTTTTTACGTTTGAGTTTAAGTTTTATATTTTTTTTTCCCCATTTTTTAGATTAAATTGTATCCACTAAATTAAATTGTCACCTTTTAGTTGTACATACGCGTTGACATAAATTCGGATTTGTCAACGCTTTAACGTATTGTTTGAAAAAAGTCGATCACGTATAAAATGTTATCGTTTTGATTTTCAACAAATCGGATCAAATATAATACGTTTCATTCGACGGTATAAATTTGAGTTACCATACGTTTCGACGTAAATTTACTTTGGAAACGAGTCCTGCCGATTGTAGTGTATATTTTTTGACGCCACGTATTGTTTGGAAACAAGTTGAGTCAAATATAATACATTTTCATTTAATAATGCGAATTCTACGTTTCGACGTAAATTTAGTTTGGAAACAAGTTGGTTAAATTGTAGCTCATACTTTATCATGGCGCATACGGCGTCGCCACAACGCGCGGCGGGTAAAACGCTAGTATATATTAAAAGGTAATGTCGGTGGGCTATTCTCCCACCGACCCCCCAACTTTTTAACATTTGCACTTTTAACCTTTTAACTATTAGTTTATTTTTACACCCTTTTAACTTTTAAAAAAAATATAATTTTAACCCCAAGACTACTACTTTTTACAAGTATAATAACCCTTATACTATTACTCCATTTTATAAATTTACAGTTTTTTAAAATTTGCATTTTTAACCCTATGCTTTTACTCCATCTTTTTGCATTTGCGTCTTTCGTTCCTATACTTAAAAAGAAAACTATTTTTACGTGGGGCTTGCTATTCAAACCCCCCAAAAAATTATTTGTACCCCCTCAAAGCACTGAGCTTAGCCCTAAGCTCGGCGTATTGGGCCCACGGGTGACGTGATTGTCACACCAATCAGTGCTTTATCAGACTTTAAGTCACATCACGTCAACCTCGTACTTCAAAGCGCTGAGCTTTGGCCTAAGCTCAGTGCTTTCAAGTACGAGGTTGACTGGTTGTCTTGTCAGACTGAAAAGGTGAACCCTAAGCGCTGAGCTTTGGCCTAAGCTCAGCGCTTTGAACTGATCAGATTGCTTATTTATACCACATCTCATACGTTTGTGAACTACACTACACGAATATTATAAACCTCATCTCATACATTCACAACTACACTACGAATATTATACAAGATGTCGTATTACGACTATATTTTCGGTGATTCTGATTCTTACAACGTGTCGGTTCCCGAGGAAGTTAAGTCTGGCATTGGTTATCGTGACAATACGGTGCAGTTGGACTTGAATACCCCCTTGGAGGACTCGTACGCCTACAGTTTTGAGGAAAGATTTGTAAAAGAAGACCAGGGAGACGGTGGTGGTGAGGAGGAGAAGTTGGTAGAAGATCAGGAGGAAGGCTCTTACCCGATCATAGTTTCGTTTGAGACTGACCGGACATTTTCTTCACGCCAGGAGTTGGTTGACTGGGTACAAGATACAGGACTGAAAAATGGTTATGTCATTATTATAAAAGGATCAAAGAAAAGAGGAGACGATTTTGTGAAGGTATATTTCAGCCACTTTAGCTATTTTTAAAAAAGTTCAAATGCTTAAAAAAATTTTCGTTAGTTTTTTACTTTTTTTCTAACTAGGAAAAAAATGTTTTAGAAAAATTGTGAATATTTAAAAAATTGCCAAAATTTTAATTAATAAACTTATTTCGTGAAGGTTGTATTTTGATGCTCTCTTGGGGGGGAGCATAAGAGTGTGGCTACGGTGAGGAAGACGGGTAGCAAAAAAATTGGTTTCCCGTTTGAGTTGTCAGGGGTGCTTGAATCTCGGAGAAACGTTTGGAGGTTAAAGGTGAAAAACCCAGCGCACAACCACACTCCCATTGAAAACTTAGAGGGCCACGCGTATGCCAGAAGGCTTTCTCCAGATGATAAAGAACTAGTCGGGCAGATGGCAGAGCAGGATATTCCCAAACGTAACATATGGAGAATGCTCATGAAAAAGAAGCCGGAGAAAAAGATTATCCCGAAAGATATACACAATGCGGCTCAGATGATGAATGCTACAAAGCGAGTCGGTGAAAATCCAATGCAGCAACTCGAAAACATTCTGATGGATAAAGAATTCACCTATTACACACGCGTAAATTCCACCACAAACGCTATTGAAGATATTTTCTTCGTTCACAAACTTTCATTTCCTATGTGGTGCGCATTCCCGCATGTGCTGTTGATTGACGCCACCTACAATACAAACATGTACAATCTGGCGTTTGTTCAGGTTGTGGGTATGGCGTCGACTAACCAATCGTTTTCGGCTGCACATGCGTTTCTTTTTTCTGAGAAGGTTGATAACTACGTTTGGTTATTGGAGAGGATAAAGTCCATGCTGGTAGGCTGTATGGAGCCACGGGTGATTGTGACCGACAGGGACTTGGCGCTAATGAACGCGTGTGATCAGATTTTTCCGAAGGCGTGCAAGTATCTCTGCCGGTTTCATATTTCGCAAAATATCAACCGGAACAGTAAGAAGAAATTCACGGATAAGGAGTGGAAGGAATTTCTTCCTTCATTTTGGACGTTGTGTGAGTCTCCGAAGGAAGCACTATACGATTATAATTTGGGAAACTTTCAGTCAAATCTGGAAAAGATTGGCCGTCAACGTGAGTATTATTTACATAATTACATACGTATTTTTTTACAATATACACCTGACAAATTATGGTTATATTTTTTCAGAGGTTTTTGATTATACTAAGAATAACTGGTTGGATCCGTACCGTCAAAAGTTTGTGGCTGCATGGACTAATAGAACGTTGAACTTCCACCAGACCACAACCAACAGAGTTGAGGGCATGCATGCTTTAATAAAAACTTACCTTGAAGGTAATCGCAACTCGTTGGCGAAAATTGTGTTAGTGGTCGATGACTGGTTGATAAGCAACATAGAGAGATTAAAAGAGGTTTTGAAGAAAGCCTTAGAAAAACAATGAACCACCACAAAGCAGAGCCAATGCTTAGAAACTTACTTCGGAAGGTTAGCAAGCATGCTCTTGAGCTTATTTACCTTGAGATCCGACGTTTGGAAACGTCCTTGCGTCGTTACCATACCACTTGTGGATGCCAGCTCTTTTACAGTTGCGGTTTGCCATGTGCCTGTCGTCTTGAGCAGTTAGAACGTGATGGTAATTAATACTAGTGACAACCGGTTTTATGATTTTACTACACAATTTATAGTACATAATTTAATTTAATAACATATGTTATCATTTTCAGGTGAGGAAATCCAGTTCTTTTCGATAGACGTGTTCTGGAGGAAGCTTGACTTCAAAGCTGCAAAGATTGGTTCAGAAGATCTGAATGTAGACGCCGAGTGGGCAAAATTAAAGGAAACAATTGACCTAAAACCAGTTTTCAGCCGATTGAGCTACCTGGAAAAATTTTCACAAATCATCACAGGCAATTACTCCCCCAAAAAAACGCCTGTTGTGCGAAAGAACACTCGTGGTCGTCCAACTAAGAAGGAACAAGAAAAGAAAAGAGAAGAATCTGCGAGAAAGAGCTTGCACATGCCAGATGAACAAAGTGAGTCCGACTGGTCGTTTGACTTACCACGGCATAGCTCTTTCATACCATCACATGAGGACCTCGTACGACCTTCCGCGTCACAGTCGTACGAATTTCCCCGTCATAGCTCGTACATACCATCACAGGAGAAGCTCGTACGACCTTCTACGTCCCAACCGGTACAATCTTCCGCGTCCCAACCGGTAAGATCTTCCTCGTCACAACAGGACGTACCTTATTTCCCATTGATCGAGCACACCACTGAGTTAGAGCGATTAATTTCCCTCTTTGGGCATCAAATTCCATTAGTGTTTCGCCCATATATATCCAAAATAAAGAATGCGAAACCAGATGGTCATTGTGGGTTTCGATCGGTAGCCCTGGGCTTAGGGTGGAATCAATCGAGGTATATGTCTATCCGGAACCAACTACTACTCGAGTTGCGCATGAACGAGTCTGTCTGGAGGAAACTCTTTGATCCGGAAGACTACGGACATTATGATCGTCTGTATAGTAGGATAGAATTTCATGGGGTGGGACAAGCCGATGAAAAAAATTGGATGCCAATGCCGGAGGCGGGATTTCTCATCGCACAGAGGTGGGGTGTTATTGTTCATACATTCGACCCTCGTGGCGGCAATGATACGATTTTCCCTCTATTGGGAGGGTCGCAAGATGCTGAAGAACCTCATCAGGTGGTAGTACTTATGTTCGTGAATGGAAACCATTACATCCATTTAGAGCTTAAAGGATCATATCCAATGCCTCCCCCAAACCACAGTTGGAGATATCATAGAACTGATAGAGCAGCGGGTTGGTACGATTACTACGAGGATCGAATCAATGCGTATAAAAACCTAGTTTACCCGTAGCCCAACCCCGATGTAATTCCGGAAGTTCAGGATATAGACTAGATATGTAACATTAGTAAAAATAATAAAATTGTATTGATTGTATACTTCATGTATTACGTACAATGATTTGTGAAAGTTGTTCATCAAGAGAATACGTCTACTGAAAGCCACAAACGAGCAATAAACGAACCAAAACGCGTCAAACAGAGTCTGGACACCCAGGATATCGATTAGACACGCTAAATATGTATTTTGATAAAAAAAACGGTATTGATTGTATAGTTCATGTATCACGTACATAATTTATGAAAGTTGTTAATGCTTAGATGTTTCTACTGAAAACGACAAACGAGCAATAAACGAACCGAAACACATAAAACAATTTTTTTTTATTGGAAACAAGTTAAAATACTTAAAAATGAATTAAAATTAATTAAAACAATTTTAAAAAACATTAAAACAATTTTTTTTTAAAAAAAGGCCCTAAGCGCTGAGCTTAGGGCAAAGCACAGTGCCCAGCCTAAACTAGTCCCAATGGGCTGAAACGTGGGGCCTAAGCGCTGAGCTTAGCCCTATACCCAATACTTCAAGTCTGAAGCTTGCTTTATAAGTCAAAACGCAGCAGAGCTTTGTTCATATTTTCTTTCACCCACACACACTAAAACACACACATTCATCCAAAAGCTTCGGTTTTCACTCGCCAAAGGTTAGTTTCACCTTGAATATACGTTAAATACCTTACATTTTATCGTTTATTGTTGATTTGGGGCTTTGGATTGAAAGGGGTTTGGATTTGGGGAAGAACACTGTGAAGAATTATCGTAGATGTACAAGTTTGTTATGGCTTTAATATAAAAAATGGTTTACAGTTGGGAGACTTTTGACGATGCCTCTAGAATCTTAGAAACAAACAACTGATGAAGAATTATACAGAAGATTAGAAAGGATAAATCTTTTTGATAGAAGTTTGAAACTTGTCTAATTAGGGTTACAAGTATAACGATTTAAGATGAAGTAGATGGAGATATAATGTATTAAAAAGTAGGAAACTTACATTGGATTAAAACGACGTAGTTTTGAGACCATTTTTAACAATACTACGTAGTTTTGGGTGGTTTCGCATGTAAGGTTAGATACGTAACAGCCCCATATTCACTTTCCCCTAAACATAATTATTATTTTTAAAGCTCTAATATTTTGTTTTAATAAAAAATGTTATAGATTGCTATGGATGATGATGTGGAGATGTTTGACGACGAGGAGATGGAGGATGAGGAGGGACCCGCTGTTGATATTTTACCGGGACACTTGTACTTGGATTTTCCCGGGGACGCAGAGTCGCGCAGGAGGTGCGAGAGGCTCAGGACGATGAGGGTCGGTGGACACGTCGCGATAGACTGGGATTTATTGGCGAATGTTACTGAGGATGGGAGGGCGAGGGACATTATCGGGATTGACACTCCCTGGTCGCGGTTGTTCCAGATTGCCGCAGAGGATGTGTACCGACCGCTGACGGTCGAGTTTTTATCTTCCTTCAGGTTCGAGCGTCGACCGGAGGGTTTGGTGGAGGATCCAGATCGTCCGTTCCATGAGATCTCTTTCAGGATGTGCGGCCAGCAATTTCGGATGTCCCTGGAGCAGTTCGCGGTACGGTCAGGGTTGTACAGTGAGGATGAGATCGGTACAGATTTGTACACTGAGGGGGTTACGGAGGTTGACTGGCAGACACTTATCAGTTTTTGGAGGCATATCGCTCGGATGCCATTTGGCAGGGCCTGGGCGAAGGCTAGTACGATCGTTGATCCTCTCTACTGCTACCTACACCGGATCATCGCGTCTTCCATCACTCCACGCCACTACAGCCGGGATAAGGTCAACATGTCTGACCTGTTCTTTTTATATTGTTTACTATGTCGCAGGACGTGCGCATTACATGAGTGCTTGGCGGAGTACTTTTCCTTAGCTTATCATAAGCAGACTCGTGGCACTCTATACGGTGGGGCTTACATCACCGCCATCGCACAGTCGCTGGGCTTTGTTCCGGATGAGGACCCCCTTCTAGCCCCTGCTATCCCTGCGACTACATTGGCTGCTGCCAATGTACGCAGCATGCGGCTGGCGCGCACCTTCCAGGGCATTGGTCTTCGGTTCCGGGCGCGGGACAACCAGATTTTCGTCCCCGAGCCGTTTGCCGTTGCCCCAGGAGATCCCTGTATTCTTGGAGATTGAGCCGGGAGTACCAGCACCTCCCCATATGCAGCCGGGATTCCAGCAGCAGCAGCAGCCGCCGGTCGACCATGAGCCCCCACCACCTCCGCCACCACAGCCTCAGCAGCAGTTTCCACAGCACGTATATCAGGACCTGCCTCCTGCTGTGCGGTTGGTTATTCGGGACTTTGACCTCCGCCTCAGGCGGAACGAGCGTTCGATGGATTGGGTGGTGCAGACGTTGATGGATGTGCGTGAGGCTATGGAGTTAGATGAGCGACCACTGCCACAGTCACCGCCACAGCCCGCTGATGACGAGTAGTTTATCTTTGTTTGTATTAGATTTCAGTTTATTTATATTTTGTATTATCGAACTGATTATTATATGTTAATGAAGTCGATCTTTTGTTTGCTTTTATTTGTTAACGAATGCTTATATCTATTTGTTTGTTTATATGACGTTTGTTTCGAGTGATTAATGTGTTAACACTTAACGTAATAAATAGAGTAATAAACAACAAGACCGTTCGTTCAAAACCTTATTTTATAATTAGACGTTTAAATGAATGAAATGTTAGAAGTTATTATATCTATTTATTATTATTAGTATTACCTTATTATTATTATTTACAAACATAAAAAAAATCTTAAAAAAAACAAACACCAAAAAAACCTCACAAAAAAAATCATATAAAAAACAACCAAAACCCCACCCAAAACACCAAAAAAAAACCAACCCAACACCCTATCACACCAATCCCAAGACCCCATCAGCATTTGTACTTCAAAGCACTGAGCTTAGGGCAAAGCTCAGTGCTTAACACCAATCCCAAGGCCCCCCACCTGATCTGGCAGCTTTTGGGTTCAAAGCACTGAGCTTAGGCCTAAGCTCAGCGCTTTAAAGGCGGCTGGGGGGTTTAAATAGACACATGGGGGTACCAATAGATAGGGCCTTTTTACGTATGTGTCATGGAAATTCAATTCTGTGTGTTTGTCCCTTTTGTTTCTTTACTTTAAAAACATTTTTTTACGTGCGTCTTTTTATGTACGTGGTGGTATAAATTCGAGTTGGTATACGTTTCGAAGTAAACTTTGTTTTTGAAACAAGTCAGGTAAAATATAATACGTTTTCATGTTTTTTTTGCATACGTTTCCAGTTTGTCTACATTTCGCCCTAAATTTAGTTCCGAATATGTATTCATTTGATGGTATAAATTAGAGTTATTCTACGTTTTAACCACAACACAACGTGCTATAGGTATAATTTCAATCCTTTATACATGTTTTATGCTTTTTTTAACACTTCCTATGTATGAATCATGTCATAGATAGATACGCTATGATTGTACAGTAAAAATTTGATTGCTTTAGGTAATTTTGCTCCAATCGCAATGTTATTAAGTTAAATTGGATACCTCAAAACGTGAGCTTTCATAGGATTAATGCACAACATAATGCTTGGACAAATCCGTTCGATATTTCTAATGTACCCGCGCCACAACGCGCGCGGGTCTAATTACTAGTTAATACATAGAAGAAAGCTTCAAATGTTAATAAACATGCAAAAGTGTATTTATTTCTTAATTTGTAAAGAATTAGAGAGTATATGAACACACCGACTCAATAGAGAGAAGAATGCCTCAATGTGAGGAGAAAACAACAAATAAGGCTTTTGAATTTACCTCCGCTTTTTCACTGTCTTCATCTTCGTCCGCCACCCCCAACGGCGTATGATTCGTGACGTCACAGACAAACATACAAATGACCGGCGGAGTGGGTAATTGAGATGAGGAGACGATTGTCTCTCTCTCTATGTCTATCTTGAAGAAGACACCCTAAAGTAATCACGTACACACATAAACAGTGGACTTGGGCCGTGATAAATCATAAACAACGGACTTGAGGCGTGATAAATCAGTAAATCATTCGACCCTCGGGTTAAGGATGAAAAAGTGTAAACCGCAATAACATTAGATTGTATCGTTGGTACAATTTAATGCAAATTGTGATAACATTGGATTGTATAGTTATTAAAATCCAATGAAAACCGTGATAATAGGAGATTAGTTGATACAATACGTTGTGACCAATCGACACCGTGTGTTATGAAAAGAAAACCAACCTCAACTTATATTGAGATCAGTAAATCAGAAAAAAGATTCTAGAAAATAAACGTTCTAAATAAATAAATGATTTGAACTCTGAAACTCAAAAGTCTTTAAACGGGTCTGTTGGGGCAATGACCCCAATCGAGTTCGCAAACCGGGAACTTGGGGAAACCCAAATTCAAACTGACGGACACGAATTAGATATGTTATGGGTAAAGCCCAAGCATAAGAAACTGGATAACTCACTTGGTGTGAGGTTAAAAGCAGGGTGAACCATAATGGACCGTACCTTGGATTATGATACTTGAAAACATAGGAGTCTAACAAATCGGTTTGGTAAAGTGTAGGGATTGGGTAACAATTTCCACAATAATTTCGAAGGGTAGGAGGAACCCAATAGACGGCAAATTCTTAAAATAGGATTAGCCAAAGAATGGAAAACGTCAGTGTAAAGCAAAGTTTGTTTATAACATGCTAGCAAACCAAAAAGGGACGAGAGTTGGATTCGAGGATGAATCCAAGGGGCTCGAAAACGGCTATGTTAAAAAGTAGGGTTAGTCGTGGAAACTGAGACAAAATACTTATTGCTAATAAATGCATAGGCATGTGTGCATATGCATAGTGCAAGTAAGTAATATAGTAGATGCCCTAAGGTGCATGATAGAACGGACCCTTAAATCATTACATCCTTCGATCATTACATCCTTCGGGATAGTAGTATATAGGGGGATAGTCTACGATTCTAAGGCGGGTCTATGAAAAATACCTGAGTAGCTAGAATACCCTGTAGGGGTATGTATGTAGATGCTATGCAAAGAAATAACATATAGTTAAACAAAAGAGTAGCGTGACTCAAGGTAATGATATGAAAGTTGAGGCCTTCATATAACAATCGAAAAGATAGAAGGTCAAGTAAATGGGGGGGGGGGGAGGATCGATTTCCTTGAGCAGGAATCGACACACACACACATACACACTCCAAACACACACTTAAGAACAACTACCAATCAGCCCGAAAATCAAGCTCGAATCTACATCTAGTGCTAATGCATGATGGAATTCTTCTTTAATAAGTGTTCTACACGTCCTAAGGTATATCTTGACTCCTTTGATTTCACCTAAAACTCATGTATGCAGAAGATGGCGAATTAGCTTCACATCAAAAACGTGATTTCCTGGTACCACTAGGTTCTTACATGTTATTAGACATCAGAGGAATGATAATATGTGATAAAAATCTGTGTGTTAATAGATTCATGTGAAGTAGAAATATTCTTGTGTGTATAAGAAATGGGTTTTAACCTTAGGTATGAACTACATGGACGGTTTTGGTAATTAACTCAATTTAATATGATAATTATGTGTTTTGTTGGGACATTATGTTATGGTATTGGTAATTACGTGATCAAGATTATGTCATGTAAGCTTGGGGTAATTGGCTTAGTATATTTTGGCCGGACATTATGATGAATAATACTGATTTTATTTGAAATGAATGTTTGTTTTTGTTCGTTTACATTAATTTGTGTTTGTTTATGTTCGGTTTTTACCGACACCTAAATTTAACAAATAAACACAAACGAACACGTTCATTTCCTTAAAAAAAGAAAACGAACAAAAAATCATGTTCGGTAATTGTTCATGAACAGTTCGTGAACACGTTATTTTCTTAACAAACTAACAAAAATAGGTAATCTCATTAGGTTAGTGTTCATGAACAGTCCGTAAACACGTTATTTGCTTAACAAATGAACACCCTTGTTCACGTTCTTTTGGTTTGTTTAGAGCACTACACCTCACAAACTAGATCACTCAATAAAAGCATATTGTATCCTAGCTCTATACGTGGATGGGTAGGATTCTATTTATATTCCTTAGTTTGGAATATTAATAAATAGTAATTACTATATAATAGGCTAGATATTAGCTACAAAGAAAGTGGTTGATGCCCAGTTAGACAAAGCTGATTATAAAGTTACTGGTTACCTCCTATCTAGATCAAAACTCCAAAAGCACCCCAAGATTTTTGGAATCTATATGTGGTGTAGAGGTGCAGAAATCGGGTTTTTGGGTATGAAACCGGTTCCGGGTAGGGTCGGGTCAACCGAGTATTGAAAGAACCGGTTCTAGTTCCGGTTACAGTTCCTAGCGTAAAAAACCATACATGGTATACCCGGTTCCGGTTTTTCAATACCCAGTTCTTGTTTTTTCAATACCCGGTTCCGGGTATGGAACAGATTATGGTTATACTGGGTATTGAAAAAAAAAAACCCGGGTACACTGGGTATTGAATTCTTTTTATACAATCACGTCGAAGGGCAGTATGACTTAGATTATTATAGCGCGGTTATAGAATTCTTTGGATAAGACGCGTCAATCTTGTGTTATCGAAGTGGTCAAATAGTAACCCCTCTTGAATCACGAAGTTGCCCATTCCTTCCCGGACCACCTCAACATTAAAATGTCAATTAGTCATGTCGCTTGACATATACTTTTTGAGTATTCGGAAAACCCGATTCCGGGTATTCGAAAAACCCAGTCTCGGGTATTCGAAAAACCTGGTTCCAGGTATAAACTGGTTCTGGGTATTTAAAGAAACAAGGTACAGCCGGGTATAAATCGGGTCCGGTTCCAGGTACGGTTCTTTATATAGAAATCTATACCCTATGCGTACCCGGCGGGTTGGGTCGAGTACGGTTCTAGATATAAAAAAACCCGTTTTTTTAATACCCAATTCCGGTTCCCTTTTTTTTTTTTTTTTTTGCACCTCTAGTGTGGTGTGGTTTTAAAAACATGTAAAATATCAAATCTTTGACAAACCATTTACGATTGAAAGAAAACGAAAATGCAAGCATTATCAATTTATCACTTTAAATTTTTATTTTGTAAATACGATTAATTATTTTTAAATGACATCACCAATCAAATAATACATCTGTTATTTGCCACAACTAACTGAACCGATTCAAGACTTTATTTTTAGGTTTTATTTTTTCGTTTCTAACCTGAATGCCAGTTCTGTAATGATATCATAATAAGCTAAACCAAATAAATTCCAGCTACAACGCGAAGAAAATGTGTAACACGTTTTATGCCACCTCGAGGTATAGGTTCGTGTTTCTCTTCACCTAGATTTTATCTCATGTGAGAGCACAAATTCTAGTTTTTTTAATCTATGAGGTTGTCGTTTACTTGCTACTTAACATAGTTTTACAACCCCACACACCCGCTTTTGCGGGGTTACACACTTGTATATTAACAATTAGGGTTGTTCACGAGCCGAGCCGAACCGAGCGGACCTTTGCTCGTGCTTGGCTCATTTACAAACCGAACCGAGCAGATCAGTTCATTTACAATCGATCCGGAAACCGAGCGAGCATTGTTCGAGCACACATTTTTTCGAGCGAGTATCGAGTGAGCGACGAGCGGTGAGTGTTTTCCGACAACCATAAATTTGGGATATTTCCTTTAATATTTTCGTTGCCTAGTGATGACTGAGGTTCGACCGTTTGAGAATGACGCTCTAGTTGAGCATATTACAGAGAGCGATTGTCGGGTTGTGGCGTAGGTTGATATCGGGAGATGATTGATGGTGGACAACTAATGGGAATAGGAAGTCAAGCATGTTTTTTCACGAATTGGAGTTTTACAATGAAACTTAGTGTTAAGTTATCAATGAGTTGATTGAGCCAATGACTATAAATATAATTGTATATATGCATATATTGACCTAAACTCAATAGAGTGACATGTATAAAACTATAAAACTATAAATATAATTGTAATTAATGTTATACATATAATTATATATATAATAAATTAATAAAATTTATATCGAGCCGAACCGAGCCGAGCGGACCTTTGCTCGTGCTTGGCTCGTTTACAAACCGAATCGAGCCGATCGGCTCATTTACAACCGAGCGAAAAATCGAGCGAGCAATTTCCGAGCAAATTCCGAACGAGCGACGAGCGATCGGCGAGCGCCGAGCGTTTTGAACAGCCCTATTAACAATTAACAAACACTATTGAAGTTTAAAAGTAAAATAAAAAACATATTCAAAAACCGAATTCTATTGGTCGCTCCAACCAAATACAGTTTGCTTAAATCTTAATACCGGGTGCGGGTCGGAACTACTATTACCAACCCTTTTGTCAGTCAGCTCATCTCAAATACAGAAAACAAGCTATCCAAAAAAAAAAACATAAAAACATTAAATCATAATTAGATGAAGATTTTCGGGAAGAAGATTCATCCAAGACAGATAATACTTTTCTTCGCCGGGTACGTAAAATTTTCTATGTTCAGTTTCTCCAAATGTTGTAAATGAGTGATTAGAAATCATTAATGAACAAACACTTGCAGGATGTTGGTGGTGGGATCAACAAGTTATGATGTGCATAGATCGATCAAGAACAACGAAACGCCGCCTTCGAAAGAACAGATTCAGGCCATGGAAGATTACCTTGCCGCCAAACGCCGTGGTGGTTGATCTCCGTTGCTCCAAATGTGCCACGTTAATGCATGTTTCACCATGTATTTGTTGATCATTTGATTTGTATGAATAAAGTGTGTGTTTTATCAAGGTAATTTAATTACCTTTTAGCTATCTTACTTACAGCATTCACAAACCAAATCATACTTACAGCATTCACAAACCAAATCATACTTACAGCATTCACAAACCAAATGATGTGAGTGGTTCTCTCAAATTATATGGGGTGGGTAAGAGTGGTTGTGAGTGGAGAAGAGAGAAAATGTTGTGATATTATAAAAGATGAGGTGGGTAAAATGTCTACATTACCCTCCTAAGTGTCTTAATTGTCACAACTATCCTCGTAATACTCTTTAATTTCTTGCTTAAATATGTTGTATATGTTGCTTGTTAAGTTGTATGAAAATGAAAATTACAATATTGTACATCAGAGCATTCAGAGCATTCACAACCCATCCCCCATCCCCAACCATATAATTTAAGGAAAAATCATGGTTTTCTAAATTTGCTACTCACTTTTGCAAAATCTCTCACATCCCATTCCCCATTCATATCCCATATAAGCTTTTTTTATTATTATTTTATTTTTTTACAACCAACATTAATTCACTCCACCTTTCATTTGTATTATTTTATTATTATTAAATGATATGGGGGAAGGATGGAAGACCCCATATATGGGGGCTCAACATAGGTTTTTTGTAAATTTTAGAAATGGGGTATGAGGAAAGGGGTTGGGATGGAGTGAGTTTTTGTAGGATTTTCTTAAATTTTAAGAATGGGGGAGAGAATGGGGGATGGGTTGTGAATGCTCTCACAGCCCGTCCCCCATCCCCAACCATATAATTTAAGGAAAAATTATAGTTTTCTAAATTGGTGTCTCACTTTTTCAAAATCTCTCACATCTCATTTCCAATTCATATCCCCTATAAGGTTTTTTAATTATTATTTTCTTTTTTTACAACTAACATCAAACCACTTCACCTTCCATTTGTATTATTTTTTTTATTATTAAATGTTATGGGGGAAGTATGGAAGACCCCATATATGGGGGCTCACCGTAGGTTTTTTGTAAATTTTAAAAATGGGGTATGGGGAAAGGGGTTGGGATGGAGTGAGTTTTTGTAGGATTTTCTTAAATTTTAATAATGTGGGGGGGGGGGGGGGGGGGGATAGGGGATGGGTTGTGAATGCTCTCACTCATCCTTAATAAGATAATATAGATAAATTAATAACTGTAAATTGCTTTTATATAATTAACTTTGTAACCATATAAATACCTTCAAAAGGTTATATATATATGTTTTTTGTTCGAAGGATACTTTTGAATTTGTAACCATGTAAATATTTGATTAGGATGTTTATTGGTACGTGTTTTGGATTCCTTTGTTTGATTATCTTTTCGATTTGATTGAAAAATGATCAAAACCGAAGCTGAATTTGGTTGGTTACAACCCGAGAAACCGAATTTTAGCAAAAGGTGTGTTCATGAGTAGGGATCTTTGAGCAAGTGTCGAGAGTTTGACCTTACAAACTCAAAACAACGGAAATGAGCAATGACTTCCTAATTAACCACGATCACAATATGCAAGAAGTTATCGCTTTGAGGCCATCTTTCCCATTATTCAAGTTGCAACCCCCGCATATTAAGAGCAATTTTTTTAGAAAATTGGATTTAAATACTTCAAACTATTGCTTGTTGACTGATTCACCTCCAACTATCATTTTGACTACCAATGCTCCCAACTTTACACTTTGTTTGTTATGTCACCTCCAAACCAACATGCAAACACTTCCTCATCATCAAAGCTTGACCCTAATTCCAAAATGAGGGTGATAGGGCCTTAACTTAATGGATGAAAAGCAATTCAATGATACATAATATATATAAGAGATGGAAGCATATCATTAAGTGGTGTCATATCTCATATAGATAACCCAAATCCAAATCCAAATTCACATCAAGTTTCGAATTACCGTTTCATGTTGAAGGTTCAGTTGTTCATGTTATCTTCATATCTTTTATTTTCAACATCCTCAACAATCATTGTGGAGTAATGATCTCAAAATACTGAAAGAGTGAAAGTGGTTGTGTAATAACCTAAATCATACCGATTTATTTGTTTATATAAAGAAAATGTCTAATCGCGGGGGGGGGGGGGGGGGGGGGGGGGGGGGGGTTTGAGGCTAATGCTAGCGGTTCCTTAAAACAACCTTCGCATCTACACAAATCTGCTCTCCAGAGTACAACTGTAATTGTACCACCGAATATGAACTCACACCAGTCCAATAAAGAGCGAGGCTACCGGTATCAAATTATTTAGGTTGAGAGATGAACGAAAATATCATGTCAAATAACGTACATTAATTAGTTATCTGTAAAAACAATGTAAATAAAAGCCTTGCGCCTAACAATATTAACATTTCACATTCATTAAAAGAACAATTAGACAATTCACGTGCAATTAGTAACACAAATTGAGAAAACAAAGTGCAAAAGGGGGGAAAATAGAAAAGGGAGAGTTAGTTATTTGAAGTGTATGGACTGAAGACTACACATGTTCAATTTCACATATAGCATGGCAAAAACCAACCATGGACCATGTGTCCAGGACTTCAAATCCAGTGGACCCACATTGATTACATTGCTAATGGAAACTAGAAAGATTGTTGATTTTTTCTTTCAAGGCTAGAGATGCATCCATGGCTTAGCCTTGTCCTGTTGACGCTCTGAAACTACACCCTGACGTTTTTAAATGAGTTATGGACAGACTTGCTTCCTAGTTCCTTCTCACTTGTTTAGTAGGTTTTTGTTAGGTTGTGGCCTTTCGAAGTTGTTCTATGATATTAGCATGAGTTGAATCGATACAGTATGATAATAACAATCCCTTTTGGTTAAAGTCTTGATTTTTAGAAACAGGGTATGTGTAATTTGTGTTTTCTCACTCGGGTGTTTTGTCTAACAGTTTGAAAGGCTTACGGGTGAAAACAAAATGCCTCACTCGTCCATATATATTTGCAATCCACCACTAGTTCGGTAGGTTCAGTGTTTCGAAATGGTAGTCGATAGTTATGGAAATGGGTTTCAAAGGTTGGTAATGGTGAAGAGTGGTTTGGTTTCGAGTTTTGGTAGGTGGCGGAATGGTGGTGGCAAACAGTGGATGGTGGAGATGGTGTTAGGTGTTGCGGCTTGGGTTTTCAATTGGGTGTAAATTTGCGTGGTTCAGGTGGTCCGATTTGTGGTGAGTGTAGCTAGTGGGTGAGGAATGGCCGTGTTACCAAATCTGGATAAGCTATGACGGAGGTTGGAGGTTGTGGTGGTGCACGGTTAAGCGGTGTTAGGATTCCAAAGAGAGAGGAAAGAGAGTGTGTATGTATAAGTGTGTGTGTATATATATTATTAAAAGAAATAATAAATGTAAATACATGCGTATTATAGTCTTTTTATCATGACTTAACAGAACAACACTAATGGTGTTAGTAGTGTGGACTGAAACTAAACGAATTAGCAAACTAATGGAATATAAATGCAATTTTTAAACTATTGGACTGATAGTGTTAAAATCAGCAAACCATATAAATAAAAATTGAGGTTTTAATAGCAAAAATCTATCTAGCCTACATGGTCAATTTTTCTGCTTTACATAGAGGAGATCATGGGATGCACAATGCGTCATTAGTCTTGTGATTGGAAGCTCTAATATGTTTGGATCAGGGAGTATTGAATTTAAATAATCCTCCAATTATTAGTTATTGACCGCCAGTTGTCCCAACTAACAAAACTTTTGCTGGCAGTTACATGTTTTAACATATTGTCCACCAACGAACCTTGACTAACAAAATGCTAACTCCAGTTGTTTGTTGTTGATGGAATTTGACACGCAAGCATACCACATAAGAGGGAATTTGAAACACAAGGATGCTATGTCAGCAACAAACAAACATAGTAGTATTCTGTTAGTATGATCCGTTGGCGGACAATATGTTAAAAGGTGAGACCGTAATACACATTTTATTAATTGGGACTGGTAACGACCAATAGCTAATAGCTAGGATTATATAAATCCATTACACATTCAATTATTGTTATCAATAAAACACCACTTATTTATCTACCAGTGTTTCATGTTTAGATGTGACACCCGTCGAAATCACAGGTCATATCCGTACACTTAGCTACACGTATACATTGTACATCAGATTACATTTTACATGTTTCATTACAATTGGGCCATATAGGGTTCCAACAAGTCAATTGCGGTGTACACAGTCTAGCATTAGGCACACTAGTTGATACCATTTCATGACTAGTGGAATAGTTTATCATAAACTATAGGAAATCCATGCAAAACCCTAGTTTGGGAATTCATACAATTAAACATAACCCTACGATTATGATCCAATCAAGAACAACAACAAACAATGTCCATACACAAGGATTGTCCGAACACAATGTCCAAAAACGACTAGTAATATAACTAGTTAAAAAGTATATAATGTACACACAATTATATATTAATTTGTATTACATAGACTTGTACAAAGACCATTCTTAACGTCTAATTATAATATGTAACCATACATTTAAATAGATGTGTATTAAAATGTTAATATATATATATGCATGTATACATACATATACACGACACACACACACACACACACACATATATATATATATATATATTTCTGTGTATGTGCTTTCCAAGATTAAACTCCTACATTTTAATGAACCATCACTTCAATCACTTAGATTCCACCTTAAATGGCATGGCACTTTATCACTTAACCTTTGACTTTCTAAATATAACTAGCCTACACATACATATGTATATACACGACACACATTCACACATGTGTGTAGTGTTTGGATCATGCACTAATGCACAAGTCACATCCTTCCATTCCTAGACTTTATACCAATTTGGAAACTTAACTATTCACCCCATGGATCCGTGTCACTTCAACTCCCAAAACCATCATAAACTCTATGTAAAAAACGGCCCATATGCAAGAAATCTTGCTGATTTGAACAATACACAATCTTTTCATACACACACATCTATGTGATATGTAAAAATCCACACATGCAAATATTTCATATACCTTTCACCAAATTAGAAACTATGCCACTATACAAGAATAATATGCATGATGAACTACCCAAAATCACCATTTCCTTGTCTAGATTTTCGGCCACAAGTAATCCCACACCAACAAGCATATTAGTCTTCCCTAAGATCACCATTATCCATAAACACACCCTAAAATGGCACTTAACTTAATCATCCCTTGGATCCATAAGATTTGACCTTCCAAATCCTCATTTCTTTTGTATAAATAAACGGCCAAGATAAGACACAACATAATCACGATGATTCTCCTAGGATTATACCTTTCACTCAATTGGTAATCACCTTTCCACCACTAATCCACATAAAGTAAACTTACCAAAATTAACCAAGCTCATCTTACCCCTCCTCTATATAAACCGATCGAATTTAGGACAAGAACAACCACACTTCACTTCTAAAACACTAATACTTGAACACACTAGTCCCTCCACCACCAAACACCTTCAGCCGAACCATATACCCCCTACCCGAGCCTTGATACCATCGAACAACCCCTCAACAGCCCCACAAGGCCTTCGTTTGGAGATTAAAGGCTGTGGAGTCGAAGGAACAAGCTTGGAAACAACAGCCTCATCATATCAAGATACATTGTAGTGGTATGTTAACACACTAACCATTGTTTTCTTATTATCATGATTCGACTACTATGTATCACCACCCGAACCTTTCCCTCACTCGCACAGATCATACAGTTATAAATCAAGACTAGATTAGTCGATATTAATACTCACAAGTCGAAATAATTACAAGAAACACGTTAATATGGTAACATCTACATGTAGTATGTGTACACACTCACTAGCACTCGAACACAAGCCTATAGGCCTACATATAAGTGCCTGGCCATGTGTTCATGTATAACCATTAATGATTCATCCATAAAAACTGTTTTTGGAACTTAAATTAGTGATATACTAGAGTTGGTATAACCACAAACATATGTTAAAAATAGCCAAACATACGTTAGAAAGCTTACACCAAGAGTTTTTATAAGAAACATGTGTTAAACAGCTTAAATATATATAAGTAAGATTCTTTTCATGATAATGGGCCAGAGTAGATAATCCCATGATGTAATCATACCAATATTCAGCCTACATGACATGTGGCATTATTTAAAAAGGATCAAACCTCGGTCTTTGCTATAACTAATTTAATTTAGACTCTAGAAACGAGAAAAACCAACTTTTTAACACGTACAGTAAGCACGAACGTACTTACACACACATTTCCCAAAAAATATCAAGTCGGGTGAGGAATTGCATGGTAGACAATACAATACATAGACCTAAGTTGTCCTCATATGAAACTTAGGGCACTTTTGTCGGACACTCTACGCCAGATCTACTCAGTAGTGAGCACACTGACATCATGTGAGTTTTTCAGGGCCCCTTTTCATTGTTTTACATTTTCTGGGGGGGGGGGGGGACATGCGTACAGTTTTCAGTTACATACATGACTATTATGTGAACATGAGACATTAAGGTTCAGGATCCATTAAGCCCTCGTGTCATACATTACACCATAACCATTAGCTATGGACTTAGCCATGAAACACCAGAATAGATCTATTAGGTTGACGCCCCCACTCTTGGTCAGTCGCTCTAACCGGATGACAGATATCAAAAGAGTGCTTGTATTTCACATTTATTCATTGTCTTAAGTGTACAATGGGCGAGGCACAACATGTCAAAGTTTGGTTATGGGCTCATGTCAGATCACATATTAATTATTGCCCTAGCTAGGAAGTAATTTAGTCGGTTTTGGATTACATGTCCATTCATTTAAAACCCTTGAACTCACCAACTTTGTGTTTACCTATATTTTTACATGCATGTTTTTCAGTTAACTAGCATGGAGCATGGAACTGGGGGGGGGGGGGGGTCGCGTGTGAGCATCATGTGATACCACCTTTTGGACCGTTGTTGTATTGTTTTAGTCATTAACAATTTCATACAATGGTTTTATTTAAGACAAATTAACTTAATGTTTTGTAAAACTATGTTGTCTTATGGAAGTCCCTCTTTTAAATAAATCGATGCTTGCATGACCTTTGTGCTTGGAAATCATTCGAAGTTGCATCCCGTGTTTCCGCCTTGGCGGGGTGTGACAATAGATGAATTCAGATTTATCTAAACTTCATGCATCGAATAATGTTAGATACATCCGTTAAAAAAACAATAATGTTAGATACATGGAAATTTTTTTGATAATAAGCATCTATATATATATATAGCGAGAGAGAGAGAGAGAGAGAGAGAGAGAGAGAGAGAGACTAGGAAGGACACAACAAAAGAAAACGGGAAACAAAACAAACAAGGCCGAAAAACAGAGCCGGCCAAGATTACAGCAAGTTTAAAATATCAAAATGGACCCAACTCTCCCAAGACAGGTTAAGACCACTCGCACGGTGCCCCATCCATAAGAAGGAGTCTTCCTTGATCAAATCAATCGTCTTGCTGACTGGAAGGAAAGTCTCCTCAATCGTCTTCAGGTTCCTAGCGTGCCAGATCCTCCACGTAGTAGCCATCACGATCATTGAAGTCATTTTCTTCCATCTTTTACTACCAATCTGAGCTGCCACTTAGTTGACCAACCCTTGAAGAGAGTAAAAATCCCCAGGCCAAACGATTTTTACCCATCGAAATATGCTCCACCAGATGCTTCTCGCAAACAGACACAAAACAAAAATGTGCTCAGTGGACTCTACCTGGTAGCCACATCTGTCACACAAAAGGTTTCCGAATTCTATCCCCCGATTAGCTATGGCAAGTTTAGAAGCCACCCTCCTCATGACAGCTCTCCGAGTTAGAAAATTGGCCTTTTGAGTGGCCCAACTGTTCCAGCTAAAGCCGAAGTGTTGTCACTTCTTCCTCTACTTGCAGCCAAGTCATATCTCAGACAAGTCACAGAGAACGGAACGCCATCCTTATTCTTCCAAGCCCAAGTATCCTCACCATGATTCAGACACATGTTGTGTAACAATCTCATAAGGCACCCAATCTGCTACCATTTCCCTTTTGAACACGGATCCTGAGCCCATGGCCAACCCCAAAATGTCACGACTCCACGATAAACAACATGGTCCGCAACCGAACCATCCTTATTGCCATCAACGTATCATTACCTATCCAACGATCCTTCCAAAATCGAGTTTTATGGCCATCCCCAACATCAATTTTGAGACACTCATTAATACACAACCCGTCTTTCAACATCTCAGCATCAATGGAAGCAATATCTTTTCAAACACTCGTAATATCCTTATAAACAGGGATGAGTTTATCAGCAAACCTTTTATTTACATATGCCAAGGGTAGACATGACAGACATGACATAATGACATGACTATATAGGTGGATCATATTAAAACTATAGTATATTAAAACTATAGTTTCATAAGTTTCTCTTGATCAAATTGCAAATGACCTTAGTAACAAGCACATGATTTTGTGATACAATTTGTAAAATCATAATGAGACATTAATTGTTATAAAAGGCATAAAAAATAAAGGTATTATACCCAAATGATTAAAACTTACTTACTTAAGTGAACTATACGGCTCTCTCGCGCCTCACATATTAGGCCCACACCCCACAAAATTGTTTTATAACTTGTTTAAATTTCAATTTGGGTTGGATTTGTTTTGATGGGTTTAAAACTTTTAATGATTTTGAGCCTTATTAGATGAAGATGAGTTGTTGTTAAAAAAATAATCACAATAACCCACAACACACACAAACACACACACACACACACACACACACACATATATATATACACACACACATTGTTTTTCAAAAATAAAAACCTTCGGGCCCTCGGGGTTTTTGGGCCTGGGGCCGTCGCCCACATCGCCCCTATTAAGGGCCGGCACTGCCCATGATCGAAGACAACGTAATAACCTAGCCGTCCACCGATTCCCATGAAAACCCATCGCTCAAAGGCTCATTGTGATAACACTCCTGATTCACGCGTAACATTTTGTCAAGAACGTGACTTTAACGGCTTAACCGATTATCGCCTAGAGAAATTCACCTGATGCCGCTAGAGTTCTGCCCCGATGATCGATTAATCATACTATATCACCAAATAGACTTGACCAGCTTAACTCACTTGAAAGAAGAGATAAGCACAATATCGAATCGATCCTGATAACGATTTTTGCTAAAACTCGGTACCAATACTAAAATTATACGGTATGGCATGGTATGGGTTCGATACTGGTATTTAAGCTAAAATACCGCTACCGCACCGAACCGATACCGAACAAAAAATACAGATACCGATTTTAGTCAAAACTTGATACCGAATTGGTATCGAAAATAAATGAGTATCAGTATTTTCGATATTAGAATCGGTTCGGTATCAGTATTTTTGATATTTAATACCGAAATGTTCAGCGTAATCGTAATCCGTAATTTGACTTAACATATAATTTAATTATTATTAATATATTTGACTTAGGCCATGTGTAATGGTGGGTGAAATTTGTGGGTTAAAGGGGCATTAACGGGACATTTTATGACATGTGGCATGTGGGGCCATGTTGGTGGGTTAAAGGGGCATTAAAAGGACAAGGGGTGTAGTGGTGGGTGAAATTTAGAGTGGGGCATTTTTTGACATGTGGCATGTGGGCCACATGCCATTTTATATTATTTTTTTAAATTTTAAATAAACAAACTACTATTTAATTTAAATATTTAACTAGAAAAAACATAAAAAAAATTACATTAATTCCATAAATTACCTAAAAATAAAAAAAATACACGAAAATAATAAAACATACCGATTATCCTAAAAAAAATACAATCTAAAAATTAATATTATATTTTGCTCGGATTTATTGCTTGCGAAGGTTAAACAAATATTGCGCCTCCTCTGTGAGTCCCTCAGACGATCACGAAAAGAACTCGATGTCCTTCTCCATTTGGCGCGCCTCTTGAATCTCGATGAACTTCTTGTTTTCAGCGGCTCTCTCTTGCATGGTCTCCAACCGCTTCGCTCCAAGGTCTCGTATATCCTGAAGACGTAGATTCATTTCTTCAAAGTCGTCTTTCAACTCGACGACTGTCGTCAAAGACGACTCCGCACGTCCACCCTTTCGCACGCTTCTTCTTCCTGGCGGTCGAGGCAACTCTTCTTCTTCTTCTTCTTCATCACCCTCTTCATTTAAACCCGTGGTCCGACCATCCGAAATGGGCGTGTCTGGATCAATCGAAGAAGAGATTTTCGAACGTTTGGCTTTGCGCCTACCCCTCGTCATGCTTGGTACGTTTGCCCATTTAGGATTTCCCTTTAGAAGCTCCCAACACCTCATGTACGGGAATGTCCCACGATCAGCGTTGTACTCATCCAACGCTCTCGTCAAAATATCAACATCGCCACGACCGTTACCCCAATTATCATGCACACGTTGATAATATTCTTGAAACCCATGACATTTTTGATTGATGTCCGTCCACTTTCCCGAAATCGAGTCTTTATCCCGATATTCTCCTATATCCATCGCGTTGAAAAACGTCTCGCGAATCCGGTTCCAAAAGAGAGGTAAATTTTGGTAGTTCGCTACAAAAAAAATTTAAAACATATATGTTAGTTCCGTTTAAAAAAAAAAACTAAAACTTTAAAAAAAAGTTACGGTTTTTAAAAAAAAAAATCAAACCAACTTCGGGATCCTCCAAATGTCTAGCCACGCTCGGGCGAGCTCCTCGTCTTTGGACCATGGTTGATACGTCTTTCTTGTTTTCGGTTTCGCCGCCACTCCCTTTTTTTATGTGACCGTTTTTGGGTTGGGAGCTATCGGGTGGTTGTTCAGGTTGCGTCTCCGGTACTTGCTCGGGTTCTGGTTGAGACCCCGACATACCCCCAGTGCCAAAATTCATATTAGCGTATCCCGTGTGACCTTGGAAGAATTGTTGGGGCATGTTTAGTAACTGCGAAAACCCCATGTTGCTCGTGTCCACATCTTGAAAGTTAAACGGTTGTTGAGGTTGGGTGGTATTTGGGCGAATAGCGTTTGGGTTGGTCGGGCGAGATGGTACACCGAAAGGTTGGTGCCATGGCTGCATTTTTTGGATTGATGGTTTAAAAAAATAGAAGGATTGTATAAAAATAGAAGGATTATATAAAAGTAGAGTGAAAATGGGTATGAAAAATGTAAAAGGTAGAGGTTTATTTATATAGGTAGGAAAGTTAATTTTTTTTTTAAAAAATAGCCAACGGCTATTATTTTGTTACCGTTGGAAATTTTGAGCCGTTAGCTTTTTAAAAAAAAAAACCGTCACGTGTCGTGCTACCATTGGCCAGCCCACCATTTAACGTATGCGAAATATTTCGCTGACCCCCCTTTAGCGCCCCTTTAACCTTGGGGGGGGGGGGGGTGTTTGCATATGATTGGGGCGCGAAATTGCCCCTTTAACTTTATTTTTGAACGACCAACAAATTGGAATCACTCACGAAACACTGGAGTATCATCGTGCCACCAATGTTGCCACGTGATCATATTCCATCATCAAGTCACCAATTCAGAAAAAAACTCATAATTATAAGAAAACCCCCTTTATAAAATTTCTGCCCCTCTAAGTAGCCACTATATATGATCTTACGTTTTAAACTCAGAAGTCCCTAACACAACAACAAAGTTTTTTTTGAACGGCACAACAACAAAGTGTACAAGAAAATACAAATCCACGACACGTGTCAGAATCTTGTAACACTCCCACCTCCCCACTCCCTTTCCCTTTAAGTTACTAACTTTTGCAACAAACTCTTTCCCCAAATCATTCACAAACGCAGCAGTCATGAATCCGGTCTCAAACGGACCCTCCAAATCCAAACGGGTCTCCAAAAAACCCGAATGTATCTTCTTCTTCTTCTTCACCAAAATTATTTCACAAAATCACTGCTATTTTTTCATGCATTATATATTAAATATTAATTTATATTATATGTATAAAGTATAATAATGAAGTGATTGTGTGTTTACTATTGCTACTGCTTTTGTTGTAATTGTGTTATTATTGTGATCTTGTGTTTTGTTACTGAAATTGGCTCTGGTTTTGTTTGATCTATGGAGACAAGTAGTTATCTGCTAGGGTTTTAGGTTTTTAGGATTAATTAAGGTTGAGTTAGGGTTTTGATGGAAATTGTTTTGTGAAAGATGTGAAGTTTGATCATAGATGTGTAATTAATTAGACTCTGTAAAGTTGGCATTAGTTTAAATGACTTGTATGTTGACTGGCAGTCATGCAATTCAATGTCTAATGAACATTCAAGTATAGTTTTAGGGTTTAGTTACCCAAGCAGGACTGCAGTCGATGGCGGATCCCGGAATTTTTTTCCGGCGCGTTCCTTTTGTAGATTCTCACTAATTTTTTCAAATCATACAAGGTTAAGACATTATTTTTTTTTTCATTTTTTCCAAACCGAGTTGGTTCCTGGGAACCGACAAAACAGGGCTGGATCTGCCCCTGACTGTAGTGTTGTGAAAATCGGGACTAGTTTGTGATTAATTGCTAGTCGGTTGGTCACTGAGTAATTTTCTGTTAATCGGTAGTCTGTCGTAGTTGGTATCCCACTAGCCGACTAGCGCCTACTCCTAGCAATTATTACAATGGCTTACATGGTAGAGGTCTTGGGTTCAGTCCCAAGCAAGGGGTGTGTTATATGTAAATATAGGAGTTTTGGGAGCGTAACATTTAGCCGTTAAAAAATAAGCAAAACCATCGATTAGTTATTCAAGAATTCTGATGTTTAAACTGTCTTGAATCATTTATTTTATTTAAATGTTTGTTTTTGCTGTAGCATTGTTGTAAACCTGTTATTACCTGTAATTGATATGATAAGATGGGAAATATAGGTTGCATATATGTGGTTTTTGTGGGCTTGAAGTCATGGTAATCTGTTTTGACTATTTGGGTAAACTGATTACAATAATAATTACCTGGAGACATATGTAAATTCCAAGCAATCTCTTTATTCATCAGTCATCACTAATCATTTAGTTGTTAAGTGTAGATCTATAGGTTAAGTATGAGCTAACCTTTTTTACAAAGCTATTATTTCTTGAATTTCTATTGTTTTTTTTGGTAATGTGATCAATTGTTCCAGATTCTAGGTTTACACAGCAAGAGCTTCCGGCTTGGAAACCGATTTTAACCCCAGGATGGGTAAAGCTATGATTAATTGATTATAATGCTGTTTTATCTACTAATTTAGCACACATTAAAGTTATTTTTCTGTAATATTTGACATTATTTCACTTAGGTTATTGCGTCGTTTCTGGCCATCGCCTTTCTTTTCATCCCTATTGGACTCGTCTCTCTGTTTGCATCAGAGCGTGTAAGTATCAAACCATATCTTTTTTGTTTTTAAATAAATACTTACGAATAACCAGTTTTCTTTATATAAAGCAATTTAGGAGGTTTAGGTTACGTGCAATAAAAATGACTTATTGGGTAACTTTCGACCCGTTTGACCTATTTTCTGTATAGCTAGTATTTTGGCTCACCCAACGTGTCAACAATGCACCTTGTTAAAGTATCCAATGGTCCATCTTGTTGAAGTATCTAATATCTATATTTACAAGTAATTCTTTAGTGACAATTTCTTATAATTGGTATGCAGGTGGTGGAAATTGTTTATCGATATGATCAAGATTGTGTACCTGAAATGTATCGTGGCAATGTGTCTGCCTATATCCGGAACTCCCTCACTAACAAAACCTGCATTGGGAATATTACTGTTAGTCTACACTTTATTGATATTTGATAATAATCTGTTTTGACTTATTATGGCTTTAACATGATTTATCTTGACCCCCCTCCATTAACTCCCTAGGTACCTAAAAAAATGGAACCCCCGATCTTTGTCTATTATCAGCTTGACAACTTCTATCAGAACCATCGTAGGTAAGTCGGTATAATTTTTAGCGAACAATATCATCAACTAACTCTTTTTGGCCAAATAATACTGAATAATAGTGAAAAATGCATAGAAAGGTGACAAACTATAAATTCGTTTGTATTAGGGTAACCGTGATCCTAAAATCTGGTAAAAATGCTGATCTGGTGTAATGTTATCTTGCTCGTATCGTTATTTGGTTTCAGATATGTCAAAAGTAGAAGTGACAAGCAACTGAGGAGTGCTGCATACGAGTACTCAACTAAGGAATGTGAACCTGAAGCTCGATACAAGTCTGAGGTTTTGGTCCCGATTGTTCCTTGTGGTCTGATTGCATGGAGTTTATTTAATGATACATACAGTCTAATAAAGAAAGACAAAGTCTTAGACATCAATAAGAAAGGCATAGCTTGGAAAAGTGACACGAAAGTCAAATTTGGGTCAAATGTATATCCAAAAAATTTTCAATCTAATGATTTAATCGGGGGCGGAAAACTCAATGAAAGCATACCTGTAAGTTTATCAACATATCAAATATTTTTGTTGTTCGATTTCTTCGGTATTTGACTGGGTTTTAACTCACTCTTTTTATATGCGACAGCTGAGTCAACAAGAAGATCTTATTGTTTGGATGAGAACTGCGGCGTTGCCGACTTTTAGAAAGCTTTACGGGAAAATAAACACGAGTCTTGAGGCCCATGATACCATAACTGTTGTTTTGGAGAATAATTATAATACTTACAGTTTTGGTGGCCAAAAGAAGCTTGTTTTGTCAACTACAAGTTGGATTGGTGGAAAAAATGATTTTCTCGGCATAGCGTATCTTACAGTTGGTGGGATCTGCTTATTTATGGCGCTGAACTTCATCCTTCTCTATGTTTTCAAACCAAGGTTAGTGAATTTCCTATTCGGTTTAACGTTTAAGCTATGTTTCATGTCTAGCGATCCATGATAAAACGTTTGTAATAATAGTACGATACATGGTTAACGGCAGATCGATGATTTTTTACTAATCAATTTTTGAAAGCGTTCAGTGAATCGCTGTCATTCGTTTGTTGGATACATAGACAAACAATACATGCAAAATGAGTATCAGATACAATACATTGCATAGTTTTTTTACTGGTGTTCAAGTTTACTATGTGGGCCCGTCTAGACGATAACATGTTGTTGGTCAACTCTGACTCATTTCGATTCTTATCGTGGTTTGTTTATTCATGATGCATTGCAGGCCTCTTGGGGATCCATCATACTTGTCATGGAACAGAAAGGTAGTGAGTTAGGTGGTTATCCGTCAGGTGAAGTTTATTGTATAGCTATTAACCTGAAGTGAAGTTGTGTTCATAGTTATGTTTTAATTTGCCTTCAATCAAAGTGACATGATAACTGAACTTTCAATACTGATTTTGATAATCTTATAAAAGCACAAATGTGATGTGACATTTGTGTCACCTTGATGCAGTAGACGCGCTTTGCGCACCATATCAAAACTAGGTTTGTGTGTGAGGAGCAACATCCCTTTCTTAATGCACGCAATTACACCCAAAGATGATACACATTGCAACTGCTCCTGGTAACGCGGTTTAGAATATTATAAATAATAAATCGATTTCAAAATTTATACCTTGTAAATTTTAACAGTATAACAAATAGAGAATACCCCTCTTTATTGTAGAATTATTTTCTTGTGGCTCCTTTTGTTGGTAAAGCATTTGTTATGCACTGAATGGTTATCAAGATTTTAAGAAGAAAGGAAGAATACAGAGGAGAGGGTGATAGTTATGGAATCAATCCGTACCTATTCCATATCATTGAATCATTGATGTGGTTAAGAACAGTATTCTAACAAACTAACGATTTGACCCCTACATTATTACACTATTACTAAGTTAGCCCTTCCACTATTTGTACAAATTTTACGTAATATTATTTGCCAATTTGGCCAACAAACAATAGGGTAAGCAAAATCACCACTCACATCTAATTACATTTCTTTTGTGTTAGTCGTTTACAATTCATATTCAAAATTTGAAACCCCATTTTACAGAAGATTATAGGTCAGAGTAGCCCATTTTTCACGAAAAAATCAATGGCATTCAACTTCAGTCTCGTCATACATATTTATACTATCCTAAAAACTAATGTTTCCCACACGATGATTGTTATACAAGAGATGCCATAATTTAGTCCAAGAACCAATTTTTACTTGTTGAGTTATAAAACCACTAAAAGCCAAGAATCAAGGAATAGTAAACAGATGTTTTAAACTCTTTCAAGTAACATTGAGGTTATGAGGGACTACTGTTAGCCAACATGTATCATTTTAGCAAATAAGTTTGTTTATATAAAGGTTCCTCGGCTTTCTCAAATTTAAGTTTAGTTTATTATAAGCCCCCAAAGTTGGCTTTATTTGACTCATTAATCATCAAACGTCAAGCGTGTAAATCTCTTGAGCAATACAAGGTGTTGTCCCCTCTATTTAAGTAGTGTGAATAGCTGCAAAGATAGGGGTCATGCTGACTTAGGGGTTGTTTCGCTAACCTCATTATCATCACTAAATTTTAAGCTATTAAGATGTTTGATTGGGCAAGAAACTCTGAACCGTTAAGTGGTCTGACTTGGCCCGGCCTGACTAGTTGGTGGTGGAGAAGGTAGTGTGGGTTGAGGAGGTGGTGCGTAAGTGGCCGACTGAGGGTTATGGACACATGTGAATGGATAATGGGTTAAAATTTTTGTGCGGCTTTATTTTGAAACTTAATGAGTAAGTGGTTTACTGATTGATTCAAAAGTGTCATGTCAGTAAACCAAACACACTTAATGCTGACTGATTCAGATGTAGCCTATTACTGGAATTATTTATTAGACCATCTAACAACCCCTTAGTTGGAATACTAAGTGCCACACGAGATCTTAGAAAGTGAAATATGTGACAAGTGGTGTAAGAGCAAGTCAATGAAAGTAAAAGTTAAATCAAGGAAATTATAAGTGAGATAACTCGATAAGTATGACTATACCAAAAAGTACTACATGTGGTGGTGAAAATTGAGCTTATAAAAAGTCTCGGTAATGAACTACCATAACCTCTTGATGGTCACATGTGCAACACACTTTGCAAGTTACCTGGTATTGTATGTTAGTAACATATTGGTGGGGCCATATGAGTTTTCTGGTAACAATTCTCATAGCTAACAAAAAAAAGTGAACCTGGTGATTTTAAGGGTGTAGATCCAAAATAATAAAAATAAATATAGTTACATATTGTGGATCCAGAATTAAAAAGGTCCAGTTTGTGCAAAAGTCATGACAAGAGCCCTTGAAGGCAATGTGATAATTTGAAATTTAGACCTATGATGGAAAGGAGGGAGAAACTTGTTAAAAATATATGTATAAGTGTACATGTTATAATATAATTCAAGTATTATTATAGTTGGGCTCAGTTTATTATCTTTGCAGGTTATTGGGCTATGTTTGTTCGTATTGGGCTCGTGGTCATGTGGGCTTATCTTGGGCTAGTGGAAGGATTCAGCTGGTTAGCTGGTGGCCCAGATTCTCGAGTATATATAGATTATTATCTCAAATATTTGTTAGGGTTTTCATTTGTTATCTTTGTACTCTCTCTTTCTCTCCCTCTCGTTTGTATTTCTGTCATCTTCTCGAGAGTTCTCAGAAGATTAGGGTTTCTGGTCTTGGAGGTCTTGGGATTATCAGTCTTTGATTATCATTATATGATCGTGTGTGTATGATCGTTGGTCTTCTGGTTTGTAAGTGTTTGATTCTTTGTAAACATTGAGAGAATCAACTGATCTAAACAATCAGTTGATTCTTATAATCTGTTTTAGAGTCTCATATATTGATTGAGACTCAGGGTATTTGGTGGGTACTTTTGGGGTTAGTTTAATAAGATTTTGTCACGTTTTTGTCGCCTACTTCTGTTGTTATCATATTTGAGTTTATTTGGCTCAGTTGAATGTTTATTGTGTTGTTTGAATATCAAACCCTAAATTTCTACCTGGTATCAGAGCCTTAGGCTCTCTTATCATTGTTCTTGGTCTATCCTGGTTGTTATCCGCTGCACATCATCAGATCTAGGGTTATTATCTAGATCTATTACGTCTGATCTGAGATCTTGAGTATTAGATCTCAGATCTGTGTATTCTCATATTGTTTGTTATTGTCTTGAAAGGATCTGTGGTAGGCGTCAACGGATTGTTGGCACTGGTTGAGGTACTGGTTTTATTTTGGATAGGAAGTTGTGCAATCAGTAAGTATTCTATCCTGTTATTGTTATTTGAGTATTATTGCTTGAGCTGCCGGAGTACTCTGTATGTCCTCTTGTCTTTGTTGTCTGTATCTAGGTGTCTTTGGCCGGGTTAGGGTGGACCAGCATATTGTTGAGTAATTGATCTGTTGTTGGTTTGTTCTTGTGGACTGCTATTTTGTTTTGTATTGTTTTGTTATCTGTCAGTTCCTTTTCTATTTGATTGTTCTTTGGTTTATTTCCTATTTTCTTTATATTCTATATATACATACACACACACACATATATATATATATATAGAGAGATAATAAGGGACTTCTGTGTTAAGATCTGGGTGGGCACCTATGAGTGATGAACCCACTATCTGAACACTGACACAGTTTCGTCCTTTTAGGGTTTGTGTTTTGGTTATCTATTTTGTGGTTGTTCTTCGCTTGTTCTTGAATACTTTGTGTTCATTGTTTGATTCTTACCATGACTAGTCCTGTTGTTGGTCCACAAGGGCCAGAAGCACCACAAGGTCCTTAGGGTCCTCAAGGCCCCCAAGGACCTGGTCCTGCTGATCCTTCGGGACAAGTGGGTACACTGATTAGTAAGTTGGATATCAGTGATCCACTGTACTTGCATCCTAATTACAATGTCTTGTCTAGTTCAATGCAACTTGCATTAGAAGCAAAAAATAAGTTTGGTTTTATATATGGTTCTTGTGTGAAATCTGAAGATGATGAGATGTTAGCTAGATAGTGGGATAGGTGTAACTCTGTTGTCTTATCTTGGATGTTGAATTTTGTTAGTGAAGAGTTATATCTAGGTCAAGTGTTTTCAAAATATGCTAAGGATGTCTGGTCTGATTTGAAAGACACTTATGACAAACTTGATGGGCCTGTTGTGTTTAATCTCTATCAAAAAATGAATAGTGTTAAACAAAATGGTAGTACTGTAGCATAATACTATCATAAGTTGAACACTATGTGGAAGCAGTTAGATGCTATACTACAGTTACCCACTTGTACCTGTAATGCATCTAAAGACTTAAATGATTTTAATGCTTTAATAAAATTGATGCAGTTTTTGATGGGTTTGGATGATATTTACCAACCAGTAAGGACAACTCTGTTAACTAGAGAACCTCTACCTACTATTAAAGTTGCTTTTTCAATTGTTTTAAGGGAAGAATCCCATAGAGTTTCTAGTGGAACTCAAAAAGGTCAAAATGTAGCTTTTGTTTCTAAAAGTAATCCAAGGTTTGAAAACAAAACTAATCAAAGGTTTGACAATAGAACTAATAGGGGTCCTAATCCAAACTTAAAATGCACTCATTGTGACATGTTAGGACATACAATTGACAGATGTTATGAACTGGTTGGGTATCCTCCAAACACTAAAAGAAGAGGTAATAATCAAAAGTGTGGTGTGTCAAATAATGTTGTTGGTACTAGGTCCAATGGGTCTAGTAGTTCTATTGGTACTGTTGGTTTGCCTTTCTCTGCTGAATAGATTTCCAAGTTAATGAATCTGATCAGTGAATGGTGATCCAAAAACTTCTAACAGTGGAGGTAATGTGGTTCATGGTTTTTATAGTATGTCAACTTTACAAAACTTAAAAAAGGTCTTTGAAAAATTTTCAAGTTGTTCAAGTTTTGTTAAAATTATTATTGGTAATTGTTGGATAACTGATTCTGGTGCAAATCAGCACATGGCAAAAAATGAACTTGATATGTTCAATTGTGTTGATGTGTCTGATTTAAATGATCAAGTGAAACATCCAAATAGTACTAGTGCTAAAGTTACCAAGATTGGGAATGTTAAACTTGCAAAAAATGTGGTCTTAAAAGATGTCTTTCTTGTTCCTGATTACTGTGTTAATCTTTTGTCAGTTCATAAGTTAGCTAGAGATAATCAGCTGTCTATTTTGTTTGATGAACATAGTTGTTTTTTCCAGGATTCCAAGTCCAAGAGAATCCTGGTGACTGGTAGACAAAGTGATGGATTGTATTTTGTTGGTGCTAATGTGAGTGTTCACAATGTCTGTATGAATAGTGTTGATGATGCCAGTTTATGGCATAGTAGATTAGGGCACCCATCTGATCAGGTTCTGGCTGTGTTAAAAGGAAAGTTGAAAATTGATGTACCAAATAATCAACCTTGTGATATTTGTCATAAATCTAAACAAGTTAGGTTACCTGTTCCTATTAGTGAACACAAAACAAAAAGTGTTGGTGATGTAATTCATCTAGATGTTTGGGGTCCCTATAGGGTAGTAAGTAGGGAAGGTTACAAATATTTCTTAACAGTTGTAGATGATTTTTCTAGAACTGTGTGGTGTTATATGATGAAAGGAAAAGGTGCAGTATTTGAAAACATTTGTGTCTTTTATGAACTATTAAAAACCCAATTTAAAAAACCTATTAAGGTGTTTAGAAGTGATAATGGGTTAGAGTTTATAAATAATCAAATGAACAGTTTTTGTATGTCTAAGGGTATTGTACATCAAACTTCCTGTGTTTACACTCCACAACAAAATGGTGTTGTGGAGAGAAAACATAGGCATCTTTTGAACATGGCCAAGGCTTTACTATTTCAAAGTGGGTTGCCACTTAGGTTTGGTCTAAATGCATTTTGACTGCCACTTATTTGATAAACAGGATTCCTTCTTCTGTGCTCCTAGGAAAAAGACCATATGAGGTACTTTATGGGTTCCCCCCCAACACTTGATTACCTTAAGAACTTTGGTTTTTTATGTTTTGTAACTACATTAAATGAGTCTGATAAACTTTCTAGTAGGGCAGATAAGTGTGTGTTTTTATGAAAATATTTTTCCATTTAAAGATGATCCTAAAGATCTAAGTTTTCAAAAATGAAAAGAAAGATGGTTTAACTCATTTAAATTTTTTTGATATGTTTGAGTCTGAAACAACCAATAGTTCTAAGGTGGTTGAGGAACCAAAACCTCCCAATGATGAAGGGGGAATCAAAGGGTCTAATATAGCGTCCTCTAGTCAGCAATCTGATGGACCTCCTAGTACTAGTAGGGAAGGTGGTGTCAATCACAGTCCAACTAGGTCTAGTTGTAGGGCCACTGATAGGGTTGACCAGGATGAGGACACTATAAATAATGAGACCATTCACCTTGAGGGAGGAAGTGAAACTGTTAAAAGGTCTAATAGAGAGTCTGTTTTTCCTAGGAGGTTTAGTGACTTTGTGGTAGATAGTAAAGTTAAGTATGGTGTTGAAAAGGTTGTTAATTACTCTAAGTTGTCTGTTGAAAACTTTTGTTTTGTATCAAATTTGAATAAAACAGTAGAACCTAGTTGTTATTCTGAGGCTTCAAAAGACCCATTATGGGTTGAAGCCATGAATACTGAAATGGAAGCATTAAATAGAAATAACACTTGGGTTCTTACTGAATTGCCAAAAGATAGAAAAGCAATAAGTTGTAAATGGGTTTATAAAATAAAATACAAAGCCAATGGTGAAATAGAAAGGTATAAAGCTAGGTTAGTTGCCAAAGGATACAATCAGAGAGAAGGTCTTGACTTTGGAGAAACCTTCTCTCCAGTTGTAAAGATGGTAACTGTTAGGTGTATCATTAATCTAGCTGTTAACAACAGTTAGCCTTTGTATCAACTTGATATAAACAATGCTTTTCTCTATGGGTCAATTTCAGAGGATGTTAATATGAAACTTCCTAAAGGGTATTTCTCAAAAAATGAAACAAAAGTTTGTAAGTTAGTGAAATCTCTCTATGGGCTTAAACAAGCCCCTAGACAATGGAATGAGAAATTAACTAGTGTGCTGTTGAGTATTAGTTTTGTCCAAAGTGTATGTGACTATTCCCTGTTTATTAAGTCTGAAAACAACATATTTGTTGTATTGTTAGTATATGTTGATGATATTGTTCTAACTGGGAATAATGAGTCTGAACTTAAAAAAGTTAAAGAGTGTTTGAGTTCTAAATTTCTCATTAAGGATTTGGGAATTTTGAAATACTTTCTAGGTATAGAAGTTTTGTATTCTAATATTGGTATTTGTCTTTCTCAAAGAAAGTATTGTCTTGAACTGTTGGATGAATTTGGATACTTAGGGTGTAAACCTAATAAAACTCCAATTGAACAAAGTTATATTGTGTCTGTTAAAACTGGTAAGAATAATATTTTGCTTGAAAATATAACTGGGTATCAAAAGTTAGTAGGAAAACTTATATACTTGTCTTTAACTAGACCTGATATAAGTTATAGTGTGCAATATTTGAGTCAATATATACATAAACCTACTTATGGGCATCTCCAAATTGGCCTAAGATTACTTAGGTATTTAAAACAGTCTCCTGGAAAAGGAGTTCTATTTAGCAAAGGTGATAGTTTGACTTTGACTGGATATGTTGACTCTGATTGGGCAAAGTGTTTAGAAACAAGAAAGTCTGTTATAGGCTTTTGTGTGCATTTTGGTAAATCTCTTCTTTCTTGGAAAAGCAAGAAGCAAAACACAATCTCTAGATCTTCACCAGAAGCTGAATATAGAGCTATGTGTTCGGCAGCTTGTGAAATGATTTGGTTAAAAAATTTGTTGTTTGAGTTAAAAATAAATGTCAGTTTACCTTTAAAGTTATATTGTGATAGTAAAGCTGCTATATCAATAGAAACTAATCCTGTGTTTCATGACAGAATCAAGCATTTTGCGCTTGATCTGCATTTTATCAAGGAAAAAGTATCAAATGGCATAATTAAGCCGGAGAAAATTGACTCAGAAAGTCAAATAGCTGATGGTCTAATCAAAGGGTTACCAATTAAGCAACACAAATCATTTTGTGAAGGCTTAAGAATGATTAACTTGTTTAATACTTGAATTAAGGGAGGATGTTAAAAATATATGTACAAGTGTACATGTTATAATATAATTCAAGTGTTATTATAGTTGGGCCCAATTTATTATCTTTGCAGGTTATTGGGCTATGTTTGATCGTATTGGGCTCGTGGTCATGTGGGCTTATCTTGGGCTAGTGGAAGGATTCAGCTAGTTAGCTGGTGGCCCAGATTCTCGAGTATATATAGATTATTATCTCAGATATTTGTTAGGGTTTTCATTTGTTATCTTTGTACTCTCTCTCTCGTTTGTATTTCTCTCATCTTCTCGAGAGTTCTCAGAAGATTAGGGTTTCTGGTCTTGGAGGTCTTGTGATTATCAGTCTTTGATAGTCATTGTATGATCGTGTGTGTACGATTGTTGGTCTTCTGGTTTGTAAGTGTTTGATTCTTTGTAAACATTGAGAGAATCAACTGATCTAAACAATCAGTTGATTCCTATTATTTGTTTTAGAGTCTCATCTATTGATTGAGACTCAGGGTATTTGGTGGGTACTTTTGGGGTTGGTTTAATAAGATTTTGTCACGTTTTTGTCGCCTAATTCTGTTGTTATCATATCTGAGTTTATGTTGGCTCAATTGAATGTTTATTGTGTTGTTTGAATATCAAACCCTAAATTTCTATAAAACTCCAAGTGAGACAAGCCCTCAGGGCGCTTAGGTCGCAAGGATAGGGACGAATGACGAGTAGGGAGTATTTTGTCGACGTCCATGAATTGAATGGCCCATGGTGAAGAGACGAGTGTTTGTGGAGGTACCATGAATCCAGGATGTGGCCCTGTCCTTAGATCTCTCCATTTAGATCTCTCCATTGGGGATTATCTTATGCGATTTTGATATTTTCTTTCTAAAATTATGGATTTTGTTCCATTATTTTTTTTTCTAAATCGTAAAACATTTAGTCCTTATGTAAACATTAAAAATTCATCTCTATCTTGCTCCCAATTCTTTTAGGTTAAAATAAACACTTCGATGGCACATAAACACCCTTGCGCCACATTTGGAGACCACCACGACCTCTAATGTACCATGGTTAAAATATTCAGAGAATTTGTAACTTCCAGTTTAGAAATCAAAATTATCCAAGGAACCAAAATACGTTTTTATATGCATTTGTGTTTAGTATACACGAAAATAGCATAGCGAAACTGGAGCTTTTTTAGCGGGGATCATCATAAGGCTCTCTTCTCTACTTGCTACAACTAAAATATTCAAATCATGTTTTTTTTTCTAGAAAAATATCAGAATTTATATATCAAAATCCAACAAATTTATGTGGTCGATGGTCCACGGACCCTCTTGACTTCTCTCAAGTTTCACATTTGCACACAAAAGTAAAATCATCGAGATGAATTTCATTTATTGAAAGTATAAAGTAAATAATCTAACATGTCTTTTATTAATTAAAATGGTCTACACATTTCCTTAAACAACGTTTAGTGACAGTATGCTACCTTTTCCCCTTTGGATAGTCAATTTTCTATATTGGGTTAGAAACAATTAGAGTACATAAATTTTCAAATGAAACAAATAAAATCAAGAAAGGCTTGGCAAATAATTATGATGCACCCAAATAGTAGAAAATGCTAAAGCTAAGGTCACACAAGGCCATATAACCTTTTCCATTACCACATTTGATATGCTCCATTTTTCTTTATATCCCTCCTCATGCTTCATCTCCATGTTTTTAGCATCACCGTCACCACTAACACGACGATTACCATCATCATCGGGTATCGATTTACTTCCAAGATAGATGCAACACATTAACAAAAGCGAAACCAGGTTCACAACGTGGCTTGTGGTCTCCAACTGGTTTGAACTCACAAAAGTTTTGAACTTCTCAAATCCAAGCCTCTTGATGGGCTTTGTTTCGTGTGTTGTAGTTAACCCCGGATTAAGTTGGACCGTAACTGTTTGTGATGGCACAATTTGGTGAAAGAATGTGTTGGATACTTGTCGTGTTGATACCAATAACCCATGACTCACTTCGGTTTTTTGGTACATTTCAAACGTTGGAGTGGCTGAGAAATCGCCCAAGTCACCCTCGACATCTAGGAAGTTATCGTTAAGGTTGTTTGTGTCTTCATTGAGGAATCCGAAGTGGGCGTCTGCGTTGGTGTGACTAGTTTCTCCTGAAATTCGAGTGTGTATATTTTTGTTAGCATGTACTAAACTTAATTTTTTGGATTAAAGGAATTATATTAATTTGCAAAAAGTTTGCGGCTAGGGAATCGCTCAAAACCCGCTCCGCTTGTTTATAAGGCTGGGGTTGTGGCCTAGTGCCCCCAACCACCTCAGCTAGGGGTGTTCAAAGTCGGATAATTCGATTTCCGAATATCCAAAAATCGAATAATCCGAAATTTTGGATAGTCAATATTGGGATTCGAATTCGGATAATCCAACGAATAAAACCAAGGTTTTGAAACCCGGACCGAACCGGCCAGTCCGACCAGTTGGACCGGGAAACGGACCCTCGGCCGGTCCGGGTTGCTATATCGGACTGCTGGTGCAATGAACCTTTGTTGACCCGGTGACCCGGCCGGTCGGACCGAGATTTAAGAGGTCGGATCGTTTTTTTTTTTGGGGTGTTGGTTTGTGTTTTGGGGCCGGTTCATTGGACCGGTCAGACCGGTGAAGCACCGGGAAATCCGGTTTGACGTCTGGTCCGGTTATGAAAACATTGGATAAAACGAAACTCAAACAAAAAAACAAAATCCCTTCCTCATATGCTAAAAGTCTAAAACCAAATCCGCTTAAAACAAACATTCAATATTTATTTTTTAATATTTCGGATTCGAGAGCGGCGTATTATGTTAGTTTAGGATTAGAATTAATTTTGAATGAATTAAATATATAGTGTGTGTGTATATATATATATATTTAATATAGAAGTTCTTTAACATTTCGTATTCGGATAATCCGATTATCCGAAATTTTTTAAAAATAGGATCCGAATCCGAATCTGAAACTTCGAATTATTCGATTTTTAGGTATCCAAAAATTGGATAATCTGAAAATTCGGATAATACGGAAACAGAGATTTTTTAACACCCCTAATCTCAGTTGGGTGGCGCCCCAACGCTGTCCATGCTCCGTTAAAAGAGGCGCTAGTGATGGTGTTCACCAATGGGTTAGGGTGCGTTAAATGGTGGAAGGTGGGCCCATTTTTCTTAACCAATCAATTTTTCTCTTTAAAGGTGCGCTAAACAGCACCCCAGTGATGTTAAAAGGAGCGTCATTTTTGCTCCAAAACCTAAAGCTTTATCCTACACCGCCACAGCCTAAACGACCGAGAAATATTATTTTTTTCAACGAAAAAAAGCTAGTTAGGGAAATGAAAAAATAGAGCTTCTTTAGAGAGTAGTACTAAAGCTTAACCAGTTGTACCTTGAAGCTCATGTTCTTTCCTTCCAAAACTTGATATCTTCTCCATCGGAACACTCTTGTGATCATCAAAAAAGGCCTGTAGACATAAACAAATGTAAGGACATATTTTAAAGTAGTATCATTTTATATCCTGTATTTATTTATAAACTTAAGTTGTTAAACATTAAACCAAAAAGCATTGTTTATTTTCTACAAATTTAATACATCTAGAATGAAACTAATATTGTTGATGATATTATTAGGCCTTGGGTACTTTAATCTTTCTCAAATTCACCTAACTACTACATCACTCTCTTTTCTCCATTTTACTCTTCACATTAAAGAAATTGTATAATCCCGTTTACTTCACATAACTATATTTTTTAGTTTAAGAACAGAAAAAAATTAATTCTGCCACTTAGCATCTCGTTAACACGTTAACAAACAACCATATTAATTCTCTTAACACAATGCGGGAGTGGTGTGCAATGACGATTAACATGTCATGTCACCCTTAACGTCCCTGATGTTAGGGTGCACCTTTGACCTTATATTCAACTTTTTCTTTTAAAATTTAATTGTTCCCTAAATATTTATTTAAAACCAAAATATAGGCTATTTTACACATTATCATAAATATACTGTTTGAAAAATTGATAAGATCAACAAATAATGACTAAATGCATACCATCTCAAGATCTTTGTTTGACATTCCAACCCATCTCAAATTCTCTACCATTCGATCCATTTTCATGTGTCCATCAACATCATCAATCTCAATATTCCTTGTATTTTGATCATCTTCCATGAATCTAAATGATCCACTTCCTTGCATTTGATTCATGTCATTGTTTGACATAAATGAAAAGTTGTTATCAATTCCACTCCATGCATCTTGATTGATTAGATCTTGAGAACCAATTGAAAGTATTTCATGCAATATATCCTGCTGAGAACTAATCGGTGGTCCATTGCTTGACTGCGGTATGTTCTTCAAATCGACGTAGTTGGTCATACCGTCGTGATGAAAATCTTGAACCTGTAATGGAGGTAGAGATAATCTATGTTGCAACCTTGCACATTCCATAGCTATGTCAACCTGATAAACCGTTTGTAAAAGGAGTTAACGTTTCAACAATTCAAAATTTGTGAAATATAATGAAAACATTCTAAACAAACTGAAAACATGTATCGGCTAGTATCATTTTATAATGTATTGAATAACTAAAAAAAATCTCTTTCAATAGAGAAACTACAATGAAAATATAATTATAAAGCTATCAAAATAATAATAAAAAACTAACTAATAATAATGATAAAACATTATTAACTATATATCCCAATATTAAATTAGAGATAAAATGATGAGTAACATGCAAACTTAAAAGTAAATGATAAATCAAATTATATAATTAATATAATGCTTAATAAAGATGGCTAACACATGCATAATGCATAATAAACTTGGCTAACACGTACATGCATAATTCCATTTAAAACTTAGAAAGATTAATGTGTATAAAATAAATAATTATATATCTGGAATTATAAAATTGTTGAAAAATCATGTTTATAATTTTGTATTAATAGAAATTAGTCTGGAGTTTTAGGAAACGTGACAAGAATTAAAACCTTGAGAATTTGATAATTAAAATTGAAGAACCACATATTTAGAAACAGTTTCTTTGTAGAAACAAAGTTTGATCTCCATAACCCTACACATTTTTAGATATGTGAATGTATATACTTATTCTTATTATGGTGGATGTTTGTACCTTTGATGGAGGATAAGGAAGATTGCCACAGCTGGAAAAAGATGGATTACTGAAGGTGAATGCATCTTCTGATAAGTATTGAGTCCATTTTAAATCATTTGTATCACTTAGATAATTATGTGATCCATGAAAGATACTTGAGGAACCTAAAGCCCTTGATGGTGTCTTAGTATTGCTGGCTTCCATGTCTTCGCCTCCTATTCTTCCCTCAGAATAAGGGTTTAAACATGATGACCGATCACTAGCCGCGGTTGCATATTGGTCTCCGGTTGTGGTTGTCTTTGGAGGATTCAAGCTCTTTTTAAACACACGGCAAAGCGAATAGGCATCCTGCAACTTTTTATATAAAAATGATAAAAAATTTCATGTAAGAGAAGCTATATTTAAATCCAACTAAATTTTGTATGAAGTTTTGATGAATTCAGTTCCATGCAAAAAAATAATAAGAAGATACCTATACTATTGGACGATTATTTGCACTTCAATTATTATTTCTTATTGTTATTACTTTAGTTATCTTGTATATGGAGATTGTTTACATCCCTAACATTGTTACATTATTTGTCTTTAAGGGATATCTTAATGGTAAGTGATGTATTACAACCAAAAGATTCTGAAAGTTCAAATTTTGTATTCCGTAATATGTATGTGTGGTATATTTATCCTAGAAAATCTAGAAATTGTTGTTCAAAAAAAGCTTAATGAAAAACATATCATGAATTATTTTAGATACCTGTAAGCCAGATGCGGTTTCACACTCTCTTTCATCAAGACGATACTCATGCATAACCCAATCGGTACGAGAACCATGGGGCGCTCTCCCTCTATAGTAAACTAGGGTTTTTTTCATCCCCATGGCTCGTGATTGCGAGTTCACCTTTCGATCCTTCCCCGTTGCCTTCCAGTACCCGCCTTTTGTTGCACGATTCGTCCTTGATCCGTTTGGGTATTTACGATCTCTTGGACTAAAAAAGTACCATTCTAAATCTTTGCTTGGCAATAGTGATTTCCCTAACAAAATTTAAAAACCTCAATCATAAAAGTTTGAATACATTGATTTAAGTGATTAAGTTATGTTTATTTATTAAACACATAGGTTATAAGAAATACACAATTAACAAGAGGAAAAGAAATAATAAAGAAAGAAAAAGATGATGATCACATTTATCTTTGAAAGAACAAGTAAAATGGGTCAAGTTCTTTTTTTCTTTTCTTTTTGACTTCAATCTTTTGTGATCAAATAGAGAATTTTTGTGTTCTAATAGGAACTTAAAAGAGGCTGGACCACGCTTATATCCCTTTAAGCCGCTAATCTTGTTTTCTTAAAAACACATTACATAATACACAGAAGATTGGAATCATTGCTTTCATAAATATTCCAAAGTTTTTGTTTTATTATACATCCATCAAATTAATTAAGAACTCTTAAATTCTATGATTTATTAATGAACTAGCTAATAGTAAAACAAAATTCCTTCATAATTTATCTTCTTTTACGTATAAGTTCAAAAAAGGAGAGCATGATATATATCAGCTTAGTCACTTATTAATAATGATTTAAAGATTTAAAATTAGATAACTAAGTCATGAAGATACATATAATTAACATACAAACATACCTGGTAAATCCCATGGTTCGCACTTATAAAGATCAACCTCAGGGATAACTTCGAGCTCGATTTCATGGCCATTAATTTTTCTTTTGAGATAATACGCGACAAGTTCCTCATCTGTGGGGTGAAAACGGAATCCAGGTGGCAATGAAACCGGCGCCATCGATACAAATGTTCGTTTATGTTAATTTGTATCAAAGTTATTTTAGTTATAACGCAAACCGAACTGCCTTTAGTGGCAAGAAAAACTGCATAAGACGTTATCAACATGGTTAGCATTCAAATCATTTTACCACAATTAATACTTGGAGATACAAAGAGATAGATAAATACACAACACAAACACATATACATTGATGTGTGTTTGGGAGGGGGGTTAGGGAGAGAGAGAGAGAGACCTGAGGGAAAGAATAATGGAAGATGCAAAGGGGAGGAGAGAATGAATGAAGGGGGGTATATAAGGATTTTGATAAGAGAACAAAAAGAGGTTTACAAGAAAAAGCAACTAGGGTTGGGTAGGCACACCACTTTATCTTTAAATAAATTTGTTTTTCCCCATCACCATTGATGCTTTTTTTCTTTTGTTGGTCTTTCTTCTCAAGCACTCTCTTTTTCTCTTGATCATCTCTCCTTCTCTCTTATTTTTCATAATTTTTGTGAGATAATTTATGCATAAGCTAGCCGGCCTGACAAGTATTCAAAATATTAGAATTTTTGAAATCTCAAAACAATATTATGTACCATTCAAACTTAACTTCATCATGTTAACATAAATTCTACAGAAGTTATTGTTATTTTTTACGTTAACTTCATCATGTTTATATATGGTGTAAGAATCATTTTATAAATGAAAATTATTTTTTAGGCAATGTATATGAATAATTATGCAAAACATTATGCAACATATATAAAAGTCATAGTCACAGGAAACGCTATATCACCTACGATCTGCGTTCCCGATTCGGTGTACCGGAAACGGGTACAGAGTCGTTCCGGATCGTTAAAATTGACCGTTCCCGATTCTCAAGAATTTCGACCTAATTCCAACCGGTACGCGTTTCCAATTGTTTGGGTATGCGATTGGAAACACTAAGAAACACGTACCTGAATCTGAAAGGGGAACTCCGGTGGAAATTCCGACGCTGTTGGTGCATTTTAGGGTTAAAATAAGTTTAGGCTTTTAACATTTAACCCCTTCATTTTTCACTACTTTACATTTAATCTCTAAACTCGTAAAATTTTACATAAAAATGTAAAATTAATTTGGACATTTAACATTTTACCCCCTTTATCTTTACTAGTTTACATGTAAAATGTTTCGTATATAATACGATGTACCAGATTATATGGTACACCGTACCACGTACCGGATTGGCGTTCCGAATGAGCCTACCCCCCCTCGTACCGAATTTTACATATGCACGACTCGCGTACCGGTTTTTGTACCGCGTACCGGAACGTACCGCGTTCCATGTGACTATGATAAAAGTTATATAATGTAATCTGCATGTAAATGTTACACGCACAATATTTACACCATTTTGTTTTCTTGAAGGTCAAAGTTTTAAATATATATATTTATATATATAGAGTAAAAATCAAATACAAAGTGTTTTTTGGTAAGATTTGTAATAATCAAAGGGGGTAAAATTTTTTTATTTTTTTTTTAGAATTTTTTTCCCATGTGCTTAAACATACTTTCTAGATGAATAATACAAAAAAAAAAATTAAATTTTTTTAGTGTAATTACGTTATTAAAGTAAATACATTAGTTTACACTAAAGTAATTATGTAATTACTCTACACGTAATTACTCTACACCAAAATTTATTTATTTTTTTTAGTTTTCAATACTATAATACATTTTTAACAATATGGGAAAAAAAATTCGAAAAAAAGAAATAAAAAAAATACCCTCCTTTGATTCTCACAGTTCTTACCAAAAAACAATTTGTACAAGATCTTTAGTCTATATATATATATATATATTACACTTAGATTAAAAAAGAATAAAATTCTTAATTTTATAGTTTTAACTTTCTTAAAAGAAGCAATGAAGTAAAACATGTTATTTCTGTTTAATAATATACCAGTTTAGCAATATTAGGAGAAAGATATTTGGTTGACGTGTGTATATCTCTGTCCAATTATGCTATACTTGGAAGTTGCTCTTTCTTGTAATTTGTGCCATGCTGACAGATTCCTATATTTGTGTTCCCACTAGATCCCCTATCCCTCTCTGCTTTAACGATTAACGGTTTTTTTAGACGGTGGGCCCTCTTCCCTCCCTATGTTTGGCGGCGTTCTTAACGGTTTAAGAAGCTTCTCCAACAACCTTCTCTTTCCCACACAAACCTACACCGACAATACATTGCTTAAGAAAATGATGAGACCATATCTTCGATCTGTTGTGTTTTTAATCTAACAATCAACATGCATGCATGATATTAACAAAGTTTATGTCAAAAAAATAACAAGGAAACAAATGTTCTTAATGTTTTTTATATAATTGTTGGAATCGAGATTCTACTATAGATAGTTTTCGGCTTTGTGTTTTATCAGGGTGGTTAGATCAAATGAAGATTGGAAGACCCGATCAAACTCACAAGCTTGTTTTCACATGTGTAGTATTACATATAAACAATGGTGGAGCTTGAATTTTTATATGGTGGAAGTCGAAAGTCACGCGATCCAATTTTTTTTCAAATCGTTAGGGTCCGGACTTAATATATACAAAATTTTTGTATCAAAACAGAAAAAATTACACTATTGAACCAAAAATTGGTGTCACGGCCCTTCTAATGCTTCATCCCTGCATATAAATGCTTATTCTTTTTGCTATTGGTAAAATGGTTATAAAACTAGACATAAAAGATAACATCCATTTTCTAGTTTCATGTTATTAACGATAAATTAGCTCATTATATATTTTTACATCATTAAATTTAAAACTATTAAATCGTATACATGACTACAAAGGGTACGATTAAAATGATAAAACGGTTTAAGATCTGTAGCGTGATTAATAACTATCTTTTTTTATTTATTAATTTAATAAGTTATAATAAAATGTTACTTCAAGTTGATTGTATGACTTGTTATTACACAAATTAGTATAAAATAGTCTGGCCCTGTTTAAAACGACAAAGTCATTTAAACTAATCATCAGTTTGATCTTTGATTGGTTTTCTTTGATTTACGAACCGACCATTTAACATACGAAGAAACTAAAAGAACGTTGGTTTTCTTTGATTTAAAATCATACTCGACTATTTAATATACGAATAAACTAAAAGAACGTTGGTTTTTAATTCTAACATGACATAACAAAATATTGCTACATGTTATTATGCAACTATTAACGCACTCTCCGATATATAAAAAAAAAAAGATTGAATGAGGGTAAAAAGTGTGATGAGAATGGTTTATAGGAATTTATAAGTTGATGGAGACAGGGTGGGTCCAACTTTTGCCATGTGAATGCAAGTGGGGTCCATGTGTATGTTGGTGGGTTTCTTTTCCTTTTGATCAAACCTATGTTTTTGTGCTTTTCCCCTTTTCTAAGTTTTAAGCTTCATTCTCCAATTTTGTATTCTTAAACATTTGGTACCCATTTTCAACAAATTGATGAACTTAAAGATTGAGCCAAATGGGTTTGAATTTGAATGCGGTCCTGAGTTTAAGGATTGAGAGAATGTCGAGGGAGAATATTGGAATTGGTGTTCTCGGAAATAGATTGTTTTGTAACTCGGTAGATTGTATAGTTTGACTAGTTTGAAAAAATTGTTGTAAATAAATTTGTATTATTCGTTTTAAATAAATTTATCATTATTACATTTATTTACTATTATTAAACATTAAAGATTATTCGTTTTAAATAAATTTAGTATTATTAAGTAATGTAATAATCCTAAATTATTTATTAATAATAGTAGTAGTATTAACATTAATAGTACCATAATAATAACGCTGCCATTACTAAATAAACCTCTAACAGAAATTGATGAGTCACCCAACGCATCCATGATAGCAAAGGGTGATTGATGATAAAGATACTATAAACTAAACAACATAAAAAAGATGACATTCATGGTACGACTGACACAACCCTGCAGGGTGATTCACTGATTTCGCTGACGCCTTGCATTTCCACAACTCTTCTTGTTATGGCCTGTTTCTCCACATCGAGTGCATGCATGACGCCTCGGGCGATTGTCGTAATTCACATCCATCTCATTTTGCATTCTTCTCTGACGTAGTCTGCCTCGATGTGTAGTAATCGTCGACGGGTCCCCTTGAATTCTCCACTTCGCCGGCGGCCATTCAGACTTATGCCCCAAGGTGTAGAAATGACCGTTGTACTGCTCAATGTACGTGTCTGTGTGGAATTTCCAACTAGTAATAGTGTGAGGGCTTTTACCCAAAATATTGCAAACAACAATTGCATGTGAACATGGAAATCTTTGCATCTGCCATTTGCCACACGAGCATACCTTTTTTTTGTACTCAACAGTGTAATCATTTCCGCCCCGGTCATTTGTCTCAACCCTTGAAAGAACGTTGCACCTTACCGCATTCGCATCGTACATCGTGACTTCATGCTCCATAGCAACTTCCAAAAGCTTCTCATACCTGCTCCATATGCGAGGTGGTAGAGGGGTGTTGCAACTGCTGGAAATTTAAGTGTGCTTAACATATTGATCGATGTCTCTGTCAAAGGTGTATTGAATCAGAGCTGTGATAGGCAGCAGTCGCGCGTCCCGCAAGACGTTGTTCATGGACTCCGAAATGTTGGTCGTTAGGTTACCCCACCGACAATGCTCTTTATCACGATAAAGAGTCCACTTTGTCTTATCAATGTTGTTAAGGTAGTCCCATGCCTCTTGATTTTTCAGCCTCATTTCGCTAACAGCCCACCGATACTTTATGTGCTGAGTTGTGCTACCAATAGACCCGCACAGTTTCCGTAGGGTTTTGTTCCAGAACCTCCCGCTGAAATTGCTTCTGATGTGACGAAGACAGTAACGATGGTAGGCGTTGGGTTCCTTCCACTGTGGAAGGTTTTCCATTGCATTAATAATGTCGTTGTGGCTGTCGGATATAACACACAAAGGCCCCATGCTATTAGTGGTAACGTATTCACTATGGTTTTGGAAAAACCAACACCAGTTGTGTACAGTCTCTTCGTCAACGACAGCATACGCCACAAGCAGGATGTAGTTGTTTGCATTTTTTGTTACCGCAAGCATCAGCTTGCCTCGGTAGGGTCCCTTCAGATGAGTCGCGTCCACCGAGATGACAGGCATGCATCGACGGAAAGCACGGATAGAAGGACCGAACGCCCAAAAAATATATTTAAACGTGGGGTAATGCGGATCTCCGTTTGGATGATTAAAGAACGTAACAACGGTGCCTGGGTTCCTCGTCTGCAGCCGCATATGATATGTGGGTAGCTCCTTGAAATTGTTGTCCTAGTCACCATAGATACTTTCTATAGCCTTTCTTCTTGCGCACCACGCCTTAGAATACGAAACATCAACATTCAGAACCTGCTTGACATGAGTTTGGATATGTTTTACCTTAAGCTTGATGTCCGTACGAATTTGCGGTAAGATGTGTGATGCAATATCCTTTGCTTTTAAACTTCTATTGCTATTACGTATGGCCAAAGAATAACAGCTGTGTTTTGTAGACCATACAGTAATTCGCCAGTAATATGAGTCAGACCGAATAGATGCCGTGCAACGCCACTCACACTTGCGACCACTAGAGAAAGGATTTACAAACTTTGGGTGTCTAGTGTAACATACGACCTTGTATACCTTTGGTTTGCTTGCCTTTACATACATCTCCCGCCCACGACGGATGTTCCACTGTCTAACCGCACGGTCTACCTCATCTTTTGATTTGAAATACATACCAAGACGGATATTGTCCCCTGCTTTTGGGTTCCATAACATGAAGTCATCCTCTTCGTATTCTTGAACCATGTACTCTGTTAGCTCCACATCATCTTGAGGATCGTAGTCTTGACGTGGACCTAACTGGAGAGCCAGGTTGTGATTTGGTTGTGTCTGTTGGGTCATCGGCTGACTAGGCTCGGCCTCGTCTGTAGAGTCTTCAGAGTGTTCTGATGGCGGTTGTTCGTCATCACTATCTCCCGTGTCTTTTAAGTCTCCACTTCCGGATTCGTCAAACCCTTCATTATTGTCATTACCGGCAACATATTGAGGTACTTGGAAAGATTCTTGGTCCGTCATAGGGGATCCCACCTCGTCATTTTCTTCGTTATCGGCAGCATGTCCGATAGGGGGGAACCATGCTGAGACCCGAAGGGTGCTACAACATTTACGTTAGACACGTCACGTAACAGGTTAGTAAAACTAAACTGTTGTAACGGAGGGTCTTGTTGCCATTCAACATAGATGTCCGCAACGAAATCACAACGTCTCTCCGCGGTTAGATAATCCATCATATCAACCCCGTCATTATTGAAAATTTGGCTAGTTTAAGAGTACCCACCATAAGTGTATCCGAGCAGGAGTTTGACGGTAACTGCTTCTTTGTTAATATTAACATGAGCACATACGCATTCAAGTAGTTGTTCAAATGACATCTTCTCAATCATGACAAAGCTGGATGATACCAAGGAGTTATCATCTTGAACAACCCCGTTTACGTATGAAAAATGACCACCCCAATATAATCTAACCAGGTATGGAACGAAAGAAGCCATTGCTTTGAAGGTTACTTTTTTTTGGGGGGGTGGGGGGGAAGCAGGTTTGTGAGATATAGAAAGATTTTGGGAAGAAACTTTGGTGTGAGGATGGCTTGGGGGAGTATCCCTTAAATAGGTGAAAAAATGTGTTGAAGTCGCTGTCTCTTTCTGAGGCTTCATTATTAACCTTTTTTGAAGCCGCTGTCTCATTTTGAGGCTTCAATTTTATGATTTATGAAGCCGCTGTCTCATTCTGAGGCTTCAATTTTAAGATTTCTGAAGCCGCTGTCTCATTCTGAGGCTTCATTATTAACTTTTTATGAAGCCGCTGTCTCATTCTGAGGCTTCAATTTTAAGATTTCTGAAGCCGTTGTCTCATTCGGAGGCTTCATATTTAAGATTTCTGAAGTCGTTGTCTCATTTTGAGGCTTCATTATTAACTTTTTATGAAGCCGTTGTCTCATTCTGAGGCTTCAATTTTAAGATTTCTAAAGCCGCTGTCTCATTTTGAGGCTTCATATTTAATATTTCTGATGCCGCTGTCTCATTCCGAGGCTTCATTATTAACTTTTTATGAAGCCGTTGTATCATTCTGCGGGCTTCATATTTAAGATTTCTAAAGCCGCTGTCTCATTCTGAGGCTTCAGCTATTATAAAAACCATATCAAAACTCAATCTCAATCACAACTCCTCCTCCTCAAACCAATGAAAGATATGGGTGGCGGTTATCACGAATGTGCCGGATCTTCAAATCTCCTGCGATACTCTCGCCGAGGACGGCGACTAACATTTTCATCTCCTCCTCCTCCTGCACAACCAACCTTTTCATCTCCTCCTCCTCCTGCACAACCAACCTTTTCATCTCCTCCACCTCCTGCACAACCAACCTTTTCATCTCCTCCTTCTCCTCCTGCACAACCATGGTTCTATCCTCCTCCTCTTCCGGAGCAACCAACTTTTTCATCTCCGCCTGCTACTCAACCAACTCTTCCCCCTCCTCCGCCAGATGATGAGTTCACTGAAGAGGAGTTGATATGGGCTTTGGATCATAATATGGATATGAGGGAAATGGAACGTCTAAGGTTGTCGGCACCCACCCCCGGTGTAGGGAGAGTACACCCATCCCCCACCACCAGGGTACACCCACCCCCCACCAAGGTACGCCCACCCCCCCCCCAACCAGGGTACACCCACCCTGCCCAACAGTCCTCCTTATGAGCCAACCGAGGAGGAGTACGAAGCACTTAGGGGATGTCATGGAAGAAGAACGGTTGAACTACTACTCGGATGCGATGTCCGATGGTCGGATAGCGACTGGGATGTCTCACCTCTAGCGTATATGCTGGAAGACTGGGACATTTACCGCCCATACTCCCCATAGTGGGGTTTTAGGTTTTAATAAGTAATTTAGGATTATATAATGTGTTTATGTAACATTTTAATAAGTTGTTTAGGATTATGATTATATTATGTGTTGATGTATTAGTGTGTTTATGTAATGGTTTAAATTTGAATAACGTTTGCATAGTCAAAAAGTTGAAAAATGACCTCCTGCCTATTTTCGGGCCACCGGAATGAGGCTCTGGAGGCCCGTATACGGCCCGGACTTCGTGCGACACCCGTATATCAGGCGAGGACAACGCGTCAGAAGGTCCGGGGACCTGACTGACTGGCCCGGACAGACTGTACAGGGGTCCAAACAGGGCACCCTGGGCCATTTTCGACATATTGAAAAAGTTGAAAAATGACCTCCTTGCTGTTTTCGGGCCACCGGGATGAGACCCTAGAGGCCCGTATACGGCCCGGAATCCATGCGACACCCTTAAATCAGGCAAGTACAACGCGTCGGAAGGTCCGGGGACCTGATTGACCGGCCCGAACAGACTGTACAGGGGTCCAAACAGGGCACCCTGGGCCATTTTCAACATATTGAAAAAGTTGAAAAATGACCTCCTTGCTGTTTTCGGGCCACCGAGATGAGGCCCTGGCGGCTCGTATACGGCCCGTACTCCATGAGACACCCTTATATCAGGCGAGGAAAACGCATCGGATGGTCCGGGGACCTGGCTGATCGGCCCGGACAGACTGTATAGGGGTCCAAACAGGGCACCCTGGGCCATTTTCAACATATTGAAAAAGTTGAAAAATGACCTCCTTGCTGTTTTCGGGCCACCGGGATGAGGCCCTGGCGGCCCGTATATGGCCCAGACTCCATGAGACACCCTTATATCAGGCTAGTACAACGCGTCGGAAGGTCCGGGGACCTGGCTGACCTGTCCGGACAGACTGTACAGGGGGCCAAACAGGGCACCTTGGGCCATTTTCAACATATTGAAAAAGTTAAAAATGACCTCCTTGCTGTTTTCGGGCCACCGGGATGAGGCCCTGGCGGCCCATATATGGCCCGGACTCCATGAGACACCCTTATATCAGGCGAGGACAACGCGTCGGAAGGTTCGGGGACCTGTCTGACCGGCCCGGACAGACTGTACAGGGGTCCAAACAGGGCACCCTGAACCATTCAGAGGCTTCAGCTAGAAGTCGCTGAAGCATTCAGAGGCTTCAGCTAGAAGCTGCCAAACCATTCAGAGGCTTCAGGTAGAAACCGCCAAACCATTCAGAGGCTTCACCTCTTTAAAACTAAACTACCTCATTCACAAACATTACTCAACTTCTCTCTCTCTCTCTCTCTCTCTCTCTCTCTCTTACCCTTGAGGATCTTAGAAAACTCTAAAAATGGAAAACAATGGAGAAGGATTTTACTGTTCACAACCAGCTCCTAAAACGGCAACATCTACCCAGTAAATATGGAGGTGTTTACGCAAGCCATCAACAGCATTCACGGGTGGTTCGTCTTCAAAGAAGCCATAATGTAATCTACTTGAAAACGAACAAGATAAGCCATTAGAGCATCCCTCAGATAACCCTCCAGAAAACCAACAATGTACAAACAATTGGTCTGGTGATGTTGTCGAGTTTTATACAAATGGGGAAGCCCCATTTTGCTATACTCGCTTCATTTAAAAAAAAAAAACTAGACATAAATTTTTGGGGTACCCTTCTAGGGTGCCAACCCAACAGAGTGCTATCATCAACGGTAACATTCACGTTAATTTATGTTCAACTTAAATTGATTTGCTTAACTCAATCACGAACCTTATGCATTATTATGATTTCAGCACGTTGAAGTGTGGACGGTAAGACTCATGCGACTTAGACAAGCAAAGCTTTTAAAAAATCCTGGTTCACAGCTACGTTGGACAGTGTTACCCCCTGATTTCTATGATGAAATGAAGGACCAGGATTCTTCAGTTTCCCTCGACATGGCAGGAAGAATGGAACCATACCCGCCATTCTGGGAGGTTGACTACGTTTACCTTCCTTTATCGATTGGGGTGGGAGACTGGCTGCTTGTCCGAATTGATATGAGAAACATGGTAATCACACAGTATTGGACTGATAATAGATGGAGACACGAAATGCGACACGAAGTTGCTCACTATATGGAGATGGTAACACATTTTTTCGGATGGTTTCTTGAACATATTAGTTACTGGCTGAGGTCTAATCGTGTCGACAAAACTCCAATTTCGGTTGGTTTAGTTCAATTAGATGTGGCCCAAGACGACGGAAAGGTTGATAATGCAAGTGTCTTGGTTTGTATGATGATGGAGAGGCTTGTGAAAAAAAAAATCATTGTTGTTAGAAATTGACGTCGAAGACGCTTGTGTGAATTATCGACGGCACATGGCAGACGAGCTATACAAATGGCGTTGTGAAGCAACTTGTCGTCATGTTATATGATTATGTAATCTTTTTAGTGTTTAATGCTTGTATTTAGATTTTAATTTTAGTTGTTGTATCTGTTGTCAATGTTTAATATTGGTATTTTAGTTCTTCCATCTCGTAACTAATGAATCACATGTTGCTTAAGTCGAATACTCAAATACATAAACCAAGTGAAATGTTACATTACGACTAATCAAGACATGTTTACATGTTAAGCCAGTTCGTGGGATTCTGATTCCTAACACGTTCAGATTGCCTTCTAGGTGGTTGGTGTTGGGTTTGTGTTTCACCGGCGGGTGGTGGTCCTTGATTCCCGTACTCATCATCGGGAAAGAGGTTTAAACCCAGTGACAGTGATGGTCCTGGGCGGCTTGAAGGTCCTTCATCACATGAATTATGAAGGGGATGGTAATGAAAATCACTAAGAAGGTCGGGATCAACTTGTGGCAACACCTGTCCAACCGGCGTGACATAATCCGCTGAGGGAAATGCCCAATCACTTCCAATACCAATTCCGGTTGCAATCAACGCAGCTAGTGGATCTGTCACCGCCGGTTAATTCCCGACACCGGATTCACCAACACCACCCGTTCCGTGTAAAAAGGACATGGACGTGGAAAGCCCCATTCCACCACCTGCTGCTGCAGACTCTGAGAATTGCGGGACATATGCCCCACCCTGATTTTGATTGTTACTACACGCAGCAGAACCACCAACATGCTCAAAATTACCAAACCCAGCATTGTCAAACGGAGTAGCAGCTTCATCCTGATTTGTCGGCACGTTACGGGGAGCACGTCGCTGGCGTAGCCTTTGAGGTCGTGGAGGTGCTGACAAGTCCACGACGTTCGTTGTAAGATGCGTCGGATTTTGTAAGTGTCCGACATCGTTTGACATCATCACACTTTGAAACGCCGTGTTCTGTATATGCTGAAACTGCCTGGCGACGGCCTCAGGATCATTATATGGCTGCTGCGAAGACTGGTAAATCTCACCCATGGCATCCCTCTGCAAACAAAATTATTAGTTAGAAACTGTAAACTAAAATAATTAATCTATCAATTAGACACGTAAAAATGGTTTACCATCAACTGTATTCTAGCACCGTCATCTTGAAAAGCCGCCAACTGGGACCGGTGCTACCCTCGGATTGCTTATAAATGCAACAGTACGCCCCGTATACCATTGCATATAACAGGGCTCTGTGGAATTCATCGTTATGTCATTCGACATGTAAACTGTGCTACGACGGTTATTCCATGCATTCACATAGGCTTCGTGCCTATGCATTCATTCCACCCCGTTGTTTCCTTGCCGCCCCAAACCATGCAATGTTTCAAGCTCGGCCATGGTTAGAATTATTTGCGGAGGTATGTACTGGACCATGTTGAGTTGCCTCATAACCCGTTGAGGGTAATGATGCTCAAGAATCTCAAAGCATATGAGAGCACAACAACTCCTCCAGCTGTCGCTACCACTTGAACAGATAGCCGGCAGTTGATACAAAGCTTCGGTGTAGGGGGTCTAGTTGAACTAAAAACATAAAAACAAACACTTAAGTCAGTTACACAACACAATAAATGCTTAATAAAAAAATTAAAATTAATTACTATCACATGATTAATAAACATACCAGGTTTTTGTTTAACGATTGTAGCTGAGAACGATATGTCCTCAGGCAGTGTGTGGATACCTCTTTAAAGTTCAATTTGCGGTCTCGCCACCTACAAAATTAACATTTTAAAAAACGTGTTCAGTAAAAAAAAATACAAAGGGATACAATACAGACACATTATATTTGTTTAGGCTTTGTGATATACCGAGCCGCTAGCGGGCAAGTATAATCAAACCGGTTGTCGGGTGCTCGTGGTGCGAGACACCGAATCCTCTCACAGGCCCATATTTGAGGGAGCAGCATGGGCCCGGTCACGGCTCTTCTATCGGGATGGGTGGCATCACAAAGCCACCTATAAAGACAAGCTAGAACCGCACTTCCCCAACTATAAGATCCTGTTAAGTATAGGTCTCGTAAAAATTTTAAATAAAAAACATTTAATCTGTTGTTTGAATGATCAGGGAACAATGTGGAACCGATCAGATAAAAAAAAATTAAACGCGCACGGATAATGCACTCTTCATCCATAGCCTCAGCTTCAACAAACGGTTTCATTAATTCATTACTAATAACAATACCAAAAACACATTTGCCGGACATTTGGTTCTCTGCAGGCATAACACCTAACCAGTTTTGGCACCACTTATTGCATCGACAGTTGACAGTGTCTCATTTGCTCCAGACACAACACTACACTCGATAGGTAACCCCCACAAGACGTTAACATCTTGTAAGGTCACAGTAGCTTCACCAAATGGTAGATGGAACGTGTAAGTTTCGGGCCTCCATCATTCCACCAAAGCTGTTATTAAGGAGTGGTTAAGGTATCGATAACCACAATCTACAATGCCACCAAACCCTGCGGCATCAATAAGGTTACGAACTCGTCCTACAAGAGGGTTGTTACGAAGTATCCACCATATGGCTCTATCACTGCGTTTAACATTGAGGGGCTCATTAAAGTTTTCTTCATTTACGAAAGTGTGAAAAGCACGATGTCGATCACATTGGTACAAGACATCGTTCATTAGGGGACCAGGGTTTAAGTTTATATTTGGATTCATGGTGGAAGGATTTCTTATGAATTTTTAAGGTTTGTGATTGTGATGGTGTGGTGGATGGTTAAAATTTTTCACCTCCACCTCCATTTTATAGCACCTTGAAGATAACTATCTTACAACCTCTTACACATTCACTATTTACCCATCTTATCAATCTGCATATCATACAATTTTTTTAAAAAAACCAAAGCAATGCATGCAAAGCATTGAGTGTTAGTGGTCTAAATTGTGGTGGGTGTGTTAATGTTCAAGGCTGATAAAGAGGGAATCAATTCTGAATTCTGGTTGATGCCTTCCTTTCATTCGGCAGCATCCATTCTGATGCCTTGGTTTAATTTGGCGGCATCAATGATGCCCTGTAATCAATCAGTGGCTTTAATAAAGATCCCTTTAACTAATCAGCGGCATCATAGATGCCTTAAACTGATTCAGCGGGATCAAATCTGACTTGTCTGATCCCTTTAACTGATTCAGCGGCATCACCAATCCCTTTAACTGATTTAGTGGCATCAAGGGGACAAAAGCTTCAACATGACCAGTTTGCTAATGATTGGAAAGAAGCCTAGGGTGATCCCTTAGTTTCAATCTCAAGAGACAACAAGTATGGGAACTTGTACCATTGCCAAAGGATGTTTGTCCAATTGGCACAAAATGGGTCTTCAAGAACAAAACAGATGAAAGGGGTATTGTTGTCAAGAATAAAGCCAGGCTTGTGGTTCAAGGCTTCAGATAAGAAGAAGGAATAGATTATGATGAAACCTTTGCCCCTGTAGCTAGGTTGGAAGCCATCAGACTTTTCCTAGCCTTTGCTATCAACCACAACATCAAGATGTATCAAATGGATATCAAATGTGCATTCCTTTATAGCAAAATTCAAGAGGAAGTCTATGTATGTTAGCCACCTGGTTTTGAAGACACATTCCATCCTGATCATGTCTATAAGCTCACCAAAGCTTTATATGGCTTGAAACAAGCACCAAGGGCCTCGTATGAAACTCTTTCCACTTTTCTCTTATCCATTGGTTTCACAAGAGGTAAAATTGATAAAACTTTATTTCTTAAATGGAAAGGAAAAGATTTAATGATTGTTCAAATATATGTGGATGACATCATTTTTGGGTCCACATGTAACAAAATGTGTGAAGAGTTCAGAAAACTCATGACAGCAGAGTTTGAAATGAGTGCCATGGGTGAACTACAGTGTTTTCTTGGTCTCCAAGTAAAGAAACTGCAAAATGGAACTTTTATTCACCAAAATAAGTATGTTAAAAACTTACTTACAAAATTTGACATGAATGATTGTAAACCATGTAGTACACCCATGAGTACCACTAAGTTACTCACTGTTGATGATAAAGATGAACTGGTTGACCAGACACACTAAAGATGTATGATTGGGTCTTTATTGTACTTAACTGCATCTAGGCCAGACATTATGTTTGCCCCTTGTGTCTGTGTAAGATCCCAGGCATCACCTAGAACGTCAAATCTTATTGCTGTGAAAAGGACATTCAGATACCTAAAAGGTGCTCCCACACTGGGTATCTGGTACCCTGCTAATGGGAATATTGAGCTTTCAGGTTATTCAGACAGTGATTTTGCTAGTTGTCAAACCACAAGGAAGTCAACATCCAGAGGGTGCCAATTCCATGGCAATGCCTTGGTCTTTCGGCAAAGAAAAAAGCAAGCAGTTGTTTCAACATCCACTGCAGAGGCTAAATATATTGTTGCTGCAAGCTGTATAGCCCAACTTCTGTGGCTTCAAAACCAGCTACTGGATTTTGGTATAACTGCTCTAAGGACTCCACTCATGCTGGATAGTCAAGCAGCTGAAAATATCATCAAAAATCCAGTCTCCCACCCAACAACAAAACACATTAACATCAGACATCACTTTGTTAGAGACAGCTATGAAAAAGGTTTGATTTCTCTGCACCATGTTCCAACAGAGGATCAGTTGGCAGATATGTTGACAAAAGCTTTAGACACATCTACCTTTCCAAATCTGATTTCCCGGATTGGTATGCTAAACATGGAATAAAATAAAAATATTTTCATGAATAAAAGCATTAAAATGCTGTCAGAAAATCAAAAATTCATCCTTAAAAATAGTTTTGGTTGAAAAGTCTGTTCAAGGCAAAACAACCACTGTTTCATTAAGTGTAACATCTGTTGGTTGAAAAATCTGTTTCAAAACTCTAATCAGATAAAACAACCACTGTTGGTTGAAAAATCTGTTTCAAACATCTGATCAGATAAAACAACTGTTTTCACAAACATTTGTTGACTAAGTCAACAAATGTTATAAACAACTGTCATCCACCATAACAGACCTTCCATCAGATGTTTGCCACGTATGCTCTCAAAAGCAGCGTTTTGGCCACATCAGCGGTTTCCACCTGAGACTATAAAAACCATGTTTATCCCCAGTAGTTGTTCCACTGTCTCATCGAATTCAAAATTCCAAAAACCGCTTTCTTCAACCTAAAACCTTCATCAAAAATTCATCGACTTTCTTTCTGTAATCCAAGAAATGGATCTCCAATTGAAAGCTCCCCATATATACCTTCCATATTTGTCTAAAACAGATTATAATCGTCATTTCCATCCCATCATTGATATATTGAATGCATCAAAATACAAAACTGCTCTCACTTCCAGTTCACTCATTTATGAGGACACACTCCAAGCATTTTGGTTGAAAGCTGAAATTCTATTCACAGACAAAAAGCAAACTTCTATTGTTTCACAAATTGGAGATACTCGTGTCGCCATTACCCTACAAACCATATCCACTACCTTCTCACTGGATGATCAGGCAGGTAAAGAAACTTCTGACAAAGCTGAACTTCACACAGAGTTCATAGAGAGAGGCTATGAGGGTCAATTGACTGGGGCAACCATTTACAAAAAATTTTTTCCCCAGACATGAAATTTTTCTTTCATACCTTACTTGTATGTCTCTTTCCCAAAACTACTTCTTTTAATGAAATTCCTTTAAAAGTTCAGTACTTGGGATATGCTATTTTGACAAACTCTGACTACAATCTATCCCAAGGATTGTTTTTAGATTTGGTGGGAAATGTGAAGGGTGTCCAGTCTGGGTCAAATAATGCATTTTTAATGTATCCAAGACTTTTAAGTTTTATCCTACAAAAGGTTTTACCTGAAAAGGATTACAAACAGGGACAAGGCCTTCAAATGAACAGCCTATCCCAAGAAACTTTTACAAGGATGTTAGGTCCTAATCAAGAAAAACCTTCAAAAACAAAAGTTTCAAAAACACAAGCAAAGAGAGTTAAGACAACAACTGTTGTGCAAACCTCTGTTGCTGAGCCCACTGCTCCTGGTGATCATGGCACTACATCCAGTGCTGTGAAACCCACACCAGCCACTTCCAAAAAGAACATTCCATCCTCAAAACCCCCCAAAAAGCAACCTAAAAAGGTGACTCTGGAGGATGAGATACCAGAGAAGAATCCTGTTGCAACACAAAAGCAACAAACAACCACTGTTGATACTTCTTCTCAATAGTTGGTACAGTCTCAACCCAGCCTAACTCCTCATGTATCCTCTTAAAAGGATCATGTTGTAAGCCAAGGGGACAGACATCATGGAACAGATGATTCACTTGAACATATGTTTACAAGTCCTTCTCCCAGGGCTAATATTCTTGTCACTCCACAACCCTCACCATCAAATCCTCCTATTCCACCCACTATGCAACCATTGTTTGAGGCCATTGACAAAACTCTGGACTCAACCAGTTCCTTTCAACCACCTATCAGTGAGAGTATACCTCAACAAGTGACTGGTCCAGAGAAAAGTCAACTGGTTATCCCACAAACAGAGGAGGCCACACCCTTTGAGTTATATGTAACTCATAGTGGTAGTTCAAGTGAAGCAGCCACTGCTGTTGTAGAGACCATTGTCTCACTTCAGGACAGTGGTTACATCAATCAGACTTCCTTGAAGGCAACAACTGCTGAGGCCACAATATTGACCTCAAAACCAGTTGGAAGTCCCCAGAACCAAGAAAAAGGGGCATCTGGTTTCTTTCCAATGGATACTCCTCCTAGGACTGAACCAGTTACAACTACCACCTCTGGTAGGAATCCAGATGATCCTATTAAGTTAGGTGATGGATTAAAATACCAGGAATTGACGGAGAGAGTAGATGCTATTGAGTCATCAGTATCTGAAATCAAGGGTGATATCAAGACAATAATGCACACCTTGGTGATTCTCACACAAAGTCAACCATCCACTCAAGACATTGCTAGTGAGCTATGGAAGTCAGTCAGACCCATCATCATAGCTCATCAAAAACTAGTTGATCAAACCCAAGAAACATACATGACAATGATCAGGAACATGGTGGATGCAAGGTTCAATGACACCAAAGCAGACATCAAAGCCATTAAAGATCATTTGTTAAAGACTACTGGCTTTGCCCCCACCACTATCTTAAGAGATGAAGATGATGATGAGTTCACTGCAGCTGATGCCAAAAAGGGGGTGAGTGGCAGAGAAAGACTAAAGAAGTTGAAACCATTTGGGGCTCCACCTTCACAACAAGAGTCTGCTCAAGAGCCTGTTCCAGAGTTTGCTGACCAAACCACTGCTAAAGCAGCCAAAACAAAAGAAGTTGATGAAACTGAAAATGAAAAGGCTGAAAAGGCTGTTGAAGCTAAGAAGATCAGGGCTCAAACATTGAAAACTAAGGCAGCGAATCTTTCTAAAAAGAAAGAAGAACAACAGCAGGAAAAAGAAAATGTGGGAACTTCCAAAAGGAAGAAGAGGCATGCTCATCATGTCAGGCAGCCTCCATCAAAAACTAAAACATCTGTTGCTGCTTCCACCAAAACAACTGCTAAACCAACTACCACAACATCCACTACAACCACCACCACTGCTTTAGCCTTGACCTTTTCACCCATACCATCACCACCTCAAACATCTGCTGGTACTACACAAGTGCCAACAGATGTTAACACACCACAATCACCACCATCTCCAACCATCTTGTACAAGAGAAAAAGGAAATCCACCTTTATAGTACAAGATGAGAACATAGCCACCACTCCACCACCATCTCAACCCATTCCTGCCATTCCACTTCAATCTTTCTCACCACACACTTCCAAATTCACCACCACCAAATCACCAACATCTACTATCCCACTGGCAGCTCAGTGTCCCCTTAAGCTTGACATGATCAAGGGGGAAATTCAATCCATCTATAATACTAAGGATACTACACAATTGTCTTTCCCATCTCTTTCAAGTTTGAATTTGCCAAAGCCCAGAAACCTTGATGAATACTTAAAGCAGAAAGCACAACAAACAGACTTGATCATCAAAGAGAAGTGCAAAGGGAAGGATGATAGGACTACTCAGGGCATCCATTCAGCAGAACTTGGCAAACATAGAAGGATTGAAGACTTTGCCAAGGAAATGAGCAAGTCCATGTCTTCAAAGCCCATCAGTGGTGAGATGGTAAAGTTGGTTAGGGATTCTCTTCTTGATCAGATTATGGCCACCAAGCCTTACAAGACCAACGGGAAACATTTCACTAGCTGGACCATTCAGGCTCTCAAAAAAGAATTACAGAGGATTGAAGATCTGAATAAACAAAACCAAAAGGCTGCTGTACCTGATTTCAGAAAGGGCAAAGACCTTATCAGAGCCTTGAAGTTTAAAAGAATGAGAGCTGAATTGGTTAATGCTGGTTATGGTGAGATGAAGTCTATAGCAAGATGGTCTGAACTAAGATTGGTGGAAAATGTGACAATAGTCAACAAACCAGGTCAACATCCGTACATAATTCACTTGCTGCCTTATTATATGTGCACATTTAGACAGTTTAGGTACACTATAACCCCCCCCCCAGTCTAGTAAAGCTAGAATTAACCAGAAAACTCAACAAGGGACACTTGTTTAGTCATACAACACCCGAACAAATCACCAAAAGAAACATCTCATGAAGTTATTATGTCTTAACACATGATGACTTACTTTTAACACATGTGCATGAACACAAGAATCATCATGGGGCATCACTTAACAAACACATGATCACAATGAAACAAAATACATGTTAATGTCATCATCAAGAGGCACAAGACTTGATCGACTCTCACCATTACTAGACCGGAAGATATTCCTATATCAACGGGTACCAAAGGTTATTTAATGGGAATAACATACAATCACACTACCATTAACATAGATGGGCCGATTAATTTACAAGTGAACAAGGTCTAGAATCATAGCCAAACCATTTATCTTGGAACTACAGAAGCTATACTCAAATGTATACATACACACCCATGCACACGACAGCAAAACAAACAAGCAAACATAGGATAAGACAATCCTACTAGCCTTGACAACTCTTTCCTTTTCTTTTGGATTTTCGGCCAAAACCTTGCACACAAGCAACCTCACACATGCTTTTGGTATCATCAAATAAGCAAGGCATTATCTTACAACAAGTTCTCTTAGGAACAAGACAAACCTTAATTGGAAAAGCTCCATTCTTTGTCTCATTCTTGGCCGAAACACAAGGCTCAAGGCCACACATGTCTTGCAAGCATGTTTGTCACAAACTTACAACAAAATGGTAACCACATGAAAGCTTCCCAACCTCCCTAGGTCAACTCCTTACCTTTCTTAACTTAGTCAATCATAGAATGAGGAATGTAGGAACTATCATTATCACCATGTGCCTAAAACCTCAAGCTTCCACTACCCTATTCTTTTCCACATACTCGGCCTACTACACCCCTATGTATATACATGATAGTGATTGAGAAAGAACCTAGGAACTTCACTAGAAAATAATCGGCCAAAGGAAGCTAGGAGTGAGCAACTTACACCCTTATAGATAACACTACAACACATCATAGGAAGTCAACCTTTCCCCTTATGGATTGCCACCTTATTTTCGAACACATGGCCTTGTTTTCCTCACCCTTTTGCTCGAAGTACACCAAGAAAAGACAAGGAGATCCTTCTCTCATGAAGGGTCACTATCAAACTCATGCCACCAAGTTTACCCCTAAGTAAAAAGAGTAGGCTTTCACCATAAGTCTTACACAAGGAGGTTTGCCACATATATCATCCCTAGAATCTAAAACTAGACATGGAAAAGTGTTGTCAACTTACCATAGAATTTGCCTATATAAAGGGAGCCTTGAACACTTGAAAACTTGCACCATCCAACACTCACAATTCTTATTCTTGCACCTCTATATTCTCGGCTCCAAGAGGATCCCAACCGAAGACAAGGAAGGCCAAGAGAAGGATCAAGGATCTAGCACCTAACCTATCTTACATTGCTTCAAGAAGCTAAGTCTTAAAACCATTCTATTCCTTTAATACCTTACACCCATCGGCCTTAGAGACCCCTTGATCTTTGATCGGCCATACACACCTTTTAACCACACCCATTGTTTCACTTTCATGAACACACTAAACTAGTGATCACATTGTAATGATAACACATCTAGTTAACCAACCATCGGCCCTTGTATTACTAGACTAAGTTGTGTAATGTTATTGAATCTAAACTAGACATAATCACTCAACAAGTAATCGGCCCATGTTAACAAGAGTCATCGGTTCATGTTCAAAGGATTAAAGCTTTCCATGGATCACTATATAGTCGGTTTTATCACAAAAGTTGATAGAATACCTTAAAAACTCTTGGCACTATCTTAACCAACTTAGATCAATCACTTATAATACAAGTAACCATCGAATTCAAAGCACATAAAGGGAATTGTTTCGGCTATAGCTAATAAACATATGTTAACAAGAGCCGAAACATGTGTTACCTCACAAATGGTATCAAAAGAGGAAATAAACATGTGTTAAGTAATGTTTTCTCAAAAGCTAACCACACATGGTGAATTGGTGCTAACATACGGTCCAAAACAACATGTGGGACCCATTTTAGTTCACAATGGATACTACCTTTCAAAACAACAAATTTTTGGAACTATATGTTTGTAAGAACATTAACAAGTATCACATGCACTAAAACACACTGAACCAAACAATCCACAAGTATCGTGTACACAATTTGTATGATAAACAACCTCCGGATGACTTACCGTGTCCATAATGATCATAGTGTATCATTTGTCCGGACGATGACCATCTACAAGCCCACTAGACCACTTACATCATCATCAGGTGAGTTTTCATGGCCCCATTTTACTATTTTTATTTTGGGGGAAATACATGCATCAATACATGTGTCATTTTCAAGTGTGTGTACATTCTATCATGACTACCATGTGGAACATGAGACATTTTTGGTTCATGAGCTCACTAGTCCTTGTACATCGTTTACTGTAACCATTAGCTAATCATCTAGCTATGGAACACTTTAATAGATCTATTGGGTTGACACCCCCACTCTTGGTTAATCGCTCTAACCGGTCACATACAAAAGAGTGTTAGTATTCTACAATACGTACATTGTCTTTAGTCTACAATGCGCGAGGCACAACAGTCAAGAGGTTTGGTTACAGGACTCATGGTTTGCACAGTGATCATTTGCCTAGCTAGCTTATGATTGGTCATACACGAATTACACGTTGGTTTTACTCATCACCAACAAAACCCATGAACTCACCAACATTATGTTTGACAAAACTCCTTATGCATGTGTTTCAGGTAACTAGATGGAGGGCCACAGGGATTTGATGGAGAGGTTCGAGCAAGCACTGTGTGGTACCACTATGATGGTTTTACCTTATTGTCCTATTTTTATTTAGTCATGAGAGTAATAGACACGTATTCTCTTTTGTTAACGCCATGGTGACGGTTTTTAAATAATTAATGACAATGCCCATCTTGTACGGTGGTACTATTTTGAATAAAATTTTGTGATTGCTTGAACCTTGTGCTTGAAAACTTTTCGATCGTTACATCTCGTGTTTCCGCCTAGGCGGGGTGTGACAGAAACATACAAAGAGCTTGAAGAACAAAGAAAAACTGATCCAACTCTTCCTCCAAAACCAACTTACTCTGATGATGAACAGGTTGATAGATCCCATCAGACCCTTTCATTTGAAAGCCTGCTTCCTTCATCAGACATTATAAATGCTTCTAGAAGACAAATCAAGAGACAGAAAGAGATGTCTGAAGAAGACCAAAGGAAGTTTGCAGAAACATATGTGAAAGAGGGGATCTTCAACCAAGTGAAGTATTTTTCTTATCCCATCAGTGAAGAGCTGAGAAGAATCATTGGGAGACCTCCATCACCAAACTCATCTTCAATAAATTTGCAGCCCAAAAATCCATCTGACTCAAAAATTATAAAGTGTAAGGTAGACAAAACCAGCCATGAATTGACTCTGCTCAGATTAGATGGAAGGATCCAAAAACTCACCATGGATGATGCATATAGTCTGAGTGCACATGATCTCCTTGATTGATGAGTTTGGAGCTAGAAAGGGAAGCTGATGACCTATACTCTTTTGACTTTGAATTACAATTGAAGGGTCAAATAAGAGAAAGTCTGATGAGGAATAAAGATCAGGAATAAAGACAAGTTTTGGCATCATCTGTTCTAGGGGGAGATTGTTTGGTCTGCTGACCTGAAAAAGAACACATGATTGAAAGCCAAAATATTCTACTCTTCTGATTATGAATAAAACAGTACTTTATATAAGGATCCTCCCAAACGACTGATGACTCTAACTGCTGACACTAAAGTGCTGCTGGACTAAAGTGCTGCTGATTGAAGAAACAACTGATGATCAAAGTGCTGACAAAGACTAAAGGTCTGTTGGAGCCAACAGCACTTAGGCTCCAACAGATGTTGAAGACCAATAGAGTTTCCCTTATCAGTTGTTTACTTATCAGTTGTTTAGGAAATGTAACAGTAGTTTATTCTAGCAGATGTTTTATGTTGTTATGTTAGTTAGCTGTCATTGTATAGGTGACGTCAGTCTTAGGTCATCAGTGCTTTGGTCTGTCTATAAATAGAATAGTGCCTATACTGTTCTATTTATCACTTTCACACATTCTCTTACACAGACAAAGTATTTGAGTGATCAGGCTGAGGTGGAGAATTGTAATAACTTGTACTTGAATCTGTGATGACTGATAATAGAGTACTTGTTTGAAAGCAATTGTTCCATTTGTTAAGATTTATAGTTTATATTCCGCTGCACTTTCCATCTTTAGTATTCATTTATTTACTTCATTACTTAAACAATCTTAACAAATCAAACTCAGATCATAACACATAGAGACAACCTCCATGACCATAATGAATAAGAAGGGTGATATGGGATCACCTTGTCTTAGCCCTTTTTTATACGGAAATTCCGTCGTCGGAGCGCCATTAATAAGCACCGAACCCCTAGCCGAAGACAAACAACCCTTAATCTAACTAATCCAAGTATCCGGGAAACCCATGTAAGACATCGTCCGAAACAAGAATTTACAATTAACGCAATCATAGGCTTTTCTAAAATCAACTTTAAAAATCATTATTTTGCGCTTTGTCTTCTTGGCCCAAGAAACAATCTCACTAATGATCAAAGGGTTATCCAAGATGTACCTCCCACTCACAAAGGCAGATTGAGTCGAAGAGGTAATCGAAGGCATCACCCTACGCATCCTCAACATAAGCGTTTTGGCAATTATTTTATACAGTGAACTAACCAGGGAAATGGGTCGGAAATCATCCAAGGTTTGAGGGTCGCAATTTTTAGCAACTAAAGCTAAAAAGGAAGCATTACACCCAACTGGTACAGTGCCCGAATTGAAAAACTCCTCCATCATCTTGCATAGACCCACTTTTAAATGGGTCCAAAACTTCTTAAAGAATTTTAACGAGAATCCGTCGGGGCCCGGGGCTTTATCCCCATCGCAGCTCTTAATGACCTCCTACAATTCGTCACTCGAGAACGGGGCTATTAACTCCTGGGCTTGTACGGCTTCTAACTTTGGCAGCCCCAAATCAGAGAATATCGGACGCCTCCGAATCGGCTCAGCAAACTGTTTAGTAAACCAACTTTTGGTCCTCTCCTTTATCATCCCGGGGTTTTTAATCCACTCATTACCGAATTTCAACCCATTTATTCTTCGCGCCGCTAATTTAACGTTGATGATACCGTCGAAAAAAGCGGAGTTTTCATCCCCCGATTTAATCCACTTGACCCGGGATTTTTGTTGCAAGTCGCGGATGTGATCCAACTCCAAATTTTTAAGTTTAGATCGAAGATCGGCCCTGAGTTGGTTTTCCCGAGTAGTAAGTTGGGCGACTTCAGCCATAGACTCCAACTTCTCAATTGCACTAGTCAAGACAATTCTATTTTTTTTTTCTCCAGCACCTTGGTAACTTGTCTCCAATTTTTGATATCACCTTTTATATTTTGTAAGCATGAAAGCATAGCTCTAACAGCATTATCATCCGGGAAACCAACATCCACCCTTTGTCTAACAAACTCGGCCAACTCAGGAGCATCAAGCCAAGAGTTATAGAGCTTGAAAGGAATCGGTCCAAAATCCGCCTCCGAACACGCCAACAAAACAGGGCAATGATCCGATAACCCCTTTTTTAAAACCTCCAATTTAGCTTGCGGCCATTTACTCATTAGCCCATCACACACGAACACCCGATCAAGTTTGCTCAGCTTTATATCCACATTATCGGATACGTACGTAAATCTTTCACCTGTCAAACGGTATTCAACCCAACCGACCTTGGCTAGAAACTCATTAAACACCCCTGCCGCCCTACCATCAAAGGCAGAGTTGACCCGCTCTTCACGATTTCTAACGTCATTAAAATCGCCCATCGCCACCCACAGCCCATCAAATCTGGCTCTTAAATCAACGATCCTTTCCCACAACCGTCTTCTTTTCAAAAAATCATTAGGGGCATAAACATTAAGAACATTAATCTTTACATCCACCCCAGCCATAAAACCGGTAAACAGAATGAAAGACGGATCCTCCACCCTAGAAATTGCCGAGAAAATAGTCGGATCCTAAATCGAGACCAGACCTCCCGACCTACCCCTCGCCTCAACCGCAACATACTCCATAGGAGATCTATCCCAAAAAGATGCCCAGAAAGCCGTAGGCGTCTCACCCTTATGTGTCTCCTGCAACCCCTAGAAGGAGAATTTGTGTTGCCTTTTTAACCTACGAACCCAGTCCGGTTTATCCAACCTGGAGACCCCCTTATATTTAAGGTGACCAGATTCATTGAGGACCAATAGAATCTCGTTCCCCCTAAACCAATTTACGCACATGATTTTCAAAACCACCAACATCAATACGAAGGCACTCACCATAAATCATCGGATTGACGTTGCCCTTTCTCCACTGTCTCGATAATTTTCTCAGTCTCGTTCTCCATAGTCTGCTTCTTGGATTTAAATTTAGATTTAGAATATTTCTGCCCATCTTTTTTAATCATTTCCTCCAGATTAAAAATATGCCCCCCCCCCCCCAACTTTCTTCTTTCTTTTATCTTTTTTTCTTAATGTCACATAACTTGGCCCAATACCACTTTCCTCAATGTTACAACAATGACCCGGTCCAATATTATCTTTTACTAAAGAAACCGGAGTCTTAGGCCAAACATCAACCTTTTCCCCACCATTAATATTACACCTATCCAAGGGCACTTGGAAAGACTGACCAGCCGTCCCCTTTAACACGTTATCCAAGGATGAAGTATGAGGGTTCCCATGAAACTCTTCCCCTTCCCTGGACTCCATGCACGACCCTTTGACTTCCACTTCATTGTAATCACCATTTTCGTTTAATCTAGTGACCACCGATTTGGCCACCGGAATATTCGCATTAGGAGCAACCATAGACGATTGAATATGAAAAGACAGGGTCCACTCCGGTTCTGTTTCGTTCACCCAAACCGTAAAACGTAACCCTTTCTAAGTCATAAGGAATTCCTCCGAAACTCTATTCCCTGATTTGACAAGGATCGCTAAAACCTCTGACAATAAATCCACATCAGACAGATCGGCATCCGATTTGATTAAGACCCTACCACACCTCTCCCCAATACGATTAACAACATGTCTATCCCACAACCCCGCCAGGACTCCGGTAATCTTAATCCAGGCAATCCTATCAAAAACCGGAGGTACTCCTTCCAAAACGTACAATCTTGAGAACCACTGTGACCAGACCTCGTACTGCTCATTAAGAAAATCCTCAGCATCGGAGCATGATGGAAAAGATAACAGGACCTTTAGACCACCAACATAACGAATACTCAACCCCAAGTCAAACGCTTCGTCCACCATGTCTTGTAATTTAATCAGGATCTTCAATTCCTTAGCTTCTCCAACCAAGGATTTAAACTCCCAGGCCTTATTAGCCCTTGTATTCATTGGAGGGAGTTCAATGATACTTGGTCGAAGACCAATAGAAGGAAAGTCATTCTTGTTCCAAGCATTGGATACACCTACAGCTTTAGGCTCACCGTTACCATCCTTCGACCCCTCAGTTCCTCCAAAACCGGATGAGGCTAGTTTAGGCCCAAGCCTATCGAAAACTGAGTTGTGTTTTTCACCCACACCATGAAACGATTTGCTTCCATCTCTGTTAAATCTAGCCAAACTGATATTGATCACAGCTCCATCGATAGTGATATCTTTAATGTTGTCCAACCAAGCCACAACATTCTCCAGCCCTGAGAATCTTATAAAACCGAACCCATTCCCGGCACCGTCAAGTTTTTTAGGAACAAAATCATCTTCCAAGTTGTGATAGTGTTGAAACGCATTCCATAATTTATCTCCATTGCACCCGGCTGGTAGATTTGAAACAAAATAGGTGGTCGCCAAGCGGAACCTCTCCTCTTGGGACAAACTTTTTCTCCCTTCGGATCTCCTTCTTGTTCATAACTCTTTGCCAATCCTCATTGTCACCCTTGGTCTTGTTCTTCAGCTTCTGTTGCTCCTCATATTTCCTTTGTCTTAGCACATGAAGATCATCCTGAGTCTGTTGAGATTGAACCTTCTTGTTGTTGTTGAAGCCACCCTTGTTGTTGTTGTTGAAGACGCCCCTTCGTTTCCTCATGATAACACTTGCATTTAGATCCGGTTAACCCTTCTAACGATCACAAGTTGATTCAAATGCTTCCCTGTCAAGTGTTGCAACATTTATCGTCTTGTTGTTTTAACTGTAGTGATAGTTGATGATTTAAACTTGGACGAGGAAACCCCCTTTTTTTCACAAAACACAATAAAAGATTTTTAAACACGTATGGCTTTTGAAAATAATTAGTATGATAGTCATCTAACTAATTATAGACTTTACTTCCCCTTTAAAACAAGAAGAGCTTGAAAACTTTGTTATCTTGGCTTGGTGGCAAGGAAGGGAATCCCAATATCTCGTTCTACTCGTCACGGTCTAGTAGGTTCAAAATCTGTTTTTTTCTCTTAATGACAGTGTTTTATCTTATTCGAAGAACGAGACTCGCACCTTAATTCATGAAAATGTGCATTTGCTTGAAGGGCCATTTGAACATTGAGAAACATATACAAGATGTTGCAAAGCTTGAAGCTTACGATGAAGCCCAACGGTATTAGTAATTTCGGAAAAATGAACCAAGTATGAAGACAAACACTACGAAGACAAAGAGGAGGAGTAAAATGAAGACAACTATGAATATTTTATCAAAAAAAAACACACATATATATATTAGTAATCATAGGTTTAGGTTCCTGTACAAAGTACATATTTCGTGAGAAGTGTGAGAACGATTAAGAATTGGCATTTAGGCATCATGTTTTGGATTTAGGAATGATGTTTTAGGTTGTTTTAACTTGAAAAACACCAAACACGACAATCTAAAACACAATGCAATGTATTATAGTCATTAAATTTAAAAAGAGCTAAAACACACTACTTAACACTTAAAACACACTGCTTAATGTTCTTATCATGGTGTTTTAAGTTTTAAGCCTAAAAATACATTGTTTTCGGTTTTTAGTTGTTATGTTTAGTGTTTTTCTAGGCCAAATAATCCAAAACATCATGACTAAGTTCAAAAAATGATGCCTACATAACAATTTTTAATCCTTCTCACACTTCTCACGAAATATGGCCTTTGTACAAGAACCTCACCCTATATATACATCTTTTTTATTAATTTATCATTTGATTCTATGTTTTTAACGAATTAATGTTATATAACTTATAAAAACTAAAAATAAATAAAGTATGAACTTTTGTGATTTTTTATATATTTATTATTTATTTTATATATAATAATCAAACCGGATAAAATCCAATCTTAATTTTCATAATCCGGTTTTCACCACAGTTTGCTTATACATATCGGATAAAATCCGATACATACGATTTGTGCACCTCTAGGTAGAGGTAATCAAATCGGTTTTTTTTTGCCAAACCAGTTTCGGTTCCAAACCGGTTCGCTACAGTACTGGTTCCCGGCCGAACCAGTTTCGGTTTCAAACCGGTTCGGTTTTGGACCGGTTTTGTCGATTCGTAAGACCGGTTTCGGAGACCAGTTTTGGTTTCGGTTCTTAATTGGTTTTTTTGCACACATTATTTTAAAAAAAAGGCAACACTAAATTTTATTTTTTTTACATAAAGTTCAACTTTTATTGATTTTTATAATTTTTTAAGGTGTATGGGTATGTATTTGTATGTGTGGAAACTCTTTTGTATAATTTTATTATATATAATTTTTTTTAATATAAAATTCAGTTTTTTATTAAAAAATACCGGTTTGAGTTAAAACCGGTTCGGTTCGGTTTTTTTCGTGGAGATGGGAAACCGATGCTATAAATGCCGGTTCTTGTAGAAACCAGTCTTTTTACAAACCGATTTGGTTCGGTTTTCCCGGTCCCGGTTCCCAAACCGGTTTTTTTTATCACCTCTACCTCTAGGACAGACAAACTCTTTTTAACTATGGGCCTTCTTATACAATACTGAATACTGCCATGTAAAAAAATACACTACATATCGAAATAACATGATATCAGCCTATCAGGCCGATCAAGTCCACATACCCTTAAATCTGATTGGTCAATAGTAGGCTTGTAAACTATAGAGTCCTTTTATGTAACCGACTATTGTCGTCCAGTTCATTTAAGCATCATTGTGGCCCAATTAAAGCCCAATTTCTTAAATCAATCAAGTATATTAAAAAAGCAACATAACATGTTAACTTAAAAAAAATACAAGAAAAAAATTTATATGTTATTTATAAAGAGTATAATAAAACTTCTATGATTTCTATTTAATATCTATAATCTATAATCTATAATAACTTATAATAAAAAATTGAATATTGATGAGGTGGCATTCAATGAAGGCCTCAACCCTCCTTTCAATGTGCCACGTGGCACGTTGAGGTGAGAGTTTTTAATTTATTTTTTTTTTTTGTTTTCATCCATTCTCCTACACTTATCTAACCCTAATCTTTTTAAGAATTTAAAAACAAATTTAAATTTTTCTCTCTAATGTTTCCTCCCATCATTTTTAAACGATAATATCTTTTATATACGAGATTTTTTAAAGAAAAAATTACACCAAATTAACGAACGTTTTATTATCTTTCCAACGAGTATCATAGTGCTATATAAAAACCGGAGAAAAAAACGACTATTTTTTATGGGGTTTCGTTCATACAGGAAAAAAACACAAAGTGTTCATGTTATTCATTAATCATGTTTTTTCTTTTAAACCAGGTTCTTATATACAATGTTGAAATTTAGCCCAATCGGCATGCTATCATTGGAATTTTACTCTTCTAAAGATGGATAGGTATACTTGATCAAGAGAAGCTAGGAGAGAATCACGCAACACTGCAACACATGGTGTCACCTTATAGCAATGTTATTTTTTTATTTATTTAATTACAGGAGTAATAATTATTACTATTAGTATTAGTATTATTAGAATGGTTATATTTTTCAACCCGGGACACTCCCGGGATAAAAGCTAGTTTATATATAAAAGGTTTAGTTTAATACACAAATAACCATAACCGAACTATAAAACATCATAGAAAAACACTTAATATTACAGTCAAATTTCTCAATTGCTCCTCGAGTCATTTCAATTTATGTTTTCAATTATGGTTCGCTTATTCTGATTTTCTACACTCACCCATAATTTCTTGTAGTTGCTCACAAAAATGCAAAAGAATATGACATTACAATCCCCATATAACTGTTTTTCTATATCCATAATTCTCGTCGAAATTATATTATCAAGCGCGTTTCGTTGATATAATCGACACGATGTTTGTTTCGGACATTCCCATTGTAACTCCTGTGATTCGTATATTAACGCAAACCTAAAACGAGTTTATGTAGCCATCAACATTGTACGTGTCGTATATTTGTTGTTGGTTATCTTCCCACCATCTCTCGGCTTCCCTTTCTTGAAACACTTTTCTACTGCAAAAATGGCCAGGTTGAGTAACAGATCAAAATAAGTACCTTTTTAGTTATAGGTGAAAATATCTTTGGTTGACGTGAAACCTATTTTGTTAATATTTGTTTATGAAGGGCGTATGGGGTCGCCTTTTGTGGGTTACCCGGGTGGCTGGGCTTTTATTCATTGGCGTTCAAAAAAAAGGCTAAATATTTAACACGTAATGATGACTTTTAATTTATGACTCGTTTACCTCGTATAAATATAACGAAAATGTACCTGAATCGGACTCTCTTGATCCCTTTCTGACCGGTGGGTAACATAACGAACGTAATGTAAACGCCTGGTCGATATTGTTCCATCCATTCGGGACTTTGCTTGACTTCATTTTGTTTAGAACCCGTTTCTTTAACAAGTGTGTCATGTAATCGGCTCGTGTTTCCACCACGAATGCTTGCATCACAAGGGACATGAGCTGCACTAGATGTCAAGTGCTTTGGTGTATCAACCCGAGCCTTTGAGCGGCTTCGCATAAACGCTCTTGGAGACATTGAATGTAACTGCAAAGACAACAAACCGCGTGTAATGTAAGTCATCCGGTAACAGTTATCGTGTAAATATTGGTCCCTAACAGTTCAATGAAAAAAATGATTACCCTCGACGTCAAGGCCTTGATCACGTCCTTCGCCCCTTTACGTTTGACTGTTGACTCGAGACTTGTTTTTTGCCGGTTACTGTTTACACGAACAGAAATACGAGACAGTGGCTCTTCTTTGCTTTGCTTGCGGAAAGATGCAGGGGAAGAAACTTGACCCCATCGAGGCCCTCGATTCATCAGCAACGAACCCAACTCGTAATCTAAATCCAAACTCGAACCCGGACCTCTATCAGCAGTTTCTTCAGGTAATGTTTTGATCAACAATGGTCTTGGAGTAAGATCTTCTACCTTCAACACTTGAACCGAAAGACTTTTATAGCAAGAATCACAAACCCGAGCAGGCTTAGCCTCATCCGGTGCTAAGCACGCGTTTTTAGACTTGTTACCGCTACACATACCACAAAATGAGAAGCCGCAGTTGTAGCAACTATGCTTCTTTTTCATAAACCCGAACTCCTTATTGCATCCACGACAAGCTGATTGATCCGAACCAAAGGTTACTGACTTGTGTAAACAAATTGCAGCCGTTGAGCTAGACCCGCAGCTTATGTTCTGTACTTTTCGGTGTCTTAGGGACTCGACTAAAGTCGGTGAGCTTCGATCCTCGGTATCACCGACACCTAACTGTCCGTTCGCTCCTTTGCCCCAAGTGTATACATTTCCTTTCGATGTCAACACCGCAACATGATATGATCCCGATGCTACTTCTTGAACAAATTCGAACTTTAGTTTGCCTTGAACAAGGGTTATGGAGTTGTCAGGCGCCTGCGGGTTACCTAACTGGCCATGTACCGAACTACCAATGGTGTAAACCATACCAGTGGTCGTTAACCCAACAGTTAACATTCTTCCACAGGATACTTGTACGAATTCGTGACCAATGAGCGACATAACGCATGTTGGGGTGTCGATCGTTTCAGGATTCCCGTGACCAAGTCTCCCTTTATCCCCATCACCCCATGTAAATAACTTCCCTGCCGGGGTGCTAGATTTCATGACGCCTACTACTGCGGCCGTGTGCCATGTGCCACACGCGACTGATTTGACCCGCATCCCTTTTAAAGACTCTACTTGTTTCGGTTCGGCTAAGCTTTGACAGTTACCATGACCGAGAACACCAAACGTCCCGTCACCATAAGTAAACAGCTGCCCGGAATTAGAAACGATTGCGGTGTGCCATTCACCGCAAGCAACCTTGGATACGTGAATCCCGTCTAAAATACCGGATACACGTCGAGGGAGCCACCGGCTACTTTGACCGGACCAGTTCTCACCCCAGGTATAGAGTTCACCAGTGACTGTAAGAGCACAAGTTTGATATTCGCTACAAGAAACAGATTTCACACGAACCCCACCAAGCGTTCCAGCTTCTTTCGGGCAGTTTACGATGTGCCCAACCCTGCCCGACTTTCCTTCACCCCAACAGAAAACTTCACCATGTTTTGTCGCTAAAACTGCGTGCGTTCCTGCCAAAGATATCTGCACTACATCTAACATACTAACGGAATCAAGAACCGTTGGCAACAACGCATCTTGTCCATTTTCAATGCCTTCTCCCCAGATCAAAACATCGCTAAGTTTGGTTCTTTTCGGTTTTGGGGACAACTCGAGGGCTGGTGGAAGAAACCGGCTAGCCACTTGTGGTGTGTTTTCCGGTTCTTCATGTTTTAGGCATGGAGAATGCGGGACAACACAATCTGTCAAGTTGTGAACGCTCGATAAACTTGATCGAGAGTATAAACTATCTGATGAATGTGAGAGACCGTCAGAGAAACACCTATCCGATAAAGACGGGATTGATGCAGGACTTGCGCATATGCTTCGAACCTTCAAAAAACCAAACAATCAACATGCTAGTAGGGAGGTTCAAAAAGCTCGTGATTTGCTAAAAAAACGGTTGCACCAAACAAGCCAAGCCCGAGCCAAGGTAAGCTCAACTTGTTGGCTAGCTCATTAGGCTTGTTTACCTGGCTCGTTTAAGTTAAAGCCCAAATTTTATAATTATAATAAAAAGTTTTAACACAAAATTTTAATGTATACAAATTGTAACTTCTTATGTTTATAAACTATTAATGTTTAATAATAAAAAGAATAATATACTTTTAAAGTAAACAAGCTGGCTTGAGTTTTTTTGCGAGCAGGGCTCAAGCTCAGCATTTCAACCCATTAAGATAAACAAGCCGAGCCAGCTCAGCTCAATGTGTAAATGAGCCAAGCCCGACCCAACCTGGCTCAGCTTGGCTCGTTTACAGTCGTGCATATTAGTGACAATGAGATGTTATGATCGAGTATATGAACCTGTGCCATTTTTGTGGTTTCTTTCTGGAAGCCGAGATTGTATTTTCTTCGAATGAAACTTGTCGGACTGTTGATGCAATTTTGAGCTCGTGTTTGGTATTCTATCTGTCTGAAATGACCTTGACATCTTGATATCACGGCTTTTAAGCCGAGAAACCATGAATCTGCTTGATGTTTATCCTTGCATATCTGCAAAAACAACCATGAAATCTCGGCTGATTCGAAAAGCTAACATAGATCAAGTCGAAAACCTACCAAATCAAGAGAAGATTCAGCCTGATTCATCACGTAAATCAGCGAAAAGGAATGACATTCTCTTTCAGGTTGAAGTTTCCTCTGAATTTCAGCACCATGAGTAACAAACAACAGCTAGTTATAACTTATAAGCTGCCAAATTCATCAAACAACATAAAAAAGACTTAATCGTTCGTTTGATGTGCACTTACAGTCCGGTGACCACGAATAATGCTTGTAACCGAGCTGAGCTGCAGTTGCCGTTCTTCCTTGCCCGAAAACCAGATCAAAGTTCTTTCATCCTGAAACCAAAGGCAAAGTTTAATAAAAGTTTAACTGTCATTTGGTAAATTCTCAAAAGGCATACCGTCGATAGCCTGAAGGGACAAAGTTTCGGCTTTCCTCTTCGACCGTACTTCAAAATATATGCACCTTTCTTTAAAGAAACAATTGCCTGAATGTAATCAAAGATTCGTGTTAATACGTAATCAAATATTCTTATTACCGGTGATTTTAGTTCATTTCATATGATGGCAAATTACATTAGGATAGCAGGTAGACAGGCAACAACATGTGCCGCTAAATAAACACATAAAAAAATTAACACCGTTTAGGTAAATTTCCAGTTGTTTTACAGTAATTATTAACTTAAGCATGAATAAGGTTTCATCCCACTAAAGATTTTTACCATACTTCAAAATATATGCACCATCCATCAAAGAAACAATTGCCTGAATAGAATCAAAGATTCTTATTAATATGTTCAGTTTACAAGAACACACACCCCTTTAGGATAAATTTGGACAAACAAGATTACACTTTTATCAAGTTTTTGAGAAACCCATGTAACATTATTACCCAAAAAAAAAGAAAAATTAACACCATATGGGTAAAGTTTCAATTTTTATAGAAATTAACATATTTTGACAAAAAAGATTTCACTTATTACAAGATTTCCAGAAACCCATATAGCACCATTACCTAAAAAAAATAAAAAATTAACACCAAGAACATCCCCCACCCCACACCCTTTAATTTTATCAAGATTTTGAGAAACTCATGTAGCATCATTATCTAAGCAAATAAAAAATTAACACCAAGAATATTTTAAAAACAGACCTTTTGATATAACGTGTTTGACTCTTTTTATTATCAACCAAAAGCACACCAATACAATAACTTTAAACGTCTATTTATAATAGACTAAACCCAAACCTATTAGGACTCGACACCAACTAAATTATTATTAGACTCAAATTAAATAAATGTATCCCATTAAATAAAATAACAATACTTATCTATACCCATTTGAATTATCTTGAACCTACTTCAACTCCGATTAGAATTAAACCTATAAAATCATCCCCCACCCATTTGAACAAAAAGATTACATCTTTACCTAAAAACATGAAAAAATAACATCATTTGTATAAATTTCCAAATTTTTTACAGAAACTAAGCATAAATAAAGATTAATGAGTTAATCCCACTAAAGATTTTGAGAAACCCATGTAGCATCACTACCTAAAAAACATAAAAAATAAATAAAAAAATAAAAAAAACAACACCAATTGGGTAAATTTCCATTTTTTTTTTGCAGAAATTAAGCATAAATAAAGCTTAATGGGTTAATACCACTAAAGACTTAAAGTAGTTGAATCTATTTGAAGTAAGTAAATCAGTCAGAACCAGATAGTAAAACATAAAAAGACCATAAAGTTTGCAACTTTTAACAAAAGCAAACATAATGTAGTACACACAACATTCAACAAGAAAACAAAAAATAAAATCTTGAAAATAAAAATAAAAATAAAAAAATTAATAATAAGTAGAAACAAACATGACCTGTTCAAGAGCTCGATCAGATGGAGTCAAAGCCAGCATTCTCTCACCCATTTTCCCACAGAATTATATAAAAACAAGCCAATAAATGTGTGAAAGAAGAAACCTTAAAGTAAGTGAATGTAAGTTAGATTCTGGTGATGATGGGTTGGCTGTTAAAATCAGAATATGTTACAGATTAAAGATCTGTTTGAGAGAGAGAGAGAGAGAGAGAGAGAGAGAGAGAGAGATTTGGTGATGAATGGGTTGGATATGTTGTTTGTGTGTAGTTCATGATGACAAATTCTTGGCTTCATGGAATGGTGTGCAGAAGAAAGTGATGTTGTTTCCTAATAACCAAATCGCACGTGCCATGTCCACTCTTGTTGTTGTTGGTGGTGTTAATATTTTTTAAGACCCCCGCCTCATAAGCTACTACTATTTATGGGTAAAGACTTTTAGTTTCGACCCTTACTTTTCAGTCTCTTAAAATGTTAGGCAAAGGACTACAATTATTGTTATATAATAGCTAATAATAGGTATTAGACGTTTAGAGACACACCCAACCACAAATCTAGAGTGGGTGGGGTGGGTTGGGGTGGGATGGGATGTGTTTGAGGTGAATAAATAAGTAGAGTAAGGGCATGTTTAGTAGCTTTTTAATGAGGCTTTGAACCATTCAGTTCCGAATGGTTCAACATTTAGACTGTTTGTTTCAACCTAAAAAAAAGCATTGAATGGAATGATTAAAAAGCTGAACTATTCAGACTTGGTGCATAACTAAACCATTCAGCACTTAATCATTCAAAACCTCTTAACCATTCAGACCTCTTAATGATTCAATACTTAATCAACCAAACAGCTCCTAAGTTAATAATTGAAAAAATCAAATTGGAATAATATAACTAAAGGGCTGTTTGGTTGATTAAGTGATGAATCATTAAAATGTCTTAATGGTTAAGAGGTCTGAAAGGTTAAATGTTGAATCATTAAGTTGGACCTCTTAATGGTTAATTTTCTTGTCCCACATTGGTAGGAGAATCTCATTAAGGTTCAGCCTAGTTCAGTGCTTAATAGTTCAGTGCTTAACGGTTCAGCAACATCCCAAATCTTAATGGTTCAGCTTTAACCTTTCGATTCAGAAGCTGAAACAAACGCGTTGAATGCTGAATTATTCAGCGTTGAATGATTCAGAGCCTCATTAAGAGGCTTACCAAACAGCCCCTAAGTTATAGTTGTTAAGGGTGTTCAAGTTATAGTTGAACCGTTAGTAATGATTATTTAAAATCAAAACCGAACCATTGAAAATTAAAACCGAACTGTTGCAAATAATTTAATTTCGGTTTTGTTTCGTTTTAAACTTTATTGAGCTCTTATATAAAAATATACAAAATAAAAATTGAATAAATGTCTATAAATACATAAACATCTTTTCATATTATTCAACACATCATATTTGGTTCATGGCTTAAATTATTTTTGAGAGAATTACAAAAATTATCCTTTAATTATTATAAAAATTGCATGTTCTATCCTTTATGGAATTTTTTCACTCATTCTATCCTTTATTTTCTCAATTTGCTACACCCTCTGTCCTTTAGCGTAACTTAGTTAAAAAAAACTTGGTTAACTTTATTTTCTAAGTTTACACTTTTAGCCCCTATAGTTTTGATCGAACCCTAACCCTTGATTGACCTCGAATTCGACCATGGCAATTAACGAAATCATAGGGTTATTATAGAACATCAAATTCCGATCAAAACCATGTATAATAATCGTACTGACCTGATCGTTTTCGAGGCTAAATCAAACGATTCAAATTGCGACTGGTTGATCTTGTTCTTCAAATTGCGAACGATTTGGTAGGTGTTTATAGTATATTTTTGTACAGAAACAGTCGACTAAGGCATAAGATGTTATAATAGGTTTCAATTTATGGTATAGAGACTCAGTTTGCAAGTGGGTTTTTAAACGTTTGAAGACCTTTATTTTCTCAAAATACATTTTTAAACGTTTATGGAACGTGCTAAACATCTTATGCCTTAGTCAACAGTTTCTTTGCAAAAATATACCATAAACACTCACCAAATCGTTCGCAATTTGAAGAACAAGATCAACCAGTCGCAATTTTAATCGTTCGATTTAGCCTCGAAAATGACCAGGTCATTACGATTATTATACATGGTTTTGTTCGGAATTTGATGTTCTATAATAGCCCTATGATTTCGTTAATTGCCGTGGTCGAATTCGAGGTCAATCAAGGGTTAGGGTTCGATCAAACCAATAGGGCTAAAAGTGTAAACTTAGAAAATAAAGTTAACCAAGTTTTTTAACTAAGTTAGGCTAAAGGACAGAGGGTGTAGCAAATTGAGAAATAAATGACAGAATGAGTGAAAAAATTCCGTAAAGGACAGAACATGCAAATTTTATAATAATTAAAGGACAATCTTTGTAATTCTATGCTCATATGATTTGAATTAGATATATAAGCAGGTTATCTTGAGAACACTAAATATCGTAAGAAATGTGAGAATAAACAAAAAAATTAATCAAAATCAATTCATTATTTCTTGCAAAAACACTCTAAAAATAATTTTTTAACATATGTAAATGAAACAGTTTACACATGTGTAAAAATAATTTATTTCCGTATACGTCTAAATTTTTATGCATAAATTGTGTTTTGCATATTGTATTTAATAATAAGGATAAGTGTAAAAAGAAATTTTGATTCTGAATGGTTTTGATGGTGTTCCCACAGTTTGCACAAAACATATGGCTACATCTATCAGATTGGGAAGGATTTATATTGTATATTGCATTTGCATTATAGTTTTTCCTTAGTTGTATTTTTGATAAGCATAGTATAATCTACAAAATATATATAGTTAAATATATGTAACATAATATGTATTTAAATAATATAAAAAATATATATAGAATGTATGGTCCGGTTTTATACAATCAGTTATAGGTATAAACTGTAAACCGAGGTTTGCAAATTTTTGAAATCAGCAAACCAAAAATTTAAATAAAAAAACCGACCGCGAAACTAAATTGGTGACCGGTTTAGACGGTTACACGATTTCGAACCAAACCATAAACACCCTAATAGCTGTGCATGTGTGAATAAATGGAATAATAGTGAGCAATTGTTGAAATCATATTTTACATTCTTTTTTAATTAATTAATATATTATTATTTAAAGCATTTCATACTTTTTTATAATATGCTAGGTTACAATCACGTTAATAAATAATTTGTCATACAATTAATAATAAAAAATTGTGTTTTAAAAAATATATAAATTGCACGGTTGAATAATCGAGTGTACTACACTGGTTGATGAATACATTGTTGTGTAATAAGTAATAAAGAAAGATATGTTTTTAAAAAAATGTACAAATTGCAATGTTAAATAATCCCATGCATTATACTAGTAGAATTAAATATGTATTTAAAAAAACACTATCTTCTTTTATATTGTTTAACATAATAACATATTGTATTTTAACATTCTTACAATGCAATCACATTAGATATTTCAAAAATTTTAAAAAATCACTCATAAAAACGATTACCATCGTTATTCTTCGTAATATTTTATTTATCATGATTTCAAATTTGATGATGGTTTTAAGTGAAAAATATAAGTTTGTTTAAAAAAACTAATACTTAAATTTATTTGGTTAACAATATAATAATTATTGTTAATTAAAAAATAAGTATTTATATTAAGTAGGAGATAGAGAAACGAAAAAACCAAAATAGAGATTGCTCCAGTGAATGACATTGTTGGGTCTGCTGACCTGGAGAAGAACAGATGATTAGAAAGCCAAAATATTCTATTAATTGATCCTTTGAATAATCAGTAGTTTCAAGATACTTCTCCCAAAAGACTGTTGATCCTAACAACTGCTACACTAAACAACTGATGAAAACAACTGCTGCTGCAAAGGTCTGCTGAATAAACAACTGATGACTAAAGATCTGATGAAGAAACGACTGCTGATCAAAGTACTGAAGACTAAAGGTCTGATGGAATCAACAGCACTTTGGATCCAACAGAAGATACAAGACCATCAGAGTTTTCCTCTATAGCAGTTTATCTTAGCAGTGTTTTGAATGTAACAGTAGTTGTTAGTTAGCAGATGTTTTATGTTGTTATTCTGTTAGAGGTCGCTGTCTTAGGTGACGTCAGCTGAGATCATCAGAGGTTTAGATTTGTCTATAAATAGAACAGTGATTGTACTGTTCTATTTATCACTCGAATCATTCTCTTAGACAAACAATCACTGAGTGATCAGGCTGAGGGGGAGTACTTGTAATATTGTAATCTTTCAATCAATGAAAGCTTTCGATTAAAAACATTTATTCTCTTGTTTTGATTTATAGTTTATCATTCCGCTGCACTTTCCATTTATATTTCACTTCATTTATTTCATTGTTCATCTAAACATATCAAAACAATCAAACTCAGATCCTAACAATTGGTATCAGAGCTTGGTCAATTAAATTCGATCTTGTAGATGCACGAAGTGCGACTAATGATTGGATTAGTATAATTAACATATGTTAGAATGTTTTGCTGATGGGTTGAAAGTGGAAGAAAGGGGCGAATGTAGAAGGTTTGGGAAAAATTCAACACTTAGAAAATTTTCCAAACTGAATTCTAGATTCGCCCAAACTAATCCTACTTTCATCCCTTTTTTCCACGTTCGTCCAAAAGAGATTCACCCAGCCACCAAAACAAGGTAACAGAAACCCTTTCAATGCAAGCTACCAGAACCGTCAACAACAAAACCAAAACCAAGTTTCATACCAAAGTAACAACAACTATCAAAATCAAAATAACTATCAAAACCGACAAAATAATTCTAACAACAACCAGAACAGACAACCAAACACACCAAACCAGACTCAAAACCAATCACCAAACAACACTAATCGAACAGTCATACCGGTTACAACACCAAATGAGACACAACAGAACACCAATCAGAATCAAGCATTGGTGATTCAACAGGATGAACGGTTTGATTGGTCGGGTATGCAAATTGGGGTTGAGGAAATTACAACTGGTGGAAATGTGGCTTGTGTTGCCCGACAGGTTGATATTGAGGAGTCGGTGATAGTTGATGAGAAGGAAGAAACTGAGGTTGAAGTTGATGTATCTGAAGCAGAAGTGAAAGTGGAGACTGAGCCTGTTGAGGTTAAAGCTGAGGAGGCAAATCCTGGAGTAGTGATTGACACTGTTTCTGATGTCCCTGAGGAGTGTGAATCAGTTTACTCGGATTCAGACAGTGAATCGGATACAGAAGCAAGTGTTACATCCCTGGATGATGATATTGACCAGTTGCTAGCAGAAGCTGATTTTCTGAAAACGAGGAAGTCGTGCATTGCTGATGATGCTTTCACCAGGATTGATTATTCCAAGTTTTTCGCTGGAAAGGAAGCTCATTTTGCTTTGATGGCCATGACAGATCCTCCAAAACCTGTGAGTTCTGAGTGTAGCACTGATATTACTAGTGATAAATATTGTGGTACTTGTGATAGATTGACAGAGGAGAACAAAGAACTTCACGTTCAACGTGATAGTGCTATCATCAACTGTCAATCTACTCGCAAAGAGTTGAATGCTTTCAACAAAGTACTAGATGGCTATAAAAAGGACATTTCCGATCTTAAAAATACTCTTTCATTAAAACAACTTGCAATTAATAACTATATAAATGAAATTGAGAACACTAAATTGGAAATGGCCGCCATTAAGTGCTTTGCTGAAAAAGTCAACAAGAAGTTGGAAAGTTATAAGCACATTGCTTATGTGGTAGACCACATCATTGATGATCAAACCACTAATTACAAGTCTGTGCCATCTCCGGTGCTTTTTGAAAACCATAATTGTCATCAAGTGACACCGGAGAGCTCGATAAAATCAGACTCCTCATCGAAAAATGAATCTAATACCTCGAGTATTGGTGATCCACATTCCGATGTGAGGCCGATTTTAGGTTTGAATGATGAAGGTGTTACTGCTGAAAGTGTTGATTCAGACTCTGAGAGTGATGATTCTGGTTGTCACCAAAATGCTAATGCATGTGAAATTCCAAAAGAAAATCACATCATTACCAATGAACCAGTGTCATCATCTCAGCATGTGCATCCGATGGCAAATGCTCATCGTGAGAAAAAGTCTGAAAAGAATGTGGTTAAGAAAGAAATTGAGAAAAAGGTTAATAATGAACCTTGTGACAAACCAGTCAAGGTGTTTTATCGGATGGAAGGATCCGATAAGATTATCTCTGATGAGGAATTTCCAATCAAAAATGCTAACTATGCTAAAATTGATAAAATCTGGCAAGAAAGCACCATTTGGTTCCCTAAACATGAGAGAACAAATGAAATTCCACCTGCCATTTTAAAGAAATTGTTTTTGGATGTTCCTCAAGAACCAAAGGTTCATGTCACAGAGTTCATTAGACCCAAAAACAGAGCTAACGGTTTTCATGAGCCTGCTTACTCAAAAGGGCCACTCCCTGAGAGTTTGAGGAATCAACAGTATAATGATCAATATCCTGTTTGATCATTTGCTCAACCGAATGCTCCTAATGTTTTTGAGGAATACCGTGCATGCTTTAAATGCGGGGAGAGAGGGCATTTACTTGCTCAATGCCCGTATGTAAGGCATAAGAGGCACGAAGTTGAAGTGAGGAATTCCATGAGGAAACCGATTGATCATTATGTTCCACCACACAGACGTGTTGTTCCTCAACAACAACAGTTTTATAATCAAAACAACTTTTATCAAACGAGGAACAATCGTCCAATTCAGTATGATCACAGAAATCGGATTGCTATGGAACAATCATGGAGAAAACCAGTGGTGAACACAACAAATGATAGGCAAAAGGTTTCACCAAAACCTATTGTCAAGTCAAATGTTGGACCTAAGTCTGTTAAATCAGATAAGGTAATCAAGAAAGTTTCCTTTGCAAACAATGTTCAGAAACCGACTGAGAACCCAAAATCTCAGATTCGTATCTTAAAAAGAACTGAACAATCTTGGACACCAAATGGTTCTCCAGGTGCCTCAACTTCAAAATCCAATGAGAAAAAGGAAAATGTTTTGAATAATCCTAAAAGGATTGATCCAAAACAAAGTGTTGATGAAAATGTTTGTTTGAACAATGATATTCCAAGACCCAAGACTCAGGCTTGGGTCCCCCGAAAGAACTAAATGTTTTACTTGATGTGTGCAGGGAGCTTCAGCTGGCCCTATTAGCAGTCTTTGGATTGTTGATATTGGAGCTTCAGGCCACATGACAGGGGATCTTGCGTTGCTGTTCGACGTGAAGAATATTAATGGTGGATATGTTGCATTCGCTGGGAATAAAGGCGGATATATCACTATGGAGGGGAGCGTGAGTAATGGAATAGTGAGCTTTGAGAGGATATCATATGTGAAGCAGATCGATTATAATCTGTTGAGCGTCAGTCAAATCTGTGATAAACAATTCACTATTCATTTTGATGACAAATCCTGCTATATTCTCAAACCGGGTTTCAAAATTCCAAAGGAGTGGGTAATGTTGAAGGCACCTCGCGTCAACAACCTCTATATTCTTGATATGTCCAAGGCGATGATATCACAGGGGCAAATAACATGTTTTCTATCCAAGGCGACCGAGAAGGAATCGATAATGTGGCACCGAAGAATGGGGCACATTCATCTGAGAAAAATGAATCATCTTGTGAAGAATGGGCTTGTCGATGGAGTAAACGTGAAACATTTCCATCTGAATGACAAGTGTGTAAGTTGTAAGAAGGGGAAGCAACACAGATAGTCCCACAAAGTGAAGAAAGTTAACTCTGTTGAGATGCCACTTGAGCGATTGCACATGGATCTATTCGGACCGGTCAAGCGCAAAAGTCATCTTGGGGAGCTTTACTGTTTAGTTGTCACTGACGACTATTCACGTTTTTCATGGGTGATGTGTTTGCAGAATAAAAGTGACACCTTTAACAACTTGAAAGTTCTGTTCACTCGATTGGAGAATCTCTACAACTTGAAGATAAAGAGAATTCGGAGTGATAATGGGACGGAGTTCAAAAATGCCAAGATGGATGAACTTTGTGAAAGCAAAGGAATTCATCATGAATATTCGGCTCCGTACACCCCACAACAGAACGGTGTTGCTGAACGCAAGAATAGGACTCTAATTGAAGCGGCTAGAACAATGCTCGCAGACTCAAATCTTCCAGTAATGTTCTGGAATGAGGCGATTTATGCAGCAAATTATACACTCAATCGGGTTCTAACAGTGAAGAAGTTTGGTAAAACATCTTATGAACTGTTACACCGACGAAAGCCGAATTTAGAGTATCTAGAACCTTTTGGGGCACCATGCACGATGTTGAATCCAAGCGAGAAGTTTAGTCCTAAAGCTGAAGAGGGATACTTTGTTGGATATGCAACCCCGCTCAAACGGGTATACAACAAGCGAACTCGTCGGGTGGAGGATTGGGCTAACGTGGAAGTTCAACGGTATACTCAAAATGTGCAAGGGATGGGTCCTGATTGGATGTTTGATTACAAAGACTTCTTTGAATCATTCAATCTAGATAGCTTGGTTGAAGAAGCTGTTATCAGATTACTTTACGAGTGTGAGAACGCAGCAACTTCACCATTGGTGCGTCCGATCACCGTGAACCCCCTACCAGCTTCTAATGATACCAATGTTCCTGTACAAGAGGAAGAAGTGTTTCAAGAGGCTTCAACTTCATTAGACTCTTCAGAATCTGAAGATGAACAATTTGAAGAAGTTATTCTTGAGCATGCAGAAGAACCAGAGGCACCGCCAGTGAACCCAACTCCAACTCCAGATATTGCTTCATCGTCTAACACGGGTCATGATCTGGATGCTGTAGAGAACTTGACTATTCAGACGGGAGTTACTGTACCTGAACATCCGGAATCTCGGATTCATCGGATTCACCCGCTGGAGCAAGTTATCGGTGATCCTGGTAGCAGTGTGATGACCAGAGGGCAGCTGCGAAGTGTTAACTCGCCAGAGAGTTTTGGTGCTTTAGCTTTATATGCCAAAATACAAAAATCTGGTATGGATACCCCGATTCAACCCAATCACGGGATTGGAGTGGACGCTAAGGGGGAGCTGACGGACCCATTTACATACAGAGCAATCATTGGATCTCTGATGTATTTGACGGCATCTCGACCAGATATTATGTATGCAACGTGTCTCTGTGCCCGCTATCAATCGAAGCCGAAACAAAGTCATTTGACGGCGGTCAAGCGTATCCTTAGATATCTGAAGGGTTGTCCCTCAAAAGGACTTTGGTACCCTAATGATGATGATTTTGATTTCATTGCTTTTAGTGATGCAGATTGGGGCGGCTGTGACAAGGATAGCAAATCAACTACAGCTGGTTGCCAGTTTTTAGGGAGCAGGTTAGTCACCTGGCAATGCAAGAAGCAAACTTCCGTGGCGCTGTCTACCTGTGAAGTCGAGTACATTGCAGCCTCGAGTTGCTGTTCGCAAGTGCTCTGGATCCAACAGCAGATGGTGGATTACGGTTTGCAATTTCTTAAAACCCCTATACACTGTGACAACGAAGCCGCTATCGCATTAACTAAAAATACTGAAAATCATTCTAAAGCGAAACATATCCGGATCAAATACCATTTTATCCGTGATTGTTACGCTAAAGAATTGATAGATATGGTCAAAATTCATACTGACTACCAACGTGCAGATTTGTTTACAAAAGCTTTTGACAGATCCCGCTTTGAATATCTTTTAAAAGTCAATAACATAAAGGAAAAACAGGACTAATCGGCACCTAGGTTTATCGCTTTTTAGTTTTAATTTTCTGATCTTTGCTAATTGGGAATTTCTCTTTACTATCGTAATCCTCAAAGAAGTTGATGCTTTCGAGAGGATTGTTTAAAATTTTTGTTAAAGTTTTTATTGTTTTTCAGAAAAATTAAAAACCCAAAAATATGTTCTTTATTTTAGGGGGAGTCATTTTATCAGAAAAACCAAAAACATTGAAAAAGTCAAAAAGACCTAAAAATTAGAAAAACCAAAAATAATTTCCTGGATAAAAAGAGGAAATGATAGTACATCAGTAGGGATCTGACACAGGCTAAAGAATTGTATAGTAATATGAGGCGTGTGTTGATTACGTGTGATATGCTGATAGGCTTCGTAGACTAAAATTGCGTGCATTAGTGATACAAACATAACGAACTACGCGTTCGTGGCTGAACACCTCATGGGCATATGGTCTTAGTACCGTAATTTCGTTTGATAGGATTGCCAAAATCTGAGGTTTCGGGTCGTTATGTTATGGTTATCCGGGATATTCTGATTAAACTTTTGTCGTATTGATTTACGGACCTAGTTTCATCAGAATATTTGCTAAAAGAGCTTAAATGCCAAAACCGAAAGTTACCGAATTGAGGAACTTTATGTTTTATTGATCAAAGATCATTATTACATCGTATTGACTTACTGATGCAAATCAGTAGTTGATATCAGTCTCAACCTAGTGTATATGCACATGTTACTCTGCTGCATTCGTTTGTTGACCTGTACACCTCTGTGCTATATACTTTGTAACTTTTACGGATAACTCTGGCATAATCACGCGTTACGACGAAGCTTTGTGCAATTACTTGATACGGGAGTATGTCGTGTGTGTGGGCACCACAATGTGTTAGTCTAATACATCTAACTCGTATCATTTTAAAGCATTGCGTAATAGTCTGCATGTGAGCTTAAGTGGACCACTATATCAGCAATTGCCGTGTCACATACAGTTTCTAATGATAATATTAAACAAACAGATCAACGCTGTGATCAGATTTCTCAGAAAACTGATATGATCCTCTTTCCGGACATCACAAAATGTTTACTGTTTTCATTTACTTTGATGCATTTTACTTTCATTGTCAAAAAGATACAAAATCCAACAAGATTTTAGGTGTGTTTTGATAAAATTTCAGAAAAACCAAAGTTTTTGCATTTCTGCTTTATTTTAGATAACCGACGGTGCTTGATGGTCAATTTCTGAGATTTGATGAAACCATCTGGGCTTTGTATCATTCAAAAAGTGAAATTATGAGTTTTTGAAGTTTAACGGATTGAAAAATGTTGAACGGAATTCGAATTCGTGATTTGGCAAAATTTTCAGATTTTTCCATTTCACATTCGCCCCTTAATTGGGTCGAATGTGGAAAAATCTTCACTTTCGGGTGTTTAAGGTTGGACGAATGTGGGCTGTATAAAACAAATCCACTTTCGGGTGAAATGAATTCACCTTCGTGCCATTCATTTGGGACGAATGTGGAATTCATCCACATTCGACCACCATAAACGGTCGAAGGTGGTCTTCTATATATAAGCCTCTTCAGGTTCGACCCTCATTCATAATTTTTCAAAATTTTTCAACGATACCAGACCTTGTTGCATTGTTTTCTCCTGATTGTGTTTCTTGTTCCTGAGTAATCACTGATCATTTTAAGACTTATTTCACAGGTATTGGCGTAGAAACCAGTTCGCAATCGTTGTTTTTCACTTCGAACTTAGGGTTTTACAGTCTGTGGACATAGGGTGTTTGTTAGTGTTTGTTTTTGATTGCATTTCAATCCACATCAGTTTTAGGGGGAGAATAATCAAGGAATTAGATTTACAACAACATTTAGTGGGTTAATTGATCGTTTGAAACAGACATAACCTAATTCCTTTGAAAAACTGATGTAAATTGAAAATTAAGAACAATTGTTTGTACACGAGTGTTAATCGGCCAAGTTAGTACATGTTTGGATCAGAATCAATGTAAAATTACAAGTTTGACAGAATTTTGAATTTTAGGGTTTATCAATTTTACATTCGACCAGTTGAAATTGGACGAATGTAGAATTGGTTGGGCGAATGTAACATTAAATGGGCGAATGTGATTTTTAACAAACACATTTTCACATTCGTACCAAATCCTTCACATTCGTACCAAAATATCTACATTCGACCTGATAAAAAGGGGCGAATGTGGAATATGTAAATCTTTAAAATTTTCAATTTTTGTCGTTTTTGTATTTTAACGCGTTTTTCTGATTTTGATGTGCAGATGGCTGAGCAACTAGAAAACGTTGAGGCACAAGTGGAAAATGTCGTACCAGATCCGGTTCAGGAGGCTGAAGCATCTGTTCCTAGTAGATGGCCATTCGAACCGTCTCACAATTGCTGTGCGTTTCTTGGTGATGTGGAGAAGAATACAGAATTTGCTGGGATTGTTGAGTTTTTGAGGAGAAGCAGAATCGTTCATGCTTTAGCTACACCAACAATCATCTACAAAGACATAGTTGAAGATTTTTACAAGAACGCAAAGTACGATTTTTGGGAGAATCAGACGATTATCAAGAGTAAAATTCAAGGGATGGAGATGTTCTTGACAGAGTCAGACATTAGAGAAGCACTGCAGATAAAGTTTGAAGTCAGTGAAGATCCCAGAGAATTATCGTGGACTGAACAGAAAGCTTGTTTTCTGAGAATGAAGTACAAAGGACCGATCACTGATGGATCTATGCATAAAGGGAAGCTGAGTGTGCAGTTCAAGTACTTGGCACATGTCATTATTCATGTATTCGGATGTGTGAGCGGTGGATACGATGTGATGAGGAGAAGTTTGAGCTCATTGATGGTTGCGTTGACTCTCAACAAACCATTCAATGTTTCTGGGATGATATTAGATCATATGCTCGAAATGTTAAAGGGGTTGAAGAAGAAACAATTTATGCTATACCCGAGGTTTCTTATGATGATCTTTGACCATAAATATCCTGAATTGAGGAAGGATCCAACTAAGATCATAGGTCAAGATCACATGAACATCCGTACATTGGTGAGAATGAAAGGGTATAAGGGTGTGCCTGATGAGGAAAAGCCACCACATAAGAGATTGTTTGGAGCTTTGGCTAAACAGGATTACACTGATCCTGGGAAGAACAAAGCTAGACATGCTGAGAGTGATTCTGATAATGATGATCCCTTGGTGTATGCGGATGCAAACACTAAGAGGAAGAGGCAAGTAGTCAATGCTGGAGCCAAAGGGAAGGGCAAAGCAAAGACTGATCAAGGGAGTTCCAAGCAACAAGTTGTTAGGAAGAAAACTACTGCGAAGAAAGGAACAAGTTTGGTTGATGAAGATTCAGTTGATTCAGAGGAGACAGAGGTTGATGAGCAGTGGGATTCAGATGAAGAAAGAGTTAAGACCACCAAACGTAAGGCCACTATGGTTGGTGAGTCTGAATCTCTTAATAAGACTATTGAAGAAGTATCACAGAAGAAGAAGTCTGTTGATGTTGATGAAGGAGATTTGGGTGTTAATCTAGATGAGTTAGAAGCAGGTGAAACTGTTGCAGTGAATTTGCCTAAACCTAAACACAAATCAATGGCAAAGAAGTTTAGTACCAAGCAGTTGAGAGAGAAAGAAATAGCTCAGTTGCTGAAAGGAAAAAGGATACCTGATGCAGGTACATCATCTAAGTTGTCTTCACCAGTTGCCAAGAAGCAGAAAAAGAGTAAAGAGGCTGAAACATTACCAGTTGATGAGTTCAATGTTGCTCTGGATAATGTTTTAGATATGTTTAGAAAACCTCAGAAGGAGAAAGCAAAAGAAGCTGAGCCATCCAAGTCGAAGAAAGTTACTGTTTCAGACGATGTGATGAAGCAGGTGAACAAACGGATGGATGATATGATGAAAATGATAGTAGCTTAGCAGGCAGAGATTTCTAAGTTTAAGCAGAATGAAGAAAAGATGCTTCAGATAGTGGTTGCTTCAAAGACTAACCAAGATGAGATTGAGCAGAAAGTAAAGATGCTTGAAGCTGATAACAAGAATCTTGAGGTTAAGTGTTCCAGGAATAGGAGTATGATTAAGGTGATCAAGGCTGATAACAAAGAACTAAAGGCTGAAAACAAACGTCTTAGTGATTTGTTGGATAGTTTGTATAATGAAGCACCGAAGCTGAAAGAAGGTGAAGAGGATAAGGAAAAAGAGGAAGAACAGGTAGATTTTGAGCCTTCTGATAGTGAAGAAGAGAAAGATGATGAGGAAGATGATGATTCTGAGAAAAGCGATGATGAGGAAAGTAAAAAAAGCGATAAAGATGATGATGATGATGCTGAGGGATCGGGTAGCAAAGATGATGATGGTAGTAGTGACAGTGATGATGATGAAGGGGGAGATGACTCGAGTAAGTTCACATTCGAGAAGAGAACACCTAAGAAGGATGCTGGAGAATCTAGTTCTAAAAAGAAGAAAGGTGGGAATGTAGATTCAGATGAAAGCATCTTCTGGAATGAAAAGGTGAGATCTCTGAATGATGATGCGAAGAAGGTATATAGAGATATGTTGGAGAAAAGAGAATGGACTATAGAGTTCACAAGCAGATTTGCTGAGATTTTCCAGACTGATGATATGAGATATGAGCTGGAGTATAATGATCCTGATTTAGAGGAGGGTGAAGTACCTGCTGCTGTTGCTAAAGAAATTCTTGATGGTCTTGCACAGCGAGTAGGGAAATCATTGGAGGAGTTTATGATGGATAAGTCGTTTCCAGATATTCCTGAAAAGGATATTGGAAATCACTCAGATGATAAGAATACTCCAGAGATGGATGAAGTGGAGATTGAGGATATTACTCATGAGGAATATCCACAATACTTTAGACAGAATGATGAAGATGTGGTTTTTCCAGACTTCACAGAGATACCAAACACTTCAGCTAAGAAGAAAGCTAAGAAAAGAAGTGAAGAGTTTGTTGAGACGGTGTTTGGTGCTGATAAGCAACAATCTTCAAGTCAGACTGATGAATTGAAGACTTACTTGCAGAAGTTGAAGGAAATGGATGAAAACCGACCAAAGCCTGAAGCTCAAGGAAGTTTTTATAGATTTCACAATGCGAAGTTCAAAGGCAGAGCTCTTGGCTGGACATATTTGGGTAGATTGAAGTGTTTAGCTGCTAAATAGGAATCAGGAATTCTGTACTTTTACAGATTCATTGATTTGCTAACTCTACCGTATTGGGCGGTCAGAGACATTTGCAGATTCACTATGTCTGGAGCCTCAGTGAATAATACTCATGTTGGTTGGTGTGCTGATAAGTTAGTCTGGGAGAGCAGAACGAAGTGGAATAGGTTTAAGCCTCAATATCCCAGAAGAAAAGTTCATAGGGATATTGATCCTAAAACTGGTTTGAAGAGGGTAACCTTGATCTACAAAGCACCCGAAGTGATGAGGAAAATACCTTTGATGCCTATGCCACAACATTTCAGTGCTGACTTTATCTTTTGGTATTACGATTGGAGGAAGGCAGAAGCGGTGATAGTATTGAGAGATGGAAAGCACAAATACAAGCATGTTCATGTATTTGATCCTATGTGGTTGATTAAATGTACTTTTGAAGACATCATCATGCTTTTATACAATCCGATTCATCATGATCCCAATGATGCTGAACAGGCTAAGAAGTATACTCAAGTTGTGGGAGTTTGCTTTGCATATGACATAAACTCTGGTAGCAATTTGGATGCTTAACTTGGTAAGATGGTGAAGATGGCCGATGTGCCTAAACCGGTGAAAAGAAAGTTGGAGCCTGAAATGACAAAAGAGCAAAAGAAGCAGCTGAGAATTTATTTGTTGAACAAGGCGATGGACGAAGATAGAAAACGATCCAATCAATAGTCGAGGGGGAGTTTGTAGATGCACGAAGTGCGACTAATGATTGGATTAGTATAATTAACATATGTTAGAATGTTTTGCTGATGGGTTGAAAGTGGAAGAAAGGGGCGAATGTAGAAGGTTTGGGGCGAAGGTAGAAGACTGATCATATTGAAGACACATTCGTACCATGTTGTGGGCGAATGTGGAAAACTTCCACATTCGCACCATACAACTGGGCGAATGTGCAGAGCCTATAAATAGATTTTGTGTGTTTTCAAGTTAGAGAGAGTTTTAGTTCATGTGTGTATTGTGGTCAGGTTCAAGGTTAATTTGTGATAGTGTGTGTGTTCAATAGATTGACTAGGAGACTGATTGTAACACGTTTTTATAAAAGTTAATCTATGAAAAAGCATTTGAAATGATGTTTTCTGTGTTTTGATCCGAGTTTTATCAGTTTGTTCATAACTAGGATTTCCGCACCTGGTTTTGTTACTTGTATGATCATATCTTCCTGTTTTAGCTAAAATCTTTCAATTACAGATCTAATCAATCAATTTAATATAAACAGATCAGCTCACAATTTATTGATATCATTTGTTTGTCGGATTGAAAACAGAGTAATAGTTTATTTTCGTTTCAATCGTTAGTAAACAGATTTTGTTTTCATAAAAATCAGAGAATGACTTCAATTAATCAAGATCCACATAACACTGGCACTAGCAACAAGCCACCGATGCTTGTCAGATCTGAATACAATATCTTGCAACGTCGAATGAGTCATGTGCTAGCACAACAAAACACTGGGTGTTGGAAGTCGGTTGTCTTTGGACCACATGTTCCAATGGTGCCGAGTACCGAATATCCCAAGGTCCAAGTACCTAAAAGTGTTGAAAACTACTCCGAGCAAGATTTTCAAAAAATTGAGTTAGATGCTAAGGCTTTCAGTATTGTAGCCATGGCTCTACCAAATGATATCTATGTTGGACTGTTGCACTGCAATAGTGCAAAGGAGTTGTGGGATGCTCTGAAAGAGCAGTTTGGTGGGACTAAGGATGTAATTGAAAACAACCGTGAAATACTTAATCAACAATATGAAACATTCAGTCATGTGAAGGGAGAGTCATTAACACAACAATTTGAGAGGTTAAATTGTCTAATTAGTGAACTAAAACCGGTGGGTCTAACTTACCCAAATTCAACTTTGAATCATAGGTTTCTTAGATCACTTCAGGATAAATGGGACACTATAGCAATTGTTATGAGAAACTCAATTGGCTTTAAGGACTTGACTCTGACCCATCTTCATAGTAAGATCTTGACCTATGAGAGAGAGCTTAACCAGAAAAAGAAGCTCCAGGATTCTGGAAAAGTGTCTGATGATTATGTATTTGGTAATACAGCACTTTTGGGTCAAGATGAGGTACCTGGAAGTAGTAAGGATCAGGGTTATGATCACTACATTGATATAACCACTGGTTTTAACACTGATTCTTACTCATCACCCAGCTATGCTTTTACAGCAAGTGGTGATATCCAGGCATTTGATAACACATCCTTTGTGTATAATTACCTTCAATACATTGACCCTGTGGACTTAGAAGAAATGGACATTTTGCATCAATTGGCCCTGCTCAGTATTAGAACTAATAATTTCTATAAGAAAACTGGCAGAAGGTATCCAGGTTTACATGGTGGGTCAAAAGTGGGGTTGGATAAATCAAAGATCAAGTGTTATAAGTGTCATAGAATGGGTCACTTTGCTAGGGAATGTAGGAGTCAAAATGGTACACCTATGATCACCTATCCAAACCAAAGACCTCAGACTAACACTTATCAGTTTTCTCAAAACACCCCTGGACCAAATGTGCAAAACACTACTCACTTTGCACAGACTCCAACCACTGTTCCTGTGCACTATGTCCAAACTACTGTTCCTCAGTATCATTATGTCCAAACACCTGTTACTCAGGAACAAGTGCCAATGAGTGCTGCTTCATCCTCTGCTCCTGCAGAGACCAGTCAGCAAAGTCAACAGAGCTTTTTCACTCAAGGCTTTGTGGATTGGAGTAGTCTACCAGATGAGCTAACAGATGAAAACATTGCTTTAGTTGCCAATTCTGAAAATAATTTCTGCTTTGTGGCACTAGAAACAATTGTTGAAGAGACTGATTCTGAGGGAGTGGTGTCTATGTCTGAAAATATGACTAATGATGTTGTTGATGAAGTTGTTTCAGCTGAAGAATCTGAAGTAGAGGTTGTGAATCTCTCAGACCCATGGGGTACTGATGACTGTGATTGCCAGTGTAACTGTGCATTGATGGCTGCTGCTAAGGTATCACCTCAAATCTTAAGTGACTTGTGCTCAGATAAATGTATCATAGCATTTGCTAAGATAAAAGAGGTGAATGAAAACTTTAGAAAGAAAATTTTGGAATATGAAATTCAGTTTGAAAAACTCACTAAAGAGTTAAAATCAAAAATAACTGAAAGAGAATCTGAAATCAGCAGTTTAAAACATGAAGCAAGCATAACCAAAGACCAGCTTCAAACTATGATAACCAAATATCATTGTTGTAAAAAGGAGCTTGAGTCCACCCAAGTTGAATGTCAGAAATAAGTGGAATCATCTAAAGGTTTTAAGATGATTGTTAACAAACAGTCTAAAAGTCATGTGAAATTTGGCTTTGGTTTTAAAGAAACCACTGCTCAAAGTTCACAAACCACTGACAAAAAGGAACCACAGTTGGCTGAAATCATCCCAACCAATTCAAAAGGTCAAGAAATCAAGGTTACTGAACCCAATGGCAAGAAAATCATTCTTGAAAAGTTTGAAGGTACACCCTCATTTGATGAGATTGAAAAATATCAATTCAAACCAACCTGGTCAGATGAGTGTGATGTTCTTGAAAATTTTCAACCAATGACCTTCAAAACCCCTGATGGTAAAAAGGCACCACAGGCCAAAATCATTCCCTTGAAAGATCTTCCAACAGATGATCAAACATCTGTTGAAAAGAAGAAAGGAAAAGGGAAATCCAAAGATAACTTGTTTTGTGATTTTTGTGAAAAGAAGAATCATGTTACCAAAAATTGTTTTCTTCTAAAAGCATATGATATCAACAAAGGAACAAGTTTAAGTGATTCTAAAACCAATGAATGTTTAATTTGTAAGAAAAAGAATCAAAACAAAAGAATGCCTGTATCTCAAAAATTTTGATGAAAAAATAAAAGAGTACAAGGCTAAAACTCTTGAAAGTCAAGTGGTTAGTACTTCAAACGGAAAACCCAAACAGACTTTTGAACCAGTCCAAACAGCTATTACCAAAGGTCTGAGCAAAAACTCTGCTCCCAGAGATGTTCAGGTAACAGATGTTCCACCAGTTATCAGATTTCCTAGAGGATATGGACAACCAACTTGTCATCGTCTGCCACATGTTTATGAAGAGCCCAAAAGGCCTTCAAAACCTAAAGTGAACAGACATCCTCATGGTTATCAACATCTGACAGGAAATGATCAAACATCTGCGGGACCAAGTGTTGACATACAAGCACTGGCAAATAGTCAACAACAGCTGTTGAACTTAGTTCAAAAGCTATTTCAAACCACTGATCATTCTCCAAAACTTAAGGCTGAAACATCTGGGAACCCATCCAAAGCCAATTTGGCTTTGGACACTCACCAAAACTAAAATCTTTACTGATGTGCAGGGAGCTTCTGCTTGCTTAGATAGTTTATGGTATGTAGATAGTGGAGGCTCCAGGCACATGATAGGATGTAGAGCCCTTCTTCTGGACTTTCTTGCACATGGAGGGGGTGATATATCCTTTAGTAATGATTCTAAAGGTAAAGTATTGGGTTCTGGAACTGTTCAAGCAGGGAGACTTAAGTTTGAAAATGTTAATCTAATTGACAATCTAAAGTTTAATCTACTTAGTGTATCACAAATGAGTGACAAATGATATGGGTCATTCTTCACTAAGAAAACATGTAAGATTGTTGGACCAGAAGTGGTTGAAAAGATTAACACCATCATTGCTGAGAGTAAAGCACAACTTGTTGCTCATAGAAGTGGCAATGTGTATGTAGTTGATATGTTGAAGGATAATCATATGGCAAATGTTTGTCTGTTCTCTGCTGCCTCTACCAAAGAGACAGAATTGTGGCATAGGAGACTGGGTCACACCAACCTTCAAACTATCAACTCTCTCTAAACAAAACCTTGTCAGAGGTTTGCCACCAAAAGAATTCAAATGTGATGAGCATTGTGTTTCCTGCCTAAAAGGAAAACAGCACAAAAGCTCTTACAAATCCATTGATGAGTCCAAAATCATCCAATGTTTACAATTGTTGCACATGGACTTGTTTGGCCCAGTTAAAATCATGAGTCTAAGAAGAAAGAGATTTTGTCTTGTCATAGTTGATGATTTTTCTAGGTTTACATGGACTTACTTTTTACACTCTAAGGATGAGACTGCAGGTATCTTGAAGGACTTTGTCACCAAAGTTGAAAAACAATATGACTTGCCAGTAAAAGTCTTTAGAAGTGACAATGGGACAGAATTTAAAAATAAGGAGCTGGATGATTTCTGTGTGTCAAAAGGGATTGTAAGGCAGTACAGTATCCCAAGAACACCAGAGCAAAATGGGGTGGTTGAGAGAAAGAACAGAACTCTTATTGAAGCTGCAAGAACAATGCTAGCAGATTCTGGTTTGCCACTGTCCTTCTGGGCAGAAGCTGTAAACACTGCTTGCTATGTTCAAAACAGAGTTTTGATCAACCCAAGACATCAAAAAACTGCTTATGAAATTTTGTTCAAAATCAAACCATTAATCTCATTTTTCAAATTCTTTGGCTGCCCATGTTTCATTTTAAATCTAAAAGATTCCATTTCAAAATTTGCAGCCAAAGTAGATTGTGGATATTTTCTGGGATATTCTTCTGCTGCCAAGGCCTATAAAGTGTTTAACACAAGGACCAATACAATAGAAGAAACTCTGAATGTTAAGTTCAATGAACTTTCATCCTTAAAAATCCCAGCAAATCCTGCTGAGTTGTTTGATTTAGATAAATTCAAAATTGAAGATATTACTGTCAAAACTACCAGTGCAGGTACCTCACAATCTCTACAACAAGACTACAGAACAGATGTTGTGATTCCAAATCACTGTCAAGTCTATTATGCATCAGAGGAAGCAGTAGTTCAAAACAACTGTCAAAACTCTGTCACAGCTAAGTCAGCCACTGTTGGCCAGTCCTACCCTCAAACCACTGATTCACCTTTTACATCCACTGCTCAATCATCTGTTGACAAAAGTCAAACATCTGTTGACAAGAGTCAGTCCAATTTTACACCACTTGGACCCATTCCTCCATCACCATTTCAAACATCTGTTGACACTACAGAAGTGCAAACAGATGTTATGTCAACAGAGTCACCAAACCTCTGTCCTTCACCTCAAAATGCCATCATACCATATCAGGGAGATTTAATCTACCTAAGAGCTCATCCACCAGACCAAATCATTGGCAACATCAGAGAAGGTGTGCTTACAAGAAGCCAATCCTCAAATATCTGTCTTTTTGCAGGCTTTCTATCCCTCATACAACCTGTCAAGTACCAAGAGGCACTAAAAGACAACAGTTGGGTGGAAGCTATGCAAGAAGAGCTCCTTCAGTTTAAAAGACAACAAGTATGGGAACTTGTACCACTGCCTAAGGATGTCTGTCCAATTAGCACAAAGTGGGTCTTCAAAAACAAAACTGATGAAAGGGGTATAGTTGTCAAAAATAAAGCTAGGCTAGTGGTTCAAGGCTTCAGACAAGAAGAAGGGATAGACTATGATGAAACCTTTGCTCCTGTAGCTAGGTTAGAAGCTATCAGACTTTTCTTAGCCTTTGCTGTCAACCACAACATCAAGGTGTATCAGATGGACATCAAATGTGCATTCCTATATGGCAAAATTCAGGAAGAGGTCTATGTATGTCAACCACCTGGTTTTGAAGAAACATTCCATCCTGAGTATGTCTACAAGCTTAATAAAGCCTTGTATGGACTCAAGCAAGCACCTAGAGCCTGGTATGAAACTCTTTCCACCTTTCTCTTATCCATTGGTTTCACAAGAGGTAAAATTGATAAAACCTTATTTTTAAAATGGAGAGGGAAAGATCTAATGATTGTTCAAATATATGTGGATGACATTATTTTTGGATCCCAATGTAACAAAATGTGTGAAGAGTTTAGGGAACTCATGATAGCAGAGTTTGAAATGAGTGCTATGGGTGAACTTCAGTGCTTCCTTGGACTCCAAGTGAAGCAGCTGCAAAATGGCACATTCATTCATCAAAATAAATATGTGAAAAACTTGTTATCTAAATTTGAGATGAATGACTGTAAGCCATGTAGTACACCCATGAGTACAGTCAAGCCACTCACTATTGATGACAAGGATGAACTGGTTGATCTGACACATTACAGATGCATGATTGGGTCTTTATTGTACTTAACAGCATCTAGGCCAGACATTATGTTTGCCACCTGTGTTTGTGCAAGATCCCAGGCTTCACCCAGAAAGTCAAACCTTATTGCTGTGAAAAGGATATTCATATACCTAAAAGGTGCTCCCACACTTGGTATCTGGTATCCTGCTAATGGAATCATTGAGCTTTCAGGTTATTCAGATAGTGATTTTGCTGGCTGCCACACCACAAGAAAGTCTACATCAGGAGGGTGCCAGTTTCTAGGGAATGCCTTAGTTTCTTGGCAAAGCAAAAAGCAAGCAGCTGTTTCAACTTCAACAGCTGAGGCTGAATACATTGCTGCTGCAAGCTGTACAGCCCAACTCATGTGGCTTCAAAATCAACTGCTGGATTTTGGGATAACTGCACTAAGGACTCCACTTATGTTGGATAGTCAAGCTGCTGAAAATATCATCAAAAATCTGGTCTCTCATTCAACCACAAAGCACATAGACATCAGACATCATTTTGTCAGAGATAGCTATGAAAAAGGTTTGATTTCTCTGAACCATGTTCCAATAGAGGATCAGTTGGCAGATGTGTTGACAAAAGCTTTAGACACATCTACCTTCACAAACTTGATCTCTAGAATTGGAATGCTGAACATGGACTAAAACAACAAAAATGTTTTCAATAAAAACATTAAAATGTTTTCAGAAAATCAATTTTCTCCTTAAAAATAGCCCTTTTGGTTGAAAAATCTGTTTCAAACATCTGATCAGATAAAACAACCATTGTTTCATATATATATATATATATATATTTACTTATCATTAAAAAAATTAATAAAAAAATAATAATAAAAAAAACAAAAATAATCTTAAAGTGCTGATAGCATCAGTGCTTTGGTTAAACAACAGTTGTTGGCAACAGACTTTTTGCAAAAGCTGTATACCACCAGATGTTTAACCATCAGATGTTTGCCACGTCTGCTCTCAAAAGCAGAGTTTGGCCACATCAGCGGTTTCACCAGAGGCTATAAAACCCTGTTTTACCACAACAGCAGTTTTACTGTCTCATTGTATTCAAAATACTCAAACCGCCTTCTTCCTCCTCAAACCCTTACTCAAATTTCACTCACTCTCAAACTCGAAATCCATTACAATGGATCTTCAAACCAAAGCCACACATAATTACCTTCCATATCTGGTGAAAACAGAAGACAACGTTCCATTTCATTCCACCATCGACATCATCTTAAATTCCAAATACATAACCATCCTCACTGCTGATGCTCTCATTCATCTTGAAACCCTCCAAGAATTCTGGTTAAAAGCTGAAGTCTTGCTTCAAGACAAAAAGCCTACATCCATTATTTCAAAAATTGGAGACACAAGTATCTCCATTACACCTGAATTAATATCCACAACCTTCTCCCTAAATGATTTGTCAGGTAAGGACTCTTTCCCTAAAACAGAGCTTCACACAGAGTTTCAGGAAAGAGGGTATGATGCTCAAATGACTGGGTCAACTCTTTTCAAAAAGTTTTTCCTACCAGTCATGAAATTTTTCTTTCATACTCTCCTTCTCTGTGTCTCAGCTAAGACCACATCCTTTAATGAAATCCCATTAAGGATTCAGTACTTGGGGTATGCTATGTTATCAGACTCTGACTTCAATCTATCTCAGGGCCTGTTTATGGACTTAGTTTCAAATGTGAAAGCCATAAAATCTGGATCAAACAATGCTTTTCTGCTTTACCCATGAATTCTAAGTGTAATCCTTCAAAAGGTTTTACCAGAAAAAGGTTTTCAAAAGGGTGAGTCTTTTCAAATGAAAAGTTTAACTGATGAAACTTTCACAAGAATGCTGGGTTCTACTACCCAAGAAAAGGTGTCAAAAGTGTCAAAAGTTTCTAAAACACAAACAAAGAGGTCCAAGACAACAACTGTTGTTCAAACCTCTGTTGTTGAGCCTACTGCTCCTGGTGATCATGGCACTACATCCAGTGCTGTGAAACCCACACCAGCCACATCCAAAAGAAAACGTCCATCCACAAAAACCACCTCCACACCTAAAAAGGGACTTCTGGAAGATGAGATACCAGAAGAAAACCCTGTTGCAACACAAAAGCAACCAGAAACCACTGTTGTTACTTCCTCACAACAGTTGGATACATCTCAACCTAAACAAACTCCTCATGCATCCTCACAAAAGGATCATGTTGTAAGCCAAAGGGAACCACATAATGAAGCATATGAGTCACTTGACCATATGTTCACAAGCCCCTCTCCCAGGGCTAATTCTCTTCTCACTCCTCCACCTTCACCACCACATGTCCCTCAAACTATGCAACCTCTGTTTGAGGCTATTGATAAAACTCAGGCCAATCCCAGTTCCTCTCCTTCACCCATCAATGAGAGTATACCTCCACAAGTGACTGGGACTGAGGAAAATCAATCAGCTAACCAACAAACAGAAGAGGAGGATATACTCCCAGAGTTCAATGTAACTCTAGGTGAGTTTTCAAGAGAAGCAACCACTACTGATGTAGAGACCATTGTCTCACAACAGGACAGTGGTTACATAACTAAGACTTCCTTGAAGGCAACAACTGATGAGGCCACAATTGTGTCCCCAAAATCAGTTGGAAGTCCCCAGAACCAAGACCAAGGGGCATCTGGTTCTCATTCTTTGGATTCACCTCCTAGGACTGAACCAGTTAAAACTACCACTGGTAGGAACTCAGATGATCCTATTAACTTAGGTGATGGATTAAAATGCCAAGAATTGACGGATAGAGTCCAGTCCATTGAAACCTCTGTTGCTGATATCAAATCTGATGTCAAGTCAATTTTGGAATCCTTGGCTACTCTCACCAAGAGTCAACCATCCACAGCTGATATTGCTGGTGAGCTATGGAAATCTGTTTCCCCCATCATCATAGCTCACAGAAAACTAGCTGATCAGACTCAAGAGACATACATGCAAATGATCAGAAACATGGTGGATGCCAGGTTCAATGACACCAAAGCAGACATCAAAGTGATCAAGGACCACCTGCTGAAGACTACTGGCTCTGCCCCTACCACAATTCTCAGAGATGATGATGATGATGCATTTAGTGCTAATGATGCCAAAAAGGGGGAGAGTGGCAGAGATAGATTGCCAAAGTTAGATCCCTTTGGTTGTCCACCCTCACAAAAGGGAAAATCAAAGTCTGCTGACAAACCAGAGTCTACCCAAACAGCACCACCACAACAACAACAACAACAACCAAGTGTTCAAACCTCTGCTGCTACTGAAACTGTCAAGACCAGCAAAGCAAAGGAAGTTGACACCTCTGCTAATGAAAAAGCTGATAAGGCTACTGAAGTTAAGCTTAAGAGGGCTGACACTCTGGAGGTTAAAGCAGAAAGGTTGATTCAACTGAAAAGGGAACAGCAGCAAGAAGTTGAAGATGTAGGTTCCTCTAAATGAAAGAAAATCTCTACAAAACATACCAGAAAACCACCATCTAAACTGACTACTGAAACCACTGCTGCTGAAACCACTGCTATCAAAACCACTGCCACCAAAACCACTGCTACCAAAACCACTGCCACTAAAACATCTGATACCACCACAACCACCAAACCAACCAACAAACCTACTACTACATCCACTTCACAACCAAAATCCCAAACAACTGCTGGTTCTACAAAAGAACCAACAGAGGTTAACACAACCACTGCTACAACATCACCATCACCAAAAATCTTGTACAGCAGAAAGAGAAAATCTACTTTTGTTGTACAAGATGAAAACATTCACACTACACCTAATACTCCACTCACACAATCTACACCCTTAAATGCCATTCCACTTTCATCATTCTCACCACACACCTCACAATTCAAATCATATAGACCACCACCAACCATCACACCATTGGCTGAGAAGTATCCTCTTGAACTTGATCTACTTAAGGGGGAACTACAATCCTTCTACAATACTGATCATCCATCTGAAAGATTTTTCCCATCTCTTCCAAATTTTCCTGTTCCCTTAAACATGGACACTTATCTGAAATACAAGGCTGAACAGGCAGATGCCATTATCAAAGAGAAATGCAAATGGAGAGATGACAGGAGTGCTAAGGGCATCCATTCAGTAGAGCTTAGCAAATTGAGAGGGATTGAAGATTTTCCTAAGAACCTGAGCAACTCAATGTCTTCCATGCCTCTCAGCAGTGACTTGGAAAGGGAGGTCAGGGATTCTCTTCTTGAACAAATCTTGGCAACCATGCCTTATAAAGCAAACAAGAAACAGTTTGCAGGCTGGACCACTCATGCTCTCAGAGAAGAACTAATAAGAATTGAGGACATGGCTAAGAATCCTCCATCAAAGGTTTCTGCCCCAGACTTCAGCAAAGGCAGAGATCCAGCCAGAGCCTTGAAGTTCAAGAGAATGAGACAAGAGATTGTGGCTGCTGATTATGGAGAGATGAAGTCTGTTGCAAGATGGTCTAAGCTAAGATTGGTTGAAACTTATAAAAAGTTAGAAGAAAACAGGAAGAAAGACCCTACCTTGCCTAGATAACCTGTCTATGCTGATGATCATGTGTTAAGGAGACCTCAACAGGCTTTTACCTTAGACAGCTTACTAGACACTTCTGATCTATCCATTGCTGCAAGAAGACAATTCAAAAAGCAGAAGGAAATGTCAGAAGAAGATCAGAAAAGGTTTACTGATACTTTTGTAAAAGAGGGACTCTTCAACCAAATCCACTACTTCTCAGATCCCACCTCTGAAAGACTCAGAGAAATAATTGGAAGACCTCCTTCACCAAACTCATCCAAAATAAAGGTGCATCTCAGCCAATTCACTGATTCTAAAATTCTAAAATGGAAGGTCAACAAAGACACCCATGAATTGACTCTGCTCAGATCAGATGGAAAGATTCAGAAACTTAGCATGGATGATGCTCATGGCCTGTGTGCAGAAGATCTCCAAACACTGCTGAATCTTGAGCTAGAAAGAGATGCTGAAGACCTCTTCTCATTGAGTTTTGAGTTACAACTCAAATGTCAAATTAGAGAAAGTCTGATGAGAAACAAAGATCAAGAATAAAGCTTAGTTTTGGCATCATCTGTTCTAGGGGGAGATTGTTGGGTCTACTGACCCGGAGAAGAACAGATGATTAGAAAGCCAAAATATTCTATTAATTGATCCTTTGAATAATCAGTAGTTTCAAGATACTTCTCCCAAAAGACTGTTGATCCTAACAACTGCTACACTAAACAACTGATGAAAACAACTGCTGCTGCAAAGGTCTGCTGAATAAACAACTTATGACTAAAGATCTGATGAAGAAACGACTGCTGATCAAAGTACTGAAGACTAAAGGTCTGATGGAATCAACAGCACTTTGGATACAACAGAAGATTCAAGACCATCAGAGTTTTCCTCTACAGCAGTTTATCTTAGCAGTGTTTTGAATGTAACAGTAGTTGTTAGTTAGCAGATGTTTTATGTTGTTATTCTATTAGAGGTCGCTGTCTTAGGTGACGTCAGCTGAGATCATCAGAGGTTTAGATTTGTCTATAAATAGAACAGTGATTGTACTGTTCTATTTATCACTCGAATCATTCTCTTAGACAAACAATCACTGAGTGATCAGGCTGAGGGGGAGTACTTGTAATATTGTAATCTTTCAATCAATGAAAGCTTTCGATTAAAAACATTTATTCTCTTGTTTTGATTTATAGTTTATCATTCCGCTGCACTTTCCATTTATATTTCACTTCATTTATTTCATTGTTCATCTAAACATATCAAAACAATCAAACTCAGATCCTAACAGACATGTACCCCTAATTATTTTCTTTTATTATATGGTATAGATATAAACTATATCCCAGAAGCTTCCCTGGATAGACAAAAAATATGAAGTGACAAAATGTGCGTTATGATGTAGCATAGAAATTAATATACTATAATATGAGAAAACAACAATTTTAATCAAGTGAATAAGAATGAAAATGTATATTAAAAAAAGAGTGTACGTATGGATGAGGAGCAGAGGGAGAAGCAACTATTGAAGGGCGTGTTTTGAGTCAGTGGTCTTGAAGGTGAAGCTTTTTTAGAAACGACTAATTTTGACCTATTCTGCCCTAGATGAAACATAACTCTCGTTTACAGTTTCATTTAGTTTTAAAAATTCATTAGAGACTTGTGTATCACACATGTTCTAATATTTTTTTTATGTTTTTTATTTATTATTAGGTTAGAAAATTTAATATTACATAAGGTTAGGTCAATAACATAGTAACTGACTTTTAATACGCGGAAATATAAAAATAATTAGTTAAATAAATATTAAATAAATTATAGATAAGTGTATACTTCTAATTTTATAATATTATTTCATACGTGAGATAATCGAAATAGTAAAAATAAAAATAAAGATATATATTATAAATTAATTAAATATTCGGTTAATTATAAACTAAAATATTAGAATAAAGGTTGCAATCAACACGATTTGCTTCAACATACTACATGAAAAACTGAGGATGTTTTCCTAAAAGCATCCACAATGCACACTATAACAAACCACTCTAAAACGTTAAGTTATTATGACACATCATTTCAAACTATTCCAAACTATAGCCCACTTTTTTTCTCAAACTATAAACCATTACAAACCTTCACCTCATCACCTTATTTTTCTTTTATTTAATAATATAAAGTACAATAAGGCCCGACCACACCCCCAATGGAGCGTCCGGTAGAACAAACCAACCTCTCCGGTGCTAAAATGAAATTTGTGTGATCCGTCCGGTGGGAGCATTATGGATGCTCTAATTACAAACCTAGACAAAACATTCTTTTCAAATTACAATGAATATTGTTGTTTCGTCTTGCTCTTTGCACAGCGGCGACTCTTGAAAATTTTTTCAAGGGGTCGAAAGTCACGAGACCCTTCAGAAAAACGTTTTTGACCATAAACACAAAAACTTTGTTTTTTTTTGTATTAAAATTCATTTTTCTTGTTCAAAAAACCTAAAAGTTTATAAAAGTAAGATTTTACGTAATTAATATGATTTTAAAAAGTGTGTACATGAATCGGAATTGAACCGAAACCGGATAAAAATACTGATTTGTGGGCAACCAAATCGGTATGAAACCGAACCGATTTCAAACTGAAACTAGTTTGACTTGGAACCGGTCAACACCTAAACCGATTCCAAACAAGTTTGGGTTCTTAAAAAAACGATGTGTGCACCTCTATCCACTACCATCTATGTGCATTGTTGAAATTCTAGCATTTCATCTTTGTTGTCTAAGTTTCTATTCCAACATCCGTTTATCTTAGTGGATTAGTTATTTCATTAGATCTGAGTCTTGTGATTATTGTTAATCAATATAGGTTTGAATTTACTCATATTAAAACCGAAAATTTACAAAATTAATTGAACTGTACGTAAAGAGGTTTCAATAACTAAACATGTCTTTCAATTATGTTGTCCAACTCTTTTAACTTATGTTATCAAAAAGTCTTAATTTCGACACAGTTATGCTGTCCCAATACTTTTAACCTTTTTTTAACACCCAAATGAGATTATTTATAAAGGGTTGATATATTCACACACCCCAATTGGTTATCTAGACATCATTGTAACTCTATAAGCCGTGTATAGGGTTACATAACATATGTTGTAGCCTTATACGCGACGTATACAGTTATATGTCACATATAGGGTAACCTCGTACTGAGAAAGCTGCATATGTCACATATAGGGTAACCTCGTACTGAGAAAGCTGCATATGTCAATGACACGTATAGTGTTATACGTGTCATATAAAACGCATATATGACACATATAGTGTTATGCGTGTCATATAGGTTCCAAATCTTTTATTTTCAACCAAACCTTGCAACAAATCCGTGTATGCGCCCATTTATATGACACGTATAGCGTTTTATGTGTGATATAGGTCTTCAATATTTTATGTATTGCCAAACTTTGCAACAATTAATATTTATCGGGTTTAAGCATATCGTTTTAAAACATTTGTTAACATTTATTTGGTTTTGCGTGACGTTTTCAAACATTTGTTAATATTTATCGGGTTTTACGTACGTATCATTTTGAAACATTTGTTAATACTTATAATTTAAACGGGTTGTTTTGAAACATTTGGTAATATATACGGGTTTTGCATGTCATTTTGAAACATTTGTTAATATTTTTTGGTTTTATGTACGTAACGTTTCTTAACATTCGTTAATACTTATCAATTAAATTGTGTCATTTACAAAATTTGTTAATACTGTTATCGTTTTGATATGCCATGTTAGAACATTGTTTTTGTCTTTTAACTTTTCAAACATTAAACAGTATAGTAAACTAAAATTAGTTAACAAACATCAATGAAACATTACATTACATATGATATTTAAACAAGCACACGAATAAATAAACCAAAATTTTAGTGTTATCATCAGTTTGTACAAATAGTAACAAAAAATAGAACTAATGCAAATATTAAAAAAGCACAAGAACTATGTCATATCAAAGTCGGAACCGTCATCTCGTCTGCATATCATGGATCCACATCTGGGTACTCTTGTGGCGGTGGCAGTGGTGGAGGAACACCACCAGCGTCACTTATACTCTCGTGTGTAAATACACTACGTGTATGTCCCTAGCTAGGTCTTTAGTCTAATATGTCGTTTGTTAGTAGTTTTAAAGTTTAGGTAGCGTTTCGTTAAGGTTTTGATAGAAATTGCATGTTTCAAAGTTTGTGGTGTATGTCTCAGGCGTATAAGACATACGCCTTATATGACGCATATCACGTTATACCCCACATATAATGTACGATACCGCTTCCCAACACACTGCCACACAGTTGTCATGTTGTGCTGCTTGTGTTTTGAGTAAACCCTATATGACACATATAACACTATATATGTCATATTTATCTAGGGTGTCAACTTATTAAAGGTGGGTGCTGTTTTAACCCATCCATTTATTAAAAAAAGACCACCACCGAGCATGGATTTAGCAAGAAGTTTAGTGTCATAAATATTATAAAAATTTGTAGGGTAAAATTTGAAAAGGTATATGAAAAACCGGTCACCCCTTTAAAAACCCGGTTTGACGGATGGTTTCCCAATCCGCCTGCCAGTTCACCCGCCCAACCTCATGTACAATGTCAACTCAGTCCAACACCCTAACCCTAATCAATCTTGATCCGATTCCCGGTTTAACCAGCCGGCGTCTCACAACACTTCCTAGCACTATGATGATACACAGGGAAGTAAACAAGGTTCAAAATGTAATAAAGTAGATCCATAATTTGGAATATTCCACATGAATATTGGTTACTAACTGTCAGTAATTAATAACATCTTTATTATTACTATAAATATACAGGTGTGTATTTAAAAATGCAGTTGTAGAAAAGTATTATCTTAAGACTTTTTTGACAAGTGGTCCGTGTAAGGGATTACATGTAGAAATGGTGTATCTAATTTTATTTCTCATAACTACTCACATTAATCAACCGCCAGTCACTTTTCACAATACCAAACTCTTATTACTTTTGATCAAGGTCATCGGTTCATCAAGTTGTAGAGGAGATCAACGAATATACAATTATACATATTGGTGGATTTCAACTTAGCCATTGATTTAGTTACCGTATGTTTCAGGCAAGTAAACCTGTAAGGAGACCGATTTGACGCCAGGTCCGATTCTAGAAACATTGGTTTTAGACTTTTAGGCATAGTTGTAAAATTATTAAGTTTTTATCTTCGTTCATCTTTATCTTTTCGATCCCAACAACACAAGTGAATGTATTTTGGTAGATTATATATACAAACTAAAGAACTAGCTAGTTAAAATCAAACCCTAAAGTCAAATAAAATTACTAAAGATGGGGTGGTGCTTCATGGATCATTGGATATCAAGATCAAAGATGGTTGGTAAAATTACGCCATGATTAATGTCGGATGTGCATACATATATTGAACACATGGCTACGGAAACTCCAAGGTTGATTTTAGTCTTACGAATTTAATGGGAGTAACTACTATCGACTTAATTGTTGATAACCATGTCTAAAACTTGATGTAGTAGTTTGTGTATCGATATTGTGGTGAGTAAAAGTTTAATAATCATCTCAAGTAGTATATATGTACTTATGGGTAAGGATATATTTGGAATTTGAGTTTAAAGGTTTATGTTTAAAATTAAAGCTTTATATATAGGTTTACGGTGTCTAAAGTTTATGTTTAAAGTTTAAAGTTTATGTTTTTATCTCCAAGTCCCTTTTCTGTTGGGCATACCATGCTCTTATATGATACGTTCCATCTTACCCACTGACTAGGACGTTGGGGCCGGGTGCGGATAATCAAAGCTCGATCCATAAGGCTACCATACAACTACTATTACACACAACTTACAATGGTACACGGATCATCACATATCTATAAACCAAAACTAACGATATATCGGATGATACAAGGTTCCCAAATTTCGGTTGTTTTACCGAGTTTATCGTTTTTCTTTGTTTTTTTTCTTTTGGGCCCATTTTGAGAGGTACAACCCAATTTTTTGATTTTGCACATTTTTTTTTTCTTAGGAAAAGCCCAATTAAAATTCTTAACCTAAGTAAAACTTTAAACCCTCTACTGTCTGTCTCTCAATCTCACTTCTCAATCCCTGCACATAGTTGATAGTTTCATACTTTCATCTTCATTCAAAGAACCATGGTACATCTACTTTACTAATTTATTAATTATATATTTTTTGGCAGTTAGGTATTTAATGGATAGATTCATATATTGTTGTCTTGTTGAATGTTGATAAAACCAACCCAATATAATATTGACAAATGGGGGTCGATTGATGTTTGTATCACCATCCAAATGCACAAGATAACTATATTTATCATCTTCTCTTTAGCTTTCATATTCTTATAATTGTTGCCGTTGGTACTGCTTTGGACGGTGGTGTTATTTATTAATTTATTTTTTATTCAATCTTTTGTGTCAAGTTATCAAATTGTTTAAGAATTAGGGTTGAAAATAATTTGACTTGATTTAATGTTAGATTATAATATGGGGAAAAATAAAATCATAACATATCTGATATTATTGTATTTAATATTTGGCTTGACCCGAATCGAATCACCGACCCGAACATATAATCCAAAACATAGCTATAGAAAAAAAATTAGGTCTCGTCCCATGACTGGTGATTTCCGACCCCCCGGACTAATTTCTCAAGCTTCACCACTGCATGATTAGACACAGTGGCGCAACTTCCTTGGGGCGTGAGGGGGCGGCTCCCCCTCCCCCCCCCTCCCCAACGAAATTTTCGTTTAGAAGTTTCGATTATATAGTATCCGTATATAATTTTTTTAGTATATACGGTTTCGATCCCCCGTAACCGGGGACTGTTCAAACTTCACCACTGATTAGAACATTATTAGTTAATGATATAATGGAAAATGTAAGTTGAATTTAGTAATTACCTCAAAAGATGAAAGATAGTATGGTTTAAATCACTACGATAAATTAGTTAGGGACACCTACTTGAAGAGATTTTATAGTGGATATTATGGGACGTATATGTCTTGATTAGGGCTGTTCAAAACGCTCGGCGCTCGCCGATCGCTCGCTGCTCGTTCGGAATTTGCTCGGAAATTGCTCGCTCGATTTTCCGCTCGGTTGTAAACGAGCCGATCGGCTCGGTTCGGTTTATAAATGAGCCAAGCATGAGCAAGGGTCCGCTCGGCTCGGTTCGGCTCGATATAATTTTTATTAGTTTATTATATATATAATTATATATATACATATTAATTACAATTATATTTATAGTTTTATACATACTACTCTATTGGATTTGGCTCAATATATGCATATATAGAATTATATTTATAGTTATAGTTATTGGCCTAGTCAACCCAATGATAACTTAACACTAAGTTTGATTGTAAAACCCTGAGTCGTGAAAAAAACATGCTTGACTTCCTATTCCCGTTAGTTGTCCACGATCAATCATCTCCCGCTATCAACCTACGCCACAACACGACAATCGTTCTCTGTAGTATGCTCATCACCTCACAGGCCTTAACTAGAGTCGAATTCTCGAACGGTCGAACCTTAGTCATCACTAGGCAGCGAGAATATTGAAGGAAACATTCCAAATTTATGGTTGTCCGAAAAGATTCGCCGCTCGATTCTCGCTCGGCGCTCGCTCGGAAAATTTGCGCTCGAAGAATGCTCGTTCGGTTTTACGCTCGATTGTAAACGAGCCAATCGGCTCGGTTCGGTTTGTAAACGAGCCAAGCACGAGCAAAGCTCCGCTCGGATCGGCTCGGCTCGTGAACACCCCTAGTCTTGATATAAACTACAAAACAACTATGGGATTAACTTGATTACGAGTACTATTTACCTCGGAGTTGGAGCAATAAAAAATGATAATAAATAAATCTATTGTACTACGACATAATGCTTAGTACACTTACTTTAAAACAATGATATGTGACGTGTTTAGTGGCACCCACAGTATTCAAGAGTTTAGGGTTTCGCCTTTAGTCAACTTCATAGTACTAGTAGAGTGGTTGATTGATTAGTTAAGTACTGAAATACAACTAAACAAAAACTAAAGTCTAGATGAAGTGAAACACACTCTTCTGTAGACTTATACACCATGTATTTAAGTATGTGTAGGGCTGTAAACAAATTGAACGAACACGAATAAAGTCTTGTTTGTGTTCGTTTGTTAAGAAAATTATGTGTTCACGAACAGTTCGTGAACACTTACCGAACGAGATTTCTTGTTATTGTTCGTTTGTTAAGAAAACACTCATGTTCGTGTTCGTTTGTTAACTTTGTTCATGAACGCACACTAACACAAACGAACATTAATGAAAACAGACAAGTGTTCACAAACGAACACAAGCAAACATATATTAACTTTTGAATAATATCAATTTCACATACCAAAATATAACCTAAATGTCAAAAATACCGGTGAAGTGCGTTGTAGGTGGATGGCAGAGGGCTAGAGGTGGTTGGCATCAACACTGGAACGTGAAACCATATAATGAGTTTGGATACAAAAAGTAGGTTTATTGATCTAATATAATTATCTCATATGTATTATTAATTGGGTAAAATAAATAAAAATAAAAGAATATATAAAAAGTACAAAAATTAAAAACCTTAATAAATTATCAAACACAAACGAACAAAAACAAACATGGTACCGAATGTTCACGAACATAAACGAACGAACGTGACCTATGTTCATGTTCGTTCACTTAACTAAATGAACATAATTTTTTGTTCGTGTCCGTTCATTTATTAAACGAACGAACACAAACGAACTTCCCGCCGAACAGTTCATGAACTGTTCGCTAAAAGTTAAGTTCATTTGCAGCCCTAAGTATGTGTATCTCCTTAGACTATAGGGAGTGGAGGGGGGACAGAGGCATGAAGCGCCATGTGGCACTTGTGGAACCCAGGTTTTAAAAGTGAAACTTGTGGGGAGTGGAGAAAGGAGGGGGGGGGAATAATATTATATTATTAATTTGTGTGTGTGTGTTTTTTTTAAAGAAGGGCCAATTAAAAAACTCCACCTCAAACTCAAGCCCCCCCTCCCCACGCCCATGAAACAGTCCCCGCCCAAAGGGCTCCCCTCCCTCCACGCCACTAGGGGATGGCGTAGGTAGGCTTGAATCCCTTCCACGCCCCTTCCCCCTAACTCCCTGCACTCTTAAACTATAAAGAAGTTGAATTTTATTTGATTCCCTATCGTATATTATAGACTACCATTATCTCATATTATGTAAGCCTCACTTGTCAAACGATGAGGTGAATCTAAATATGGTGTCTCATATTAACCAATGTTATCCGCTTTGTCAATAAGAATTCACGGACCTTTTTGGTAGCTGAGCAGGACATCAATGAAAGACACGGCTTAGGGGTGTTAGACATTACAATATATTAATACCACAAAGTGATTGCACACACAAATTCAACAGTAGTCTATATTAAACAGTACTTTCCCACTACCCAACCCACCTCCTCATTTAAACCCCTCTGTTCTCTCTCCTTTGTCTGTTCGCTACCCACTTCCCTTCTCTTTCTTCTTACACCGCCACACCACCGCCGCATCATCACACACCATTTCATCACCATAGATAATATTAATACCACAAAGTGATGCTACTCACATATTGAACAGTGTCCAAATTGAACAGTGATTTACCCCCGTTGTCATGCTTTGTTGATCTGTTTCAGACGGTGGTTTGTGGTGGTGATGCGGTCAGCGTTGGTGCATGTGGGTGGTGTTATGTGGGTGGTGTCGCATATGTATTTGTTATTTATGTCCCTTTTATCAACGGAGCTATACCCTATTCCGATGAAGATGCATGCCCCTTTTACGGGTAGATTGAGAAACCCTAAGGTCAGATTCGTTATTTTGGGCATCTGATGATGGTGGTGACTACAGGGTCTTGCAGATGACGTGGCTTCTGGGTTCGATCTGTACTCATCATTCAGAAAAACCTTCATTGTTGTTGATCATTTTGTATGTGTTTTTTAATCTGACTATGTTTAATAAGAGATCTGGATTTGTGTTGTTTTGTGGATTTTGATTGTGATGTGGTGTGCCTTGATTGCTGTTGATCATTTTGCAAGTGTTTTTTTATCTGGCTATGTTTAATACGAGATCTGGATTTGTGTTGTTTTCTGGATTTTGGTTGTCATGTGGTGTGAATGTGTGATGATTCAGGTTTTAATGAGTCCAGATTGACCGCTGCCACCTCTCTCTTGCGAGGCCAGATTCGTCGCCGCTGCGGCCTCCCTTCACTATGTCGCCTACCCCATATGTTTTTACGTATGGATGGTGGTGCCGATGACACTCTTTGGGGGGTTTGGACAAATGCGCCCGACAGCCTTGGTGGTGATTTCGATTTCAGTATCGGCTATAGATAGTTGCAATTTGTGGCTTGGTTATGATGAGTTTAAAGGATTTTCCGACTGTTAATGACGATGGCATGGCAAGGTTGGTGGATGGCAGGTTTTACTCAGCAACCCGCCTTGCAGCCAAGTTTTGAGTAAACTCTGAACCACAGAAACGTCGCTTTCTTTTGAATTGTTGGGTTTTATTGTCTTGCTTTCAGTTTAGGTGTTTTACTTGCAATTTGTGGCTTGGTTATGATGAGCTGAAAGTGTTTTCCGACTATTAGTGACGATGGCATGGCAAGGTTGGTGGATGGCAGGTTTTACCCAGCAACCCGCCTTGCAGCCAAGTTTTGGGTCAACTCTGAACCACAGAAACCTCGCTTTCTTTTGAATTGTTGGATTTTATTGTCTTGGTTTCAGTTTAGGTGTTTGTTTTGGATCGTTTGATTTGTTTCTCTGTTTGTTTTTGTCTTTTGATATGATTGTTCATGTTGATTTACTCCGTTACTCGATGATGATGTGGCTTTGCTTATCTGAGAGAGAAAACGTTTTCCGGGTTGGATACTAAACATATCTTTAAACAAGTTTAACGCTTTTTTGCTATGAACCAATTCAGTTAATGCTTTGAGCATGGTGTTCCATATGTAAGTTGAATGATGAGGTATTGATTCAAATAAAATGTGGGTATGTTGGTTATTTGTGTGATTGGGTTGTGCATAGGAGAATAAGAGTTTGCCAGCTGCATATGGGTCAAATAAAATGTGGGTGTGTTGGATATTTGTTACTATAGGCTCTGCACGCGTACATTTATCTGATGGTAGTATGATTGATGTGTTTTTGAGCTGCCTTATTTCAGCAATGTACAAGTCGACCCGATTGTTGTGCAGCGTATGCAGGTGTGCTTATTTAGGTAAATTTAGCCTTTTAATCTAGGATGGTTATCTATATTCAACTAAGATCAAATTACCTTTTCAAAATACAGATCATTGAACTACAAAGTCTGTTGCGTGGGAATTCAGTTCTATCCGGGATTCAACTCCTGACCAGGAAAGCCTTTGGCACTTTTCTTAGGTACTTTTTTGTATGATTCCATATGATCAGGTAAAAACACTGAATGAATGAATCGGTGTATTGTTGACTGTTGGTTGTGCATCCGGATGCCGGGTCGGATGAAGAAGGGTAATGGGTCACACAAGGTTTGACCAAACGCATGAACGATTCCCGAATTTAATCCAGCGATACAGAATCGGCGTCTTCGCCAACCCATCTTCAAGGGAGGTTCGACTCCGATTCAGGGTTTTGAAGTTCCCCCTTTCACTGCATGTTGACTCCATCATTGATTGAGGTAAGGTCTGATTGTTTGGATCCTTTATTTATGACTGCATCTTTAACTTCGTTTTCGGATGCATGCAGCGGCATGGGTTAAAGCGATGGCGGAGCAGAACCAGGTTGATCAGAAGAGACGCTTCTGGCCCTGTTCAGATGAACAAGAAAGAGAACATCGTTGTGAGTATCTTTCTTCTCATGAATCCCGCACTGTGGCTCGGTTATGGTTTGATTTGTTTCTTACGAATATATCTATTATTGTAATATAGTCTATCGAACTTGTTGTACTGATCATTGTTATGTGTTTATTCTTTCCTATTAGCAAAAGGAGGAGCCTGAGGACGGCAACAAAGCCCGTGGTTGCGGTCATGATTGTTTCAGCCCGTGGTTGAGTTTGTAGCTAATAATGTTTTCTTCAACTAGCAAGATGCAAATACTATGGTTCAGCCGAAACTGCTAAACGTAAAGGTAATACATGTTGTCTTACGTTTATTATTCTTTTTTTGCTTTGTTACGCGTCAGATGCATGATAAAGTTTCATCTCCTCCCGCATTTCAATGCATTTTGGGTATCCTCGCCTATCAATTTAGGTATGCTACTCAAGTTGAAAGCAACAACCTTTAGGTCTTTTTTTTTATTTTAAATTCTTGACAGTTAGAGGTCAAGTTAGATTTAGCAGGGAAGTTTCCAAAGACCTTAAATTACACACCTAATTATTAATCTTATTGTCAAGCGTAAATTGTAGATATTATATACTAATAAAATTTGGGATAAAATAAATTTTTTGGCTTTTGGGAATCAAAGGGTAGTTCATAATCTCATGGTCGAAATTTCACACGCTGTCCAAAAGATATACACCACCAGACTGTATCGAAAAAAGGATTACAACCATTAATCAGTGGACAAATTACTTGAGATCAATGATGTTGGTAATGATGATCAAAAGAGGATATCTTACTGATGTTGATGGTTTAGGGTTCATTTCTTCAATTGAAAGAACGTACCTTCCAAAGAAAGCTAAAAGAGAGCATCATGGTCAGTTGGCGAAAATGTCGTTAGACCTATCATGTTGCTCTCTTTTGGTTTTCTTTGGAGCTTCCTTGCATTCAATCAAAGAGATGAACTCTGAACAATTTACATCAGTAATACATTCTCTTTTGAGCATCATCATCAGCATCAATGATTTCAGGTAATTTGGCTTCTGGTTGATGCTTGGAATCTTGCTTTTCTGCAAAATTTGGTGATCTATAGCTTTCTATGACACATGAAATATCTACCATGAAATTTTGTGCAATCTGTGTCATACCAAAAGTGAAACGTTTATTATCCCAAATCATGTAATATCTTACAGTCTAAAATTGAAAATAAGATTAATAAACAAATACACAACCCAAGGTATTTGGAAATTTAATACCCAAAGCTAATTTTAACTTTGGTAATCAAGAAATAAAAAAAAAAATTTGTAAATGACCTAAAATGAATGTTGCGCTTTAGATGACTAAAGCGCTTAAAGCTCAAGAATAAAAAGGTTACTTTTGTATATAATCTTCTTAGATCTCTTTATTCTTAGATATAGGCTTGAGCCATACGCTGATGGCGTTTTAAATACGTTGCGTTCATCCACCATGCTAAGTCAAAATTAGCTTATTGCACATTTAACAAACTTAGTGACTGGTTTGTAGCACTCTTCCATTAGTTTATCCATCTTTTCTTAACGCATTTTAACGCATGGGTCGTCTTTGGTTCCGTCTTTGCTTTTGGCTTAGGACCTGACTTATCTTAAAATGACACTTAAGCAAACTCAAATTAATTAATGATTAGTTATTAATTAACTTTGGGCTGCTAAGATGTCTTTTAACCATGATTTTGTCCTTTATACAAAAGTCAAAAGAAACACAAAGACTACCTAAGCTTGTCAGCATGTGCGTGGATAAGATGGTTAAGCTAATCGAAGAACGTTAAAAACCTGTTGTTAATTTTGTTGGGTATATAACAAACTAACCTTGTGGTAATACAACGGGTGGGCGCAACATGTATATGGGACCGTTAGTGAAGTCAGGCATGGAAATAGGTTTGTTGTTAAATGTGTGGATCCTGTTTATTTGTTAAATTTATTTATACTTTTATTTTAACTTAATTTATTAAACAGGGTGCTTCAACTACATAAGCGTTACCATGAAGCTACATTAGTATCATCTTACTTCCGGTTGTAACCAAATGTGTCAACTAAATCACGGCACATTAAAAGGCGCGCAACGCGCGCCCTATTAATAAACCTAGTTTTATTAAATTAACAACATAACTAAAAACTATGTCCATGAATGTGTGTATCCATGTACATCTATGTATCTGTTTTTTAATAATAAATTATAAACAGATACTGAAGGGATAGGGTCTCTAATCCTGGAGCGGATCACAACCTAATCCCACAAAACAACCAACAACAAGATCAGCACGGACAAGACTTGTCCGCGGTGTACAACATTGTTTCCATAAAACACCAACTCTCTGGTGACCGCGGCTCAAATCCTGCGCAAGCTGCCAACACCCGCGGTGTATCGTGTTAGAGGCTGATGTCATCAGCATAAAGGAATCTTAGCACGTGATCTAACGCGCGGGATAATCACATAACATCGTCCTCCAGTACGATGATGTATGGGCGATCAAGAATTATGAAGATTCGGCCAGGTGGAAGTCACATGCTGTGCCATTCAGAACATAACATGTGGCATGGGTGGTCCAACAACTCTAGACAATGAATAGTGATGCGACTGCTTCCATGCTTCCACCATGCTGCGGTGAACAGTACCCGTCAGAGTATTGTACAAGTATGTCCACCTACTACCCAGATGTCACGTCAGACGCCACCAGTCAGTCAACCATGCTGCATTAGAAGAAGCGACGTCTACGCCCAATCATATTACACCACGTGGAAGTACGTTAGGACGATACATGCCTTCTCTCACCTTAGCATAAATTTCCATGCATGTGACCTTCTACCCACTCTGTGGGCCGGAGGCAACCAAGCCCATAACTTGGGCCAAGCCCATTGACACGACGAAGGGCCGTTACATCTGGCCCATGCTCTCCCAATAAAAAGGAGGTTACCCCTCCTTTGTGGGGCTTGAATATTAGCATACACTAAGAATACCCTTATTATATCTCTGTACTTGTAACTGAATCATCATATAAAGGATCTCTCTTTTCCACTGGACGTAGGTCTTCACACGACCAAACCACTTAAGTCTTCTTGTGTTTGTGCACCATTACATCTCACCACTACTTCTTTCATTATTCCCGAGGGTTCAGTTAGGTTACTCACTTCGAGAAGGACCTACAGGTCCAACTCGGAGGGGACACAGAAACCCCTGTCACAGTCACTAAACAGGCTACCTCACGTCCTAAAAAACCTGTTTTCGAAATTCGTAACGCTGACTGCGAAAGTGATGACGAAAACAACTTGGACGTCGACCCCAATGAATGGCTCTTTGGCCAGCAGGCGAAAAACACAGCCACGTATCAATGCATGCTGCTGAAACAAAAACAAAAAAAAAAATGGGGAAAACCCTGCAATATGATTCACCCGTTCGCAAAAGCCATAAAGGCAAGGAAACACACGACGGTCTTCGTGACGGTCGCAGCGGGGAACGTGGTGTAGACACCTACGTTCGGGGCTACGCCAAGTCGTCCGATGCGTCAGATGTTTATGAGTCCTCCAGTGACGGAGACTACAACCGCAGGAGTCATCCACACAACTCTCGTTCTACTAGCGTCACACACAGTACGTACAAGAATGAAGATGATGACTTGGTTAAACCTCACAGGCCAAAGGCCTTGGAAGAAAGATCAAAATTTGTGCCCCGTATCGCGATGCCCAGTATCCCCAAGCAAGCAAAACTCCCTAGCAGCATCGGCAAGAACGATGGCATGCCTGACCATGACGATCATCTGCACGATTTCGAGTGCACGAGGAATTCAGTAATCTGGCCGATTCAGGTCTGGTGCCATATGTTTGCCTAAACGCTGACAGGGGCCGCCAGAGTTTGGTTTGACAATCTCCACACGGGGAGCATCACCGATTTTGACGATCTCATCGCCAAGTTTGGAAACCACCTTTCCCATGTTGGATCAGTGGCTTAGTTTATGAACACTTATGTGTTATCAGATTTATGTATGAGTTAATAAGCAGCGGAATGATAAGTGTTCAAAGGTCTAAAAGATCACTTTGAAGAGGAGTTATTACTCCCCCTTGACTGAACAATAAATGAGAAACAATAAATACAGTTAAGTGTAAAGCAGTAAAGCAATTTATGTTTCTCAGATGTGAAATGGAATTATAAGTTTAAAGCCCGAAGGATTTCAATTTTGATCAAAGATATTACACAAAATCACATGCTTAAAATAGATGAACAAACTCATCTATTTATAGACTAATGTACCAAACTGTTGTCTGAAGTAATCTAAGATATTTAACAAAGATATTATACTAAGATAAGCTTATAACAGTCTGTACATTGGAACTTGAAATCTAGACTTTAACAAAACAATATAATAAGGAAACTGCTGATCTTCAGTCGGTTAGAAGCTTCTAATGCAAAGTGCTGATGAGTGACAAACTGCTGATGAGCAGTTTTTCTTCAGTAGTTCTTCAGTGAAATGTCTGGTTAGACTTCAGAACTTCTGATGAGTTACTCTTCAGTACTTTGGTGTTTGTTCTTCAGCACTTCTTCATTTGTTCTTCAGCAGTTCCATACTTAAGCAGATATGATTTGGACTAAGGTTATCAAAAGGTGGTTTCTTCAATCCTCTTTGTCCCAACAATCTCCCCCTGGATTGATGAAGCCAAAACCTTATCCAATCTTTATTGTTGTCCTTTTCTCTCTTCTAGTATCCTCCAGATCTCTGCTGTCATCCGGGTAGTAAGAGTACATCTCTGTTGCTCAGTGAGAGGACCAAGTTCAGGTGTTAGATGTTGAATGGTAAGAAGGTCTTTTGAAGATAAAACACTCAACTCCTTTGAGCTTTTGTAGACCTTACTTGAACGGTCTCTCCTGGTCACAAGTACTGAGTTGGATTCAGTAAAGGACCACTTGATGATATTTACCTTTGACCTGTCAAAGTCAGAGGCATAGGAAACCAAGCCTGTTTCCTTAGGTTGACCTGAGGATGATTGAGGAATGTCTTCTATTTCAGTGACTCTCAGGTGAGATTCTTGACTACCTTGAAGTTCAGCACCACCTTGAATAGGCATGTTGGGTAGGTGATGCTCTGTTACAATCCTTGTATGTGTCTTCTCTTGAATGGATTGTTGTAACTGATAAGCATAAGTAGCCTTGTCTCTGAATTGTGTTAAGAGGGGTTTCTCTTCAACATCAAAATCACCATGTACTAACTGATCTCCTTCCAAGAGTATCATCTTGAAATCAGTCTTGACAATGGGTTCACCCTCTGCCTTTCTCTTGGTGGCAGGCTTCCTTAATGCACCAGATGATCTCCTTACAATAGAAGTTGTTTGGACTTCTGGAGTTTCAAATCTTTCTGGCTCTGCAGCTTTGCTGGCCTTGTACTTCTTGTAAGTCTCATAGAGTGTTTGTTCTTTCCATTTGGAGACTGAGGCCTTTGAACCATAGCCATTTGCCACTAACTCTTCTATTATCTCAGCTCTTTTGGCTTTCCTCTCATTCTCTGTTGCTATTCTATCTGATAGCATCTGAGCTCTTCTGGTCAGTTCTTGTGTTGAGAGTCTTTTGAGAGCCACTTGTTTTGATTTGGAGTTCTTTGTGATGAAGGTGATAAGCTGTGCTCTTTTATCTTCTTCTGCAGCAGCTTCAAGTGCTCTCTCTTCAGCCTCAAGCTCATCAAGTTTTTCTTGATACTTGATTAACTTTTCTTGAAAATTCAAATCATCTCTAGTTTCTAGGCTGTTCCATACTCTGTCTTCTTTTGCCTTCTTTGCAGCCTCTTTCAAACTCTTCTCCAGTAGATCTTTAGACATGGAAATGGGAGTAGGGTTTAAAACAGTTGTTGAAGTTGTTGTAGGCAAAGGAATGGAAGCAGGTTCTCTTTCTGGTGCCTTAGAAACTTCTGATGTTGTTTTTGGAGATGAAACTGCTGATGGTTTGTCTGTCTTCACAACTTCTGAAGGATTGTCTTCAGTAGTTTGATAAGTCTCTTCAGCAGTTTTCTCTTGTGCCTTAGACAATTTGAACTCTTGTGCTACTTCTTTTCCTGGTCTTTGTTTTGGCATATCAGCTTCAGGATCAGGAGTTTGTCTTTGTGTAGCAACTTCAGTAGTTGGTTCCTTAGTCTTCTCCCCCTTTTTGGCTTCATCCACTTCTGAAAGCCTTATAGAGTGAGAAGTTGCAGCAGACAACCTTGCTAGTTGATCTTGTGTTTGGTCCATCTTCTTGTTCAACTCAGCAAGTCTTGAGTTTATCAACCCAAACTGATTGTTAGCTTTTAACTCCCAAGCAGTTGTGAAGGGTTTGAGTTGATCAGTGATTATCTGTTTGATTGCCTGGTACAGGGGACTATCTGGGCTGCATAGTTGGTTCAAGTCTATGCTTGTGAGCCCAGGGAATTGGGTAGGTTGTTTTGGTGAAGGGGTGCTTTTTTGGGTGATCCTCAGATTGCTCTGAAGATGCCACTTGTGGGGATTTTTGGGTTAAGTGGTCTTTAACCTGATCTTTGGTGACCAGCTTCTTGAGCTTGGATACCTTAGATGCAGGACCTTCAATATCAACCGTCAATTCAGTAGGTGGAATGTTTGATTCATCAACCAAGTTAATGGAATCATCTGAATCCCTGATATTGTCCTCAGAGAGGGCAGGATCAGTTATATCATGAGCTAGACCCAAATTAGTAGTCTCATGAACCTCTTTGTCTTGGTACCGAGGTTTTCCTACTTCTGGCCTTAGGCCTTCATCAGTAGTTGCCAAATTTGAGGTCTTAGCTATGTTACTACTGTCCTCAGGTTCACCATTGGGTGATAAGTGAGTAGTAGCAGCCTCAAAAGTATCAAGAGTTTGTAAGTTTGGGCTTATAAACTCTTGTTCATCCTCATCTCTCTGGGTTGGGCTAATAGGATCCACATTCATGTCAACTTCTGAAGGCATCTCCCCAATTTGATGTGTTGCTGGGGGAGTGACATGTGTTGAATGGGTTCCTTTTAGTCCTGAGAGAAGTTGGGCTATTTCTATTGTTGTGTGGGAAGGTTCAGGTTCAGTAGTTGTGAGGGGTTGGTGTTCAGGAGTTTGGATGGGTTCAGGGTTAGTTTCAGTAGTTTCAAAGGTTGGGTCAACAGTTATAGGTTTCTTAAATCTTTTTCTTTGAAAAATAACTGTGACTGGTTTTCTTTTGGGAGGTGGAGAAGGAGTGTGCTGAGAGGATGTTTCAGCAACTTCCTTATCAAGTGCAGATTGCACATCTGCAGTTTCAGGTTTCTCCACTTCCTGAACTGTCTTTTTCAAGGTTTTGGTTTGTTTTTGTTTTTGTTGTTTAGGCTTTTTGGTT